>CM076570.1:766039765-766767265 GCA_034641835.2 Pinus albicaulis
AATTGAGCTAAACAAAAGGGATAGGGTTAAACATGATTCATCAAAGGTAGGCAATTTTCAAAGGTAGGCAATCATGTTCAATTTAATGTCAATAGAATTCTAATTGGCCAGAGGTTCCTTGCCAACATTGATCGAAACCTAGCTGAGAATATCTTAGTTCAGTCTTGAGTACTAGTAAAATATTTTTGAGTTTTAGTTATAAATTAGTAAAATATTTTTGAGTTTTAGTTATAAATTCATATTATAGTTTGTTAAGTTATGTTCCATTTGAATTAGTCATTTCACAATATGAAAAGTTTTAGTTTTAAAGTATTTAATCAAAAATATAATTTATGTAGTGGAAAATTGCATTCTCACAAAAAAATTAACAAAATGTAAAGCATTTAAATTTTGCTTATATTTTGTAGGTTAAAAATATCTCGATAAGTGGTGCAATTTTTTTGCACAACCTTTATCCTTTTTGATTCAATGAATAGTTTCCTAATCCCCAACTTAATAACAACATTATTGTCAATTCCCACTAAAACCCTAATAGTGTGGAGGTGGATCCTTCTCATCGATAATCTTGATCACTTCAAACCAACTCATCGTCGTGATCTCAACAAGAATATATCAATTTCTCATTTTTAAAAAAATGATACACAATATCAATTTTAGTTCAATTCTATGTTATGTGAAATCCATGGCCCAAGGGAGAGATTCTTCTACTAAGGTAACCTTCTCAATAATATTGGATAAGACTAAGGAATTGCATACATTGTGTACCCATTCCAAAGCAAAATGAACATATTTATAATACTAGAATAAGTCTTTCAATTTTTTGTTCTTTCCACATAAGTGGCATTTGGGTTGTATTATAATGGTGTATTTCAATCATTGCTAAATGGGCAATGATGCCTTCATTAATTATGGAGAATGTCATAACAATTATTTTTAGGATTTAGATGTAATTTCCATGTGGATTTCAACTAATAAAGTTAGATCTTATCCTTGACGTTGATTCTTCAAACTTTGTTGCATTTGGCTCCAATATTGGACCTTTTTGAAATCCATTTATATCCATTGGTTGATGTGTATTCTATGACACTTTTCCTTCAATTACATTTCTAGGTTTTCCACCAAGCATATGGCCATGGTAATACAAGGTTTAGAAAGAGATTGTCTAGAATCTTGTAGACTATTTTTATCTATTTTGATAAGCCTATTTTTTGTTTTTAAGGTATTCTAAGTTATCCAATCTTAGACTAATTTCCATACAAGTAAAAAATACCCTGAATTCCTTCGTTTAATGATCCCTTGTTTAAGAACCAAGAACCCAATAATGAATTTACCTCATGAGGTACCATAAGGGATTACTATAAGAAAATCTTGTTGAAAGAAAGCTCTTCCCTAAGGGAGTCACCTTTTAAAATTAACTTGTATTTTATGAACTCCTTATATTTCGAAATCCTTTCATCTACAAAATGCCACATACCGAGTTTTCTCAATGACTTACAGAGGTTACGAGGTACCCAAATTTTTATTTTTCATTTTACTAGATTGACAATTATCTTTGATACCACTCTTTCACACACCCAACCCCCTAGCCCTTCATTATGGATGTGGGGAATCACTTTTTTCTTCATTAAAGCTCAATTAAGGATATGGGGATTCCACTCAGTTCGACATCATAGCATCAATGCTAGCACCCCAGCATTATATGTTTTTAATTACATTACATAATTTTGGGTAATGAAAGGGGTGTTAAAATCCCCTCCCCCTTTAAGGAACATTTTTCTTGGTGTTCTACTATATGTAGAATCATTCTATGCAAAAGAAGGGATATGCTACTTTTATATCAACAACATTTTCCATGTCCTTGGTTGCCACTTCAAACAATGTCATTCATTTTTCACGATCTAGTTACCTCTAGACCTCCTAGCATTTAATCACATAACTACATGATTTTTCATTGCTTCATAAGCCTTCCACAGGGGACAAGTTCAACTCATTATTTTATTGGAAAAACCTAATGCATTCATGACCCTAATGAGTATGTACATGAAACTTTGAAAAAAATTCATTCAAGTCACACACCTTCCATGTTTAGGCATTTCCTTCTCTTCCTCCCTAGTCCCTCAAGTGATCCATTCCTTGGAAAGGCTTCCTCACACAGGAAGAGTCTCAACACTTGTGGAGTCATACAACCAATTCATCCCTCTAGATTACTCTAAATAACACAACACATTTCTCATAACATAACTCATGATGATTAATGTATATCATAGGGTTCCAGTATCACCACAATCACCTTGTACCCTAGATTTTCAGCTTGACAACTATCATCTATCCTTCCCAGATAGATCCTCATATCACTTGTTTCACAATAATATATTTTCCATGAGATATATCATAATAATTATATTAAATCAAATATTCTTCCATTTTATTTACTTTTCCAAACTTGCTTCATATAGGAATCAAATTTAATAAATATGAGATTATTCTCATGAAGTTTGACTCTTGCATATGGTAGTACTCATCCTTTATTATCATAACCAAGGTCATGTCAACTGCAATATAGTACTTTCAATCAACCAAATAGTTGTAAGTGTTCATACATCAAATATTTTCATTGAAAAACTATAGCATCCCATGAAGTGATATCAGAATTATTATACACATAATAATTCAATCCCTTTCAATTGATTTAAAAATCAATTGAAATGAAGCTATCATTTCATTATTTATTTGCATCACAAACATTACAAGAATTCCATAATGCATTCAAACATTTATTCCAACAACCAAATGGTCAAAACTAAAATATACATATCTCTAAATTATGGGTAATTAGCTTCCACTTTGCTTCGCAAGATGAGAGATTCATGCCACTCATTCCTATCGAAATTATCGAAGAGATATTAACTTTATCGAGAGAAGAATAAATCAACCAGAAACAAACACATGAAAAAATAAACATTAACAACGTTTTCACCCTGGGAAAAACCCAACTCTCGGGAAAAGCCTGGCCTAATGGAATTCCATTATATCCCTTGGCCAAAACCATGAACAAGTCGACCAAGTGAGCCTTCACTACTCACATCCCCTGGCATGCATTATAATGAACTCTTCCAAACCTTTTAAAGGCTCCACCAAGCTGGGACTAATTGGGTTGTTCAACAATCAATTTGATGTAACTATTTCAAACCACTTTGGGTTGGAATTTATCACTTCCAACCAGATAAGGCTCTCTCAAGGAAAAAGGTAAGATATTCGATAAAAAAACTTACAATGAATATGGCTAACTCTTATATGTTTTTGGATGATTTTTTTCGGGTGAAAGAAGAGTGAGGGATGTCATTGGGCATGGAGTCAACATGGAAATTCAATTACACAAAAGTATCATTCATGGAAACGAAGGCACATGAGCTCTTACAAAATAACTTTGACAACAAACATAATACATAAAGGAAGTTGGATCATAATATTTTATGAATTCTAAGTAATTATGTATGAGAAATTTGAATTAACATTCAAAATATAAAGGACACAAACACATAAAGGCTCAATCAGAATCTTAGGTATGAACAAAACACTTCTGCAACTGTGTATTAACTTAATGAAAACAAATTACATAGTAGTTCTGGTCTTTACATCCATCAACCCTCTCTAACTCTAAAACTCCAATATTTAAAGATTGAAATCCCTTTTACATAGGTCTTCCACCTGGGCTAGACTCTTGAGCCTGATCTAGAGGTCTAATCCAAAAAGGATTCCATTACATTGACAAAAATAGAGATAATTTTGTTTGAAAGAGTTTGTAGTTGAAATGGACTCTATCTCTATTAACTACATCAACAAGAAATTTTAATAACCCATACTAATGATGGATTTAGAACAGAAAAACCTTGTTTAGGTGGAAAACAACCATGTTCAGGTGGCAAACTTTCATACTGGATTTCAGGTCCTGATATACCAAATTTGATTATGAGTTGTCCATTGTTGAGGTGGAAAATGTGATGTGTTGTCAGCCATGTCAACCTTATGAAGTGTATTACTGAGTTGTCTTCATCAACAGATGTCCCAATGACACTTCACAATCTCTTTTAATGACTCATATCCTTCCTAAAATGCATTAAATTCCTCAAAAAGACCAAAAATTTAGCACACTATAAAAAAAAAGTATTTAGGAAAGTTTGTAGCGTAGTTTTCGTAGCATTTTCATAACACCACCTTCTGAATTTTTTTTTACTTTTCTGCCTATGAGAGGGTCTTCATTGGGTATAATAAGGTAAACACATGCCTTCATTTACCCCTGACATGATATTTTTTGGGAAATTTTGCCTCAAAAAAATCTACAGTGAGTTTGTAGCGAAAGCTCGGCTTCAAGCCTGGAGCTTGCTATGAACTTGCCTAATTTCCCCAATTTTTTCAATTTTTATCCTTAACTCCAAAAACATGCCTGCAGCCTTGTAAATGAATTGATATGATATCCTAAGACAAAAAGTGGAAAAAAAATGTGTGTCTTACCATATTTTAAGGAGCAACATGGTCATCTTCCATCACAATCATCTTTAAACCGTTTTTCTTCAACTCTGCTTACACCATCTCCATTTGTATTTCCAATTCTATGGATTGGATTTGTAACTTCCTTCTCTTGGATTATAACCACATTTTCCTCCTAAATATATGTTTCATCATTATGTGTAGAGGCAGTGTCCTCTTCAACATCTTCCTTGACCCCTCTACAACCTCATCATAAAAATCTATTTGTTTTCTCACTTCCTTTTTGAAGTATGTGAGCTCTTGCCTCTCTTGCTTAAAATTTGCTAACTCCATCTTAGTTTATAAAATCTCTTCTACAAATTCCTTAAGTTTTTCTTTTAAAAGCTCCAAATCATATTATTCTTGAACTTTTTCCTTGCCTTTCCATGCCTTGCCTTTCTCATCTCTGCCTCTATTGGAAATAACTCTATTATTTCTTCCCTTGCTGGTTGTTTCTCCTTTTCTGGTTCCTTATGCAGCTTCTCAGATTTTTCTCCCTTTTATAATTGTGACATAGTGAGTGGCTTTATAGGTTTAAAAACAAAATCTGAGTCTTCTTTGGAAAATCTAGTTTCTTAGCTTTAAGACTCTTTTTCTTTGTTTTTTCTCCTTTATCTTCTATAGGCTTCGCAACAAGAGATTCCTCAATGTCAATTGTCTACAAAATATATTCTAGCTTGCCTTTCCCCTCTATCTGACTTCTAGTGATACTTTTGTGGGTTATTATATCATTTTTGACTTTATTACTGGTAGGGATTTGTTTAGGCACCATTGTCTCCTGCATTTGATCAATTTCTACCTCCATAGACTCCACCATGGGCTTCACCTCTATCTATACTTCTACCTCATGTTAAACCTATGTTTCAGCCCTAGATTTTATATCTTTCCTTGTAGTATTTTCCTTTGATCTAGGTGTCTTTCTAGGAGTGAGTACATCCACCTCATACCCACTCAAGAATAGAAAAGTGGACAAATCCTTGTTTAACTTCTTTAACTCATCCATAACTAACAATTTTATCAAAACATGGTGAAAAATCGAAGTTTCATTGCTTTAAGGTTTAGCTTGAACCTTATTAGCCATTTTTCCTAAACTCCTAAACAGAAAATGGTAAATCCAGAGGGTTTTTACCTGTGAAATGAAGCAACAATTTGAAGTGGTATTAATAGATCATGTGCAATCTACCTTCACAAGTAAAATATTTTTTGAATCACCATCAACAGTTTTGAATAATTGTCCTTGAGGCAAGTCCTAGAGATGCCTGAGCTCATGTCTATGCCTATGTTCTCCTCCTTTAGAAATTAATCACAGTTTTGAAGCTTAAACTTTGTTGCTTTAAGACACTCCTCTCCAGACCTTGGAATCTTGGTTGCTTTTGCAATTTCCTCAGGAGACACAGTAAAATTGAGGATTCCCATCTTCGAACTTATACCAATGAAGTTTACAGCAAAATCTGTAGACACATGTGCATGATATTCTTGCAGTTTCTGGAAAAACCACATGCAACCTACATTTGCAAAATCTTGTGAGAATTTTGGGTCTTCTGCAATTAGCCTCATATCCATGGGCTTATATATGACCACAGTTCTACCCTTGTTTGGATTTTTATGTGAATCCATACCTTCAAACACAGCGCTGATCAACTTCTTCTTTGACACCTACATAATTGTTTGAGACAGTAAGCACCTCCCTTGACACATGTAACACCTAGCCTAAGATCGCTGCAGGACAAAATTCAAGACTCAATACGGCTAGAAAAGTGTTCAAACAGCTTAAAAGGATGAAGGAAAGGGGTTTCTTTTCAAATTAGGATTGAAATAAATTAGGAAAGATGAAATGAGTGGGAAAAACGAAATGATGTGAAGAATAATGATTATCGCGCATGCACATGACATATGATGACACATAACTGAATAGTACCATGATGAACAAGTGTGCAGTGACCACTAAATGACAAGACACTGCTTATACCACTGTTAGCAGAAAAAAAAAAATTCGTATCATTTCCAGTACTCAGGAGGGTAATTTCGCGACGAAACTATCAGAAACTTCCTTAGCGAAATCTGACTGTTTTACACTGACTACGCTGTGGAGTCCAGAAAAAGTTTCCAAGTGTCACATAATGACTTTTATCACCCATGCAATCATATTTTTTTGAAATTTACCTTGATAATACCTTTATTGCATGACCAATCATTATTTAGACCCCTAAACTATGTATATTTGTTTTTGAAATTTAATGAATTTCATGACCTTATTTCACCCTAATGACCTAACCTAACTTAACTCAGACCAACCTAGACAAACATAGTTGTTATCAAGGATAACACAAAACATGGACACTCTCTTACATGACCCAATCAAACCTCAACAAACTTTACACACCATTACTCTCCATCAATCTCTCTATCATCTTAATCTCCATGTTGACTTTCTTCCATACAATGAGAAGAACTCTTGATGCAGATCTATGTCTGTGGCATAGCTTCAATTTTTCTAAAGCTTTTCTGGCTCACCCTCATTGACTAATGAGCATGTTTTTCTCAGTTATTGGTAGCTTTTACCATGGACTCCCTTTATGAGGAATAGAACAATCTTGTGGACCTTATCCACATGCAGTCAATCTCTTATATAAATATATACCATATTTGAACTCAATTGCTTTTTGACTATGATCCACAACCACCATTTTCAATAGTAATCTCACAAGTAATAATAACTCAAAACCATAGTACTTTCACTTAGATCATATATGTGAAAAAATTATGCATTGATCTCTCTATCAATTAAGCCAATTAAATCCTTGGCAATAGAGGCATCCCTCTGAATCCAAAAAACATCCACCTTTGTCTCTAATACCAAATGTAGAAATTAGCAAAGATATATTAACTTTATCGAGATAAAAATAAATCAACCAGCAAAAAACACATGAAAACATTAACATTAACATATTTTTTACCCTGGGAAACCCCCAACTCTAAGGAAAAACCCATCCTAACGGAATTCCATTAGATCCCTTGGCCAAACCCCTAGCCAAGCCACCCATGTGAGCCTTCACCGCTCACATCCCTTTGCCTTCATTGCAATGAAGTCTTCATTTCCTTTTAAATACTCCATCACATGAGTTCCATGGGAAAATTACCATGGGAAACCAAAAAATGATGGTACTCAAACCATTATTGTTAACCTGGTCAACTTTTACTCTATCCCCGAGTCAATTTTACTTAAATTTCCACTCAAAAATTCCTAAAAATTATTAGAAGTTATTTATTTTCTTGACATTCAATCATACAATTGGTTTTTTCATACAAGCATGCATGCACTCAATGCACCAAGCATATCTGCTATCATAATTATTAATATGAGTGCCATGATCAAATCATGCTATAGTAACTCATGGATGCATCACAAAGATTCTAATGATATTACACACTAAAGGATCTTGCCTTTGTCATAGCCCACAAGGTATTAATGACAAACTTGTTTTCATATATCAACAAATCCATACACTTTTCACTTTAACTAGGAAAAACCAATCATTCAATTATGTGTTCCTTAGCAACAAATTCAACATTATATGATAGAGTCACTTGTCTCCATCTCATAAAATATTAGGCCAATGCTCATAGAATTATGAACATAATTACAATCCCTAGATTTTCTTCGTACATCCCACATTTTAATGCATTATCTCAATGAATTACCAAGCATATTTTATCTCATGAATTTATTATTCATTCATTTAATATGTATTCAACATGGAATCTCAATGAATGAACACATTATTAATATTTTGCTAAATCTTTTTGTGCTCAAATTTGTTTTCCTTAACCATACCCCTTCTTGGGAATCCATTCAATACATGCATTAATTTTAAAAACAAAATACATCAAATTTAGTTGAAAGGAATTTTTACCCAATACTTTTACCTTTTTACCTTTTCTTGCTACATGCCCTACTTACTTGGCTACCATCACATGCATTCTTAACTAAGATATTTTCAAGGAGTTTGGTTGGCTTCTTATCATACTTAATGTTGCAACATTCAGTAGCCCCTAAAATGATCTCAACCTCACATATTAGTCACAACTCTATTGCTTCATATACTTACACATTCAAATAATTCCTTCAATTATGCACCTAAACATGTGCATATACATATTTTCATGCATGTGTCATACTTGCACATATTATGTGCTATTCATACACACTTATTTTTAAATTTAATTTTCTATCTCTCTTGTTTTCAATCATTCACATGACAAGTCTCATAAGCACACTACTTTCTTTCATATGGTAGTTAACAATAATAGATCATGCTTGCACACTTTCCATATGAACATTACATGTGATATGGAATTCATTAGATAACCTTATTGTATTACCCAAAACCTTGCAAATACTAGTTTCTATTTTCTTACCATTCATGCATTCATATTATTTTCATAAATAAAATATATCATCCAAGCACAACTTTTATTAAAGTGAAACTCCCTTCTTAAGCCATTTTGATAGTTGTGACTTCATTGTCCATTTAGTTCATATTGACTCAATCAAGCCCACCTTGACTGATCCTTTATCCACATTTTCCCTCTAATGCAACCCTACAAACCAGGCTTCTAATCTCATTAGGATTTTCATCACATGAAGAAATATAGCAATTTTATTAAACAAAGAAAGAAATTTTCTCAAATTTTTAGCAAACTCACAACCTAAATTTCTTCCATGTAATAGTTATGGGGTCCCTCCCCCTTACACTCTTGTGCATATCAGTTGTCTCAACACACATTATATTAGTACAATTCTCTTAGAACATTATCATTCCTTCATGCAATCTCACAAGCATATACTAATATCATGCACTTAATATGGAATTCAAACAATGATTTAAGTGTGCATAAAATTCAATAGTCATAATCAACCATTCTCAAAACACTTATCTAGAGAAAACCACTAATTGGAAACAAAGATCTTATTTTCTCTTAGCCATATGCTATGTTGCTCTTGTTTTTTTCAAAAGTGGGTAATTCTTAGGTTGGGTCATGACTCCATAAAGGGATTGGCTTACCAAGATCCAAGTATGATACATAACCATTATTGAACACAAACAAGGTCAAGGTATAGTTGATGGGAAAAATTGAGCATGATCAAAATTAAGGAAATCACCCGGCCAGGGTCCCAATTAGACACTTATCCGTTTGGGATGGTGATTTCGACTAGTTATAGGCCTGATTGCCTCAACCTAAAACTAACCTAAACTAAATTCCTTTTATACTCTAAAACTGATATAAATGCATAAATCTAGTTCTTTTACTTGATGGTGTATGACATTGATTGTTGATGCTAACAGACAAAGGAAAGACTTGCCCTTTTATGGCCACTTGAAAAACGAATTCTTTTGAATGGGCTTAAATAAGTGCTCAACTAATCCACAAGAATCTAAGGATACTTTTGCTTCAAATAAATTAAAACTAAATATAGATGTAATACTAGCCAATGATAAGAAAAAATAAAACTATTCTAACTTGGTACATAGGAAGTGGTTCCTAAATACCAAGTGCAATGATTAAAAACAATGGGGATTTAAATGTAAATTATTGTCAACATCAAGCTCCAGAAGTAGTTATAATAGGAAATATTATTTAGTGATGTGAAATTTATATCTAGAGACTAAAAAATAATAGAGAATTAGCCAGTAAAGCATGGAAGTAGTTCTTGCACTTTTAGTGACTAATAAATCAATTTATATTAATGAACTACAAGTAATTAGTTACTCAGACATTCATTTAAATGCATGAAAAAATCAAGAGATAAATGGAAGATCTATAGAATTATAAGACCAGATAGTTGATCAAATAAACAGAGAACTGCATACATAATAATAGTACCACAATATGCAATCACTGGCATAAATCTACATTAAACAAAAAAATACAATTATATTAAAAAAATAATAGTATTTTAATTGAAATAAAATCATGAAACTATGACTCTCGTGATCGGTCTTTTACATTTACAAATAATTCTCCAACGATACTACCATAATACCGATCTTTGTCGATAGAGAATGAAGCCACAATAGTGTGAAATATGCCCCAATAACAAGTAAATCCCCAAAACTCAGATCTAAGTATTAATTACACTTCATGGGTATACGACCAAAGTCCCACATTGACTAGAAGTGGGGAGGATCATGGGTATATAAGGATGGACAAATATCTCCATTGGTATGAGGCCTTTGGGGTAAAGCCCATAAGCAAAGCCATGAGGGCTTAGGCCCAAAGTGGACAATATCATACCATTGTGGAGATATGTGGTGTCCAGAATCCTTACAAGTGGTATCAGAGCCATGCCCCGAATTTAGCGAAGTGGATGAATCCTCGAATGCCGAACAAAGGTGGTGGGCCCCGGTAATATCACGATGGGATCCGTGGATGAGCTCGGTTAGACAGGCGGTATGCTCCGGATTCTTCATGGACGTGTCTTGGTCCCAACACGGTGAAGAGGAGTTGACCTGGGATAGAGCAAGCTTTCCTCGAGGCGGTGTGGTGCTCCATGGGCGGCAGGCTTCCAACGCATCGGGATGAGAGCCCCGGCTGGTAGAGAGTGGACTCATGGATAATCGTTCGAGAGGAGGCTCGATGGTCCTTTTGCTCGAGGGGAGGGATTGTTAGGTATGTTGTTCAATTCTTAGCAATAGCCACGGAAGTACCTAAAGGACGAACAGGTCACATTAAAGTTGTATATCAAGTGGCAAGTGTTAAATCAAATCAGGCCGAAATGAGAAAAGGTGGTGAAGCGCACATATATTGAAACCAATGGATAAATAGCACTAAGTGATGAAAGGCGGAACAATAGTGAACATCTAACACAAAGGTAATGAAGACGTGGCGTTACATGTCAACTCATATATTGGAAAAGGCCCCTGATTATACATAACAACATACGTAGTAAGTCCGAGGGGGTCAAGCCGTGGGGAAGGGACGAGGCCCTTACCCCCGCGGACTTCCGACACGTGGCATGGTAAGACTTCACGGCAGAGATAGAACGACAAGGATAGGCCGCAGGACGCTGTCTCGTGGCGGAGTTAAGGTGGGCCCGCGCAGGTGAGGAAGATAAGTGTAGGTCCGGCAAAGGGGAAGTCCTTCATGATAAAGATTGGATAGCGCATATGGAATAACGGTAAGGTAAGTCTATTAGGACAGCTAGTACTAAGGCCCGTACCAGCTTTTAACCCGACACGAGGCGCTCACCTACACCCTGATTTACCCAATCCCCACGCGCCACGTGTCTCAGTGTCAGTGTCCTTACAACACTTGCCCTCTGTTCTCTTACATTTTCACCTTTTAACCTAAACAGTCCTCCCGAATGGTAAAAACTCCCGTATTTCTCTCTGGTAAATCATTTCAGGTAGTTTTCTACGGCGAATACCAAGTAGGGAAGAACGCCGGGTTTGTCCAAGTCACTATCACGGTTCCCCTCGTCGCTTTCCCAAGCATTGTCACCCTCTGCTCAGGTAATCCATTTTCCGTTTTTGTTTTCATTGTTTTTCCCTTTCTCTCTTTTCCGAATTGTTGAATAACTGCCATGGGGAGAGGAACGCCCAAGAAGAACGAACCTGAAACTCCCCAGCTCCACGAGTCACGTAACCCCCCTGGTTTTGAACCCCTCTGTGACTTACAGGCGGGTATCTGTGACCCGAAATACCCTTTCGACATACGGAGTATCAAACCCCTACTGTTTGGCCGCCACTGTAAAAGTGCTGACCGTTTCCGAGTTGTCGCGTCTGGCTTCTATCACCACATTACCCCCCAAGTCCATTCCTATGTCGATTTTATTGTCTGGCTCAGAGATTCCTACGATTCACATCGGGATGCTTTCATTTCTCCTCAAGGTAACATAATTTTTTCCCTTTCTCCCGATATTATAAGGCAGGCTCTCCGTTTCCCTTCCAGCGATGCCTACTTCAATTTCAAAGATGAAACCTTGCTCGCACAGTTTAATAAACTGTCGAGGGAAGCCCGCCGTGCCTTCATAGCTTCCATAACCGTTGATCAGGCGACGACCCTACCTCTGTTGGAGCCTTTCCCATTGAGTCTGTTTAATGAAGAAGTCCGACCAGTTCTGTCCCTCATTGCCGGCCTCCTGGGAGTAGGGACCCCTGAAGACATTTCTTCAGTATGCGTTCGATTTTTGTGGCTTATGATACAGAATGGAGTTACACTGGATATTCCAGGTTTTCTGTCTTTTACCATCCGGACCCAATTTCGGGAGCTAGCCAAGGAACGAAAGTTTCGCTTTTGTTCGTTGGTGTTCTACCTCTTCCTGTTCCAGCATGCGGACAATTTTAATCATCTGGGGCTGGACAAGATGTATTCTGAGAATTCCCAGCCCAGGCCAGTCTTCGACTGGAATTACTCTGTTCGTCAGTTGCCTAGGGGGGAAGGTTATGTCAATTTCGTGAATACCTTCATGTCCATTGCCTATACCATCATTCACGACGTGCCTTCCCCTAGGGTTTTCCCAGAGATGAAGCGCTGGTTACAGGCTGGGAAGTACCAGTGTACCGGCGATTGGTTCCTATCAGAGGAGTATACTGAAATCCGTGTCTATGGAGCCGAGGTAGCCCCCAGCTTTTCCTGTCTGACGAGTCTACGCCCTTGAGTACATCCGGCAAGCCCTCAAGGCTGACCAACTTCATTTCGTCCCCGCTAAGAAAGGCTACATCCTGAAGCTTCCCGACAATATTGGCCCCTTTGTTGTAAATTCTAGATATGCCCTCCCAATTGTTGAAAAAATGTTGCAGAACATGGACCTGAGATTAGGGGAGAGATGGGTTTATGACCCATGGGAAATTATCTCAAATAAAAGAAAGAGAAACAGGTCTGCACCCTACATTCATGAGTCCAGGCCATTTCTGGAGTGGAGGGCTAATCTTGAAGTCCCGCCTATGTTTTCGCAGATGGAGACGGACTCGTCTGCTACAGGAGGAGAAGAAGAAGAAGTTAATAAAGGGGGCAATGAGCAAGAAACTGGCACATCTGGAGCACCACCACCCAAAATGCAGAAGGTGGCCACTAGTGAAGCTGAGGTCATCGGGGAAGGGATAATTTTGGAGCCCTTTACTAAATTCGGGGAATTTGATAAAGGCAAGGCAGGAATAGTGGTTCTAAGAGACAGCGTTGCCTCCTCTGACTACACTGAAGTCACTCAGGCCATCGTCGAACCTCCTCCTTCCAAGACAAAAGAAAGGGAGCTAACCAATAAAACCGTCCGAGACAAATACAGGGCCGAACTAGGAGGTTTCGTGGAGAAATATCACACCAGAATCTCTGCCTCGGTTAATGCAGACACCGAAGATCTGGTACTTTCTATGACCGAGGCTATCCTGGACCCGAATTCAGACGTTCCTAGCTACAAGGTGCTTGAATTGGTTGTCGACATGAAGAAGGTTCCGGTACAGGACCTGAATGACCTGTTCCAGACAATCTGTGACATGATGAAAGATAAGCTTTCGCAGATCACCCTTGCCCTAAGGAAGACAGAGCAGAAATACGAAAACCTGAGCAAATCTTATTCCGCAGAACAGAGTGCTTGTCGTGCCAACGCACATCAGGTGCGCGTCCTTAAAGAGCAGATTAAAAATTCAGACGAAGGAGGGAAGGGAATGCAAGCTGCATTAATAGCCAAGTTGGAGAAGGACATTTCAGCGACTAAGAAACGGGCTGGCATACCAGCTTCACATCCGGTACAGACCGATGAACTGGTGCAGGTGGAGGAGGAGAAAAACGAGCTGATTGCCAGGCTTTCCAGAGAGAGAGAGGAGAAAGAAAAAATGGTCAAAAGAATTGAAGAACTGGAGAGCAGAGCTACTGAGCTGCAGACCCGGTGGGATACGCACAGTTGTCATGCGGCCGAAACATCAAGTGGGACAGGTTCAGCAACAGCACAACTATCCACAGCTATGGCCGAGATAGAAGTGTTGGGGAAGCAGACAACAACAGCCAAGCAAAAGGTGGTAGAGTTGGAGGGCGCCCTGGCTGAAAAGGTCAGAGTAATTGATGGGCTACAAAGAGAAGTGGAGGAAGGAAAAAGGGCCTCAACTGAGCAGCAACAGATTATTTCCGAATTGAAGAGTAAAGCGAAGGGAAACCTCACCCTGCTTGAGGCCAGGAGCTTGATCTGGTCAGATATAATCATGGCAGTGACTGAGCAGTGGGAGTTTTTGACAATGATAGGTGAACTCAAGTCCACCCTTCCATATCTTAATAGAAGGTTGCAGGAGGCCGGGGATAATCTGCCAAATAGAGCTCGACATGCCGGAATTTATATATCTTTTCTCTATACACTGAGAGAAAATGACGTGGTAAAACATGGCATTCCCAGCCGGTTTATGGAAATCAATGAATTTCGGAAAATTATAGAGAAAGAGGAGGCTCGATTGGCAGCTTCGAAGGCTCTCCACTTTGTCAAGCAATTCGTGGAACCTTTCCAGCAGGTTGGGAATGAAATCATCCTTTCTTGGCCTCCCTTCCATGTTGGGAACCAAGCACGCCTTCCATACTCCTTGCCCCCGTCTGATGACACTTCAGGCAGAAAGGATCAGTCAGGGGACCATGGGAGGAAGGACTGTCTTAAGGCTACTACCATCATCCTGACCTCAGAGGAGTTTCAATCTCCTCCATATGATGCAGTGCTCAAACCCCCACCCATACAGACATCACACCTTGGCTGAGGCATTTACCGGGGTAGAGACTCTCGAGAGATGTCGAGCCAAGATCCAGGAAAGCAGGAGGTTGACTGAGTTCACGACAAGCTTTAGTCCTTCCCGCGATGTGCCTCCTCCAAATTTACATTTCATTAGCAGCATACATGACACCTCATGTTTTATCCATGACATGGCCTGAACGGCCTTTACTTTCATTCAGTTATGTTTTGTTTAAATTTCCGAGTGGGTGGTTTTTCCTCCCACTCTTGCATTTTTACTTTTACATTGAACAATGATCTATATTTTGGTTTTAAGTTGGGCCCGGGGCCTGTTACGCATGATGGAAGGGTTGTTTTCCCCATCATGCCATTTTGTGGTTTTGACAATGACTGTTAACAATTTTGTTCACGCGAGAGAGATATTTTCAGAAAATATCTTCTCGCTGAAAGGCAGAAGAGATCCTATATAATACAGGAAAAAGAAGAAAACAAGGTTCCATTTCTTCAGAAAAATTGATCGTGTAAGAATTTCCTGTGTGTATGTTTTGTAAAAGCTTAGATACTGCCCGGAAGAGCCCGTTGAGTCTCAATAATAAGAAGTTTCATCTTAGTAAGGATTCTGGACATGGTTGTATGGTAGTGTGTGTTCCTCTATTGTTCATTTCATCTATGCTCATGTCTCTTGTATTACATCCTGGAATGCGAGTGTCTTTCGTCTTTTGATATGAACTTATCGTGTTGATACTTATATCAGTAGCGGCTTGATACATTAAATGGCTCAGGAGTAATATATTGTTCCACCTGCATTTCAATCGTATTTATACTATGTTGGTTGTATTGAAATGTTATTGACAGGAGTTCTTGGTATGTATGGATTCTTAGATATTTAAGCCCAATGTATGCCATGAAGTTCTTCTTAGTATCATCTATTTGACAGCCGATATCTCCTTCTTGCTATACATCTCCGCAATCGTTTACATATACCTTCTCTGCCATATATCGTGAATCTGGCCCTGATTATGGTGACCTGTCTTAAAATTATCGATGCAGTGTGTCCCGAATATTAACATTCATTTTATTCAGTGTTATTCCATGCTTCCAGCATCAGAAGTTACGAGTTCCATTTAGTCTATTCTCTTGTTTCAGGAAGTAGGTATGGGAGCTTGTCAGTGGGGATGGCATTAGCAATATCACCTCTTTGCCTCATGATGTCCTAGGCAGCACAGTCACAACAACTCTAGGCTGTCCTCACAGGAGTTACAACATGGGGATGACAATTATGTAATATCCACAGCAACACACACCTGCTAAGATGTACAGAAACAGATTATATAGCTCATTTGTCTCCTGAGGGTTCCATTTCAGGAGAAAATTGATACGTGTGGGGAATTTCTGTGTATGTTTTCAGCAAAAAGCTGAGTCTTGGGAGAGCCCGTTAGATTATAATAATAAGAGATTTCATCTTAGTAAGGATTCTGGACATGGTTGTATGGTAGTGTGTGTTCCTCTATTGTTCATTTCATCTATGCTCATGTCTCTTGTATTACATCCTGGAATGCGAGTGTCTTTCGTCTTTTGATATGAACTTATCGTGTTGATACTTATATCAGTAGCGGCTTGATACTTTAAATGGCTCAGGAGTAATATATTGTTCCACCTGCATTTCACTCGTATTTCTACTATGTTGGTTGTATGGGAGGGCTTGCAGGATATTTTCAAGAGCGTAGACTCGTCGGACAAAGAAGGAAAAGTTGGGTAGGCAGAAGGGCTGCCCTCAAACCATAGACACTGATTCCCGATGCTCTCCTACGTGAGACAATCATGGTACCTTGGTACTTCCCGACCCCAAGCAGTAGCTGTCTCTGGGAAAACCCTAGGGGAAGGCACGTCGTGAATGATGGTATAGGCAATGGACATGAAGGTATTCACGAAATTGACATAACCTTCCCCCCTAGGCAACTGACGAACAGAGTAATTCCAGAGGTTTTGGAAAGGTATTTTCCATTATACTATATTCATCTAAAATAATGGACAACATACCACAATACCCACCTGTGTATGGAACAAATTAATGACCTTGTATCTTTTACAAGAAGAGCCATTGCAGACATCTAATTTGCAGAAACTAGGGAAACATAGATCCTAGAAAATTTTAAACATTAATCGTTTCTAAAAAGCTTTCTACCCCTACCTCTAGATCCAAGCATGCAGATAAGCAACAAAAACCAAATTTTTAACCCAAGGGTAACTGGTAACGATTAACTGGTGAGGGGCATTGCAAGTGATCCCGGAAAAAAGTGAAAAACATGTATCCACACGCATAGGAATAAAAATAGTCACTAGGACGACAACTAAAGCATGACCCTTAGCCACAATAAAAAATGAGTCAAAATCTGAGTCATTTGATCCTAATTGTCTTGAGTCAATCTGATTTGAAAATTGAGTCATTGTATCTGAGTTGATCTGAGGCTGGGTTAAAACCTGAGTTGATAGGTGGCTCAGTCAAAGTCTCAGTAGTTTTAAAATTATGATTGTAGGTGCATTTTTCAGTGTCTCGATGTGAAATAAATCTATTCTTTGGTCTTCCTTAAATTCAATGTATTTGTATCTCCATCAGTGTCAGTTGTCGCGGATAGAGAAGGGTTTACATCTTTAGAAATAAGAAGGTACTACAATTATAGCATAGGTACTACATCTTTAGAAATATTTTGCCTTGGCATAGTTTCATCATTGTCACATAGACACAAATTATAGCATTCTACAATTATGGCTCATGTTATTGGACAAAATTTATTTTCAAATGGAAGTACCAACCAGTTTTTCAACCTGATTCTGAGCATGAATTTACAGTCCAGATTCCAGGGAGCCTTATCTACTGCATACTTACCCACAACATCTTCAAATGGCACTTTTGCTTCATTGAGAGTACTAAAAAGTTTTTTAACATGCTCCAAAGTACCATTCTACAAGGTAAACACACTATTTTTAGTATAGTGCACTATAGGGAGCACTATTTTCAGTATAACTTTGAGGACTAACCCTTTCTCATTTTCTTTCCATTCTTCTCTCTTCTTCTGTGACCGTAAGAATGAGGTGTTGTTTAGATTACTGTTCGACTTGGGTAGTCTAAATATCTTGATGTCATCAGGTGACTGAAATAGAATTTTTCCACCTCTGCTATAGGGGACCCTTCTTGGAGGTTTACACTACATTTGGAATCAATGTGCCTTTGTGCTTGGGGTGTCCCCATTTGAGGAAATGACTCCCCTCCTTCCTCAGCCGTCCTGAACACCTTTGGACTCCTAGAGCATGGAATCAACTAGAGGTAGACAGGTCAATCTTGGGATCTTTTTTATTTTTTGATTGTACAATTTTTTTTTCTTCTTATGTATTTGAGATTCCTTGAGCATGAAGTCAAGTGTAGCTAGATGGATAAATTTTAGGAGCTTTTTGATTCTTTGATTGAACAAATTCGTTTTCTTCTTACATCTTTGAGAGTCCTACAACATCAAATCAACTGGACCTAGATGTATCAATCATGGAAGCTTTTGATTCTTTGATTTTACAAATTGTATTTTCTTTTTAATCATCAATAGCCTAAATTGAGATTTATCCTCTTCATTGCTTTGTTCCTTGTTCCCCTAAGATTTATTAGGAGAAGAATGAGTATCTTGCTATAAATTCCTAAAAAAATTCCCAAATCCGTGGCAAATATTACACTTGAAAGCTAGTTGATAGTAATACAATTCTTGGAGGAATATCCTCTCATCCAGCTATAGAGAAATGGCCTCCATGAGACCTTTATCGAACTCGACTTCAACACAAATACAAGACACAACAATTGGAATCCCTTGTGTTCTATCACTTCAAGTAACTTCCCAAAGTCACCATCGATATCCTTTAGAATAGCCTTGTCCCAAAATATCAACAAAAAAACGGGATGCAAACCCATAACAAAACGAGGAGAATCCCTCCATTGGATTGAAGTTTAGAGACCAAGGATTTAGATATAGAGAAAAAGTGTCTGGAATCCTATAAAATAAGGACCTAAGCAAAAAATTAAATCCTAATCTTATTCAGATATGAACAAGAAAGAAAATACACCTCTTCAAAGTGAAAAAATAGGGAGTTGTCCCTACATATTTGGAGCCCAACAATCTAAGATCCATATATCTACTGCAATCATACTATGACGCAACCTAGTGAATTTACATATGAATGCTCATCCTACGAGGATGGACACTTTCCATCAAATTTTTGAGGTCTAGATCAATAGAGATGGGATCATTACCTTCTTCACAAATTGGCTTGTTGGGGGCAGCTTCACAGGCATGAATAAGGCGACTAATTTTTTTTCAAGAAATGTATTTGGATGATCAAAATAAAGGTTGGAAAAATTAGTAGACACAATCTAGACATCCATTAAAAACATACTCTCTATTCGTCAAATACTAATAGTGCCAATTCTAGACTAGAGTATTAGCCCAACAAGGATCCCCCCCTTTCCAAAACATAAAAAAATTCATTGATTTTTTCCTTATGTGTAACATTCAAGATAGGGATAAGATGGAAGAATTTTATATGGATAATTTAATACTACTTTCTATGAATGTGTGGGACCCAAACTGTCAGCTAGGTGATGTGAAGTTTATTTCTTTAGCCTCCTGGATGACCTGTGAAGAGACCATGGCAGAATAAATCAAAAGAATCATGGAAAAAGATATTAATAACCTTTGTGGATCATGGAATAACTACAAGGCCCTCACATTATCACTATTAACCAAATTATTATAGTAGAATATCGACCGATGACAACTGTCTACAAAAAAAAATAGGAGTAGGAAAAACTTCATTTTGAAGATACCTTTAGATTGTTTGGAGATGAGAGCCTGCAAGAATGACAAAGATGGTGGCATAACTTGCCACAGTTTTCGAATAAAGGAATTTCATTCACCAAAGAGTTTGAAGAGTGTTTTGGATAGAAGAAATATTAACGAGCCAAAATAGATGTAAATCATTCTAAAATATCTCTTGTTTGATTTAATATTCCACCACAAGGCCGAGAGTAGTAATTTTAGAGAATCATTTATGCCAAAGAAATTATTTACCAATTAGGTTGAGCCCATAAGTTAAATCATAGTGATGTGATGTAACTTTCTCTATTGATATAGATCATAGTGCTAAAGAAGACTTTGCAAATCTGATAGATGGTTATGGAAAGGATATTGGACTAAATAATGTTGGATAAATGCAATCCTTCTATAGTCCGATGTGGAATTTCTCTAGGGTAATAACTGATACTCAACAGAGTATCAGACATCAGTGATATGTCACTTGGTAGTACTTGATGGTTGTGATGTTCAGTTGTGCTTGATGGGTGCTAGATATTTTTTCATATGTCAAAGAACTTATTTTATCACCTCAAGTTTGATCTACCTACAATGGCACCCTACTCAGCTATAACATAAGGATCCAAGATTTATGCATGCATGAATAAGACCAGTCCTTATACTTATTTTTCAGCCCAATGAAAAGGACCACAACATTGTTCTATTAGATGTGTTCTATAGGTTTGAAACCCGTTGGTTTCATTTACAAGACTGGAAGGCTATGCTTGAAATTCCTCCAAGTGAGTCAACACAAGAGGATTGTAAAGAGGGAAACGAAACCTACAACTATCATTTCATACTGCTACCTCTAAAGAAGTCATATTTTTTGCCTCAAAGGGAGGCCTCTATACGTTGCTATACCTGCATTAATTTAATACATGGTGCATGTGGGAAGGGTCATCAAGTGTATACCCAATTATAAACCATTAAATAGGGTGATTACTCTTGTAGTACATACAAGAGTGGTATTATGATATAACAAAATCGATAACATGACAATCTTAATCTCATATCCAAGTGTACACATAATTGACATTCCTATTATGATCTACCATCCATGAAGCTTTCCTTGTGAAATAAACATCAAAAGCACCATGGAAATGCCAAGTCACAAAGGAATTAACATGTCCAAGAATCTTACCATATCAAGAATGGAATGTCTTTGTATTAGTGCTTAGCATGGTTACACACTCAAGTGATGGAAATATCTCATATAAATACCAAATATATATTAAAATCACACAAATTATACCAATTATTCTTATGCTACCATTACAGTGTAAAAGACTCCAAGACTGAACTATCTTTTGCAAAATTTTAAAGGAAAAATGCACAACTAATTTAAGTTGGTTAACACAAACACCAAAGTTGGATAAGTCCACTATTTTGGTGGTCAATGGGCAAGAAGTTAGTGATGGTAATAGTGTTGAGCCACTAGATGTGAAGTTTAGCGATGGCCATTTCCTTGTTATTGTAGCAAGATATACTTCCCAGTAATTAAAGCATGGCTCCATTTCCTTGCTACTTTAGCAAGACACACTGCCCAATAATTAAAACACAACCCCATTTCTTTGTTGCTGTAGCAAGGCAAACTGCCCAGTCATTAAAACACAACTCCATTTTCTTTTTGTTGTAGCAAGACAAACTTCCCAACAATAAAACATGACTAAAAGAAGCACCAATCCAAATAAAGGTAAACTCCAAAAAGAAGCACCAATCAAAATTAATTAAGGTCCTCTTCTAGGCATATGGTTGATCCCTGTCAAGAATTCTAAACTTGTCAAAAGTCTGAAGCATAGACATTTCTATCTTTGTGATAGAATACATCTCTTCTTCAAATATGTGTCCTTGTGACACTGGTACTATACTCTTCTTACAAAGTTAAAATCCTGTGGTGACCGAGTACATGTGGTAGTCACCAATATCATATATATTTGATCATTGTGATAAATTTTGAAAGATCCAAGGAAAACAAACTTGAAGCAATATAGTCATCAATCAAATGTTGAAGCTAGAATGAAACAGTGACATGCTTATAGCTATCAGTTTTGCATAAGGACCTGTGAAGCTATAATGACATCAATCCAAGGTCAGTGGCAATCATATAATTGAAAGAATCAACAGAAAATACAATGTCACCACATGAAAAACCTTGATAAGCCATGTCAAATAAGGGATAGTGATTTTTCACCTGTCCACATTTAACATAGATACATTGATAAGAAAGCCAAAGAAGTGGAATACGGTTAGTTCTAAGAAAAAAAAATAAAGTGGCACCCATCTATACCTTAAATTTATAAGAAATTTCCTTCCATTTCTCCTTTTTTGGATGTACACCTATGGGATTGTGAGCACAAGGAACCATTGGGAGAATTATGTACACAAAGAACAAATGAAAAGAAGAGAAAAACCTAGTGAACTATAAATTGGCATGCTACTCTCTTCATCCAAATGTCTGTCATTTGTGATGAATGGAACAGGTGAATAGAAGGAGGGAAAAAAATACTATCCTAGTTCGAATAATGTGAAGGCTTATACAGTGAATAATGTGAAGGACTAGTTTAAGGGAAGATATCGCAAATATTCCTATTCTAGAAGTTCATATTGGAAGCCTTCAAGTCCTTGTCTCTAGTGACTACGTTAATCCCTATTCAAAGGTTCAAGGTTGACCTAGATCTACTTCAGAAGTTAACAAATGGAAGAAGAAGTACTTTAGAGTATGACATCTCTAAGAGGGCTTAAAATATGTAAGGAAATAGGCTCTAGACCTGTTGATTTGAGAAGAAGGAAATTTTGAAGCTAATAGCTTGAAACATTGTAGCGGAATCTAAGTTCATATTCAAAAAACGCTACAGTTAGTCACCTTGAGAATCTCTCTTGAATCATTCTACACTTGAAGCATTCTTGGGAACCTCACTCCTTCATCATATCAAGAAGAAGAGATCAGGATTAATTTTTTGGGTTGTAATTCCTCTCGTTCAAGAAGAATCTAGGGTATCCACCAAAGATTTATGTCCTTTAAAAAGTACACCATGTTTAATGTTAAATTTAGACCAATACTTGACATCATGCCCAACAGGGATAGCCTATTTTCATTTATTATTAGTTTGTATAAATGCTTCTAACAATGTAATGCATAACAATATCACACGATAGCTACATAATTAGGAAGCTACAAGTATTTCATACTATCTTAGGTTTCTTTTGGATTTGTAGATACAATTAATATAACTGTAAAAGTTTAGGTTCTATTAGTATTGGGAGATAGGCCAAATACTGGATTCCAAATTTCTCGAAATCAATTCCTCGACATGCGCTCCAAATCACCTTCCACTTCCTCTCCATGTCAGGGCCACATTAGTGCAATGTTTTCACCATGTCATCACCACATCACCAATGAGCCATGTCATGATGATACACCATCTACCACATAGGTGTGCCACATCATTCTACTTCAGTTCCACAACATCATGAACCAAATAACAATGACATGTTATCTTCCATGTGGGTGTTCCACATACCAATGAATATATTACTTTTCTTCATTGAAAATTGAGATTGTGATCTTCAAATAGTCTACAAACAGAGATTTCAGGCATCTTCTCTGAGATCTCTGAGGTTTTTAGGTGACAAGACAGAAGTAGTAGGCCTTGACCCATAGGAGGGCACCTATAGGTAGACACAACAACTTTCACCATCAATAGAATAACATGCTCCCATTTCCTTGCTTAGAAAAATGAGAAAACAAGAGCACGTGGAAATGTGTTTTTTTGGAAAAATGTGGAAGAATTACATGAAAAAGTTGACATAATTATATTTCATGGATTTTCCACATTGATAATTGTTCATGAGAAGGAAATATGCAGGCATTGTTGGCTCAATAATTCCCATGTGCGCTTATATTTTGAAAAACACCTTTGAGATTCATCTTTGATGGCTCAATGTTGTGTTTGTGTGTGAGCCAACACACATACACACACAGACATAACCCAGAGCTCTCAGTGTGTTCACTTAGTACGATAAAACTTGTGTTGGGTGAACCCTTCAACCTTGCAAGACTGGGCTGAGTGGGGATATTTTAATCCTGAGTGGAAACCATTTTACGTACATGGAGTAACCCCTAGAAAAAACTCAAGTAATCAATGTAATTTGTTAGATCTAGGTCCAACTTTCTAACCTGCACCTGGAGTTCCTTTGTACCTAACTACAACACAAGGGAATGTGATAAGATGGATACGATACAATGGTGGTTATATCACCATAACTAGAACAAGTAAGTATAAAAATAGTATAAAAAAAAAGTTTCAATGTATAAAAGCATGTTCAAACTTACAATCAAATAGAGGAAAAAACACATACAAAAAACCAGATAATAATCATGAACAAGCTTCATATTGAATTATGAATTGTAAAGGAACTTACAAAATGCGACACTACGAACCAAGTCAAGAGCAAAAGCAAAAAGATCTTAGACATGACCCTAGTTGACAAGTTGTATTGCTCATGATACAAGAGGAGTTTTACCTACGCTGCCAAGTCATTCAAAATCGATAATTATCTATACAATAAATATAAGTAATTGATGTAGTATTTTTTACTCTAAGATGCATTCTTATGATAATGTTATAACATATGTTGACAATGTCAAAACATACCTGAATAAGCTCCTCTTCATTTCAAGAACAATTTATTGGAGTCGCCTGAACTTGGAACAAGCCTCCCATGATCTGAAAGAGTAGCAACTAAGTCAACAGTGAATTTTTTGTTGCTACGTTGGATCGAGGGAGGTTTGCTCCAAGATTAAATCACTCCAATAAATTATTCTCTACTAAATAGGGCCAACCACGTGAAGGTGGAAACTATTATGGCCCCTCCACCCCCTCACATCACTCTCAATTCCCCAATACCCAATCTATATTTCATTTTTTACTTTCATGAGCAGAAAAAAAATTTCAATAACTAATAAAAAAGAAATGCAACAAAAAGTATGCAAGAAAACATTGAAAGTGTTTGACATAAAAATAATATGATAAATGAGTTTTTATATAACACAAAAAAGGTTCCAAGTATAGTAACATTTGTCTTATAATAATACAATATTTTACATTATCAAATTTTCTTTTTCTTATTCCTACTTCTAAAGCTCCTAACTACATCATCAACATCATTTTTCTCTAATTCTATTTCATGCCTTTCCTGTGTAGAAGACCTAGTTGCGTGCCTGGGGGGGGGGGGGGGAAATTTTAATTGTCAGTTTTTAAATATCATTGAACTAGTTAGGTAATATTAATAAATAAAAAATTCAATGAGATTATTTACCTAGTGCACTAGTTGTCACCGTTGAACCGTTTCCTTGTGTTCCTCTCTGGTGGTAGGATGCTCAAGTACAACATTCTCAGTCATTTAAACAAAAAACGTTATAAGGACACAACCATCAAGGTATAATTAGAAATAATTATAAGTGGAAATTAATTACTGTCATGGCCCTCACTGATAGTAGCATTACCGGCCTAGTCCCCACTACAATGATCAGGTTGCATGTGAGGACCATGTACTTCTGGCAATATTTCACTCTCAACACACTGCTCTACAACTGGGTTATTTGGCTCATTGAAAGTGATGCTCCCCTGATTTAAACAAAGTTGTTAGACATTAAATCTATGGATGAAAACAAACATATTGTAAGGTTAACGTTTTACCTTATCAGGAATTTTGGATCTTTGGACCCGTCCCAAGCTTCTACGATATTCAACTACGGCTTGATAGACAGAACATAAAGCGATCTCTCTTTCTTCCTCTGTGGTTTCTGTTCCAAATTAATCACCCTACATTACGTATGATTGTGTATTTTTAATGTTATTTGATGGGATTAAAAAAATGTTGGAAGGCGATACAATTAATTATAAGATGTTTAGCTACTTACAATTCTTGCGGCTAATTTCAAGTAGCCACCCTGGCCTAGCTTGTGATGGCCTTTTTTTTCAATCCTAGATTTGGTTGCCTTCGAGGTTTCAGGCAACCTATTATCAAAAACTTGAAGTCAGATATGACGTAGCACATTTTTATTTTAGACATAGAGAAAATTGAAGCTATTGAATTAAAGTTGTAATTTACCTTGCGGATCCAGTTAGCATTTTTCCTTCTTTCTTGGCATTTTTCTCTTTTCCGTCATTGATGAGTTCTCTCCACTCCCTCTTTGGAATTGCGAGAGGATGCTCGTATCTAGAGTTAATTTTCAATTGCGTCCTATACGTGTCCTTGGTATATTTCAGATATTTTCTAACTACTCGAGCGACTGTTATTCTATCAATTGTGCCCACCCCAAAAAGGGCTTCTAGATAATATAGAAGTTCATTTTTCAGGTTGGAATTCTGGGAATTCCACCTTGTGTGTATGGTTGGGCCAAAAATTACCAACGCCTTGCTCTCCAAAAACCTGTAGAAATCATTTTTTCCTACACAGAAAAAAACATATTATCATTATTTTAAAAATAAAAATCATGATAAAATATGTTTTAGATAGAGTACATGAAATAGTTAAAATATTAAAACTTACCTGGGATTTGTACGTGATTTATAGGAACACCTTCATCGTTCACGAAAAACATGCCATCAATGGTCACCGTGGAGGTAACACATGTAGCTCCAGGAAATGCAGTAATATAGTTGGCCATACCAGCCTCATCACTGCCAACACATTTAGCGGTTGGCTGGGTGTCTTCTTGGGTAGGGTGCGTTTCTTGGCTGCCACCTAAAGGTGCAGAAGGTGTACGAGAGGGTTCCTCGTAAATCTCTTGTCTTTGTGTCCCACTACCACCAACACCAGGGGCAGCAGGTGTCAGATAATGCTACATACAAAAGAGTTTTTTTGTTAGTTCAGTTAATGTAAAAATTAAAAATCAAACTATCATAATTGATCTCATGCAGAACAAAAAAAATATCCTTTTGATTTTTTATTATTACCTTATATGTATCTAGTTGGGTCATAAGTTGTCTTATCCTCATTCCTAATTCAGGTGTTTGAGGTGCAACGTCTACCAAAGACTCAAGTTCCAACTTTTATTTTCGCGTCTTTTTTTGCAGTGACAACAATGGACATGGGGATGAATAAAAACACTTCCTCATTGAGGGAGTCATCAAGCGCACCGTGGCCATGTGTCTGCATATTTGAACAAAATTAAAATTATTTCAATTATGTAAATAACTAAAATACCTGAATATAGAGCAAGGATAACACTTTACATGTTCTTCAACTGGCCCCTTTCTACGATCATCCTGTCCTGGGGTTGTTCCTAAATGACACGATCAGTTTGCCACATTGCAATAAAATTAGAAATGTGAAAACTTGAAAACAATATCTAACTTGAAAAAAAAAATGAAACTGAAATAATTTCTAAATTTACCTTTCTAATACATAAACTTTGTGCATTAAAGAGGCCATGGAGTGGTTGATTATAATTAAAAGTAAGGGTTGTAAGCAAAATTTTTATACTTACACCTTACTAGTAGACAATTTATGTAAAGTAGGTAGATTAGATGAGGCTAAAGAGATTTTTAGTGAAGCTTTAATGAGTGGAATAAAGCTAACTGTAGTGACCTATAATGCATTGGTCAATGGATATTGCAAGGGAGGGAAATTGGATGAATATTTCCTTCTCCTCGAAGAAATGAATTAGAAAGACAGCATGCCTTACATAATTACATATAGTACCATAATTTATGGGCTAATAAAAGAGAACAAGATCTTCGAGGCTTTGAAGTTGCATGATCAAATAGCAGACAAGGGCTATGATCTATATATGAAGACAATGCTTTCTTATCTGTGGTGCCCTTGTCAGATCCTTATAACGAGTAGTTGCATTACTTGTGGGATGATTAACTTTCCCAGTCAGTAGTTAGCTCAAGGTTATCTTGGGTTGTGTGTTTTTAAAACTATGGTTACACCTGGGCCTCCAAAATTTGATTACATCATAATATAACAAATCTATGTTGGATAAAACTACACTGAATTAGCTATCAATGTGGACTTATGGAAACTTGCATGAACCAGCAGTCACTAAAGTGCATGATGGAGGGCCATTTTGGACATCTAGGCAACTTCTTCAGATGGAATTACCTCTTGATTTGAATTGTGAGGAGAATGGGCTTCTCATAAGAAATAGTGAAATTATATTATTCAATGGTGATAAAACACAATTGTTGATTTTTCTTACTCAAATTTATAATGCAATTGTTAAGTGCAAAGGTTTAGGAGCGGTAGTGAAGTGCTTGAATTCAGTTGAATTTTTTTTGATTGAATTTTTATCCTTAGATGCTTTTAGTGCATGTTTGGATGATTTGGTTCTTGCCCGTTGTGATTCTCAAAGAAATATATTTATGAATGAGCTAGGAAATGATAGTGGAAATGCAATATCTACTAAGAAAGTGGTTCAAAAACTTGCCTTCTTAGGGCTTTAAATGTTTCAAGGGAGGAAAACTTTTCCTTGAGATTAGCTTAAATAGATTTGCATGACAAAGATTTTGTTTTGATTAATGGTCCTCCAAGTGTCCACAAAAATTCATTACATGGATTATAATCATACGTACATCTGGGCTCTACAATGATTATTAACCCTCTAATATGGTGGCCAATTGGTGCAAATATTGACGGGGATTACATTCATGTTTTTATCCCCAATATTTAGGATCTCAAGCTGAGCTTTCTCAACTTCTAAGTGTGGATCAACAAATGTTTAGTTCCCATTTTGGAGAGGCAAGAATAGCAATAAGTGTTGATACTTGATACATTGTTGTATGCCAATATTTTATCCATTCACATGATGTAGAATCATACCATCGGGGTTGGAACAAAGACCTTGGGATTTGGAGGCACGTCACTCATGTTACCCCTCCTAAGTTGTGATGGAGTATATGACTATATTATGATTACTATGTCTTCCCATTGGTATTAGTTTTCTTCTTGATGTATATTATGACATATCCACATTGCATTTGCTCATGGATATGATCATTTTCATGACATGGAACTGCTATGTACTTTTTTCATGGCCATGGTCTTGCATATTATTACATGGATCCATAGTGTATTATGTTGGCAGCCATGCTTTGTTTCTCTTCTAAGCATCGGTATGCCTATCTATTTGTTGACAATCGATTGCAAGTACTCACTAGTTTCTTGATATTTAGCTCTTTCCTTGGAATTCCTCGTAACTTATGTTTATTAGAATGTGTTTCAACCATTGGTTCCTCTTCTTACCTCACACATTAGGGGGTGTTGTTACAAATCTATTTGCCACACTTGAATCTCACTAAGGACAGATGCAACAGTTACACATGCCAATACCAGCCAATTTCCAGAACTATCATAAAGACCAATCATCATTCTCTTAACTGCTACAGTATTTAAACTCTACAAGGTCAATTCATACAATGTTTCTAAGAACAAGTGTACATAGAACAATTCAACTCGATCACTAGGACCAATCCACATACCAAACCTAGTCTAAAACATTATTACAAGCATATAACAGAAGTGATAGGAGAATATGAATTGGTTACTCAATTGATCCACCATGGGTGTTATCAACCCATATGTTAACGATAGTTTGCCAGGGCTGATATTAGAGGGAATTGAATATGATTTAACCAATGCCACTAAATCATGGTATCTGCTTATGAATATAATTTTGTTTTGGGCTCTGTGTGGGGACTCTATAGACTTTTGACATCAGAGATATGCTAGTGTCGATAGTGTATCGGAGGAGCATCTTAGAATCATCTGTTTATGTTAAATAGAATAGTTCCATCAAGAAAATGATTCATTCCAAAACAATACAAAGTGAATCAGTTGTTAAGGCCGATCAGAGGCATGATCACACCGATAGTTTGCTGAACAACATTTCAGTGCCTCTCATATATGTTTTATAATAAGAAAAAAAATCTATTAGTATGGTACATTCTAAGAAATATTATTATTATTATTATTATCCAATTTTAAAGTCATAGTTAAGTTAGACACCACCAAATTGGTGTATGAGAACTCCTTGGTATATGAGACCCTCCTGTTTGTGGGACGAGGGATCCATTTCTAGGCATCAATTTGACTACTAATTTTATGAAGGCATACATACTCTACCCCTTTTGATTTTAAAACTGCGACCTCTTAGGAGGAAACACTTGCTCTTATATATTGTTATGGCTCACTTAAAAAAATATATAAACGCCAATGGAGTTGTGGTTCAATGGTGAGGGTGTTTCCTTTTCAGGCCACCCACCAGAGTTCCAAGCCCCAAGAGGATGTGCATCTCGTTGCCCTCAATTGGCCACCCACATGCAAAAAAAGGCTGAGTTGTGGCTTACTGTTTGTTGGTCGGTTTGCTCGACAACAGTAGTACCACATCTACTTCTTCCAATATGGCTTGTAGGGGTAGCATCACCTTCAAAACAAAAAATAATATATAATTGAATTGATTTTTCAAGTGTAAAAGATCCGTCTAAAGGTAATTGCTTTTATTTCTTGTTATATTCTCGCAAGTTATATGTGCTTTTGTGCAGGATTATATACCCTCCAAGGGTGAGTAGGCAGTTGGAAAACTTATCCTTTGTTGTCTAGATTGATAAAACTTAGGTCTGATTTGCAAATCCCAAGGCTTTTGGAATTTCAATCAGTAGAAAATATCTATAAATACACAAGGTGAAGTATTATTTTTTTCGAGTGGTCTGTAGGCTTTTAATTGGTAATAAATTAATATGCAATATTTCACTTATCCATGTGGCATATTGATAACACCCAAGGTGGATCAATGTAGTAACCAAGTCATATTCTCCTATCACTTCTGTTATATGCTTGTTATAATGTTTTAGACCAGGTTTGGTATGTGGATTGGTCCTAGTGATCGAGTTGAATTGGTCTATGTACACTTGTTCTTAGAAACATTGTATGAATTGACCTTGCAGATTTTAAACACTGTAGCAGTTAAGAGAATGATGAATGGTATTTATGATAGTTGTGGCATTTGAATGGTATTGGCATGTGTAACTATTGCATATGTAATTTTTGTTGTGGTTCAAGTATACATATATAAGGATTGTCTCAGGCTTGGATTTGAAGGATTTCCTCAGGATTTGAAGGATTGTATCATGCTCAAAGGAATATATGTGAATATTCGTCTCCATCTCAGGCTCAGTTATATGATAATCCTTTTTTCATTCCTGTGGGAGCTAAATTGAAGAACTACCAATTGGAAGATGGAAAAATTGGTGATTAGAAGCCTTTCCCTACTCTTACATTTGAAGCAGAAAGGGCTAAGACACCACAAACATCTAAACTCATTGGATGGAGGGATATAAAAAATAGATATATACATGTGATCATTGACTAGTGAAGACTTGTAAAGATAAAGGAGCCTTGTTACAATTAATAATTTGATCACTAAATAGTTAATACCCTAGCATAGTACAACTCTGTTGGAAAATAAATTGTAGTGTTGCAATGTATTTAGCTTCATAATCAAGTATAAAAATATAATGAGGGAAATAATATATCATTCTTATTTTATTGGGCACTCCACCGATCAACACATATTAGAAGCCTCATCTTAAATAACAATCTAATGAACTAATATTGAATGTGCAGGAAAATGCAATTGATGCTTGTAGAAACTATGTACTTAGCCAAAATGAGCATGGTAGCAAAGAATGGAGATATTGAAAAGAAATATACATTGGTATAGGAACTTGAAATGATTGATAAATAATATTTTCTTACACTAGAACTGACCTATCATCCTAAACTTAATGACCTAACAATTCCTATGGAAAATATTGTGGTTGTTGATTATTAGCAAGCAACACAAATTGCTCAGTTTAGCATGAATATAGTCGATAGGTGTGCCAAGAAAATTGAACATTAAAACTTATAATTTTAAAAGTGTGGTTAAGCTATTTTTGTTAGCATGGGTTAGGCATACTGATCTTATGAATGTGAAATTTGAAGGGAGCGGTAAATCAATGGGGACTGCCACAAAAATAGTGGATGATCTCAAACAACAGAGTGCTCATATGAATTCAGAATCTTGAGAGAATGTTGAAGTAAATAGAAATAGCATATAAATAAACAATAATATTACTAAATATGATCTTATGAACTTGGAATCTGAACATATTTTTAGAACAACTAGAACCAACATGGAAATAGAGAGTTATATTTCTGAAATAATATTGTTGAAGGAATAACTATTATTTGATGATGATGAAGGAAATAAGAATGTGACATGCTCTTCAGCGAGATTAATGATAATGTTATAATGAATTTATTTTCTTAAATAGGGATCTCTACTAGAATAACATTTGATGACAACAACTTCCGATGATATTATTGGCATAATTTTTTCCACTAAAATATTTGTTATCATTCCTAATTCTGGTTACTTTTATTATTGAAATGTATTTGATGTGAATAATCTCTTCATAGAACTTGAAATTCCTAACTACATGTGGTCCAAAAAATCTGATAATGTTCCCAATGTGTTTTTTCAACAACTTGTAGTCGTAATGTTTCATCCAATTAGAGGGAGATGTTGTGGGAACAATCTTGGAATTTGGCAGCAACAAAAAATCATGGGAAAAATATTTAGTAATGCTTGTGAGGTTTACACTACCAAAACTTCACTATTTATTATGTCATCATTTTTATCTAGCACTATGTTTGGAGATGGTACGAGGACTATCAGCCATGCTATGATTTTCTCTAACTCAGGAGTTATGGGCATGAGGTAAGTTCACATGGAAGTTGCAAAAGGTCATTTTTTAGTTAGTAGATTAGAAATCTCTCCTAATATGGACATGTTTGGGTATATGGACAATCCATAAGCCATTATGAGTTTACCATCTCCATTTAGGTCACCATCTCCTATATGGAGTATGTCAACTCTGATTCACGAGGGGGTTCAACAAACCAATGTTTCAAGGAACCTTTACACTCTCCTAAAGTAACTCCATCAAGGCATATATCTCTAACCCCATGACCTGAAATGTGTGTAATGGAAAGAAAAACGTATTGAACTTCTTGTAGTCCATCATTACCCTGGGTAAATCCTCAAGAAAAATATAATTCTAAATTGTCATTTTGTCCCTTTGTTGTGTCCAAACCTATTCATGGAACCATTAATGGTCGGAGCTTATTAGCACTTTTTGTGCCTTATAAAATGATTAGAATTTTGACTTCTTTTGTTTCTTCGTATGTGACTGGAACTACTATTTCTTAGGTTGGCATTAATGATAAGATAGATTCCCAAAATGGTGGCATGGGAATTTAAGTAAAGTTGAGCATTGAGCATAGACACAAAAAGAAGAGGAATTGTTTTATAATAGAAGGGATTGCTGAAACTATCAGGCTGACTTTTAGAAGGTTGAAAATGGCTACCTCTAGTGGTTCTATACCTTTTTCTACGTCTCATGTGGTAGTTTTTAAGGGGTCAATGGTTGTTGTTCGGGATAGTCATGATGTTGAAATTTCAAATTATTTGACTTGACCATAGGTTCAAGTATGCCATTTGTACATTCTCCTTCTTATTATCAAATCATATGAAGAAGAGGGGGAGAGCACATATTTAGTTCTACCAAAGAAACAATAAGTTGTATAGAGCATGCTAGATTATATTATGAAGATGCTGCTTCTTTCCCAACAACCGCAGTCAAGCACAGTCAGTTCATTTTGAGCCATATAATTTCTCAAAGAGGCTCTAGAGTGAGTTCTGACTATGAAGCAAGGTCTGCATCCTCTGTCACTGCAACATTTGTACCTGTTGTAGTAAACAAAGTAGCAACAACAACAAAAAAGGTTGCACATGAAGCTGCTCTGAGCTGGGCATGAGGTAAGTTCACATGGCAGTTGCAAAAGGTAATCTTTTAGTTAGTAGATTAGAAATATCTCCTAATATGGACATGGTTTGGTATATGGACAATCCATAGGCCATTATGAGTTTACCATCTCCATTTAGGTCACCATCTCCTATATGGAGTATGTCAGCTCCCATTCACGAGGGGGTTCAACAAACCAATGTTTCGAGGCACATTTACACTCTCCTAAAATAAATCCATCAAGGCATATATATCTAACCCCATGACTTGAAATGTGTGTAATGGAAAGAAAAACATATTGAAATTCTTGCAGTCCATCATTACCCTGGGTAAATCCTCAAGAAAAATCTAATTCTAAATTTTCATTTTGTCCCTTTTTTTTCACATGCCTATCACCAGTAAAACGCTTCTTGTTCAGAAAAGAGGATGATGTACTCTTGGACTACTTGAATGAAGATGGATCGAAAATTGAACCAACGTGACATGTATTTTTAAACAGAAAGATGATAAGTTGGTGTATCCTTACCATTTTGTGGGTTGGAAAAGGCCGATTGCACCTGATTTCCTGGCCAGACCAGTAGTTGTCTTTGCTTATAGGTTGGTGGTCGAACCAACGGGTCCCCTGCTAAACCCATGAACCAACGTCTTCTCAGCTAAACCCCTGAAGCAACGTCTTCTCAGCTACTGTCTCAGCAATTCTGCAATGTGTTTGTAGTCATTGGGCATTGCTGGAAAAAAAGCGGTAAGGTAATTAGGCGAAGCATTGTTGAAAAAAATGAGGTAAGGTAATTAGGTTAGAATTTTTGGAAAAAATGCGGTAAGGTGCTTAGGCTAAGCATTGTTGGAATTTAAAAAAAAGGGAGGTATTTAGGCTAAGCTAGGGGTCTCAAATTCCACAAGGTAACTTACATTTCACCAAATGAAATTTCAAATCAATACTTATTTGCTTATGTATCCTTCGCTTCATAAAGCTTCCACAAGTAAAAGGCTCAGTTTAATGCTTACATCGAACACACCTATCCACATTCTTGATTCGATGAGTGTGTGACAAGTCTCCTTTTCTTAGCAGTTTTTTTCCATTTTGGGTCTAGACAATCCCCCTCCTCGAGTGATCTACCTGATCGATGTAACATCCTTACATTAAATATGATCTCTATAAAAAAATTTGTGTAATTGAGCATTTTTTCATAATTTTAGATTTCTTGCATGGAAAATCGGTGTGGTTAATCTAATAAATTATTACTAGTAAAAGTTCATTCATGTTCCGATAATGATATTGAGGCATGGATATGTGTTACTATTAATTGTGCATCAATGGTTTAATCATGTATTAATGCTAAGTTAAAGAATAATGCTTTAAAATAATTAATGTCAATTGATTAATTATGAATTAGTAAATTTAATTAAAAATTAATAATTAGACTACAATGTTAATTGATTAATTACTTAATTTGTTTATGTTATATTTATCAACATACATGTAATAAAACATTTAAGTGACACTTAAAAACCCAAGGAAGAGGCACACAGGTTAGAGTCTAAGCAAGTTAGCCATTAATGCATGGCAGTGTCATCTATGTTTCGTTCCCTAAAAGGGTAACTTGTTTAGTAATGAAATGCAAGGGAGGGGTAAGAGTGCCCTCTCAGTCACATTTGGAGGCAACCCCAAATAACATTAAATACAAGAGATGAGGAGAGTAGGGGGTCCAAAATTTTTGGTGTTGAAGATTTTTCTCAAGAAGTAAACCTATGCAAGAACATTACACGGGGGGAATTACACCAAAGAGTGGCTCCTCCTTCATTAGTTTTCTTTTCCCATATATAAAAAATATTGAGCGTGAAAAATGATTGATTGAACATACAAGTGGTTTCTTAGATTGATAAACCATGGTGCTTGCTGCTACTGATAAACCATTGTGCTTTTCTGTTGAAAAACGCAACAAGAAATTCTTAATTTTATTTTCCCTTGATTAAATTGAGAAAATTTGAATTTTGACATCAACCAAGGCAGGTCTGAAGGGAAGTATGTGATGCTCTTTTGCATATGTGGTTAAACAAAAAGGCCCCCTTTCATTTGCATTAAGTGTTCCTGATACAAAATCCATATTATAGTCGAGGCCCTAAAAATTAGATGAAGTCCAAGTACATTGAATGTATTGTCTATAAATAACCTTTCTAACAAATTGACACAAACATAAATTAATGATGTCATTTATATTGGTGGTGTAAGTCACTTGATGAATTGTGTTACAACTTTAATCGCTAGAGAGGCCTCGTCTTTTTGAGTGATTTATTCATTTCCAACTCCTTGTGTGAGAGAGCACTACAACATCCATCTGAACATGAAGTGTGGATAATGTGAGTGATTCAAATCAAGGCTTGGAAAATTATCTAATTTTTCTATGTTTGGTATACATGGTAATAATGGCATTACCCACAAACACATGATACCCTCATAACCAATACCTAGTTATCTAAAAATAAAATGTTTCCAATATGCTCAATTAGAGGTGAAGGATTCTGCTAGGAGGTCAATATGTTGGTTTGGGTGTTATTTTCAGCCTCAGATACTTAGTGGTTAAGGGCTTCAAGGGTAAAGGGTTAAGTTCCAAGGGATTTAGGGTCAGAGGATTTAGTGGTTAAGGACTTAAGATTTAGGGGATTTAGATGTTTAAGGGATTAGAAGTTAATTAAGGTGTTTAAGGGTTAAGGATCAGGGGTTAAGGGTCACAGGTTAAGAGGATAAGGAGTTATGGCTTACAAGGTTCATGGATTATAGCTAGTTAGGGGTTATTTTATTAATATTTAATGGGTCAAGGGATTTATGGGTTATGAGTTATGAGTGTAGGGTTTAAGGGATTATGGATTGGGGGTTAAGGGGATATGGAATTCAATGGATATGGGTTAAGGTCTTATGCTTTGTGATCATTGGACTCCTAATCCCTGACTTATCACCACTATTGGGGGTTCCCCTATCGATTGCTCTCACTACCTTCCCTCTAGGTCCCCTAGCCCCTTATATGAAATTAGTTCCTAAGCCCCCTTCTCATTCTCTAATGCTAGGATTATAGATAATAGTAAACCATGCTTGCACCTCTAAATTATACCCATCCATGCAACCCTTTTGTCCTCTTGACTCGTTATTTCACATTCCCCAAGGCACAAATCAAATATTTGGATGTATCTTGGATGACTTGTCACATTCCACTAGCTTCACGCATGAATAAGAATTCCCATCATTTAAGAAATATTTGGAGGGTTTTCATGGGATAGTCAAGGGAAAAATTTACAAAAAAAGAGCATTTTATAAGAATATGTTAGATGGATTAAGGACTATAGGGTTGTTGACAAGGAAAAAATTCCACCTTTCCAACAAGGGGGAATTAATCACCCCATCGTAGGTCCCAACTAGACCTGCTCTTGTTTTGAATGGCCAATCCCAACGGGCTTTAAAGACTATTATAAGGGTTAGGGGAATAATGAGTTAGTGGTTAAGGGATTAGGGATTAGGGGCTTAGGGGTTTGACGAATAGGAGCTTAGAGGTTAGAGGTTTAGGGTTTAGGGGTTAGGAGAATAATGAGTTAGTGGTTAAGGGATTAGGGATTGGGGGCTTAGGGGTTAGGGGATTTAGGCACATTTAGGGGTTAGGGGAGAAATGATTTAGTGGTTAAGGGATTAGGGATTAGGTTTAGGGAGATAATGAGTTAGTGGTTAAGGGTTTAGGGATTAATGGGGGTTAGGGGTTAGGGGATTTAGGTGCATTTATGGGTTAGGGGTTGAATAATGAGTTAGTATTTAAGGGATTAGGGATTGGGGGCTTAGGGGTTAGGTGATTTAGGCGCAGTTAGGAGTTAGGTACCTGAATAATGAGTTAGTGGTTAAGGGATTAGGGAGGGGCAACTCCTGTTAATAATTCTGCTTGATATTATGTTTCAATAAATATGTAAAATCTATAATAATTATACAACCAAGCCTGCATAAACCATTTATGCTTCTTTCCAATTGTTCTTGTACCTTGGTCTAGCCTTAAAAACTCCCAACTAACAGTGAAAACAATCCAAAGGAACCCAAAAATTCCCTTTTAGAACATGTTTCTGAAGTTTGCACGAATTCTGGTTCAAGTGGGTCACTCAGGTCATAGACGCCCTCGGTACCCTGAATGCATTTCTACATGTGGGTCACTGGGGTCACGGTCTGCACTCGGGTCACCAGGGTCACGGCCTACATGTGGGTCACCAGGGTCACGGCCTGCACGCGTCTCCTGAACGCATTTGGGTCGCGTTCGACCCGACCCAACCCTGATGAATGACCTTCGCGCCTTCAAACATTGTTAAGCATGTCTTGAACACGGACGCACTGCACGAACCCGACTTGACCTGAACGTGCTCGCCCTGAACACTATTTTGCACGCATCCTGTGGAAGGAACCCGACTCGACCCTACCCTGAACACTGTTCTGTATGCACCCTCTGCAAGGAACCTGACTCCACCTGCAAGTGAACACTGAACGTGTTTTTACTAGAATTGACATAGACTTTGTTTCCTTGCTGCGGCTTCGTCCCAAACCGAACGCATTTGGGCAGGCGCCCTCACATGGCACGACATGGCACGACCGAACAAACGAAGGAACAAGGGAGAAATCGGCAAACGAGCCACACGAACGTGATGCACATGGCATCCTATGTGCGGTCACAACTTAGCAAATTTGATACGGCCTCCCTCAACCGAAACAACCCAACCCAAACGCGTTTGGGCGGGCGCCCTCACACAGTGCGACACGACGCGCCAAACTGAATGAAGGCATAAGGGAGAATCCAACAGACAGGCCGCACGAATGTGGACATGGCACCCATGCATTCACATCTTAGAAAATTTGATACAAGCGCCCTCAACCAAAACGACTCGACTCGAACACGTTTAGGCAGGCACCCTCAAACGACGTGAAATGGCGTGCCTGATTGAACGAAGGCACAAGGGAGTAATCAGAAAATGGGCTGAAAAAATGTGCATAGGGCACTCGTGCGGTCACAACTTAGCAAATTTGATACGGTCAACCTCAACCGAAAAGACCTGACCCGAACGTGTTTAGGCGGGTGCCCTCACATGGCGCAACACAACGCGCCCGACTGAACGAAGGCACAAGGGAGAAACCGGCAAATGGGATGCATGAACATGCACATGGAACCCATGCAGTCACAACTTAAAAAATTTGATACGGGCGCCCTCATCCAAAACCACTCGACCCAAACACGTTTGGGCGGGCGCCCTCAACCGAAACGAATCGACCCAAATGCGTTTGGGCAGGCACCCTCACACGGCATGACACTACGCACCCGATCGAACGAAGGTACAAGGGAGCAACTAGAAAATGGGTTGCACGAACGTTCACAGGGCACTCGTGCGGTCACAACTTAGCAAATTTGATACAGGCACCCTCAACCGAAACAACCCGACCCGAACGTGTTTGGGCGGGCGCCCTCACATGACGCGACACAATGCGCCCGAGCGAACGAAGACACAAGGAAGCAAACAACAAACGGGGTGCACGAACATGTACAGGGCACCCATGCATTCACAACTTAGCAAATTTGATACGGGAGCCCTCAACCGAAACGACCCAACCCAAACGCATTTGGGTGGGCGCCCTCAATCGAAACGACCCGACCCGAACGCATTTGGGAGGGTGCCCTCAACCGAAACAACCCGACTTGAACAAGTTTAGGCGAGCACCATCAATTGAAATGACACGGTGTGCCCGACTGAATGAAGGCACAAGGGAGAAAATGGAAAATGAACGACATGAATGTGCACAAGGCACCCGTGCGGTCACAACTTAGCAAATTTGATACCGCCACCCTCAAATGAAACGACCTGACCCAAACGTGTTTGGGTGGGTGCCCTCACACGGCGCAACGTGGTGCGCATGACCGAATGAAGGCACAAGGGAGCAAACAATAAACAAGTCACACGAACGTGTAAAAGGCACCTGTGCGGTCACAAATTAGCAAATTTGATACAACCGCCCTCAAACGAAACGACCCGACCCGACCCGAACGCGTTTGAGCGGGCGCCCTCACACGGCGTGCCCGATCGAGTTAAGGCACAATGGAGAAAAATGCAAATGGGTCGCACGAATGTGCACAAGGCACCCATGCAGTCACAACTTAGCAAATTTGATATGGCCACCCTCAAACAAAACGACCTGACCTGAACTCGTTTGGGTGGGCGCCCTTAAACGAAAGGACCTGACCCAACCCAAACATTTTTGGGCGGGCGCCCTCAAACGAAACGACCCTACCCGACCTGAACGTGTTTAGGCGGGCACCCTCAAACGAAAGGACCCGACCCAACGCTAATGCGTTTGGGCTAGCACCCTTAAACGAAACAACCAGACCCGACCCGAACATCTTTGGGCGGGCACCCTCAAGCAAAATGACCTAACCCAACCCAAACATGTCTTGGTGGGCATCCTAAAAAAAAACGACTCGACCTGAATGCATTTGGGCGGGCACCATAATACGACGTGCCCGACCGAACGAAGCCATAAGGGAGAAAATGGCCAACGGACAACATGAACGTGAAAAAGGCACCCATGTGGTCACAACTTAGCAAATTTGATATGACCTTCATCACACAAAATGACCCAACCCAAATGTATTTGGGTGAGCGCCCTCAAACGAAAGGACCTGACCCGACCCGACCCGAACGCGTTTGGGCGAGCACACTCACACGGCACGCCTGACCGAACGAAGGCACAAGGGAGAAAATGGGTGCAAACAAGTCACACGAACGTGCACAAGCCACCCATGCGGTCACAACTTAGCAAATTTGATATGGCCGCCTTAAAAAAAAATGACCCGACCTGAACGCATTTCCTTAGGCACCCTCACCTGACCCGACCCAAACCAAACACGTTTCCTTGGGTGCCCTCACACAACTCGACCCGACCCGATTATGTTTCGTTGGGTGCCCTCACACGAACTGAACTGACCCAAATGAAGGCACAAGGGAGCAAACGACAAACGGGTCACATTAATAAATTAATTAAATTTTACAGTTAAAAAAAATAATAATAAATTAATTAAATTTTATTTCATCACATAATTTAAACTCTCTATTTAAAATATAAAACTGGTCTATATGATACTTTAATGTACGTTGTTGTTGTTTTTTATTTTAAAACTTGTATAGGACATGGTTGAAACTACATGTAATTGAACGGATATCGAAAATCAAGACTACAAAACTCGGTTAACATTTCTTAAAAAAAATTGGTTAAAATCAAAGGGAAATTACAATGTTTACCATCGTCGCTCTTACAACGTTTAATCAACACGTTGCAACACCTACGGTTATCCTATAATCATCGCAATACCGACGGTTTTCCTCAAACCGTTGCACAATCGACGGTTGAGCCCAATTACATCACACTACCGAAAATGTCTCTAAACATCGAAATAGCAACGTGTTCCCCAAACCATCACACTACCAACTCAAGTCTTAGAAATGTCGGATTTTCGACGTTGCATCCCAAAACGTCAGTATTCTGATGATTTTCCTAAACTTCGTAATACCGATGATGTCCCTAAACATCAATATAGTGACGGTTGTTGGCCAGATTTGAAAATTTGATAAAAATTGGGGAAATTTCCAACAATACGTCAAAAGTGTCGGAACTAAAGTGTCAGAATTAATTTAGACCAAATTAATTGAAAACCCTCTCATACATTGACATAGATATGTTGATACACACACACACACACATATATATACATAAATAAGTCATGGTCCTGTCAGACAATGATATACATACAACATTAGCTTTAAACAATCATGATTCATTATGACCCTGTCAGACACGACATACATACATACATACATGTATTCATATATAATCATCAAATTAATAGGGATCACAACAAACTTTCTAGATATTATAAGGTCTAGATTAAGATAACTTCTTTTGTTCGTGCACAACATGAAAAAATTCAAAAAAACCATTCCCGACATAGCCAAGACATCTAGCACCTTAGATCCATTTACCCTTTCTTGTTACCTTTCTCATGCTTGTACTTCTACTGTCCATTACTACAATGGACCCATTTATTCCAACCGACTATCATATTCTTACCTTCGACTGCGCTTACTCATGCATGGAGCTCCATTAACATTATTGTTTCCTGAACCAATTCCAAAGACACTCAAAACATAAAAGGAAATACAAGAAAAAAATAAGAGGAAAACCATGAAAACCCATAGCAAGATGACATAACAAACAAAATGGAATGATCATGCACTATACGTAATCAAGACCGCAAATTAAGCACAAAGAAATAAAAAAGACCAAAAGAAGAAGACTAGAAACAAACATCGTGACTCAATCCCAATGGGTTCCTGAAGCTTCCAAGGGAAATATCAACCCGAGCCTTTTCAAATATTTCATGGTAGTATCTCTCCATGATATCCCCTATTTCATACCGCAATAACCACATAGTTATCAGGGTACAATATAAACATGCAATATACCAATTACCTTACCTTGTTATGACAGACACACCGCCTTATATCTGAACACATAGATATATCGTCTCTCAAGAGACTCCACTCCCTAGACCAATATAGCCATAATTAGAAACCAACTATTATACCTGTCAAATACATGTTCAGAAATATAACAAATATCCACGTAATGTCAAACAAGATTAGGTTTAAGAATATTTCTAGTATGCAAAGCACTCATAGCCAAAGAAATTAGGGTTTCGAAACATAGCCAAAGGAATTCTTACCCAATTCCTTTCTTTTAATTTTTTCTTGTTGCAATTGAGTCTTGCTATTCATTGTCACATCACCCATATATTAGTTATATAAACAGATAAACTATTACCTTTTCATGCTAACACCAAACATGTTTCCCTACAGCTATTCACACATGTCAATCACATGTTCCAAATATCAAGACATCATATCTATTAACTAAAATTAACCTCTACCAGACTAAAAAACATATCATAATCAACTAATATTCAAAATTATAGTACTACAAATATCACCTACATATACTCAATTACACATCAGGTATCCCAACACATGCGTGTTAGTACAACCATCTCAAAAAAATATCATTTCTTCATGCAATCTTATAGACATGTACTCATATTATGAGATTAATCAAACATTCAATAATAAATAGACATAATAGATACCAACACTCAAACACCAAATAGATGACACAATAAAATAGTCAAGCACCAGGTAGATGACATAAGAAACTCATACCTTAATATATCTTAATGGGAGGCTATCTTGCCAGCACAATAAATTTATATTAGCACAATATAACTTCACAACATATCAAACCAATCATAAATAAGATCATGATATCTGTAACAATATCTAGCTAACACCCTCAAATATTTTTTCCACCTCACGATTGGACATCACCACCATCACAGATTGGTCTCCATCCAAGTTGTTTCAGGGCTCCAGAGTGTTTTTTCCAACCAGATCTTCCAGGGACTAATAACTCAACCCAAAACTAAAGGAATAATGAGAACCAAATAGAAAAATATCAATGGAAATAAACCCACAACACCATGGCTATCCAGGAAATGGCAAGGCTAGGAAAATCCACATGCATACACCATGCATGCAAAACCTAGTGAGGAAAACATACATGCAACTCGATACCTGCTGTCAAATCCCATTGTAGTTGTTGATCCTAATTTCCAGTTGCACTTTCTTGATCTTCCTTTCCCTTGATTCTCCAAATCACCAAGTATCCACACTCTCCAAGAGTGCTTCGATAAAACTCTAAGTATCCAAGAGTATGAGAGAGATCCAAAATGAACTGACCAAAAGCTTGAACTAGAAAAAACTCCTCCCAACTGATCCTCACAAGCCTTTTTATCAATGAGGCCTCTATTTTCTCCAATTTCCATTCTTTTCCTTCAATTTCCTCCTCAAATGCAACCTGTGACCTTTCACCTTATTTTTCTGTTATTTTCCATTATTTTCATAAATGAAATAAATTCCACTTTTCCTTTCCAAATCCTTTTCCATTTTCTTTAGCCATAATAACCAAATTTAACACCCGCTAGGATGTTTTTCTCAGCATTCAGCTTCGAATATGTGTGCCATCAACCATGGTCTTATACTTTTTTACATAGATTTTTAACCAGGGTTGTTACACTGCACCATGGTGTTCAAAATTGCAAATTACATAAGAGAATGAGTTATCCACGATTAGCATATGGGTGTATAACCCTTATTTCGGTACAATAACAATAGTGAAGAAAATCTCACAGAAAATTGTTGAAGGGTTATTATCAGAAAATTACAAGGTAAGAAGGCATGGAAATTATTATCTGAAATAATCATTCACTTGTCTACTTCAAATTTTATCTTGGCTTGAAAGATTTAGTTTATAATATGTTCCTTGAAGAATTATTCCAATAACTACACCATTGCATGCTTGGAAATGCAGTCAAAATAACATGTAGGTTCAACATATGTCTAAACAAAAAATGCAATTAGATAGAAGGATACATTTTAGCCATCAATTACTTGATGAAGACTCAATTTTTTGAGGGATTTCAGAAGGGGAACCATATTGAATTGCAATTTATGGAAAATTTTAATAACCCCCCTAAATTTATGTGTATAATAAATGAGTGAATCCCCATGATACATAGGAAAAATGGAAGGTGATTTTATTAATATACGATATGAATGTATAATTTTTTTGGCGAATCTCTCACAAGATTAAATTATCTTGTAAAATCATGGTGAATCACCAGTACAAATGGTGAATCACTAGTACAAAATGGTGAATCTTTGTCTAGTGGAGTTCGGGGTGTTGGTTCCAATGAAGATATGGTAGTTGAACTAGGAGTTGAAGGAAGTGAACCACCAATATGAAGCATGGCACATGGCGACTCGTGAGGGAAGTAGTTCTCGTGCAGTTTGGAAAACATGTTCTTCTAGTTCTACTAAGAGTAGTGTTGTTTCTCATGCTACTACTAGCACTGATATTAAGGTTGGAGAGGAGTTTGAGGAAGCATGGAAGGTAGCAGTGGTGGAGAATTACGAAGAGAATCCCATGATGGGCTCCATTTTTCCCTTTGGCTTTTGGGCCTACAAGATCTTCTATCCATTGAACCAATAATTAACCTTTCAACCAACAATAAACTTGACTGAGTTGATTAAGTACAAGTCAAATTAGAATAATCTTCAAAACTATGCTTTGCACTATCCCATATTTATCACACTAATGCTACACAACATTGTGCATTTGTACCCAACTCTCATTCATGCACACAAAATTTTCAATAACATCTATAACCCTAACCAAGTGAGAATTGATCAACAATTTGCACCAAAGTTTGTTATAGTGTTGAAATTTTATAAGAAATTTAGATCCATGGTACCTTAAATAAATTTTGAGATAACCTCCACAAATTCGACCACAATAGAGAAACCTTGTGATAAATTTTAAACCTACAAAAATTAGGATTCATGTTCCTAGGAACGATCATAAGAAGTAGTTGACATCTAGGTCGATTTTTGAGCCTTGACACATTGATAATGCAATGGCTTAGGTCAAAACTCATGCATTGAAAAGTCATCAATGAAGAGAAGACAAGATCATTATGAATTACACATACTCCAAAATTCCTACCAAATTCTACTTAGTTGTCTCCAACTCAACTATACATAATCTTATAGTAAATACAAATTCCACAAAGCCTTCTTCACATAGCTAATAAATGGCAATTGGAAGAGCACCCCTTATATAATAGTAATAGTAGCAATAAATAGATTATTTCATATTGAACTTCATAGCCATAGCACTCCTATGTATTGTATGATGTATTCAACTTGCATAAAATCATACTTTTGATAGATACATCATACTTGTGCACAATGTTGATGCAATGCCAGTCAAGGAGTAAAGTCAGTTTGACGTGTAATGATCTATAAAATAATGAAGAAACTTAGTAATGCATCAAAAGTTTCAAGTTTGAAAAAATTATAAATCTTTCATGCAAATCCATTGTTGTTATAGTTCCTTCTCTCGACCATGTTCCACATAAGCATGGAAAATCAAGTAATACTAACATGTGCACCGAGAGGTTAAAAGTAACGCCGGGGAGTGGGGATACATCTTCCATGCTAGATAAAGGTGATGTAGGTGATAAAGTTGGAGGAAATATGATTTTTTTTGGAAGAATGGGTGGTTTGTTTATCAAATTTTGTGAGTTATCTTGAAAATTTCTTTGTTCTCTTCATGCATACCTCTAAAACCTTAAAAAAAAAACTATAAAAAAAAATGCATATTTAATGAACTCTACGGAAAATGTACCTAGTTCATGAGAGGAGCATTAATCCTTGTTTAAAATATAATAAAGTGAAATTATAAGATAGTGAACAACTTCAACTCCTCCCTAATCTTAAATTTTTTATATTTATCTAAATATTATCATTTCCATGAATAAAATTGCTCACAACTCTTTAATATAATAAAATAAAAAATTTAATTAAACAAATATATACATCAAAACATAATTTACCAAATTGTTATCTATTATCCAAACCCGTCACCTTTCATATCCCATTCATTTAAATCCACTTGGTTGCATTATCTTAAATTAGAATATGTTCATTTGTATAATACAAAGTGCTTCAGCCTCAAATATAGTTTTTCTCCTCCTTCATTTGGGTTCTCTGGGTTGCATTGGTCCTAAATTCATGATATAATTACTATATAGTAACCTAAAAGATGACGCAAACAATTAGTTCTATTTTAAGATACGTTTGAGCTTTTAGAAAAGATGTAGCCAAAGGAAATAGACTAATTTCATTTTTGAATGTAGACCATTCCTTGAAGAACATTTTTATTGATGAGGAATGCAATACAATATTCCATTTCCAAACTAAAAATATTATTTATATAGATTTGTGTATGGGGTAAACAATAAATAAAAAAATTAACTAGCCTTGGGGTGGTCAATATTTATAAATTTTATTTATACTTGCTTTACCATGTATATCATATACCTATCAATCAAAAACATGAAAATATGTGAAATTCACAGTGATGATCTGCTCTAGAAACACAACCATCCTTTATTATTACCAGTATTAGCTTTTATATAGTAGTACACATGTAGATAAAATTTCCAACTTCCAAAGGGACAAACTTGCTTCTCCAACATGATGGCACATTCTTAACTACTAACATTTTTTATTGTTGAATGTAAGAAAGCTTTATAAGTACATCTAATCTACTACGTGGCTTGAAATCCTAGACTATGTCCTTTTTTACCATGTATCTATAGGCTGCAACCTTCTTCTTGTTTGAAGAGGAGTTTTCTATTATTAGAACTACCTTCCCTGCCTTTGATGCCTTGAAGGAATTGCAAATTGGCTCATCAGATGAAGACAAATTTATGTTCTTTTCAATTAGAGTTGAATAGCTTCCCTATGCACTCAGCACAAACTCTGACTAATAGGAAACATCCCACCCACCAACTATGATGTCCCACAGAATTGTTGCTCCCACTTGAACAACATAGACAACTTGAATGTGAAAATTCAAAAACAAAAAAAAATCCCAATCACATAGGTCTTGAGGATGAACTCGATCTCAAATCCAACACCCATAAAATTTATATCCAAACTAAAACTCACCAAATTTGGAAGTATATTGGAAACAAAAATGAGGCGAAAGAGCTAAATTTGAATGCAGGAACTGACACAAAATCTGCACATTTGAGCAATTTTTGACGTACAGTACCACCACTCCCTCGATCTCAAGATTGATTTTCTCCCCATCCCTAATGGAGAACTCTACTGCAGGCTTGTGAGTTCCAAAATTTACATCTTTGGTCTTGCTAATTCCCCCATACTGTGTAGACACATTCTCTGGAGATATAAATCTGCAAGTAAAATAAAGTATTAAATAAGTTTCTAGGAAATTTTCATTGAATATATCCTTCATTCTATCATATATAATCAGATTCTTCAATTGAGGTTGAGCATATTTTCACTACATCAGAGAAGGAATTTAACATACATGATGAAGGTCTTTGTGACTTTACCTTCATGTTCAATTAATTTTTTTTCTTGGTACACTATGTCAAGAAAGGGCTCAACATGGAGTAGTGCACTGAAATACCATGGGACATTGATGAACACTTGAAAAATAGAGAGAATAATAATTAAGAGTGTTACACCATTTTTTTGGTCATCTAACCCATTGTCATTAGATGGACCCAAGTACACCATGTAAGACGAATTTTACCCTAAGTAAAATTGATTTCACTATGTGAAATAACTTAGTAAAACACCTTTATTAAGTTGTTTATGGTCTAAACAGGTAACCCCAAAAGGAAATAATAAACAAATCTATATTTGTTTATATTTCCTCAAGGAATAATTAGTTAAACATCAATTCAATTATTATTCCTGGTCATATTTAACACAAAACAAGGAAATCAATTAAATAAATCCTTATTTATTTGATTATTTCCTAAGAATAAGTTATTTAACCCTTATTTAAATAATATTCCTAGTTAAATTTGACTAAATCATTTATAAATAATTATTTATTTAATTATATTTCCACCATTTCCTTAAAATAATAAATTATTTATTTATTATTTATAAATAAAGGATTTGACCCAAGTCAAAAATCCTTTTCCCTCCAATAAATATAATAAAATATTCCTAAAAGGTGGTTCTAGAATTTGGTTAATAATATTTTATTCATACACTAAGTTCTAGAATACCCTAATATTTTGTTATAAATAGAAGGGTTTTCCCATTCATTTGTCACCTTTCATTTTCATATTAGATCACTCTGGATCTATATTCTTGGTCTGAATTTGAGCCATTATCATTGTCACATTCTCCATCATTTACCTTGTGAGCTCTCTTTGAGTTCTATGTTTGTCTGGGTTTTCTACACCAACAAGAGAGAGGAATTTTAGATCTGAAATGCTGAGGACTTTCAAGAACCCATCCCATTGAGGAGAATTGGAAACACCTTTATTGTTTTCCTCTTAGGTGCTCTTTAATATAAAAAGTCTTTCAAAAATATTTTTGTTGTCTTATCTATTGGATGCATGGAGCAAAATTTCATTTTTACTGCTTAATGTCTTTTTATGCATAGATCTGGATTTGTGCAGCTTTATTTAGATCAAATAACTACAGATTTGAATATATTGGCAGCCATAATTGATGTTAGGGCTATTTGTTATGCATAGCTAAAGTGGTCTTTTTTTGACAAAAGATTCACACTAACAATTGGCGACTCCACACGGGTTTTATTTTGCAACCGCTGTCGTTTCATATATTCTTTCATATCCAGCTATTCCAGACCCTAGGGTTTCTCTTCAGTTTTTTATTTGTCCTATTTTTATGGTTTTTTTCACCTCTAAAATCCTCAAACTTTAAAAATTTTAACTTCCGTGTGTTTTTGGCCCTATTGCACAGGTGACAGACATCAGCCGCAGTTGAGACGACAATTTTTTCTGAAATCTGCCGCCGAGAGACCCGGATTTGCAAGTCATACTTATCGACCCAAAACCTGAGACCTGGCCTATAGGGCACACTTTTCTACCCCAAAACTGCGACCTGGACTGAAAACAGGTCAGAACCTGCGACCTGCACTTTTTTTTGCACTTTTTCAATAGTTTTTCTAGGTTTGTCTGAAGCTTATATCCAGGTTTCCCAGCCTTTGTCTCCACCCGTTTAGAACTGTTTCTGATCTTTTCTTCTCAACTAAGTGGGAATCTCGCCCCTTAGGGCTTTAGTACCCTCCAGTTTTTGTGGAAGAGTTTTAGCTGTTTCAGATGTCTGAATTTTCAGAGTTTCAGCCTTCTTCTTTTCAGATCTGATACCTCATTTTCAGATCCCTTTTAGATCAACTCTTCTCCCTTTCAAATCACCTCATATAGTTTTGTTTGGGTTTGCCTCTAGGGTCACCTCCTTGTCCCTTCTGCCTTTAGCTAATTTCCTCCTTTGTTGCAACAACCTTGCCTCTGTCTCTTTGCTGTTTTCTGCACCTTTTTTCAGCATAATTCTCCTTTAGATCCTTGTCCCTCCTGACCTTAGATCTATTGGCCTCTTTTTTGTGTGTTTTGATTAGATTTTTTCCCTCTTTTCGACTAGTTTTGAGAGACTCACCTTCTTGGGTTAGATCGATGCATTGTTAGCTGTTAATTTTCTGTTATTTCAGCCTTATTTACTATTCTCTGCAGATTTATTTTCAGTTATGCAACACACTTTTTCTTTTACTCTCAAAACGTCTGGGTTTAAAAATTAAAATTAACACACATCACACACTGACCCTTAGTGAAGAAGAGCTTGGTTAACACCGCCAGGCAAAGACTTTAAAATAAACTGACACTGCACCTCTTTGCCCTTATTTCGACATCGTCGTATTTTGATTCTGCACCTCCCTGCCTTTGTTGGTCCTTCTTCTTCCCTTTGTGTCGTCATCATTGTGCCTCCACGACGTTTATCCTGGAGACTTATTGGCCTTCACCCTTAGTTTCCGGTTGGTCGACTTACTCCCTCCCGCCGTCTTCGAGTTAGTCCTCCCCAGAGTCCACACTCTGACTCTTCTTCTGTTTCTTCGGGTTCTCCACATACTTCTGGTTCTCCCCCTGTTACCTTCACCATGTCTAGTTCAGGGCCTAATGCTAGTGGCAACCCCATTCCTACTGCTGGGTCTATTTCTAGTGGAACCACCATGGGAACTACCTCGACTGTCCCTTTTCTCCCTTATATGGCCAGTCTCAGTCTCCCCGATTTCAATAAGTTGATCAACGATCCTATCCACCACGATGTTAGTTGGCCTGTTATGCCAACCAAGCTCCCCTCTGAAATTCCCAAGTTCGAAGGCCTTGCTAGTGAAGATCCCTCCAACCATATCTGATCTTTCCACATGTGGTTTTCATCCAATTCCATTACTAATGATTCCATCCATATTAGATTGTTCCAATGCACGCTTACCGGCAAAGCTTCTAAATTGTATGTTAATCAGACTGTCTCTTCCCATACCACCTTTGCGATCATTTCCCAAGCCTTCTTATATTATTTCCAGCTCCCTCTCTGATACGACACTGGTACCAAACTCTTGAATTCTTTCCGTCAATCATCTTCGACCCGCCTTTCCGCTCATGTCTAGGAATGGCGGAGAAGAAGGAGCTTATGTCGAGCTCCCACCTTTGAAGATCGGGTCTATATGGACTGGTTCCTTCACTCTCTCTTACCTGCCATTGGAAAATATGTCGCATCCCAGTTTCGTCAAACTGAAGAAGTCGCCCTCCAAATTGCCTTGAAATATGACCTCATCTATGCTCAATCTGGTTATGTTTATACTATCCTTTCTGACCTCCCCAAACCCGGTGGCGCTAATGCCACATGGGCATCTCACTCTGCCGACAGTATCGTTGGAGCTCTTTCACATACCTACGCTCAATCTCCTATGGGCTATGGTTTCCCTCCAGGAGGGGCCAGCACCTCTAGCACTTTTCCCCCTCTAGGTAGCATGTATCCAGGATATGGCATGCCTCCTTCTTTTGCCCACCTTCCTGCTTACCTCAATGTTACCCATCCTAACCATTATCCTCAATGTTACCTCAATGGATTCTCCGGATACAACCAAATTGTTATCCGTCGTGCTGATCAACTTAAAACCGCGTTCATTAGTCCGTGGGGCACTTTTGCATACCGAGTCATGCCATTTGGCCTTAAAAACGCCGGTGCCACTTTTCAATGAGCCATGTCTTATTGTTTCCATGACTTATCTCATATTATCCTTGCCTATTTAGACGACCTTACCGCACATTCCAAACATCAGGCGCAACACCTCCACGATCTGCGTACCATTTTCCTCTGATGTCGCAAGTATAATATCCACCTTAACCCATTGAAATGTGTCTTCTGTGTTCCTGCTGGCCGTCTCCTAGGCTTCACAGTGTCTAAATATGGTATAACTCTTGACCCTTTGAAAGTTTAAGCCATTCTTGAACTTCCTATTCCTCGTACCTTACGCCAGCTACAAAGTCTCCAAGGTAAAGCTAATTTTCTTCGCCGATTTGTTCCTGACTATGCCACTACTGCACATGGGTTCCTTAGACTTCTTCGATCTAAAACCCCATTTGTCTGGGATACCTATGCTCAAGAATATTTTGATGCCCTCAAACATGCTCTCACATCTGCTCCCTTGATCCGTCCTCCTGATTTTGATTGAGACTTCATCCTGTACATCTCCGCTTCCGCCTATTCGGTAGATGGTGTCCTTATCCAGGAAGATGATAATGGTATCGAACATGTGATCTATTATTTCAGTAAGAACCTTTCTGGTCCACCAGTATCCTACTCTCATGAAGAAAAATTAGTGTTAGATGTCGTGTTCTCGGTCCAAACACTACGTCATTACATCCTCATGCGGTCCACTAAGGTTGTGACTAATTCCAACCCCATGGCTTTCCTATTGAGTCGACGCATCCTCAGTGGGAAGCAAACTCGTTGGGTCTTTATCCTTCAAGAATTCGACCTCGAATTTGTCACCCCAAAAATTAAGAAAGGTTTAGTCCTCATTGAACTCATTTCTGAATTACCTACCAATACGCAGGGTCCTCCCATTAATGATGCTCTTCCCGATGAACACTTATTCGCCATCACCACCGACGACCCTTGGTACGGTGACATCCTTACCTACTTGCGAACCCAAAAGTTCACCCTTCATCTTGACTGTGATGCTCGACGACATATCCAACACCAAGCCCCTCGCTACCTTCTGATCGGTGACGACCTTTATCGTCGCGGAGTAGATACTGTCCTTCGTCGTTTCCTCACACACGCTGAAGCTGAGCAAGTCCTCAATGCCTATCATAGCGGTGCTTGCAACGGCCAACTCTCTGGTCTTGCTACCACCCAAAAAATCATGCGCTTTGGGTATTTTTGGCCTTCTCTCTTCAGTGATTGCATTGAAGCAGTCAAAAATTGTTCCAATTGCCAACATTTTTCCCCTAAGGCATGAGCTCCTCCCGATCCCCTCCATATCGTCGTCACAGCGGGTCCTTTCTGTAAATGGGCCATCAACTTTATGGAGTGCCGACCCCCATCTACTGGTAACCACAAATATATCATCGTGGTGGTTGACTATTTCACAAAATGGGCCGAGGCTATGACAACATTCAATAATATGGTAGCCACCGTAGCCCTCTTTTTCTTTAACCATGTCATTGCTCGATTCGGGGTTCCAAAACAATTAGTCTCTGACCATGGCCAACATTTTGAAGATGAGATATGGTGCGAGCTATCCTCACTATTGGGATTTGAGCGCCAATATTCATCATCCTATTACCCCAAAGGTAATGGCCAAGTTGAAGCAGTCAACAAAATTCTTAAGACCATGCTTCGATAAACGGTGAATAAGCACAAAACCAATTGCCATCTTATGCTCTTCCCTGCTTTGTGGGCTTATAGAACTTCTGTTAAAACTGCCACCGGTTTCACTCCTTTCCACCTGGTTTTTGGCAAGGAGGTAGTCTTACCGATCGAGAGTGAAATTCCTTCCCTTCACTTGGCCGTCGAACTTCTCCCTGATACCCAACCTCTAGAACAACGACTCATCATGCTTGAGCATGCCTCTAAAGACCGTCGTGTTGCATTGCAAACTCTTGAAGCGGCCAAAAAGCGCACCAAAGCTTAGTATGACCAAAAAGTCCACCCTCGCACCTTTCATGAAGGTGAACTTGTTCTAGTATATGACCAGGTCCATGATGCCCTCGTTCATGGGAAGTTTGACTCATTATGGCTAGGTCCTTACATCATCAGTAAAGATCTTGGTAAGGGGGCATACCTTTTAGAGGACTTCGAAGGCCACCCCCTTCCTAATCCTCACAATGCACTCTATCTTAAGAAATATTACCCTTAGCATTTCCCTCTCAAAATGCATGTTTTATTTTCTTGTAGATAGCCAACATCTGTTTGTTTTTCGTGATTCGCTACTTCACCAGGACACATGTTGTCCACGAAGGATCACTTCAACTCTCATCAAAATCGGATTTCCTCACTGAAAACACTTTTCCTTGGGGCACCACTTTGCCTCCATACTTGTTCTTGTTTGTGTTGATTTCCATCATGAGATACCATCTTGTACTCATGATTTTATGGTCCCCTTTGGATCCCCCCCCATTTCATCATCATCACTAGTGTTAGTCTGTCAGTCACTCTATTATTCGCTCTCGTGCCTTAGTTTAGGATCCCTTATTGCCTCACCTATGGCAGATCTTTGTCTGTCGACATCAGCTCATTCCCTCCAAAAGACAGGTCTAGAGGGCGGTGTACCTTGGTTCCAGCTTCTACACTTGTTTGGTGCCTCGGATAAGGCAAAGGGATTTCTCATTACCCTATGACTTGATTGTTTCTCCACTCCAGATCCTTTCAGCATGATCGAGATCCGTATACTTGATGTTCCAGTGATGCAGCAGCCGCTATTGGTGATTCCCGGGTGTGTGTGAGATGTCTCAACCCTCATGAGGGGGTGGCCTTGCAGGTAGCCCCCCACATGCCCGGATGACCTCTTCAGTGTAGCCTTTGATGCAACTCCATATATTTGATGATGATGGCCTTAGCTGCTTGCGACACCTTTTTTATTTGCATGTATCAGTCAGATTTTGCGAGCCCTTCCTCGTTTATAGGGGGCATTTGGGTTGTATTTGTATCTCATGTACTCAGATATTATTGTATAAGTCTTGGCTGTTATCTCAGGCACAACATGTATGTGGGAATCATCATTCTATCTTTTATCTGGCTCGTGTTTATGCCAGCATGTACTTTATAGTTCAGTTCCTTGTTTACTGGACGCACTATTCTTTTGTACCTTGTCTCAGGAGGCATAGGTATGCCTCCCCCGCTGCCTTTAGCACAGGTACCATCTCATAAAAAGAGACTTGTTGCACCTGTAAGTCTCATCTCCTCAGGGTCTAGTCCTTTAGCACATTAGACTACATTACATTTCTCTCTCTGACTTCCCTCTTGATGTCTGGTGATTGAGTTCTTACAACATACTTTGGTCATACGATTTGCTCCTAACACTCGTACTCTGGGGGGCAATCTGTTACACCATTTTTTTGGTCATCTAACCCATTTTCATTAGATGGACCCAAATACACCATGTAAGACCAATTTTACCCTAAGTAAAATTGCTTTCACTATGTGAAATAACTTAGTAAAACACCTTTATTAAGTTTTTTATGGTCTAAACAGGAAACCTCGAAAGGAAATAATAAAAAAATTTATATTTGTTTATATTTCCTCAAGGAATAATTAGTTAAACATCAATTCAATTATTATTCCTTGTCATATTTAACCCAAAACAAGGAAATCAATTAAATAAATCCTTATTTATTTGATTATTTCCTAGGAATATGTTATTTAACCCTTATTTAAATAATATTCCTAGTTAAATTTGACTAAATATTTTATAAATAATTATTTATTTAATTATATTTCCACCATTTCCTTAAAATAATAAATAAATTATTTATTTATTTATTATTTATACATAGAGGATTTGACCCAAGTCAAAAATCATTTTCCCTCCAATAAATATAATAAAATATTCCTAAAAGGTGGTTCTAGAATTTGGTTAATAATATTTTATTCATACACTAAGTTCTAGAATACCCTAATATTTTGTTATAAATAGAAGGGTTTTCCCATTCATTTGTCACCTTTCATTTTCATATTAGATCACTTTGGATCTATATTCTTGGTTTGACTTTGAGCCATTATCATTGTCACATTCTCCATCATTTACCTTGTGAGCTCCCTTTGAGTTCTATGTTTGTTTGGGTTTTCTACACCAACAAGAGAGAGAAATTTTAGATCTGAAATGCTGAGGACTTTCAAGAACCCATCCCATTGAGGAAAATTGGAAACACCTTTATTTTTTTCCTCTCAGGTAACTACGAGTAACTAATAATTGAATGCCCATACTCAAATATTTTGTGGGAAACTATTGTATTGTTTAATACAAAATATATAAACCCAGATCTACCTAAAGATATCTATTAGATCCCTATATAGAAGGAACCTCTCAGTAAAATATATATTGTAACTTTTAGCCTTTTCAATCTGGGCTAAAGATATTTGTAATTTGACACCATTTGAAACTAGCAACCAAATGTGAAGTAATAAATATCTAGAGATGCATTAGAAATTCCAATTTTGGTGTGCCAAAATTCTCAAAACACTAGATCTACGAGGACATCTAACATCATCCTTCTGATCATTTATAAGCATTTATATAGATTGTTCTAGGCAAGCTCGGAAAAGGAAAAAACAGTTGTGTTTTAGGCAGTTACAAACCTTTCTTGCTACCATCTTTGGGTAGCTATCTTGAAAAAGTGCAAGAATTTGGTTTGATGCAGCTCTCAATTCTCTCTTCGTTATATTCTTAAGATATGTGAACTGAATCATGGCATTGACACCAATAGGCTTGAAATCAAGGAGCTTGATGCCCTTCTCCATAATTTGGACCCTCCATATCATAAGCTTCTTTAGCTTCTCATCGTCTCTAAAGATCTTTTGGTAGAGCTCCTTGTCTCAAAAAATGCCATAAGCATTGTAGCACACAGGGTGGCCCACTTTATCATAACAATGTATGAAGGCCACTAAATTCAGATTCTCATTAAATTTCGGATCCTCTTCAACTATATTTTCTGCTCCAAATGTTGTCCTTCATGCCACACTATTTTGCAACATGATGAATTCATCATTCACCCTAAAATATATGGCACGAAGAAATTTAAGAATACCTTGCTACTAAATGTTAGGCAAGCCCTGCTACTACTGACTATTAGATCCACTCAAACTATATATACCTTTGATAAAACTACTCGAGCTCCTGCATGTTTGTTGTCCCACCCAAATACATTATCTGATTGGCTAGCTCCTAAGGATGGGCCATTTACTGGAATGTAATTTAGACATGTTGGATTGTGTGTTGCCTTGTACAACGAAGCTGCTCCCCAAATTAGTTCATCCTGTAATGATCCCACAAGGAAGTTTGTTGTAAATCTTTCAATTTGAACCACGGGATAAGAAGCTTGGAATTGAACTTATTTAAGCTTGTCTGATATCAACTAGACAATAGTAATCAAATTTTAATTTCAAAATGGAGGAGCCTAAGAATAAATCCCATCAACCCACACAACATGATGATCACCTCCCTCCTTTGTAGTGCTCACATGCAGAAGCAATAAGTTACAGGCAGAGAGCAGTGCCACCTCAGTATGCATATTCATGATATCTAGAGGATATCCCTGATCTCCACCCATGAGACCCTTGAAGTAGTGTATCTGTCCAGGCCCTTTTTACAATCACATAAGACACCCTCCTTCCCATTGATCCATGTCTCTGCAAAGAGAATCCTTGTTGTGCAGTTTTCTGCTGGTCATAAGACAGATATGTGTTTGGTGTTTAGAGAGGCATCGTGAATATACATTATTTTTTGGCTATGTACATCCAAATAGTGTAGGGGACAATTGGAGTATATTATATTTTGATGTTTGTAGATGATATGGCCCTTCTAGTCTCATCCCCAAACAAATTGCAAAGACAAATCAATGCCCTGGCCCTTTTCTATGATCTTCATTAGTTGACAATCAACCTAGGTAAAAACCAAATTCATCATCTTCAACGTGTTAAAGAAAATCCTCCCTAATCACCATTTCTTTCTCAAAGGAGAGGAGATCGACATCACCAACTCATATGCTTATCTAGGTGTACTATTCACAAGACCTTGCTTTAGTTTGCAACATGCACTTCAGCCCTGACATTATCCAAAATATCCTAAAGGAAAAACTGTTGTTGGCTTCTTCTCATGAAAATTGAAATAGAATTTCTTCATATTTGATGTCCTCGATATACCTTTGATTCTAAAAATAAGGAAAACTAATATGTACATCTCAAAACACACAAAGATAGTGATTTGTTTTCTTTGTCTTATGTAGCTCCCTAGATAACATCAAAACAATCAATTTTGGACCTAAATTACAAGCAAGTAATAGCCCAACATCATGGAAGCCTAAAGTAAAGCTAAAATTCTGATAGTGTATTTACCACAGGCGAGCTCTTCTAATTCTTAGGTAGTTGAGATGCCCACACGCAGTCAACACAGAGCATATCGAGACAAAATGATGCAACCAACATCCAGTCCTCAATCTCAAATTGGCACTCGCCATTCCGAGGGAAAGTCACAAGAAGAAAGTGTACAGAATATTCAAGTTCACAATAGAGTGGGTAGCAGGCTAAATCCAATAGGTAAAGCATAGAATAATCAGGCTGCCTGCAGTGGAAATATTGTTGGGCCTAAAAAGGGAGTATCTACCTTGATGCAGTATGGAAATGGTGCTAGTGTTGATTATGGTGATAGAACAAATAGAATAGATAAGCTACAGACACCTCCAGAGGTAAACCATTTAATTCCCTACGGTTCTAATTCTCTTAATGAACTCGGAAGAACATGTGAGGCACAAACCCAGACTCCTGCCATTCAGATACCTGTCGAGAATGGAGATGCAGCTTCAAACAATGCAAATCAAATGAGCTCCTGGACTCCTAATCCTAATCCTACTTAGAATTCTATTAAGCAAATGCAAGCTCCCGCTGATCAGAAGTTTGGGCCTGAAATGGAGGAAGGAATGAAGAATAACTGGCAGAAGCGGAATCTACAGGGGTACAGGTTAGTGATATGAATATGGTGAGGTAGGTAGATGCAGTCATATAACAGACGCGAGTTGAGTGGTCTCACTATTACACATTTTTTTAGCTTTTCCAAGTGTTGTTTTTTTTGGGGCATATTTTCAGGTGGAATTTTTAGAAGTGTTGTTTTTTTTGGTATATTTTTGGTGGAATTTTCAGAAGTGTTGTTTTCTTGGGTATATTGTCAGTGGAATTTTAGGTATATTTTTAGAAGTGTTCTTTTTTTTTTGGGTATATTTTCAGGTGGAATTTTCAGAAGTGTTGTTTTTTGGGGTATATTTTCAGGTGAAATTTTCGGTATATTTTTAGTGAAATTTTCAAAAATTTTGTTTTTTTTTGGGTATATTTTCAGGTGGAATTTTCAGAAGTGTTGTTTTTTTTGGTATATTTTCATGTGGGATTTTTAGAATTTGAAAGGATCTTTTAGAATTATAAGATTTAGAATTTCAAGTTTGAGTTTTGAATTTTTAATGTGACAATTTTGTTTTTTAAAACAAGTTCAATCTATATCTATATATATACAATGATTTTTTTTTTTAAATAATGCAATATTATGATTTCACCAAAATATTTTTAGCTCTATCCTAACAAAACAATTTATAATTTATAATAATTAAATAATACTAATAAGTGGAATAAAATTGTAAGTTTATATTTTTTAATTTGAATCAGAACAATAAATTTATTTACATATTAAAAAAATTACAATTTTTTTGGAAATTCTTTAGACATCCACAAGCAACAGAGTTGACAATTATATATATGTTATAATATATTCTGTCATAATAAAAAGGAAAATATATCTGATGCATATTTAATTAGTTGTCTAGATGACTTAATATAATTTCATGTAGAGTGATTAGAAGTTAAAAAAAAAATATGTGACTAAGAAGTTTAAACTCTATACTTTAAAAAAAAATTAACACGTCGTATACTTAAAATATATTAATAATAAAAACAAGTTTAATGTGTGCTCATAAAATGGAACAAGGGAGGCACATACTCTACCACTTTCTAGTTTTGAGCATATGAGGTCTTAGGAGGAAACACATGCTCTAAACCATTACGCCTAATCAAGTTATATTCAGTGTGTATCATATATATATATGTGTGTGTGTGTGTGATTTTTAAAATTCGACAGAAGCTAGAGTTTATATAAATTTTTAAGAAAACTTATAATATAACAGGATTTTGAACCATGTATATTCACCCCTATTTTTACTATACATATTATTAACTTGGGAATAGGTTTTTTTACAATACCATAGGCCAATATCATGTCTTATTAATAGCACATGCTCAAAAACCATAACTCTTTTATTTTATTTTTATCTTATATCTTCTAAATTAAATCTCAAATACAAACCTTGTAGATCCAAATTTAATAAATTTAATAATATTAATATTACACAATATTAATAAGAATATTATAATTAATAATAATAATATCATTAATCTTTTAATATTAATATTAGGGTATTTGACCATTGGGCTTCACCTAAAAAAAAATATATTTTCTAAGTGTTTGTAAATATAAAGAGGAGTACAGAGTAAATATAAAAGAGGTTTTATTTTTTACCATACCTCTCGTTTGTTTATATATATATATTTATTTACCATACCTCTTTTATTTAACCCACGGTATTTGGCCCATAGACTTGGTATATACTTAATAAGTCCTCGGAAATCAAATTTTCTTGTGAACCACTATCAAAGAGTGTATCAATTTTGGTATGCTTTGAAATATCCTAAATATGGAAAAGTTAAATTCTTGTTTTCTCATATTGAGTATCATTAGGAAAAGTTGAAGAGTTAGTACTTTCTATGTCCTTACCTTTCATTCCCATTGTTGTGATATTTGTTTCATCTCCCAAATCATATCCCAAGCCATGTTATGTAGTTTCAACTGTCTTTTTCTTCCCTTTGTCGTTAAATTTTTTTGGTTTCATCTCAGGATGAAGCTTCCAACAATGAGCTTCACCATGACCCTCTTTGGAACAAGGTTTGCATGTTAATTTTTATCCTTATTGAAAGATGAATTCTTATTTCCTTTCCCTTTCAATTTACTCTTTCCTTTGTCTCCACTTTGAAATGGATTTTTCCTACCCTCTTGTGAAATGTCTTTCCCCATTGCTTCAAGATGTGTTTCCTGATCACAAACCTCATCCAAGCTTGTAGGATTAAAAATAAGGATAGTATGCCCTAAATAACTGTGTAAACCCCCAATACATTTCAACAAGGTGTCTTGTGATGAAAAATTTACACGTAAAATTTGAGATCTTCTTCTAAACTATTGGGTGTAACTTTGCACACTTTGACCTTTTAGTTCTCTAAAATTTTGTCAATCCATAATAGCCTTCTACATATAATATAATGGATAAAATTTTCTTCTATGTGCAACAATAAAATATATCCTAGAGGTTAAGACCTTACCATGATTTTTCATATCCTCTTATGTTTTGGCTTCCCACCAAATCAAGGAAGCACTTTCCAACCTTAATTTAGCCAGCTGAATCTTTGTTTCATCATATTTGACATTTTGAATTCTGCAATATAATTCAAGTTTACGAACCCAATTATCAAGAATTTTAGGATTCACTTCATCGTTATACATAGGAAATTTGAATTTAATATGAAGTTTCAATAAGGGATTTTTACAATGACCCTTTGGGGTATGTGGAGGTGCTTGAGTAAATTTTTTTGTGGAAGAGGATGAAGATGAAGGTGAGGATGGAGGTGAATATGATGGTGGAGAAGATGGTGGTTTTTCACCATTTCCTTTTGAAGGCTTGTCATCATCTCCTCATTTCCTCGAGAAGTACCCTCTCCTTTTGAATGCTTGGAACTCTCACCATGTAATCTTGAGTTTCTCTCTTCATAGAGAACGTTCAGCATTTCATTCATGTCAAAGAATTCTTTTATAAGATCTTTCTCATCCTATGGCATATTATAAGTATCCCCTTCATCATGTGACATACTTGCTAAAGCTTCAAATAAATTTGAGGTATAACTTGTGGTGGATATTGTGGCAAAATTTCTCTCCTTGTCCTTGACCTCACTTGAGGACTTGTAACCATAAGCTTTCCTTCTCCTCTCTTGAGCTTCAACCTTGTAATCATCACATACACTTGCAAACAATTAAACCCTCATAGAAACAGAGAAAACCTAAGCTATGATACCAAAATTCATATGAATATGTATGTGCTTGAGGATGGTACAAATTTCAAGTAAATTGAATGAGTTTTTGAGGTACTTAAGTTATATTATTTAACACATTTAAACAAGAATTTATCCCATAAATTGTAGAAATAATAGAGAAACAAAGCCATAACAGTAACCACAAAACAATAAGTGATAAAGGAGTTCACCCCCATGGGCTACATATCCTCATATGGCTTCCAATGCTTGACCCTCTTTCATTATGAATGGTGATTACAATGAGTTACAATGCTCAAATGGCTTCAAATCATGCTCCAATAGCTTCAGAGCTATCAAAAATTCCTATCTATCCTCCTTCTACTCTCAATAATACCAAAAACTGAGAAAGTTAGGCCTCTTTCTCTCTTTTCCCCAATTCTATAGCTAAAATCCCCACAATTTGGACCAAACCTAGCATGGGCACCCCGAGCGTGAAAAAATGCCCTCCAAAACTTGCATGATTCCCACTCGACAGGAGAAATTGTAGGACCATTAAAATTTCCTCCAAGACTACAAATCTAGGTAGGCACATCATCATGTGGGGTCGATCGGACCTGGGGCTAGCCCCCTCCACTAGAGGTTTCGACTTAACCAATAGACTAGTCACATATGGTGGTTGATCACAAGTGGTGGTGCGGAGTTGGTGGTGATGGTTAGCTGTTAGTGGTCTTGGTTAGTGCTCCATTCACATGGCAGTTCTGTCGCATTAATGTCATGTTCAATGTCACGGGGTCAGGATAGGGCCTAGCCCTTGGCCCTCCACCATATGCGCCTCCAATACATGTTAAATAAATGCTTTCACCATAGTATGTTAAGAAGTGTTTTGTGTTATAGTGGTATCTCCAGTGGTTTTTTGGTTGGAGGTGAGAGGTTTGACCCCCCGTCGACCTCACCTTAACCCTTACATAAATTTTGGTGGCCACCGAGGTTCCACGTGGCAGCCTTTGGCTAGGCCATGTGGTGGCCTCTAGCTGGGCCAAGTGGCAACCTCCGATTGGTCCATATAAAAACACAACAACCAATACAAAATATCCAACTCAACACCAATGGAATAATTCCACTTGTCATGTTGTGATTGTCTCTTGAAGCGAAGTCAAACTTGCATAGTAAGTTGGCCCAGTCAACTGTACAGACTGCTGACAAGATAGCCTGTACATTTTTTTACCAAAATTTTCCTATTTGGGAAAATGAATAGAACTCATTTCTGGGAGAATACGGTGTCGATTTTTCGCAAAACTAATTGCAACGAATTTAGAATGACGATATCTATGCAAGCACACAAGTTTTGATTCATTCCGATAACTTTCACTTTTGAGCATATTTTTTAGCATTGGATCACGCACTAAGAGTGCTACAACTCCCAGATGTTACTCAAATTTACTTATCCGCCCAGGGTTCGTACAAACTTGGACCTAACAGTTCTATATGCATAGCAGATGAACTCTACTCATGTAATCCTCATCTTAGTTCTACCATGAGGTGCTAGTAACTAAGGCTACTCTGAAAGAGGAAGTCTGTCACACTTTTAACTACAACCTAAGGCTCAAGTCAAATCATGACCATTACTTTTTTGGCAAGAAAATAAGCTACACTAGATTGCACTGACTTATCTATTTAATTTCTACTTTCGAAAAAGGACTAACACTCATTCTAAGTACAAGAAATGAAATTATACTAGATTTCATTCATTTTCTAGACTACTAAATTGACTTGCAAAAAGGAACTAATATATTTCTGCATACGTGCTAAATCAACAATGAAATGACTTCTATCTAATTCATGCTAGCTACTATGCTAATGATGTATCATATGATGAACTAATCACACTTCAAATAACTCTGTTTTGCAGTAAGAGAGAGGGAGTTTGGGTGTCCTAAGGGTGTCCCTGAACCAAGGATTCAAAGATAGAGGTCCACTCATGGATTTTCTAGGCTCAGGTGAGGTTTAGGAGTGATTTTGGGATGAAGGGGCAGGCTCCCAACATTTTTATAGGAAGGTCCTACAGGATTTTTGTTTTTCTATAGGAAGTCCTGTAATGCTATAGGAAACATGAGGCTAGAAATGATGAAAGGAAGGCCATGAAAGGTGAGAGAAATGTGGATCCAAGGAAATGGAGGATGGCCAATGCCCTTGGACATGCTTAGAGGCCTCAAAAGGATTTTCTTGTACCAAAAAGGTTGCTCTCAATGGTGTGTTGATGGTTTCTAAAGAAGGGTTGTGGGTGACTGAATGGAAGGTGACTAATGGAGGGTTGAAACTAAAAGTGATAGTGATGAAAGGGTCCTTCTCTGCTACTATATCTAAACGTACAAACAAGACATATACTCATGCATTCATCATCAACAAACTTATCAAGGAAATAGTGGAAAATATGAGTTGAATTTAACTAGAACTACTCATACACTTGAAATATAAATCTACGTTTGAACCTACAACATATTCATTATAAGCAAAGTGAAATATATCTTAAATTTTCCAATAAATCATAAAATGAATATGTTTGGTTTGTGATGGAAGACCTTCCTCCTCAAACTCTAATGGAAGAGGTGAGAGAGGGAGACTGTCAACATAGTTTTGATATTTTATATGCTACCAAAATGCAATCAATTTAATGAACTACTTAAACATAAAGGAAAGACAAAAATGTACACAAGAGAGACTGCAGCCCATTGATTAGGCCCTAACCCATAAGCTTCATCTCTCTTAAATAAACTCATGAGAAATAGACCAAATGATCATTCCTATTTCATAACCATTCTCTTAGATTAACAATGAAATTAAAAAACATCTAATACAGAGCCAAGCGTACTTTGGATGCATATAAAATCTGAATCCTAATGAGCTCTTTCTCTTATCTATTTATACAAATGGATAGCTACCAACAAATCCCTAAAAAGTAGGTATTTTCCCCTTGATCTTCGAGAGAAGTGGAGCTTGGATCCCCCTTATCATCCATTTTCTTGGTTGAATTTTACTTCGAGTTGTTGGAGGATGATATAAAGAGATATTTGTAGATTCTAGGATTTAGGAAGGTGGTCAACCTCCCTATGATTTCTCCTCATTGTCTACTCCGAGCCCTCACATGGAATTTCACTAAAAAATAGCATTATTCCCTTCATTTCCTGCAATGAAACCATGTTAGGCTTCAATTCATGACAATCCATTTTTACACCATTATCACTAATCAAAATATGACAAAATGTAATTAAATGTGTGTGAGAGAGAGAGTAAATAAGCTAAAAATGTGACACTATAACCCCTTAAAATAGACCCAATGATGGCCCTCATCAACTTTTAACTCTTTAATCTTCTCAAAAGCTTCATATTTCTCTCTGAGGAAGGAAAACCACATCATCCTATTGAGATCATAAATTATAAGCATAAAATATAATTTCCCTAGGGATAAATATATTTTGGATGGTCCACACATATCCATGTGTACCAGTTTCTATGGATTTTTTTATGAGTTCTCCTTTTCCTTGAATGGAACTAGATTTTTCTTCCCCATTTGGCAATATTTACAAATTGTGTTCTATGGTTTTGAAAGACTAGGCAAATCCTAGACAACATTTTTCTTGTTGAGCTTGATTATCTGATCAAAGTTTGTATGTACAAGTATTTTATGCCACAACCAAATTTCACCAATATTTTATAAGCATCACCTCTATGTCTTCTGTTTGAGCACATAAACATTATTATTTGTTATCATAGCTTCAAGAACTATCTCACATGTGCCTATATACTCGATTTCACATTTGTTTGCTTTAAATCTCACATCATATCCTTGATCATGTTAGCGCAAAGAGTCACTCCTTGACTACAAAAGGAGTAAGCCTTACATATCATATTTCATTTCAAATTTAAAGGTTTTGAGTGGTAGGATGGATTCTCAAAGAGTTTGAAATGATTTTATTATTTAATACTTTCATGCATTTGGCAAGTTGTGGCAAGTTTAAATTGTATGGGTAAATTGGTAGTATAGCGAGAATATTGTAACAAATGAAAGGAGATATATAGCTAGTATGTACTCTAAGAAATATTAATATCCTAAATTAGTCGCAGATATACAATAGTGGCTCTTTACACAAACTTTTTTTTATGTACAGTAAACAACATTCAGAAAGTAGAGTACATGCTTAAAGTATTTCATAAATATTTCATGAAACCTTCACTAACATGTTCTACACAACATATATATGATTTGCAGGAAACTAATCAATAGATAATTTACTATTAGATCCTCTAAAAATTTCTTACTCACACCTTACTGGTTGCTGCTACTCATAAACTAGAAGAAATAAACAATGAGAGAAACACACCATACATCAGATAGTCCTTGAATAAAAAAAATTGTCTAGCATAAAGTGAAAAAATGGGTTTTATTTATTATATTAAGTCTTCAGGTAGACCAACATCCAACCCTAACATGGTATTTACAAATGGTATATATATTGATAGAGGAACCAACTTCATCTCTCCTAAAAAGAAGGAACCATTATTCCTAACATCACATAGGTATTATAGGACATTAAATTTATATCCCATTGAAATCTAATTGAAAGGATAGATGTAGATGAGAGAAAGGAATACAGTTTGGGCTGAACTGCTAAGTGTGCTGACATGCTGCCCCTTTTTCTATTGATTTTTCTCCTCATGAGTTTGGTTCTTTAATAACCATTTGTCTTCATTAAATATAACCTTCAAAAAACTCATAACCACTTATCAGATATCACTTGTTATATCCATATCGTTATGAGTCCTTATCTTTCTTGAACTTGCTCGGAAACTTTGTTGACAGTTGTCAAAAATATTTTAAAACAAGCACTACCGAAAATTTTGGTAAAAACCTGTAATTGCGCAAAAATTGTAATGCTACCAGAATTTCTGGTAGTGCTGAGTTTCCTTTTCAAAAATGCACAGAAAACACTTGAAAAACCTATGCAGACTTATACACTTTGAAACTTTTTCGGTTTGTTTTATATTATTTCCACGACTAGTCACGTGCGGGGGGGTAACAGGGGGGGCAATAACCCCCCCTATACATTTCGTTGGGTGCAACGTACGGGGGGGTCACAGGGGGGGTGGTAGCCCCCCCCGTCCAGGTCTGGGGAAATGCCTTGAAAAAAAAATTTAGTCCTTATTTTCTGGTGGGCATACCTACCCATGGTTTTGTGCATGGGTTTGCACATGGTTTTAGGGCATGATGGTTTTTGGCCCCTAGTATTTTGTAGATCTGTTCAAGGGAACTACAATTATGCTCTAATCCAGGGTTAATGGATTGGGGTTTAGGTATGCTTCAGCATGTATATATATGTGTTGTAACACTAAAAGGAATATAATGAAAAATCAAGCTGGTCGTCCCGATTTGGGATCCAGGGGAAAATCTCTGTGTTTATATGTTTTATGTTTTATACTCTCGCTATGAAAATCTATGGTTTTTTGTTTTAAAGATTCGTTCGTAGATAATTTCGATACAGGGTTAAAACCTACATTTGGTATCAGAGAAGTTTCAGTTTCAAGGGGACGCATTTGCTGTTGAGGGGTTTTTTGCTCGGGCCTGAGGTAGACCTTATTCAGTGGGAGATCTGCGGGATTGATTCTTGCAATGAAAGAAGATGGCGAGTGGCAGGAAGATAGAGATCGAGAAATTTAATGGTCGTAGTTTTGAGTTGTGGAAGCTCAAGATGGAGGATCTGCTGGTGGATAAGGACCAGTGGATCGCAGTAGATTTGGGTACTAAACCAACGACAATGTTAGATGAAGACTGGAAGAAACTGGATCGAAAGGCAAAGAGCACAATACGGTTGTGTGTCTCAAATTCAATATTGTTGAATGTATCTGGGGAAGCTACGACGAAGACCTTGTGGGACAAGATATAGACTTTGTACCAATCTAAGTCTCTAGTGAATAAATTTTTCCTGCGGAAAAATATGTATAACCTAAGGATGAAGGATGGAGACTTGGTGACAGAGCATCTGAACGCCTTCAAACTGTGGTAATTCAGTTTTCATATATTAATATTAAAATCTCATATGAAGATAAGTGCATCAGTTTGTTGTGTTCTCTACCAGATTCGTGGGACAATCTAGTTATTGCAATAGGTAGCAATACAACTACCTTGAATTTTGATGACATTGTCTCAACCTTGCTGTCGGAGGAAATGAGACGGAGAAATATGGAGGGTCAGAATGGAGATGCCTTATCTGTACGAGGAAGGTCCCAGAACAGAAACAAGAATAAGGTTTAGAGTGGGAGATCTAAATCTAGAGGGAGATCTAAATCTCCTGGAAAGTTTGTAAAGGTGTGCTGGAACTACGGAAAGGAAGGGCACTACAAAAAGGAATGCAGATCTAAAGCTCCTGAGAAAGGAAAGGGATCTGATGATGCTCCTTCTGCAGAGGCAAAAACCTCCTTAAATGAATATGGGGATGTGTATTTGGCTTATTCTTCAAATACACATGTAGATCATCAGTCATGGTTGATTGAATCAGGTGCATCCTTTCACTTCACTCCCCATAGGGAGTGATTCTGCGAGTATGAGAAATATGATGGCGGTGATGTCTTCTTAGGTGATGATAGGAAGGCTAGAATCGTCGGACATGGAAAATTCAAGCTGACCCTGCAAGGTGGAAGGATTAGAACACTTCTTGGTGTTCTGCACATTCCTGCATTGGCCAGAAATCTGATTTCTGTAAGCAAGATGGATGATGCAGGTGTAAAAATAGTGTTCAAGAAATATGCCTGTAAGATGGTTCGGGGAGCACTGGTATTAATGCGAGGAGTTTGGATTGGAACTCTATACAAGCTTTAGGGAAGCACTGTTATTGATGGGTGCAACAGTTCTGTGGTTCCCGAAAGTGAATCGGAAAGCCTAGCGGTCTCTGGAGAAAAGACCATGCTATGGCATCAAAGGCTTGGAAATATTGGAGAGAAGGTCCTTCAGATACTACATGAAAATTGTATGGTAGAAGGTATGTCTAATAGCTCTCTGGATTTTGATTTCTGTGAACATTGTGTATATGGGAAGCAGAATCGGGTGAGTTTTCCTTCTGGTGCTAAGAGGGCGAACAAGATATTAGAGCTTGTGCACAGTGATGTGTTTGGACCCGTGTCGGTTCCATCACTGGGTAAGTCTGTGTACTGTGTTTCATTCATAGATGACTTCTCAAGGAATACATGGATATATTTCTTGAGGAAGAAATCTAAAGTCTTTGATAGATTTAAAGAATTTAAGGCTCTGGTGGAAAACCAGACAAAGAAGAAGATAAAGGTGCTGAGGATAGATAATGGTGGGGAGTTCTGCAAGAAGGAATTTGAAGAGTTCTGTAACAAGTGTGGTATAGCACGACAGAAGACTACTCCATACACGCCTCAACAAAATGGAGTTGCAGAAATAATGAACAGAATGCTGATGGAAAATACAAGAAGCATGCTCAATGGTACCAGGTTAGGACAGGAATTCTAGGCAAAGGCAATGGAGACTACATGTCACTTGGTTAACAGATCACCTTCATCAGTTTTGGAGGATAAGACTCCACATGAGGTATGGATTGGTAAGAAACCCTTTCTTTCACATCTGAGGGTATTTGGATGTGATGCATATGTACATTTTCCAAAGGAGAAAAGGAGCAAGTTGGATAATAAATCTGAACGGTGCATCTTTATTGAGTATAAGGATGGTTTAAAGGGTTACAAGATTTTGAACCCAGAAACAAGGAAGGTTGTGTATAGCCGAGATATGGTGTTTAGAGAGGTGAAAGATATTGTTAAACATGAAGTCCTACCAAAGGAACCTAAGAAGATAGAGTTTGAGCTAAAGGAGGATGAATCAGACTCTACAACGGAAGAAGACTTAGAAGAGGAAGAGCCACAAACTCCAGCTGTGAGAAGATCAGTTCGGGAAAGAAGACAACCAGAAAGGTATAGTCCATCTGCTTTCTGTTCAAATTTTTCTTTAACTATAACTAATGATGATCCTAGAACTGTCAGGGAGGAAGTAGATTCAGAAGATGGAGAACTCTGGAAGGAGGCCATGGTTGATGAAATGGCATCCTTGCATAAAAATGAGGCTTGAGATTTGGTGGAGTTTCTAGCTGGAAGGAAGCCCATCAGGAGAAAATGGGTATTTAAAAAGAAGATGAATGTAGAAGGAAAGGTGGAGATATACAAAGATCGGTTGGTAACAAAATTTTATTCCTAGGTGTTGGGAATTGATTTTGGTGATATTTTTTCTCTTGTTGCCAAAGTTACTTATATTAGATTACTTTTATCTATTGTTGTTGCAATTGATTTTGAGGTAGAACAGATGGATGTGAAGACAACATTTCTTGACGGGGATCTGGAAGAGGAGATTTACATGAAATAACTTGAAGGCTTTATGGTGAAGGGGAAGAAAGAACTGGTATGCAGGGTAAAGAAGTCTATGTATGGGTTAAAACAGTCACCAAGGATGTGGTATCAGAAATTTGATACCTATATACGGGGACTTGGATTCACCAGAAGCAAGGAGGATCACTGTGTTTATTTTAAAATAATTGGTGATCGTGTTATTTATTTGGTCTTGTATGTGGATGATATGTTGTTGATTGGAAATGACAAAGAAATTATCCAAGATTTGAAGACCCAACTGTTTTCCAAATTCGACATGAAGGATCTTGGTGCTGCAAACTATATTTTGGGCATGGAAATTAAGAGATATCAGGCAAAGACGAAGCTCTAGTTAAACCAGAGGAAGTATGTCGAGACTATATTGCAGAGGTTCAATATGTAGGATAGTAAATCGGTGAATGTTCCGATTCCTATAGGTATAAATCTGTTTGCTGAACAGTGTCCCAAGACACAAGAAGAAGAGGAGGATATGTCTCGTGTTCCATATGCAAGTGTAGTGGGTAGCCTGATGTATGCAATGGTTTGTACTAGACCAGACATTGCACATGCAGTGGGAGTATTGAGCAGGTTTATGTCAATCATAGGGAAGGAGCATTGGACAGCAGTGAAGCGGGTTTTCAGATATTTGCGTGGCACTAGTGATTATGGCTTGTGCTACCAGGGAAGACCAGGTATGGAAAGAGTGTTGGACATTCATGGTTTTTTTTATGCAGACTGAGCTGGAGATCTTGACCAAAGAATATCTACAAGTGGGTATGTGTTTAGCCTATTTGGAGGTGTAGTCAGTTGGATGAGTAAAAGACAGTCTGTAGTGGCTCTTTCAACTACAGAGGCAGAATACATGGCAACCACTCATGCAAGAAAGGAAGCAGTTTGGTTGCAGAGATTGTGTTCAAGTATGGGGTTGGTGCAGTAAGCTATAAGGATAGATTGTGATAGCCAAAGTGCAATTTTCTTGGCTAAGAACCTTTCTTATCATTCAAATACAAAGCACATTGATGTTCAATATCACTTTTTGATATATATGGTTGAAGCTAAAAGGGTGTTGTTGGTAAAGGTGGACACTTTGAGGAATGTTGCAGATGCATTAACAAAGTTTGTGAGCACTTAGAAGTTCTCTTGGTGTAGAGAATTAATGGGTGTTGCAAAGCTGGGCTAATGACTCGACTCTCTTGTACCTCCCTGAAGAAAGAAAACAACAAGTGGGAGAATGTTGGGTTTGTGTTATATTCTTTCCAAGACTAGTCACGCACGGGGGGGGGGGGGGGTAACACCGGGGGCGATAGCCCCCCTTGTACGTTGCGCTGGGCGCAACGTATGGGGGGGTCACAGGGGGGCGGTAGCCCCCCGTGTTGGGGTCAAGGGTAGCACCCTGGAAAAAAAATTTGGTCCTTATTTTCCGGTGGGCGAACCTGCCCATGGTTTTGTGCATGGGTTTGCATATGGTTTTGGGGCTTGATGGTTTTCGGCCCCTGTTATTTTGTAGATCCGGTCAAGGGAAATACGATTATGTTCTAATCCAAGGTTAATGGATTGGGGTTTATGTATGCTTCAACATGTATATATATGTTTTGTAACACTAAAAGGAATATAATGAAAAATCAAGCTGGTCGTCCTAATTTGGGATCCAGGAGAAAATATCTGTGTTTATTTGTTTTATGTTTTATGTTCTCACTATTGTTTATTTTCTGTTTTAAAGATTCGTTCGCAGATAATTTCTGTACAGGGTTAAAACCTCCAAAACTTGAGTTTTTGTTCAAAAATTTTCTTAGTAAGAAAAAAGGTGTTTTATTAGGAAACCCTTTTATTTTTCTTCTATATAGGATGCCGCTTCTGTAAGTTTGTCCAAGTATGATTTTTTTTCAACAACTAATTTTGATCTTATGGTCCTTGTGGCTACTTCTTTGAAAATGGTCTTTTTCTCCTTTGAACCCTTTTGAATTTTTCTTCTTTTTGAGGATTCTATTTGTCGGCCTAAAGGGGTTTTTCCTTTGTCTTTCTTCTTGGACTCATTATTTTGTAACCCTTCAGATTTTCCTTCTACATCTATGAACTTTTTCAACAAACTTGGATTATGCAGGGCCTTAGATTTAAGCCTTAACTTGTTGCTATCTCTCGTGTGTCTTTTTCTGCTACCAACAATAGGTTTGGCATCCTCTTTCCTTATTTTTTTGCTAATTTCATACCCTACATATTTTAGGAGCTCTTCATCAGACTTGGTGGGCTGATATTCCTTTTGAATTTTTTGTTGAATTTCTACTTCCGAAACTTCTGGTTGCACCTGTTTTTTTTATTTTTCTACAGTTGTGGACCTTCCACTATCTGCTCTGGTATAAACATTAGGAAAAGGAGAAATGGGAGGCACCATCTTCATTGATTTAGGCTTGCTAGTTTATAAGCCTTCTCCTTTCTCCAATTTCTTCTCAACCTTGATTGAAGGAGCCTTCTCCTTTGTGCCTTTAGTCTTTTTATAGATATTATCCTTCTTAGCCTTTCTCTTTGTTCTGGTGGTAGGTTGAGGGTGTTGCTGTGAAGCTAAATATGGTTGAGCTTGAACATCTTGTGTAGGTGCAGGTTGGCCTACCCTGTAAAACAGAAAATGGTCCCATGATTGATTTCTTCTCTTGAGTTCTTCCTCAACTAACACTTTAATAAGAGCTTGATGATACAAGTTGTATTCTGATTCAACTATGTGTGTTTGAATCCTAGCTGACATCTTTGTCAAGCTCTTCAGTATAAATAATGGCAAGTTGAGGGTCTTAATACCTACAACATGAAACTGAAATCTCATATGATAAAGAAAAACTATAGTATACCTCCTCTCACAAGTGAGGTAAATTTTGATGAGCTTAACAGTCTCAACCCATTAATTCTTGAGGTAACTACTGGGAATTCCTTTAGCCCAGTTGGGATCTCTATTTCAATATTTAAGGAAACTTTTTAGGTCTCCTCCAGTGATGAATTAGCCTTTAAACCACTTTTCGCCTTCTTGCGGAAGGTTGAATTCCTCAGCAATTGAATTTGCTGATACCTGCAATCTCAGACCATAGATGGTTTCTTCATTTCCATTAAAAGAATGTGAAAACTCTTGAGCTACTCCTAAATGAGAGCTTCCTAGTATTGAACACAATGGATACCACCCTTTTGGAAAAAACAACCTTCTCACATTTGAATTAGCATCTACTAGGTCATCTCCTTGGGGTTCAATTCATTTTAGCTTTCCTCCTCTCTTAGTTATCTTCAGTAATAAATAAGAATGTATGCTGAAATATGATAGGTGGAAAGGCTAGAGGAGCTCACCTAACAGGTGTTGCTGTGTCTTCTACAAGAACCTATCTAAAATCTAAGACTCCTTTCTCAAGCTTCTCACTCGAATATCTCGTTCACCAATATTTAAAATAAAAATTGATCGTTTTCCTTCCTTCTCGGTGGTTTAAAACAGATACATTGATCCACCTTCCAATGCAAGAGATTTTTCATTATGGTAAGTATCTTAGATGGTTGCATACACCCTCTGATATTCATTATGATATTCAGTTGGCTGCAGAGTTTTAGATATTATGCTACATGTGGTTGAAAATGAGTGGATCTGTAACTGGTAGTTACCTCCAGTGTATCTTTATTATAGGCCTAAATTTCCAGTAGTGCCTATGCGTGATAAACCAAACGACCATTGTATTAAAACTACGGATCTATGATCTATTCCAACAAAAATCACGTGCTTTGACATGAGGATGAATTGATTCAGCTGATAGACAAGATGGACAATGGTAACCTGCTCTTGACTACAGATTGACACCTAACAGCTACACGTATAACCATGATTCAACTCAACATTACTGACCGCAAACCTTTCCTATCATATGACCTAATATCATGATAACAGATTTAAAATGTATTTGATAATAAGAACACTTGGCTTGACACAAAGTGGATGTGATTTTTTATTTTTTTTTAAATAGGGGAAGTTACTAGAATTTCCAGTAGCATCAGGTTAAAGAAAAATAGACACAAAACATAATTAAAATAGATTGTCCGGAAAATTCTAAAACAGATGCTACTAGAAATTTCGGTATCATTCTAAATTTTTTTGGAATTTACAAATTCTATCCTAAAAAACAAAAAAACTTAAAATAGACTCACGACTTAGCAAAGAACCGTGTTAACAGATCAGACATATGAGATACACTAAGCAGGTTATGATTCAACCCATCAGCATATAAAACCTTCTTTTCCTTTCCTTTTCCATTTGATAGATTAACTACTCCTTTTGCAAAAAATATTCCTAGAGCATTGATGCCAAAAGCACATTACCTTTGTCAATCAGTTTCCATGTAAAAAAATTTCTTTTGTTTGTTGAGATGTTCTTGGAACAACCATTTTCCACATACTAATGACTCCCTTGCACTAATTTCTTCTTTTATTTCCAGACCTTGTGTTTTTGTTCATTTTTCTCATTTATTAACTTTGCCTTCTCCTTAAGTCTGTAGTTGACTTCTATATGCCCAAAATTTTACATTTAAAACATTTCACTATATAATTCAGGGGAGCAAAATAATTAGTATACCTAGGTTTTCATTTCTCTACTGAAATGTTCTTCTAGATATGAGCCTTATGTAGGAAATATTTACTTTGCAATTTTCTTCTTTTTGATTGTAATTCATGTATGTGAAAGAATACCCTTGGAAGACATCATTATACACGAGAGGATGCCATCTATGTTGGGTTTAATTCTAAGAAATTTGAATTTCTTGACCATCAATTTTATTTTTATATTACTTATTTTTATGGATATAATTTTTGGGCTACATGTCTCCCTACTACTGCGAAGTCCCTTTTTTAACTAATGAAACACAAGTAATATTTTTCTTTCCCTTTAATTCAGTTGTTGGATTGGACTCAACTTCAAATCCAAGATCACTACAATATGGGGAGACACATTGTGCTTCCAATACATCATTCAAACCTTCAATCCATTTTCCAAATTTTTGGTTGAAACTAAGTTGTGTTCTAGCCTTCTCCGACTCCTTCTATAGCTGCAAAATTTCTCCTCTAGGATTTCACATGCTTGAGCTTTCTCATTAAGCTATTGATTGAGAGATTTTTCAATTTTATTTTCTTCTTATATTTGTATGAGCACTCACTCAACAACTTCAAAATTTTCCTTTATCAAAGACTCCTTTTGTGTTTTATTTTCCATCCTCAACCTCTCTATTTCCTCAAGTGCACTCACCATTTCACCTTCAAGGTCAACTTCTCCCTCTTCATCATCATCATAATTAATATCCTTGAATTGTATATTTTATATGGCCATCTGCATAAATTCCTTAGGGCTCTCATCATATTTTTACTCATTTGAAGATTGGTTGGGTTCACTTATGAGTATCTCCCTTCTTAAACATAAAAACCCCTCTTCTTAGCCTTATTTCTATCATTTTGGACTTTCTTGAATTTTTCTTTAAGATTATAATATTTCTTCTTATTTTCAAGAAACTTTGATGCATAGTGACCAAATTTTCCACAATTGAAACATTTAAAAGGAATCTTACCTCTATAATTTCCTAATCCTTGCTTTAGCTTCATGAAAAAAATTGGCTTCTCCATCATTTGATTAACAACATGAGTCACCATGATCGTCCTTGCACATCTTTTATGTTTGAATGCTGATTATTTGCTTGCATACTTGCCTTTATAAATCCTCATCTCATAGGTAGTGTGTATACCAAGTTATTGAACTAGAGTAAGAGTGTTCATATCAGACATCTCTTCAATGGATGAGACCTTGGGATTAAACCTTTCAATAACATACCTTAACACCTTTTGAGATACTACAACTTCATCTAGCTCGTCATCAAGCCATCTTATGGTGTTGAAAAATTCATCAAACCTTAAAAATTACTTGGCAATATATTCATCATCATGCATACATGAAGACTCAAATTTCATCCTATACCCTTGGAGTTTATATTTCTTTACCTTGTTTTATCCTTCCTATAAGCGACCCAAATGGTCCCAAATAGCTTTGGTAGATGTGAAATCAATTACTTTGAAAATATTTGATTCATGTAGGCCAACAAGCAAGGCATTCTTTGCTTTATCATTGCATGTGAATTCCATCTTCTGATCTCTGGTAACCACTATTAGAGGCTTTTTATATTCTTCTTGCACAACATCCCAGACATCAACTCCAAGTGATTGAATGTAGGTCTTCATCCGTACTTTCCAAAAAACGTAGTTTGTTCCATTCAACATAGGTGCCATGTTGGTAAAATCTCCTTCCTGGTTTTCCATGGTTCTTTATCCTTTTTCCAACTGTTAAATTGATCTTATGTAACTTAGTTATGATACCAAATGTTGGTAACCAGGACAATACTAAGAGGGATATTGAATCAATATTGTAGGAATTTTACCAATTTAAAACTTTATTTTCACTTTTTGTAAGAACAATAGGAAATCAAAGAGTACTTTCTGCAATAAGCATGAAAATAAATAATTTTAGCAATCAATGGAACACACAAAGAACAAATAAATTCTTCAAAATTTCTCATCAATTCATTTTGAAGGCAAGCTACAAGTTTTTCTTACAATTATTTGGCTACAAGTTAACTAGTAGGAAACTACAATTCCCTGATTTATTAGTTACAATTGAACAGAGATACAAACCCAAATATTTAGTAGCAACCACTGGAAATAGCACCAACCCTTGATTTTGCAAGCTACAACTTGTCACCAACTTGTTTGACACTCACTGGTTCATCTTTCATCCATTTTTATAATAGAAACAATGAAAGCCACTTCTTTTCTTTCAAAATAAATTAATTTACTCAATCACAAACACCTTCAATAATCTATGATCAGTAAGAAAGCACCAAAAACTTCATCTCACACAAAATTCTCCACACAAATTCATTCTCCAAAAACCTTGTCCATCGGGCTTTCTCAAGCCTACTTATGTAGAAAATTTGTTTGATATTTTTTCCTTCTTTTATTTTCTTATATTGTTGGATGCATTTACCTTGAACTATTTATTTCAATCCTATGATTGTGTTTAGAATGTTCTCTGACCTTAATCACCCTTTTCTCCAGGTTGAAATGAGTTTATTTGATAATTTTAGCAATTCTCGTTCTTTAACAGGTTTTAACAGTGTCTCTTATATTTCTATTATGGAGTTAACTTTGGATTTAATGCTAAATTTGTTGCCAAACTAATAATTTCGTAAAATTTAGACTTTAGCACCCTTTGTTAGGCCATTTACCTATTTTTCTGCCATAAGACCAAGTCTTTGCAACCATTGGCTAGGACTATTAAGAATTTATCATGTTTGAGCCCTTTGCGGGCCAAATCCTTGTGTTAATATGCCATACTCCTAGTCTATTTCTATGCGAAATAACAAAGGGTCAAGTATTATCCCATAACCATTTTATATCTCAGCACATTTCCTCCTAGTGCATTCCCTTGTGTCGTCTTTATATCCCTCTAAGGTCTATTCATCGGGTCGACATGTCTCGTGGGGACCACTATGATGTATTTTAATTGGTTGCCACTGCTTGTTGTCAGTATGATGTGTCTCAACACTTTCCTACCTCGTTGCATCCACTATGTGCACTTTAAAAATTCTCCGAGATAAGCCTTACACACTTAGCTATACTGCGGGGTCCTCTCGACTGCTCCCTGATTGGTTGTCGCTCTATGTTTTTGATCCAACGTGTTAATGTTGACATTTCCTAAGGATCTATCTGCTCGACACTTCCTTTTTTAACTTCTCTTAATTCTTCTAGGTTGTGACCACTTGGATGACATCATGCTGACATCACTTGGAACACGTTACTCCATGTGTCACTCAAAAGTATCACTTTGCGTGAAAAAAAAAATCCAAAAATTCTTTCCAAATGTACACCTCACAAAGGGCAATTGATGATGTCACCTTTGACCAATTAATCACTACCACCTATCCTATCGAGGAGAGAGAAAGCATCCCAGAGACCTTGGGTTTGCGAGAAATTTCCTTTATAATTTTTTTTTGAAAAAAACCACTAGATTCAAAAACCCATTCCTTGACACCACTCCTTTGTGGTTTGTGGTTTTTGAAGGAGATTTCCTTGGGTGGATCTCCATCGTTGATCTACGTGATCGGTGGTATGGGAAACCACCTCCTAATGCCTCAAGGCCTGAGAAGACTTATGTCTAAAGGCCCGTCGAAATGTCACCACATGTGTCTAGCACCTTTCTCTTGATGCTTAAACTTGTGCTCCCAAATAAACTTCCTGGCACATATCTGCCGAGCTATATTGTCAATTGGGCTCTGCCTTAACCAATAGCGATCCACTAGGATACTATGTGGGTTACATGTCTGTCGGCTCTTTTGCATCCCGATGCTTTACATTTGTGTGCCTTATTTAATCCTCCATTTTTCCCATGCCAGGGTAAATCCATCAAGATGGAATCACCTCTTGGCACCATCCCACTCCATATATCCTCATGCTAACAATTTTGCACCATCACCATACCATTGGGGTAACTCGACAGGGTGGGTTGCACCAACACCCAATAAAAATTCTTTCTGATACTCTGTTGTCACTTAAAGATAAATCAAAACTCATTTTGGTAGCTCCACTAGGGTTTTCCACCAAGTTTTTCACTTCTTCCAACTTTTTCTATGTGCCAAATCTCATCCTACTCTAAACTCTACTACGTTGACTTTCAGATCACCAAACTTTAACTAGCTCTAAATTTCAAACCAGGAGACCATTATTGAGCTTCCTCATATCAATGGAAAGCTCTTCCATAACTATATCCATATATGTGGGTTTCACCTACAGTGGGGATAATTTGCTGCACTTGAACTTGCTTCAAAGTCTTTGTACATCTCTCATCCATGTTGCTCCTTAATTATCCTTCTTGATGCCTTCTTTGACACCTGTGCCACATATTAACATGAATGGACATAAACTCTCTTGTCTCTATATGTAGAAAAAATTTCATACATAAGTTTTTTTTTCAAAATAGATTTTCAAATATGCTAACACAACCACATTAGTAAATGTGGTTGATATACGCAAAATGTATCATTTAACAAAAACTACTTCATATTTATAAATTTGAAACCCCCTCAACTTATTTGGATGTTTATTTATTGAAACTTCATATCTAAATTTGGGTACAGTAAATACTAATACAATCCTTAAGCCACTATCAAAAGTTTTTTGAATATCAAAAAATGAAACTTCATAAAGAAAAATTCAAAATCCATACTCGTGGAATGAACATGATATGCTCGAACTTTCCTTTTTTGTTCAATTAGTCATGGCTATCTTAAAACAAATATAATTATAATCTCCTAGTTGAAAATACTAAGTTCCAAATGACTTACTCATTAATGCTCCAACAACTAGTATAAACACTTGGTATAGTGATGATTTCATAATATTTTCTAACTCATTTTTGATAAAGGTGCTTTACCAAAAATTAAGTGCCATCATTGATACCTTGAAGCATACCTTCACTAACAACAATTGGAGAGCTGTATTTTTTCTTGACCATCCAAACAGAGCTTCTTCCAAGCCACACAATTTTCCCACAATCAATACCATGTATTCAAATACCACACACAAAAGGAAATGATTTAATATGCATTGAAAGGAGACAAAAGGGTCTTCCATTCATAAATACTAATACAATCCTTAATTCATGATCAAAATTTTTATACACATCAAAAAATTCAAAATCATGTTGAATTTTTAAATTCAACTACAACCCTATGCAAAGGAAGAAGAAGTACAACAGAGGTAGAGTTTTCTGTTGTGTGCACTCCACTGCGCATTTAACATCGTTTTTAAAAGCCTGCAAAACAAATTTTTTTGGTTAATGGCCATAGCCATGTTTCCTGTCAACGCATTGAAGGATCGTGGTTTGACCACGAAACCTAGATCTCCATCTCTCCATTCAATTCTGCACCATGCCGCCATTACTCTGCAACCACTGCATTCAAAGCACATGTTTTACCGCCATTTTGATTTGTTTGAATGGGCCACGTAAATGGTAGTGGAGCCCATAGTCCACATCACTCACACTCTTGACCAATCACGTCTTGATCGCATGAACCTCAGGCCTCATCACCACATCTTATATGCGCGCGATAAAAGGTCCCACCATGCCACGTCACGAGGGTGCAGACTTCACCAGCAACCAATCACAAGGATTTCACGTAGTTTTGGAGTCCAATCACCCAAACCCCATTCAGAACCAATAAGGAACTATAGGCTCGATTAATTTTTTATCGCACGTCCAGAGGGTGACATCACTACAACCCAAATTGGAATGCGAAAATTTTATCAAATGGAGTTTATTTTTTGTGTTTGAAATCCACGACAGAGGATTTAGAAATTTGGTTTAAGTTTTTATTCATATGTGGAAAATGTAATAAGGTTCTAAACCTTATCATAATATTAATTTTATGTTTTAAATGGCACAGTGAAAGTCATTTTAACTTTAGGAAATATATATGTTTCATATATATATATATATATATAATTCAATAGTTTGACTTAATTTTGTTGTGCATGTCATATAAAAAGGAAAGGCCTGAAGGCTATAATGTGGACTATGTATTATTGTAAAAAAAATCCAGAAGGCTAAAAACAGAGAGTGAGGACTGTGTTATATTTTTTTAATGAATGTCTGAAGGCTATAAGAAAAATAGAGTGTAACACAGTGAAGCACAGTGAGTGTGTGTGTGCAATTTTAATGAGACAGAAAGCAAGTTTTTTGTAACGCTGTGTTTGTAGCAGCTTGTTGTTTCTTTTGTTGTAAAATGCCAGAACAATAGTTCTAAGCCATTTTGTAATAGCTTTTTAAGTTTAATGAAAGAAGTAATTTTTTCCATATCTGTCCAGAATTTTACATTGAATCTTCGTGTTGAAGTTGGGGAATTTTTTATTCCTTTGTTGTTTGGAATACTTCAAAAATTCCAACATGGTATTGAAACTAGTTCGAGATCTTTGAAGTTTTTCAAATAAGCTGAAGGAAGGAGTTTTTTGCAACTTTTGACCAGCAGTGTGAAGGCTCAGCAAATACCAGGTATTTACAAAACATAGTTTCATTTTGTTTAAAGAGTTCAGTCCTCAGAGATAGTTCGTTTGAAAACACAGCCAAGTTTAGAGCATAGTTCAGAAAGCTAGCCATGGCAGGATCCAACACAAGCTGAGTATAGGAAATATTCAACTCCCATAGTTTAATGGGAAGAAATATGACTATTGGGCAATCACAATGAGAGCCCTGTTTTCCTTTGAATATTTATAGGAGCTTGTTGAAGATGGTCTAGAAGAACCAACAGATGAAAATACATTTAATGCATTAAAATAGGCAGAGAAGGATTTGCTGAAGAGAAATAGGAAGAAGGCCTCAAAATCCCTCTTCTATCTCTATCAAGTAGTGCATGAAATTGTATTTCCAAGGATTGCAGTAGCGAAGAGGTCCAAGGATGCATGGGATACCCTCCAGAAAACCTACCAAGGTATGGAGAAGGTAAAGACTGCAAAGCTTCAATTAGTGAGAAGGGATTTTGAAGTTATTTGCATGAAGGAGTCTGATACAATAGACTCATTCTTTACTCTACTGATTGGGTTGGTCACCCAAATGAGATCTCATGGAGAGACAGTAGAAGAGAGAAGAATAATGGAGAAAGTATTGAAGAGCTTACCCTCAAGGTTTGATGTGATAGTCACAACCATTGAAGAGACAAAGGATCTCTCATAGTTTACATTTGATGAGCTTCATGCATCATTTATGACACATGAACAAAGATTGGGTAGAACAAAAAAATCATCTTTGGAGCATGCCTTCAAGACCCAAATGTCCTTTGGAAGAGGAAGAGGTCAAGGCAGAGGAAACTACAGAGGAAAAGGAAGAGGCGGAAGCCAGAACAAAGGAGGAAGAAGCAACCTTGCAAATACTCATGGAAGGGGCAACAATCAAAATCAGAACCAAGACCAAGGTAGCATCGAACAAGGAGGACAAAATCAAGCACATGGACAAAGGTATGATAAATCCCAAGTCCAATGTCATTACTGTAAGAAGTATGGCCATTATTCCAATGAATGTAGGAAGAAACAGAGTGACATGGGTAATATACTCAGTGCTAATTTCACAAAATAAAATATCAGTCAAGAGAAGTTGTTTTTAGCATGTAATATGGCTAAAGAAAAGAATGAAGATATATGGTTTCTAGATTCAGGATGTAGCAACCATATGACTGGAATCATTTCCATGTTTTACATATTAGATGAAAATCTAAAGTCTCAAGTAACATTGGGGACAGACAGTAAGGTATTTGTCATGGGAAAAGGTAGAGTAAGTGTTTTGACAAAGAAATGAGAAGGAAGATCCATATCAGATGTATGCTATGTGTTTGATATGAAGTGTAACCTTTTGAGAAATGGACAACTCATTCAAAAGGGATACAATGTATTTTTTGAAGATGATGTATGCACCATCATGGATAAACCACCTAGCAAGCAATGCGTTGCACGAGTGAAGATGACAAGGAACATAATGTTCCCTCTCAAGATGAGAGCAGATTTGAAGAAAGAAGATGCCATTGCAGCAGTGACACAAGAGACATTCCAAAGAGAAGAAAAAGATGAAAATTGGTTATGGCACTTGAGATTTGGACATCTTAACTTTGGAGGTCTGAATTTGTTGCATAGGAAAGGAATGGTAAGGGGATTACCATTTATTGAGAAACCGGACAACCTTTGTGAAGGTTGTATCTTGGGAAAACAACACAGAGAAACTTTTCCATCAGGAAAGAGCATACGGGAAAAGGCACCCTTAGAAATTTTCCATTCAAATTTGTGTGGACCAATGCAAACACCATCACTAGCAAGCAACCACTATATGCTGACTTTTGTTGATGATTAGACAAGAAAAACATGGGTTTCTTTCTTGAAATTTAGGAGTGAAATGTTTGAGAAGTTTTTCCAGTTTAAAGCTCTTGTTGAGAACCAAAGTGGGCAGCATATTAAAGTCTTAAGAACATACAGAGGAGGAGAATATATCTCAAAATAATTTTTGCCTTTTTGCAGAGAAAATGGGATACTTAAGAAATTTACAGCAAAGTATACACAGCAGAAAAATGGAGTTGCTGAAAGGAAAAATAGAACCATCATGGACATGGTAAGAAGTATGTTGAAGGCAAAAAAAATTCTAAATGAATATTGGGCTGAAGCTGTATATTGTGCAACATACATCTTGAATAGATGCCCAACCAAATTTTTAATGAACAGAGTTCTGGAAGAAGCATGGATTGGCATAAAACAGTTTGTCACACACATGAGATTTTTTGTTTGTGTGAATTATGCACACATTCCGGATCAGATAAGGAAGAAGTTGGACAGTAAGGGGGAGAAGTGCATATTTATTGGATATAGTGAAGAATCCAAGGCATACTGACTATATAATCCATCCACCAAGAATTTTGTTATAGGAAGAGATGTATAGTTCATTGAGGAAGAAACTTGGGATGGAAGCATTGAGAAAACAGTGAATGTAAAAAGTTGTTTATCTCATGATGATAATGAGGAAGAGATGGCTAACATACATCCCTAATTAGCAGCATCACCTCCACCAAAAAAAGGATAGCAAGGGACACCACAAGCAGGTATGAGAACACCCTTGATAAGTGATGACAGTGCTTCTCCAAGCACACCACAAGGAGCATATTTGAGTGCTTCTACAAGCACAAGTTCAACAAGTGAAATAGGAACCAAATTCAGAATTCTAAATGATATTTATGAGTAAGAGGAAGAAAATGAAGGTATGAACTCTTTATTTGCATTGTATTGTCATGTGACGATCCTATCCATTTTGAAGAAACAGTGAAAGATAAGAAATTGATAGATGCTATGGATGAAGAAATGAATGCCATAGAGAAAAACAATACATAGGAATTAGTTGATCTCCCAAAAGGCAAGGAAGTTATTGGAGTGAAATGGGTTTATAAAACCAAAAGCAATGTTGAAGGTCAGATTGAAAGGCACAAGGTCAAACTTGTTGTCAAGGGCTACAAGCAATAAAAAGGAAGAGATTATGAAGAAACATTTGCACCGGTTGCAAGAATGGAAATAGTAAGAGCAGTGCTATCCATGGCAGCACAACACAAGTGGAAAGTTTACCAAATGGATGTGAAATCAGCATTCCTAAATAGATTATTGATGGAAGAGGTTTATGTTGAACAACCTCTGGGCTATGAGAAAGAAATCCAAGAGCACAAAGTTTGCAGATTGAAGAAAACTCTATATGGGTTGAAACAAGCACCAAGAGCATAGTACAATAGGATAGATGCATATCTACTGGAAAATGGGTTTGAGAAATGTGAAAGAGAACCCACATTATACGTCAAAGAGAAATATGGTAAGATGATGATTGTTGTTTTATATATTGATGATGTTATATTCACAGGTAATGATGTTTACCTCATTGAGAATTAGAAATCAGTCATGAAGGATGGATTTGAAATGACTGATATGGGACTGTTGAAATACTTCTTAGGAATAGAAGTAGAGAAAAATGAAAATAATATTTTTATCTCTCAAGCTAAATATGTAAATGAAGTTTTGGAAAGATTTAATATGCAGGATTTCAAGGCAGCAATTACTCCTACAGTGTTGGGATTGAAGTTAAGCCAAGAAGACAGCAGCAAGGATTTTGATCCAAGTTTGTATAAGAGCATAGTTGGTAGCCTTATGTATTTGACTGCAACTAGACTAGATATTATGCATGTTGTGTGTTTAATTTCCATATTTATGGAAAAGTAAAAAGAGACACATTGGCAAGTAGAAAAAAGAATTCCGAGGTATGTGAAAGGAACAAAAAGTTATGGAATTTTATACACCACTTCAGAAAATTATGAATTGATTGGATATACTGACAGTGATTGGGCAAGAAGTATAGATGACAGGAAAAGCACCTCTGGTTATGTTTTTCATATGGGTTTAGGAGCCATTTCATGGGTTTCTAAGAAACAACCAATTGTGGCTTTATCTACAGTAGAGGCAGAGTATGTGGCAGCTACAACAGCAACATGTCAAACTGTTTGGATGAGAAGAATGTTGAGGAGTTTGTGTCATGAACAGGTAAAATGCACAACAATTTATTGTGATAATAGCTCAGCAATATCATTGTCAAAGAATTCAGTGTTTCACAAGAGAACGAAACACATTGATGCCAAGTATCACTACATCAAAGAGCTAGTGAACAATAGGGAAATTGTTTTACAACATTGCAGAACTGAAGAGCAGTTTGCTGATATATTGACAAAACCGTTGGGGCAGAAGATTTTTAATTATTTAAGAAAAATTTTGGGTATGAAAGAGAATCCAGTAGTTGAATTTAAGGGGGAGTGCTGAATTTTTAAATTCAATTACAACCTTGTGCAAACGAAGAAGAAGTACAATAACAACAGAGTTTTCTATTGTGTGCACTCCAATGTTCATTTAACATCGTTTTTAAAAGCCTGCAAAACAATTTTTTTTGGTTAACGGTTGTAGCCATGTTTTCATGTGAACACATTAAAGGGTCATGGTTTGACCATGCAACCCAGATCTTTGTCTCTCCATTCGATTCTGCACCATGTTGCTATTACTCTGCAACCACCACATTCAAAGCACATGTTTTACCGCCATTTTGATTTGTTTGAATGGGCCACGTAAATGGTAGTGGAGCCCATAGTCCACATCACTCACACTCTTGACCAATCACGTCTTGATCGCATGAACATCAGGCCTCGTCACCACAGCTTATATGCGTGTGATAAAACGTCCCACCATGCTAAGTCACAAGGGTGCCAGCTCCACCAGCAGCCAATCACAAGGCGTTCGCGTAGTTTTGGAGTCCAGTCACCCAAACCCCATTCGGACCCGATAAGGAACTATACGCTCAATTAATTTTTTATCGCACGTTGAGGGTGACGTCACTACAACCCAAATTGGAATGCGAAAATTTTATCAAATGGAGTTTAATTTTTGTGTTTGAAATCCACGACAAAGGATTTATAAATTTGGTTTAAGTTTTTATTCGTATGCGGAAAATGTAATAAGGTTCTAAATCTTATCATAATATTTCTTTTATGTTATAAATGCCACGGTGAAAGTCATTTTGACTTTAGGATATATATATATATATATATATATATATATATATATATATATATATATATATATATATATATATATATATATAGAACTTCTAAAGTTTATAATATATATATAGTTTAATAGTTTGACTTAATTTTCGTGTGTGTGTCATATAAAAAAGTAAGGCCCTAAGGCTATAATGTGGAGTGTGTATTATTGTAAAGAAAAGTGAGAAGGCTAAAAATAGAGAGTGAGGACTGTGTTATATTTTTTTAATGAATGCCTGAAGGCTGTAAGAAAAACAGTGTAACACACTGAAGCACAGTGACTGTATGTGCGCAATTTTAATGAGACAGAGAGCAATTTTTTTGTAACACTATGTTTGTAGCAGCTTTTCATTTTCTTTGTTGTAAAATGCTAGAGCAACAGTTCTGAGCCATTTTGTAATAGCTTTTTAAGTTTAATGAAAGAAGTAATTTTGTGCCATCTCTGTCCAGAATTTTACATTGAATTTCTGTGTTGAAGTTGGCGAATTTTTTATTCCTCTATTGTTTGGAATACTTCAGAAATTCCAACCAATCCAAAATATGTTATAGGCATTTGAATTACCATAAACACAAAATCCAACTTCATAAAACAAAATTCAAAATCCAGGAAATTACGCTCCTCTTCGAATTAAAAATGTTAATAAAGACATGGAACTGTAACTAAAGTAGTGATAGGAGGTTCACCATTCGATTGAAAATTAGATTGAAACTTTTATGAAATTGGAATTGAAACAAGTAGCAGAAGAGAAATACCAGGGAAATGCAATGGAATGGGATCCACCACTTAACAAGTGGCAAAATAAAAAATAATTAAATGTAATTTGACATTCAAAACCTATTCAAAATTTTTTTATAGATTATATATTAGAAAAAAAATATTCTTTTAAGATAAACATTTTTCCATCTATTTAATAAAAATTTAAAATTCTCCAACCCCAAAACCAATATAGACCAAGCCTTGTCATAATAAATAAATTGAGTAATATAGACCAAATATAGGCTAGGCCTTGTCATAATAATTAAATTGAGTGAACCTAAAATTTCTCATTTAATATATGAAGGATATAAAAATTATACAACTTAAACTATTAAACCCCACCAAAGCCCACCAGATTTTTGACATAAAAGGTCGAAATATACGAATGGTAAAGGTTAGAAGAATGTAATAATTAAACTACTAGCAATTGCACCTAATGTTGCAAAGGAAATGTCGTAAGAAAGAATTTAGAAAGAAAACAATTGTAATTAATTTGATGTGGCATTATATTTATGTTTTAAAGTCATTGGATATATATTAGCTGAACACAAGAGGCTGGATACAAAAAGGGCAATGGCACTCTATGCTATGTCAGTACGTTTATGGAATCCCCTGTTCCAAAATAAAACTGTAGCATAAAAAAAACAAAGAATTGTCATTTTCTAATTAGTAATTTGTTATTTCAATTTTCTGAAGTATGTAGTGAAGGACTGCTAAAAACACTCATCTTGACTAGTTCAAAACCAAAAGGAAAAGAGATCAACCATTGGCCTCCATGAACTTATGAACATTAAAAAGCACCCTACCTTTGATTTATCAGTGTTCCGAGCCTTGAGGCTTTGAAGGCAGGGAATGTGAGTTTGTCACAGAATAGAGGATTAGCTTCTAACAATTTCTTTAGCTCTACAAGCATAATGGTCCTGGCTGAATTTGCATCCCCATACTTAGACAACTGCTCATTTCCCTATAAATACCAAATACCAAAGCCAACTCACTCCAACTATAAAGGACCTCTAAAAGCTAATGCATGATTTCACAGCTTCTTTCCCACTCGAAAAGCCAAATATATAATATAAAGAACGTACCTGAAGTTGCCAGGGTAATAAGCTGCGTGATTTCTTTGAAGAGCTTGTAGGCACCTTTGCAGTTGTGAGAGTTAGTTATTTATTCTCCCCTTTCAAAGTTACCGAAGTCCATAGGGCACCTGAAACACCTTGAACTGGTTGTTCTCCACAAGATTAATCTTAAAATTTTGTCGGATGAATTTTGTCACTTAGTGTCGTTGAAACGATTCGAGTTAACAAACTGCCAAAATCTAAATTCATTGCCAGATTCCTTTGGGTACTTGATAAACCTGGATCACATCAATCTGCCTCACTCTTCTCATTTGCAGGTGCTTCCAAAGTCTTTTGGTAATTTAGTAAACCTGAAATACATAGTTCTGTCTCACTCCCTATAGTTGCAAATGCTTCCAGGTTCTTTTGGTAATTTAACTCGTCTTAAATATCTTGATTTGAGTTGGTGCCATAATTTAACCATCTCTAATGAAATACTGGGAAACATCAGCACACTTGAATATATAGATGTTCCATATTGTAAGAAAATTGAAATATTGCCTCTGCAAGTAGCAAATCAAAAGTACCTAAAAAGATTAGATCTTAGGGGAACAAACATAAAAGAAATGCCAAATGAAATTAGATACTTCGGGGATTTGAAGGTTTTGGAAATAGGGAGCCCTTTGTTGCACAGTCTACCACCTTCACTCGGTCAATTGAAGATCTTAAAGGAATTGAGGCTCGAGAATTGCAGTGAATTGAAAAATTTGCCGGTGACTGTTCGACTGTTGACTCAGTTGACGAAGTTGAGAGTATTGAATTGCCCATTGCAAACATTAAGAACATGGAATGATTTGGAATCATCCAATGAAAACTTCATGCCTCAACTGCAAGTCTTGGAACTGTACAACACGAAATTATCAGAGGTATCATTTGCTACAGGTGTTTTCCCCATCCTTCAATATTTCTCCCTCTGGTTTTGCAATCGTATAGTGGAGGTTGGAACATTGCCAAATGCACTAATAAAACTAGAATTGAATAATTGTTCTAACTTGAGGAAAATAGCAGGGATTTATGATATTTCAAACCTCCAAGTGTTAGACGTTAGCTGGTGCCAAAATGTAGAGGAGCTTCCAAGTATTGAAATGTTGGTATATTTGAAAGAGTTGCAGGGTGATGGTTGTGTGAAGCTGAAGAGCATACGGGGATTGGGCCAACTGAAAAGCCTTCGACTTTTAAATGTTCATGAGTGCTCTGGGTTAGAAGGGCTACCAGGTATCCAAAATTGTAGGTCATTGGAGTACCTTGATGTTAAAGGTTGTCCGAAGCAGTGGGCTGAGGAGGGATTACTGGAGCAGTTGCTGCACCAACAAGTGAAGGTGCTTAAAATGTGAAAAGCAAAGAAGCAATTTTGAAATGAATGCATGATTTTAGTCTAAGGTTATATATGTCAAGCACAGTTTGTAAACTATAAAATGGTAGATTTTTGTCAGGCACAGTTTGTACACTATAATATGTTAGATACAGGCAAGGCAGGGGAAGGCAATGGACAACTGATAGGTTTAGTAGTGATATTGAACAGGCTATAACATCGTTTCCTTCTGGTTAGATTACTTTGCGTAGTAAAATACTTTTGTGCATGAATTTCAACTTGAGTAGGAGCCCTTATCGGCACAAAGTTTCTTGATATGCCTCTCCAATCACCCTTTCCAAGCTTTTGAAGCCCATTAAGAAACATGCGGTGTTCCTCCTCAGTTCATGGAACCCCTGAGATCATGAAATAGTATAAAAATTGAATTATTTAGTAATAATTAAGCAACAAATAAAAACAACCAAACTAAATTTTTTATGGCATCAAGTTAGAAGGGATTAAGAAAAAATTTATACTTCAACATTAAATTTCACAGTTCATTGCTAAAGACCCCAAATTTCCCAATTCAAATCCTAAAGAATCCAACTCCAATCATGAAAACAAAAGAAAATGCCAATAGGAACCTATTTCCTCAGAAATTTTTTATAGTTAAACATGAAATGTCACACAAGAAAAGAGCAACAAAATTGAAGGGCAAAGAGATTGCATGATTTCAAGGAAAATCAAGAAAAACTTACAGTTAAAACTTCTCAACCTCGCAAGAATGAATATAGTGCATGAAATTTATTCAACTGAGACTATTCGCTGATAATAAAGAAATTCCAGAACAAAAATCTTTGAAAACGATTGGAGCAAGAACTCAAGCCCATTCTGGATTGACATTGATATGTCAGGGTAGAGGTGCATAGTTGAAATATCATGGAACCCCCCCTGTCAGAATGGGGGCAGAGGTGAAAATTTGAAATTTATTGGAACCTCCCTGTCAGAATGGGGGCAAAGGTGCAAAGTTGAAATTTCTTGGAACCATCCACTATGGTACAGATCAAACAAAAACCATTGCTTATCCAAAACAAAGACAAAGAACTCAAAAGAATTGAAGAAACAAAAATCATAATGCTCTAGAAATTTAAGATACTGAATAATTTATGAGAACAATACTGCAAAGAACCAACCAATTCAGAACCTCTAGTAGAGTCGCATACCTACTTCCTCACAAAGACAAAATCATCAAGAATATACCAGTAGAAGATAGAACCTTAGGAAATCCCAGAACCCACAAGATAACAAACAAATATAAATTAAAGGAAGTTACTACAAAGATTTACCGCAAAGCCAATAAAAAAATTCTAAACCAATAGAGGAAATGAGAGGAATTGAAGAACCCACTGTGTATTTGGGGAAACTCATAAAGAGAGAGCCAAACAATTTCAAGTTGAGAATCAAGAACCCATCACCAAAATACAAAGGTGCAAATCGTAAAGCTAACAAACAATGGAAGAATTTCCACTCTTCTCATTTGCAGGTGCTTCAAAAGTCTTTGGGTAATTTAGTAAACCTGAAATACATAGGTCTGTCTCACTCCCTATAGTTGCAGATGCTTCCAGGTTCTTTTGGTAATTTAACTCGTCTTAAATATCTTGATTTGATTTGGTGCCATAATTTAACCATCTCTAGTGAAATACTGGGAAAAATCAGCACACTTGAATATATAGATGTTTCCTATTGTAAGAAAATTGAAATATTGCCTCCGCAAGTAGAAAATCAAAAGTACCTAAAAAAATTAGATCTTAGGGGAAAAAACATAAAATAAATGCCAAATGAAATTGGATACTTGGGGGATTTGGAGGTTCTGGAAATAGGGAGCCCTTTGCTGCACATTCTACCACCTTCACTCGGTCAGTTGAAGATCTTAAAGGAATTGAGGCTCGAGAATTGCAGTGAATTGAAAAATTTGCCGGTGACTGTTCGACTGTTGACTCAGTTGACGGAGTTGAGAGTATTGAATTGCCCGTTGCAAAAATTAAGAACATGGAATGATTTGGAATCATCCAATGAAAACTGCATGCCTTAGCTGCAAGTATTGGAACTGTATAACACGAAATTATCAGAGGTATCATTTGCTACAGGGGTTTGCCCCATCCTTCAATATTTCTCCCTCCGGTTTTGAAATCATATAGTGGAGGTCGGAACATTTCCAAATGCACTAATAAAACTAGAATTGACTAATTGTTCTAACTTGAGGAAAATAGCAGGGATTTCTGATCTTTCAAACCTCCAAGCGCTAGACATTAGCCGGTACCAAAATGTAGAGGAGCTGCCAAGTATTGAAATGTTGGTATCTTTGAAAGAGTTGTAGGGTGATGGTTGTGTGAAGTTGAAGAGCATACGGGGATTGGGCCAGCTGACAAACCTTCGAATTTTAAATGTTCATGAGTGCTCTGGGTTAGAAGGGCTGCAGGTATCCAACATTGTAGGTCGTTGGAGTACCTTGATGTTAAAGGTTGTCCGAAGCAGTGAGCTGAGGAGGAATTACTGGAGCAATTGCTGCACCACCAAGTGAAGGTGCTTAAAATGTGAAAAGCAAAGAAGCAATTTTGAAATGACGAACGTAAGAGGCTGGATACAAAAAGGCCAATGGCACACTATACTATGTCAGTACTTTTATGGAATCGCCTGTTCCAAAATAAAACTGTAGCATAACAAAAGCAAAGAATTGTCATTATATAATTAGTAATTTGTTATTTCAATTTTTTGAAGTATGTAGTGAAGGACTGCTAAAAACACTCATCTTGACCAGTTCAAAACCAAAAGGAAAAGAGATCAACCATTGGCCTCCATGAACTTTTGAATATTAAAAAGAACCCTACCTTTGATTTATCAGTGTCTCGAGCCTTGAGGCTTTGAAGGCGGGGAATGTGAGTTGGTCACGGAACAGAGGATTAGCTTCTAACAATTTCTTTAGCTCTACAAGCATAATGGTCCTGGCCGACTTTGCATCCCCATACTTAGACAACTGCTCATTTCCCTACAAATACCAAATACCAAAACCAACTCACTCCAACTATACAGGACCTATGAAAGCTAATGCATGATTTCACAGCTTCTTTCCCACTTGAAAAGCAAAATATATAATATAAAGAATGTACCTGAAGTTTCCCACGGTAAGAAGCTGCATGATTTATTTGAAGAGCTCTTCAGTGAGTGAAGAAAATACTTTGATATAATTCACCAATATCTCTACAGCTCTAGCCCGATCTTGCCTGTAAAGACCCAAATGACAATTTTTTATTTTCAACATACCAATAATGCAATCTCACTCATCTTTGCGTTCAGGCGATAAAACACATTAAAAAACAAGGACATGCTTACATGTCTAAAGCTTCCAAATATTTTTGTTTTCTGATCTCGAAGGATATTTTCATGGAATAGTGGTAGTCGTCCACCTTTGTGAAACCCGACAGGTATCTCTCCACCTCTTCCCATTCTCTTGCTGCCAATGCTGGGAGTTGGAGACTTCCCTCTAGAACCTCCTGGTAGAGAATTTGGTGTGGGATTTATAGGCTCCAATCTAAACCAGGAATCTAAACCCTCATTCCCCTCTTCGTAGAGAATTCATTGTGGGATTTGAAGGCTACGCTCTAAACTGTCCTCCTAATGTTACTGGAGAACTCTGTGTGGAAATTGTAGACTTCCCTCTAAACCCTCCTCCAGCTACTGGGGTGTGTGGGAGTTGTAGATTGTCGTTTAAGATCTCCTCCTCCTCGTGGAGAATTCTATTGAGAGAAGAGAATGGTGTATCACACCATTGAAAGAATTTACATTAAGCAGCTCCCTATAATCATTCCGTAAAAATCAAGACCAGAGTGATAAAATAAATTAATCCCCAAACCCATGATATGTTATGAATTGATGTTGTGAAATTTATAATGCACGACTTCAATAGCTTACCTTACCAGGCATTTGTAGAATTTTTTTCCAAGATTTATCTCGGTATGCGAGGTAAGAATCAGGCATACTCTGCCACTGCAAGGGCAGAGTATCTCTCGGTCCTCACTTTGAGCCGCACTGCATAGGAGTCTGACATTGCCCAGAGGGCAATTCTTCAACCAGTGCCCAAATTCACAGGGCATGAAAGGAAAAGGGAAAAAATTCCATAATCGAGTATGTAATCTCTGTAAGCGCAATGAATTCGTGAATGGCTTAGCAATTTTGAATAAAAGGTAGCCCTGGAAATTTTCCACTAACTAAATATTTGTAACTACCATTGCTTTTTCATCCAACGATTGCATATGTTTTAATCATCTAACATATAATCTAACGGTTTCACATTATGACACAATGCACACAGCAAAGTTGTTTTCAAATAATAATGCCTTACGGCGTAACAAGGATCCGTTATATTACGGCATCTACTTCACAATATTCATATCACTCACTTGTCCGCCTGTAGCTTCTACTTCGTCTAGTAACCTTTGATTCCTTTCTCCATATTTGTGACCTTCCACTTCACAAACAACATCCTGCTTCTCTATTTCAGTTTCATTTTCCATATTCACACATTTACTAACCTCCTACTTCTTCTCCAAGTTTCAATTTATGTATCTAGAAACTCCTTGATGGGTTTCTTGTTTTCTTGAACTAGATTCATACGTCTTCTTTATGCGGATTGGTTTCGTTAACCCTAGCATGGGAATCATTTAATAGTTAGTTAGAATTGCTACACTTAGAGGTGCAATTTACAGCTCAGTATAACTCTTAAGTTAAGTATGTCAGGTCTTTAAAAAATAATAAATTTTATTTTTGCTAATATCGGTCAAAGCATTAACCTAATATTTAATTTTATATAACTTGAATATTTATATTATATATAACTTTTTTAACTTATTAATGGGCTGAGATTAATTATTAAAATACAACTATGTATTATTTATATAATTTGAATGGATAGTAAATTATCTCACCCATTTAATAATTGCTTTATTAATTTGAACTGATCATAAATTTACCTTTAACAAAAAAAATTACCACATTGAATTTCCAAAATAAGTAAAATTTTAAACATCTTTACTCTTTACTAAAGTCAATAACATTTCCTAAATAAAAGGAAAAGAGTTAATTCAAACAAAAACAATCAAAATCCAAAATATTTTAATATTTCTTTTAATTAAATATTTGTAAAATGAATTGGTAAATAAATAAATATATATATAAACTAGATGTATGGCAAATAAATAAAAACTTATTTTTATATTTACTCCATAAACCTTTTTATATTTAAAAAAACTCAAAAAGCAAGGTTTTATTTAGATGAAGCCTATGGGACAAATACCATGGGACAAATTAATATTGATATCATGTGCCAAATACCATATTTATAAAAGAAGTATGGTAAATAAATAAATACAAAAAGGTATAAAGAGGTATGATAAATAAATAAATATAAAGTAGGTATAAAGAGGCATGGTAAATAAATAAATATAAAACATGTATAAAGAGGTAAGGTAAATAAATAAAAATATATCAAATATGATTATAAATACAAATCTAATTATATAACAAGCCTATGGGCCAAATACCATAGTAAATAAAAGAGGTATGGTAAATAAATAAAAGTATAATTAAACGAGACGTATGGTAAGTAAATAAAACTTCTTTTCATATTTACTCCATAATCTCCTTTATATTAACGAACACTCAAAAAATAGGTTTTATTTAGGTGAAGCCTATGGTTCAAATACCATAGGCTAAATTATTATTAATACCATGCAAAAAAAACATTAATAACCCTAATATAATATTAAAATATTAACATTATTATTATTATTAAATATAATACTCATATTAATATATTATAATATTAATATTATTAAATTTAATAACTTTCGTTTAATACACTATTGAATTTATTATATTATAATATATATAAATTTATCATGATATATATTAACTCTAGATATATATGGGAGGGAAGAACAAAGATATAGAGTCGTAGAGGTGGAGATATATGGGGATTGACAAGGGAGAGATGGAGATAAACTAAAGGAAAGGGGAGAGGAGGAATGAAGAGCGAGATAGGGAGACACAAATATGGAGGGGGAAGAGAGAGATGGCAGAAGAGAGAGGGAGGTAAGAGAGAAGGGGAGAGATAGGAAGGACTAGATAGAGGACTTGAGAGAGGGAGGGATAGAGAGAAGTTGTAGGGGGAGAGAGGGAGGGAAGAAGAAATATAGAGAGAGAGAAGTGGAGAGAGAGGGAGGGAGTGGCAAGGGAGATATGGAGAGAGAGTGTGTATGTTTAGGGGTGAGAAAAGATACAAAGTAGGATGTATGGAGAGAAGGGGGCAGAGAAGGAGAGGGAGGGATATAGTAATTGAGTTGGAGGGAGAGAGGGGTAGAGAGATAGAGAGAGAGAGAGATTATGGAAGAGAGAGGGAGGTAGGAGAGAAAGGGAGAGAGAGGAAGGATGAGAGAGTGGACTTGAGAGAGAGGAGGAGAGAGGGATTGATAGAGAGATGGAGTTGGAGGGGGAGAGAGGTAGGAAATAATAAATATAGAGAGTGAGAAGAGGAGAGAGAGAAGGAGTGAAAAGGGAGAGAAAAAGAGAGACCATGTATGTTTGGGGGTGAGACAAAGAGACAAAGAAGGAGAGATGAAGATAAGGGGGGAGAGAATGAGAAATAAGGAGAGAGGGAGGGATATAGCAACATAGTTGGTGGGTGAAGAGAGAGAGAGAGAGAGAGATATGGGAGAGAAAGGGAAAGAGCGGAAGGGAGAGGATGTGAGAGAGTAGAGAGGGTGAGGGAAAGAGAGATGGACTTGGAAGTGGAGAGAGAGGGAGGTAAGAATAAATACATAGAGAGATAAATGTGGAGAGAGAGAGAGAGAGAGAGAGAGAGAGAGAGAGAGAGATAAGGAAGATGGAGAGAGAGGGAGAGAGGATAGAAGGAGGAAAGAGATATATTAGCGAGGAAGAGGGAGAGAATGGGAAGATAGATATATAGATGGAAGGTGAAGAGAGGGAAGAAGAGAGAGATGGGGAGAGGGAGGGAGTGACAAAGAGATTGATAGACATGGAGTGCAAGAGAATGTGTGTTTAGGGGGGTGAGATAGAGAGACAAAAAATAAGAGATGGAGGGGGAGATAGATATGGATGGAGGGTGGAGAGAGGGAAGAATATATCTTGCACTAGATGGATTGATTTAAGTGGAGATGTTGATTTCTAATCCTATTTGATCGTTTGCACTAGACTAATCGATTTTAGTTAGATATTTTTTTCTAATGATATTTGATTACTTGCACTAGATGCATTGATTTCAGTGTAGGTGGTGATTTCTAATACTATTTGATTGCTTGCATTGGATGTGTTGATTTCAATGTAGATGTTGATTTATAATTATATTTGATTGCTTGCACTAGATGCATTGATTTCAATGTAGATGATTCCTAATTCTATTTGATTGTTTGCACTGAATGCATTGATTTCAATGTAGAGGTTATTTTCTAATCTTATTTGATTTCTTGTATTAAATGCATTGATTTCAACATAGATGTTGATTTCTGATTTGATGTAATTGGATATATGATGGTACATTAATTTTCAAGTGATTGGATTAACAATATGCATTGATTTTAGTGTAAGCACAAAACAGTATTGACAATGCACATTGATTTTTGTGTTATAGTAATTTAACCTATTAATATTGGAGAGCGAGAGAGACAAGGTATCATGTTTACTACAACAACTCGAGCTAAAGATTTAAATTATTTACGATTTAAATTTTCTTTTTCATATAATCAATATGAAAATATGACAAAACTAACAAGGGTGACAATAAGAATAGTAGAAGAGAATAGTTTGAGATTGATCACAATGAAGACTATTTGTGACATGAGTACATTCTTATTATTCACATTTTCTATCTTTCAACATTATTATTGTCACTTTGCATTCAAAAAATTTATTTCATCATTTTTCATCATTAAAGTTATTAACAATATTTATCATCTCAACAAACTGAGGTAACTAAGAAAATTTAAAATTAAAATGACCAAGTTAATCTTAGAAATATTTACCATATTTAAAATGATTATATTAATATTTGATATATTTACACATTATTGATAAAATTAATCATATCTTCGATATATTTTCCTTGGCAGCACACCACTGAAACCAACCTAGATCCATCTTAACTCCGGATCTATCAAGCGCTGAGAGGGATCAAATCTCTCGAGGTGCAAACCTTTCCTCAAGCTTTTCACTCAAAAAAGAGGTTTTCACCTCGAGATATTTGATCCCTCTCGACATTTTATAGATCCAAAGTTAAGATGGATCTAGGCTGGTTTTAAAAAAAGAAATTGGATGCCATTCAAAATATACAATCAACAGTTTTTCCACCTTTGTGAAATCCCCGCTCTCTGGTGAGCTCTTGCAAGCATTTTTTTTTAATTGGAAATAACCAATCCATTAGTTTGTGTGCCTTCTAAAACTCTAGGGACTCTTTGGTTCAGACCATTTGTAGTAACCATTCAATGGTTTTCCTACCATTTTCATATCCCAGTTCTCTCGTGATCTCTGTGGTGCCTTTGGATCCCTCTGACATAGGTAATAAAATGTCGATGGTGGATCCTAGAGTTTTGAAATCCAAAGATCTAGTAACATTGTCTAACCTTGAATTACATGCGTGGGGCACTTGAACTCTGGGGCCCCTCGTGGGCACCTCCTGTTTCGACCTTTCTTATTCTTCTATGTCGAGTTCGGCAGTTGTCATATTATTTTTTTTGGAAGAGAGTCGGGAAGAGCCTCTCTCTCTCTCGATGCGTACTAGTGGTTTCTTTCCTTTTAGTGGGGACCATATGATTTGGTTGGAGGTTTGAGATGAAGAACCCTACAATTGATATAGCATGATCGTGTGAGGTGTTCGTTGGTTTTAATATGCAAAGGAGAAGAAACCAAAATATTCCATGAAGGGTCGGTGATTGAGTTAGTTTTTATACCATTTACAAGTTGCAACCCATCACCCCCCTCATATTTTGGTGGTATAGGGATTTACAAAGATGTTGATCCATTGGTGTACCTTCACTAAAGTAAAACTAGTGACAATTTAATTAAATGTGGTTGATATATGTGGAACGTTTTATTTGTATTTATCACACAAATCATTGATAAATATATAATAATAATAATATTAAAAAAATATTATTATTATTATTATTATTATAATTAATAAAAATAATTAATAATTACTTAATATTAGATATTATTTTTGGGATTCAACTGTGTTAAGTAAGTCATTCATTTGTGACCATTTCCATGAGAGGTAGTCGTAACTAACTAATTTCTCATGATTTTTTGAATAGTCCACTTAATACTCATTGCATCAGGTGATGCTCACAGAGGTGAAGAAGTGGGATTGAAACTAGTGAAATGAATCACATGGCATCAATCATCACTTCCGGGGCTTGCACCCAGTAACCAGGCCTTCCCAGGAGGTCACCCATCCCAAAGCTCCTCTGGCTCAAGCGCACTTAAATGTGGACTTTTCCCCCACAATCAAGCCCACTTATCTTTCTAACCCATTTTCAAAATCTTAGCAAGTATTGTGCCTCATGAACGATTCATGTAGAGCTCCCTTTACTCTTTTTATTTTTAAGTATGAGAGGTTTCCGCAGTGAATTATATTATATATCATTTTTGGGATTCAACTGCGTTAAGTAAGTCATTCATCTATGACCATTTCCATGAGAGGTAGTCATAACTAATTAATTTCTCATGATTTTTTGAAGAGTCCACTTAGCACTCATTGCATCGGGTGATTCTCACAGGGGTGAAGAAGTGGGATTGAAACTAGTGAAATGAATCACATAGCGTCAATAATCACTTACAGGGCTTGCACCCCTGTGAGCATCACTCGATGCAATGAGTGTTAAGTGGACTATTCAAAAAATGATGAGAAATTAGTCAGTTATGACTACCTCATGGAAATGGTCATAGATGAATGACTTAATGCAGTTGAATACCAAAAATGATATAGAATATAATGCAATTCAGAAACCTCTCATACTTAAAAATTAATTAATAATTAAATAATAATAAATTAATTAAATAAGTAAAAAATAATAATAATAATAAAATAATAAATAATAATAATTAGTATTTAACTATTAATTAGAAATAATAAATAATAAATATTAATTAATTAATTAATAATAATAATAACTGTTATTATTAATTATTATGGTTGACCATGATTGAATTTCATATTGAGACAACATTTGGCACAATGTTGCATTGGAAAATGGTTGAACATGGTTAGCCATGGTTGACCATGGATGACCATGATTGTCACAATGTGACAGTTTGACCAAGACAAAATGTTTGCCACAATGTGACCATAAACCCCATAATAAACATGGTTGACCATGGTTGACCATGGTTGATTTTCATATTGAGAGAGTCTTTCTCACAATGTGACGTTGGACCATCATTGACCATGATCAATATTATAAACCTAAGGGAATATTAAAACCTAGGGATCAATATAGTAAACCCAAGGGAATAATAAACCCTAGGGATTAATACTAAAAACCCAAGGGATTATAAAACTAAGGGAATAATTTTAAACCATAGTAATATGAACCCTTGGATTAATAAACCCAAGGGATAGAAATTATAAACTCGAGGAAATTATAAACCCAAGGGATAAATATTATAAACCCAAGCACATAAACCCTAATATAAATATTATAAACCCTAAAATAAACATGGTTAACCATGGTTTATTTCCATATTGAGACAATCCTTGTCACAATGCAAAGTTGGACCATGGTTGACCGTGCTTGACTAAGATTTATTTTTATATCGAGAAATTTTTTTCACAATGCGACATTGGACCACAATTGACCATGGTTGATTTTAATATTGAGACAATCATTTTCACAATGCGACATTCAATCATATTTGACCATGGTTTTATATGGTTGACCATGATTCATATTATAAACCCAAGGGATTGATATGATAAACCTAAGGTATTAATACTAAAAACCCAAGGGATTATGAACCGAAGGGAATAATATTAAACTGAAGGGACTAATATTTTAAACACATCATATGTAAACCCTAATATCAATATTATAAACACCAAAATAAACATGGTTGACCATGTTTGATTTCCATATTGAGAGAATATTTTTCAAAATGCGATGTTGGACCATGGTTAACCATGCTTAATTGTGCTTGATTTTCATATCAAGACCATGGTTGACCATGCTTAACTGTTCTTGATTTTAATATCAAGGCAATATTTGTCACAATGAGACATTGGACCATGGTTGACCATGATTATCATATTGAAACAATCTTTGTCATAATGAGACATGAGACCATGGTTGGGACAATGATTAATTTTCATATTGAGACAATATTTGTCACAATGTGACATAGGAACATGGCTAACCATGAATAAGCATGGTTGACCATGATCGATATTATAAACCCAAAGGAATAATAAAACCTAGGAATTAATACTAAAACCCCAAGGGATTGTAAACCTAAGGGAATAATATTAAACCCTAGGAATATGAAACCTTAGATTAATAAACCAAAGGGATTGATATTATAAACCCAAGGGATAAATATTTATAAAACCAAAGTATATAAACATTAAGATAAATATTCTAAACCCTAAAATAAGCATGGTTGACCATGGTTGACCGTGGGAGATTTTCATTTTGAGAAAATCCTTTTCACAATGAAATGTTGGACCATGGTTGACCATGATTGATGAAGACTAATTTTTATATCAATACAATCTTGTCACATTGCGACATTGGACCACGATTGACCATGGTTGATTTTCATATTCACACAATCATTTTCACAATGAAAAATTCAACCATAGTTGACCATGTTTGGCTATTATTGACCATGGTTGACCATTATTGATATTATAAACCCAAGGTAATAATAAACCCAAGGTATTTATACTAAAATTCCAAGGGATTATGAACCCAAGGGAATAATATTAAACCCAAGGGACTAATATTTTAAACACAACATATATAAACCCTATTATAAATATTATAAACATTAAAATAAACATGATTGACCATGGTTGGTTTCCATATTGAGACAATCCTTGTCACAATGAAATGTTGGACCACAATTGACCATGCTTAACTGTGCTTGATTTTCATATGAATACAATATTTTTCTGGGCTTAAGAAGGGTCCCACTGGTGCTACTTTAAGTGCTGCTACAGGTTTCCTGTAGTGCTACTAAATAGTCCTGAATTTCTACAGGAAACAGTGAAATGGAAATATGAGGCCAAAAATGGGTTTGAAAAGGGTAGAGAAGTTGCAGTGAAGGTGGTTTTAGATGAGTTCAAGGTGGCCCACCCCTTCACCACACTCATAACTTCTTGGGAGGCCTCTCTTGGACCCCTAAGGTTTTCTCATGGTGTAGGGATGAAAAATCTGAAAACAATGTTCATGGCGATTTTACTGAACAGAGGGCTGATGAAGTGTGAGAGATGAAGCTAAAGGTGTTGGTGAAGTTATCCTTGGATGTGCTACCTGAACCTACAAGAAAACTACCTATTCATGAAATAAATATGGAAATTTTCATGATAAAGACAATGTAAAAGATGACTTGAATGTGGAAATAAAATCTTCTTTACCCTACAAACAAATATCTAACACAAAATTCTAAAAATATCCATGGAACTACAACAACCTAACTTATCCATTCCAAGAAATCATAAACTAAAAATAATGTTTTTGCTGTCGGGAAGGTCTACCCTCCTCAAGCTCCAATGAAATAGATGAGAGGGGGAGGCTTAATTGATAGCTTTCTGAATTTATAACCTATTCTACCAATATGTAAGAGATCTAAATCTACATCAAAAGACAAATGGAAGAAAACTAAAAACAGTGAATGAAAATGCAATAAAACTAGCTAAATAATCATAAGAAAAACTAGCTGAAATGGTATGAAAGTAAAGAATAATTACATAAGAGATACTAAGGTATATAGATTGTTCCCTAACCCACAAGCCTAGTTCTATGAAATGAGATCAATGAAGCACAATCTGAATACTCATTTTATTGCAAAATATAGTCTCATTACATCAACATGAAAGTCTCAAAAACTTATTACAAGAGAAAAAAGACTAATGAATTTCTTCAAATTTTGAATCCTAATGAGATCTTTCTCAACCCTATTTAACCAAAAGAGTAGGTAAAAACAACTCCCTAAAAATTGGGTGATGAGTCCATGTGACTGCAAGTGAAGTGTGGCTTTGGTGCACTTGATATTCAGTTTGTTTGGTTGCCTTTGATTTCGAGCTATTGGAGGGAATCTCGAGGATCCCTTGGCTTCCTTTGGGAGTTAAGGAGGGTGGAAAATCCTCCTAGAATCTCTCCTTGCTCTCTACGTTAAGTCTTAATGGAAAAATATTCACCAAAAATGCAATATCTTCATGATTTTCCTGCATTTAACTCATGTTAGGTACTTGATGTATGATAAGCCACAATCACCATCTACACTAGCATCATAAGACAATAATATAATTAAAATGCTAGAAAAAAGGACTTAATAAGGTAAAAAGGTGACCATCATTAGGCAATTTTTGAGGTCTAAAATGGGCCTACTAAGAAAAATGTACAACCAAAATTAACTTTATAAGAACCAATATGATTCAATACGATGATGTCAACCACGGGGGATGATTCACCATTTTTGGAGTAAAAACATAAAAATATTAAAAAATAATAAAATAATAAAAATAATTTTTCAAATTGTATTTTCAACTTATCTCCCAAAGTGTTTACTCAAATTTCGAGTGGGAGTACTCATTCGATGCAAAATTTAATTCATCATCCAAGGAGTATCCATGTTGCACACTTTTGATGGAGCCTGCTACACGAAAAATGATAAATACATGAAAACACGTGATTGCAATCACATTTTTCATGTATTTTTCATTTTTAGTGTATCATGATCCTTCAAAAGTATGAAACATGGGTACTCCTTGGATGAGGAATTAAATTTTTCATCCAACAAGTACTCCTACTCAAAATTTGAGTAAAAACTTTTGGAGATAAGTTGAAAATACGATTTGAAAAAGTAGTTTTTTATTTTTTCCTTCTAAAATTTGATGATGTAATAAAATATTGTTTTATTATTTCCACAATTATTTTATAATTTCCTTAGGAAGCTCATTTTAGAACTCAAAATTACCCTAATGAATCAGAGCGCACCCCTACAACCTTGGTACACCCCTACTCCCCCATCCTATTCTACACCTCTTACTTGGCCTTACAACCCTTCATATCAACCTCATCCAGTAAACCAACCTTTCTAGTAGTCTGTTCCACAGCAACCTCAGTGGAATAATCCATCCCAAGGGTGGAGACCTCAAAAAAATCAACCACTTTCTCTAATGCCTCAACCCCAACCTCAACCTTAGCTTATTCATGATGCTCCACCTAGGCTACCCTAAATACCTGCACAACCCAATCCGAACCCAAACAACCGACTAGCATAGCAGGCTCCTAGTGGAGAAACATCATATCTAGCTTATGTTGTGGAGTTAGAGGAGGTTAATATCAAGTGGGTAAGAGTACTCCTAGACAACCATCCTCCATATCAACCTGTAGATGTTGAGGAGGAAAAGGAATAAGGTAACACTCAAATCCAACCACCTCCTTTTCCTGAGTGCTTGATCCACCCTAGTCAGCACATCCCAGAGGATACTGAACTCCTAGGAGGATTGAAAAATTTATGTCTAAATATACCGCTTCTCCAGGCCATTAAGGATGTCCCTATCTACAATAGACTCATCAAAGAAAATTTCTTCAATAAACCTGGGAGAAGGAAGAGAGATACCCCCACCATAAATGTGGTAGGACAACTGTTTGACCTAATGCTGGGAAGGGTGATATTTCCAAAGTACCTAGACCCTGGTAGTGCACTTGTTGATGTGCATATAAATGGTGTCATATTTCCCAACACTTTGATTGATCTAGGGAATTCCATCAATGTCATGACCAAGGAAACTATGTTGAAACTTAATCTCCAAGGGACTTTTAGGAAAACCACAACAGTTCTGCAACTTGTAGATTGGTCCATAGTAACTCCAAAAGGAATTTTTGAGGATTTCATGGTTACCATTGACTCTTGGGAGTATCCGATAGATTTCCTTGTCCTGCAACCCAAAACCATGTTTAATGGTTATCCTCTCATCTTAGGGAGACCTTGGTTAGCCACCGTAGATGCTTGTATTAATTGTGGGGCCAGAAACATGACTATCAAAAGTGGGCCTTTGTCTAAACAACTATGTTTATATCCTCCAGCCTAGCCTTCCATTGATCATGATCTCCCTATATGGGTGGAGGATGAAGAATATGAGTTATATAACACTGCCCCTATGTGCAAAGTAGATTCTATTCTTAGAGGGGGGCAACTTGATGAATATGAACTCATCAACCATGCCATTTAGAACCAATCCTCCACTAACATTCCTCTCAAAACCTTAGTCAAAGAGTCTGAAAGCCAATCTTGGTTGGAAGTGCACTCGGTTGAGTCAACCTCTAAAACCACCAAGGCTATTGAGTTTGGCCCATCAAGATCTCTGGAAATCAACCCAAACCTCTTGAATGAAGAAGAGAAGCAGCTATGCCAGCTTTTGAAAGAAAATATTGAAGCATTTTCTTGGGATTACAAGGACATGAAAGGGGTGCATCCTTTAGTATGCAAACATTAAATTTACATCAAAGAGGGATGCAAGCCTGTGATACAACCCCAAAGAAGGATGAACTCGGCTCTGAAGGACATAGTCAAAGAAGAGCTGCATAATCTATTGGATTTAGGGTTCATATATCCTATATCTGACAGTGAGTGTGTATCTCCTCTTGTCCTAGCCCCCAAGAAGAATGGGAAGTGGAAAATTTTTGTTAATTATCAAGAAATTAACAAAGCCACCAAGAAATACCATTTCCCTTTGCCCTTTATAGACCAAGTCCTAGATGGCCTTGCGGGGAAGAACTTATTTTCCTTCTTAGATGGGTTCAGTGGGTACAATCAGATTCAAATCAACCCTAAAGAATAGGATAAAACTAGTTTCACCTGCCCTTGGGGTACCTTTTCTTATATATTCCTACCATTTGGGTTGTGTAATGCCCCAACTACCTTCCAAAGAGTTGTCCTGAGCATCTTTTCTGAGTTATTCCATGACTCTGTCGAAATCTACATGGATTATTTTACAGCATACGGGGATGACTTCCAGGAATCTCTCTCCAATTTGGGTAAAGTACTAAGAAGGTGCATTGAGATGCATCTCTCCTTGAGCCCATAAAATTGTGAATTCCTGAAGAAAGCATGGGTTGTGGTATGACAATCCATATCCCAAGAAGGAATATAGGTAGACCCAAACAAAATCACCATCATAAAAAGGGTACCTTCTCCTCAAAAGTAGAAATATGTCAGGAGTTTCTTAGGATTATCTGGTTACTATAGAAGGTTCATCAAAGATTTCAGCAAGATAGCTTCTCCATTATTTGGGTAGTGGCCAAGGACTTTGAGTTTATTTGGTCTAGTCCTTGTCAAGAGGCTTTCGAGCTCATTAAGGAAAAATTGACTACTGCCCCATCCTCCGAGGTCCAAATTGGACTCTGCCTTTCCACATCCATGTTGATGCATCCAAAAAATATGTAGGGGCAACATTAGGACAATTAGAGGACAAATTCATTTATGCCATTCATTTCATCAGCAATAATTTGTCCAAGTCTGAGCTGAATTATATTGTTACTGAGAAGGAGATGTTAGCCTTGTCCATGAATTGAACAAGTTCAAGCATTATGTAACTGGATACCAGACCTTTGTTCACACTGACCATGCAACCATCAAGTATTTAATGAACAAACCAGATGTTAATGCTAGGATAATTATATGGTTGTTACTTTTGCAACAATTTGATATTACTATTATTGATAAACCTGGAAAGGAGAATTTTGTTGCATATTTTTTTTCCAGGTTAGCTCTCCCTGCAAATGAAGAGGGAACGGTGGATGACCAACTACTAGATGAGCATATATTTTCTATATCAGCACTCTCACCATGGTTTGTTGATATAGCCAACTAATTGGTTAGTGGGAGACTCCATCCTAATCTTTCATTCAAGGAGAGGAGCAAAATCATCAAAAAAAACACCCCTTTCACATGGATTGGAGTAAAATTATTCAATCTAGGCCCTTATCAAATCCTAAGAAGATGTATGAAGGAGGAAGAATTTTTTGATATCCTCTCTGCATTTCATGATAGCCCATGTGGAGGCCACTTTTCTGCAAAGAGAAATACTTACAAAGTTTTGTAGGTAGGATACTATTGGCCTACCCTTCACTAAGATTCCAGAAGATAAACCAAGAGGTGTGACCAGTACCAAAATATGGGGAAACCCACGCAAAAGGATGAGATGGCTTTGCACCCTCAAGTGGCTCTTGAGCCATTTGAAAAGTGGGGCATGGAATTTTTTGGACCTATTGATCCACCATCTGGAAAAATAAGTATATCATAGTCTGCAATGATTACTTAACAAAGTGGGCTGAAACAAAAGTAGTGATGGTAGAAACCGAGGAGAAAATAGAATGATTTATGAGGGAGAATGTGTTTAACAAGTTTGGATACCCCAGAGAAATATTCACTAATTAGGGAGCACAATTCACCTCCTACCTCATTGACAATATTTTGAGGAAGCACAAGATTAAGCATAAAACTTCTATTGCCTATCACCCTTAGGAGAATGGCCAAGTAGAGGTAACTAACAGAGCTTTAGTGAGCATCCTCACCAAGGTTGTGAGTAGCAGTAGAAAATATTAGGCAGACAGATTGGTGGAAGCTACCTAGGCCTACAACACTACTTGGAAGACAACAACAGGATTTAATCCTTATGAACTAGTCTATGGTAAGAAGGCTCTACTTTTAGCTGAGTTTGAATTCAATATTTTAAGAATGGGAGTTGGATTAAATCTAGATCTATCAAATTCCCAAAAAGAGAGGTTGTTGCAACTAAATGGATTGGATGAGTTCAGAATGCAAGCACTTCTTCACACGGAGGTAGTTCTGCTGCAAAGGAAGGTCTGGCATGATAAGAACATCAAATAAAATACCATCCAAGAATTAGATTGGGCACTATTGTATGATTAAAGGTTTAAATATTTCAAAGGCAAGTTGATGACAAGATGGTTGGGACCTTACACAGTGGAAAAATGTTTTGATAATGGCACAGTTCAAATCAGAACCATAGATGAGGAATGAATCACCTTGCTTGTCAATGGTCATAGACTTAAAATTTACAAGCAGTCTTTTTCAAGGGCAGAGTTCGATAATTAAATAAGCAGAGAGGTGTATGTGATGGGAAACTCCAAAGTTTCCCACACCTTCCGAAAAAAGAAAAAAAAATATAAAAAAAATATCCATGGGTGAAAACCTCTCTCAAGCTCCTAAGGCAAGCTTGTGGGTTGAAAACCTCGATGGAGGTAGCTCACTTGCTCAAAAAAAAGAGAAGAAATAAGAAAATAGAATAAATATCCATTGGTGAAAACCTCTTTGAGGTGCCTAAGGCAAGTCTCTGGGTTGAAAACCTCCATGGAGGCAACCCACTTTCTTTCAAAAAAAAAAAAAAAATACAAAAAAAAAAAGTTACATATGCATATTTTTGTTTTCTTTGTTTTTTGTTTTGTAGGTCATTAGTGATTTCTGGAAACACATGGAAGCATTCATATTTTTTTCCCTTCTTCTTTTTTACCATCCATCCCATCATTCACTCCATTAATTTTCATAACTTACTCCATCACCTCCATACATCACATTCCTCCATTCCTGAGCACAATGTAGCAAGGAAAGAAAGACACAAACTACTACAGAGATGATGGAATTCCTACAGCGCAGACATCTGTTCTTGAACAACAAGAAAAAAAAGGGAGGAGCTCATGAAGCAGACCCCAGGAAAGACAAGAGTTCAACCCATGGCATCTAGAGCACCCCTCACGTAGCATCTACAATGGGAAGCAACATCAAGGAAAGGTCAGTAGCTCACTCGGAGAACTGCTCATTCAGAGAGATGCTCATTCAGCAAGCTACTCACTCAGAGAATAGAAAATAGTGAAGAACACAGCATCTAAAATGCTTGTATCCTCGATCCAGCTCCTGGAAACACCTTGGAAACGATAGTTAAACTCAGGTATAGCTTCTCACCTCTCGCTATGAATCCATAATAGCCAGAAATCATTAAATTTGCAGACTCAGAGTGTAAGGGGTAGAAAGGTGGCCAGATAACTTGGCCACCATCATGAAGTATGACCACGGAGAACTGCAAAGTCACACCACCTGGGCTTGCAAAAGAAAATAATTTAAATCAAGTGGAGTAGAGGAGAACGAGGGGAGGAAACAGGCAGTCCATCATGAATTAACAGGGAGAAGGAAACAAATCTCTACAACAGAAAATGGATCTGATCCAAGTTACATAAGCACTCCAAAATTAGTTGCGCAATCTAATAAAAGGATATTCTGTCTCATCCAAACCATTAAATTAAGAATTTTTGAGCGAAATAAATGGAAGGGAGCCGCATCATAGTAGTACTGAGAGTGGGTTGCGTATTTGAACAACGCACAACAACAACAACATAACATCGTCACCCTACCGATGGCCTGGTCCTCTCTCATAAGTATGAGCAGAGAAGCTCTTATAGCAACCCAAACAAGGCATGATTCCACTCCTAGCCTTAGAGAAGATGAAGAAGAACCAGAAGAAGAGGAGGAACTAGAAGAAGAACCTGTAGAAGAGGAAGAACCAGAAGAATAAGAAGAGCTAAAAGAAGAACTGGAAGAGGAACAAGAAGAAGAAGGGGAAGAGACAAACAGACAAGGAAAAATAGAAGATATGGCCATAGAAGTCATAGAGATAGCAGAAAATGGGCAAGAAATAGACTCACAATACAACACCATGTCCCCTTAATACAAAGAGGTAGTTGCCACCGTAGCTCCTCTAAGTGCAAAGAGAAAAAGGCAGACCTCTATGTATTTTAGAGATGAAAATAGTCAAAGAGACCCAAAAAATCCTCCCACGAGCCTGATTATCATTGAAGAATCACCAAGGGGGGAGGAAAGAATCAAAGAAATAGTTCTAAAGGAGCAACTGCAGAAGGCACAGGTAGAGTATGTAGTACTAAAGGAGAAATTCCAAAAAAAAGGGTAGAAAGTAGCCACCATGGTATACTTATGCATAGAAGCCCTTCATCACAGATTCCCTTCTGAATCATATGCTGTGTACCTCAAGGAGCAATGGCTCCTAGTTCAAATCAAAACTCTAGCCTCCCATGGATCACTACCTTTCCAAGATTTTAGGAAATTCATGAATTTATACAAGCAATCTAACATGGTTGATTAGGCAAAGATGGAAGAGTTTTATGTGCATAACCTTGTGCTGACAAATATGGATACTTGGGACCCTAATCCTACAATGGGGGATACGCAGTTGATGGCTTTAATATCTTGGATGATGAATGAGGACACTAGAGAAAAATAAATATGGAGAGTCATGGGAAGAAGAAGCAGATAACCCTTATATATCAAACTAGAATTGTTCATCCCAAGAGGATTCATCCTTAACCGTCGAAAGATTGAAAGGGACCCTGCACTAGTTTAAATCTAACTTCAGACTCAAACCCAGGTGGTAGGCCACTTTGATGATGTTTCTAGGCAGATAGAAGATGAGTGAATTATGTCCAGTAAGAGGAGATGGAACAACCTCCCTCATAGCCTCAAGAACAGGGAGTACCATACTCCAGAAAGACTGAGGGGTGCATTGGAAAGGGAACTATTATACAAGAGGGCCATGCAGGCCAAAAATATCCAATGTTTGGTACTAAATCTCAACCCACCTTTGCTGCTGGGGCTGAATGATGAAAAGGACATCGATGCACAAGATATAGAATGGGAGAATGCATAAAATAATAATGGTTTTTATCCCCTTGGGGAAACTCCCACACTTATTCCTCGGGAAATTAGGGGGGCTATCAAATCCTTGAAGTAAATGCAGGAGGAGGATTAGTTCTCAGAGTGATCTGAAAATGGATATGTACTTAAAAGGGTGCAAGGTATCCATTTTCATTTATGTAAATGAGTGCAAATACTCCAAATTTTATATCTGAAAATGTGAGAACTTCTTATTTCTAATACAGAGATAGACTGTAGGGGCATTTACCGAATATGTCACCTTTCAAAGAAAGGATGAATCCAGAAGCTACCTGGCCCTCTTATAGACTCTGCCTAAAGAAATAATAGAAGTAAACACTCAGACTTAATTAAAATGACCTTACTCAAACTTGACATTATGCGGAATTTTTGCTTGGAAGAGGTGTATGTCTTTTCTTCTGTTTCATTAATGATCAAATTATGAATTACACTATGTAGAATGCCTCAAAAGGAAAAATAAGCTGCAAATTCAGAAACAGAGAACTGAAATCAGTATAAATCGACTATTCATTCACTTCCAATGGATAAGTATAGTCCAACACAGTTGATCTTTCATTAGGCCCTGGTGGCTCCACAACCAAAATCGCTAGTAAAATCACTGATAGAGCACCCTGATGGCTCTGCAACCTGTCCCAACAGCTCTAGAATGCTTCAATACCCCAAAATCAAAAAAGCAATCGTCCCAAATGGACTTCCCTAGCCAAAGTTATGGCTAACTAAATTTTGCCCAGTGTCACCTAGAAAAACTCCACTAAATCTGGAGAACTGGAGTTAACTCCAGTTAAAAATGGTGACAAATGCCAAATTTGGTGGCACACTCCAACTTTATTAGGCGGTTAACTTAGACATTAAATGTGTTTTTTAATCCGGTCACATGTGCGTCGGAAATGTTGGTCCAAACGGTATTTGAAACCGTTGCATTAACTTATATGTAATGGTCCGCATATATGTGAACGGCCACATGTTTTAAATGGTGACATTTATTATTTCACATATCCACCAACTGAAAATATACCACAGTTCTACCATCGGGTTCCATGTGAAGGGGGCTGGTCCTTCGGGGTTGGCCCCCTTTCGGGCCCACCCATACGAACCACAACATTAAAATATAAGTTCATTGCAATGTTTAATAAGAACTGTCGACATGACCCAATGATCGGAACGTTGCGTTGTTATCCGCTCGACCCGGTTTCAAATCCTGCCGACCATAAACAAATTTTGATATGCCATTTCATTCCACCTTGGGGCCATGTGGCGGCCTCTGGGCTGGCCACGTGGTGCCCTTTCATTGGCTTCCTGTAGAATATTCCACAGAATATTCTATGGAATATTCCACAAAATATTCCCAAAATATTCTATGGAATATTCTTTTTTCAATAAAAATATTTTTTTCTAAAGTCAAATTTGGACCATTTTTTAACTAAAATTGGAAAACTTCAAAGATGAATATCTTCCTCATACGATGTCTGTTTTCAGTGTCGTTTGCGTCTATAGGATCGTTTTTCCGAGCCCTTTCCAGTCGATCTAGTTTGGATCAATTCTGAGAAACTTCATTTTTGAGCATTTTTCTACAAGAGACTTGATCTCCTGATCACACCTCCCAAATGGGAAGCTTTTGGACCCTCAAAAGCTTTCTGATTACTGAAACTGATGATGTGGAGACTGATTCTCCACTCTTCCACCCTTGAATAACTGAAATCTACCCGATTTCATCAAATGAAGCTTTTGAGAAAATGATAATCTGTCTCTGGAATCAACTGATCGACCATTGCTAAGATTGACGAAGTCATGATGAAAATTATTAAAATTTGTAGAACAACAATTGTAATTTGTAGAAAACAAAATTTTTCTACACTGATCAAACTTCCCATAAGACTTAAAATAACTTTCACCTTGCAAACTGTTCCCATGGCGAATTCTACCATTCTGAAACCAACTTTTTCCCATGCTGAATGGTGTGTCCTTCTTGCTTGCACTGCTTTGCTTTGACACTTCATTCACTGCATTGGCTGACCCAAAAGGTAATTTGTGCAACATAACATCATATTTTTTCAAATACAAACTGTTATCAAACTGAGACAAATCATTAGCAACATCATAAAAAGGCGAATGCTCAAAATCTGGTCATTTCAACATTAACAAAGTTAGACTTTGACTTGCATTAACCAGTCTTTTCAATTGAATTGCATGGAGTAAAAAAAATTCCAGCTTCTTCTTGTGAGCTCTCAAAATATACTCTTTACCATCTTTGAACAAGTGATACTTGTTTTCATGGTGATGAAAGATAGCCTTCCTGTCAAATAAGTAAGGACTTCCCAAAACAATACCTGAGATATCAAGCGGCACCACATCAAGTTCGCCTATGTCAATAAAGTGTGCAGTTATTGCAAAGCGCAATATGCACTTCCTTGAAACTTGCAAATTGGCATCCTTGCATATCCATCCAAGTGGATAAGGCTTCAGATGTGGAATGGTCTCAAGTTTAAGCTACTTGACCAAGTCTTCAGATATAAGATTCGCTTATGACCCACTGTCAAATAGTGTGTCAATTTTGGTATGTTTTGAAATTACCCTCACATGGAAAAGCTCTATCCTCCTCTTTTCCTCATGAGTATCTTTGTGACAATTTAAAGAGATAGAACTGGGAGTTGTGTCTTGCACCACTTATTTCTCCTTAATGTTCTTTAAAACCATGGCTATGCTTTTTGTCTCATCTCCTGAGTCTGACTGTAAGTCTTGCTCAACTGTTGCTACAATTTTCTCCTTTTCTTTGGTCTTGTTTTTGTTCTTGAATTTTTCTGGTTTCAGTTTAGGATGAAGCTTCCAACAATGATCTTCATCATGACTTGTCTTCAAACAGTTCTTGCAAAACAACTTTCCTTTTTCTTTTCTTGAATTTGCAACTTTCTTCTTTCCTTTGTTTTTGAAATTACTATCCTCATCAAAAGTATTCTTTCCTCTAGCTTCTAAATGTGTAGCCTACACAAGACTTCATCTAAGCTGGTAGGTTTGAACATTAGAATAGTATGTTGAAGGTAATTGTGCAAACCTCCTATATATTTCAACAAGGTGTCTTGACTTTGTAAGTCTACTCCAAGTAGAAGTGCTCTCCTTCTAAAATCTTGGGTATAATCTTGCACATTTTGACCCTTAAGTTGCCTAAAATTTTGCCAATTCATGATTGCTTTCTGAACATGAGCAAGAGGATAAAACTGTTTCTTAATAACAGTAATAAACTCATTCCAAGTTAGATTTATCTTACCATGCTTTTTAATTTCCTCCCTGGTCTTGGCTTCCCACCAAACCAAAGCTGCTACATCCATTCTCAAAGAGGCTAGTTGGATTTTGTTTCATCAAAAACAGCCTCCGGCTACTCCGGTTTCGCCTATACACTCTGTTTGGAAAATGGCCTCTAAAACTTAAATGAAGATTTTCGGCTTTATAAAGTTCTTAACAGGCTCTGCAAACCATCTAAATAGATTCAAAAGCATGAAATAGCTAAGAATGCCTATTCATTTACCTTAAACTGAGAAACACAATCAAATTGATCATGAGAAGATTTATACCTCTTATGTTGCTTTGCATGTTCATCCTTTTTGCCTCCATGAGGAGATGAACTAGTAGAGGCTCCAGCTTTCAATTGTAGACTAACATCATTGTTTTTGTCTTGAAAACTGCCTAAAATTGCATGTTTTCCATAAGCTGCAGGTCTACCATCTTCTTGCTGCAAAAAAGGCTTAAAACAATGGTAAGGAAGATTGCCATCATGACATTGATTTAATTGAGAACTTGGGAGAAATTTTATCTTCAAATTTGCAACACATTCTTGAATGCATGTGCTCAAAGCTTCGCCATTAAGCTGCTCATAGCCAAGACCAATATTCTTGGGACGCCCCATAACACAAATAGGCTCAACAATGCCTTGTGCATGCTTGCCCAAACCTTTTCCTTCTTGATAGCCCATTTTCAACATCAATTTGGACCCAATACCTCTTGTATGCCTTTCAAAAGAACCCACACACTTTTCAATAGAGGAAACTGAAGACAAATCAGAATGATTTACATCTTGAAGATGAGGTATTTTCTTGGACAAAGCTTCTTGAGCTTGAAGAAGCTGCAACTCCATATCATGCAGTCTTTGAAGAATGGCTTCTTTCTCTTCCTGCATAGCTAGCAATTGTGCATGAAGTTGAACACTTTCCCTTTGATCCTCAAGGAGAATCTTATATTTGAAGACTTGGTCAAGAAGCTTAAACTTGAGACCATTCCACATCCGAAGCCTTATCCACTTGGATGGATATGCAAGGATGCCAATTTGCAATTTTCAAGGAAGTGCATATTGCGCTTTGCAATAACTGCACACTTTATTGACACAGTTGAACTTGATGTGGTGCCGCTTGATATCTCAGGTATTGTTTTGGGAAGTCCTTACTTATTTGACAGGAAGGCTATCTTTCATCACCATGAAAACAAGTATCACTTGTTCAAAGATGGTAAAGAGTACATTGTGAGAGCTCACAAGAAGAAGCTGGAATCTTCTTTACTCCATGCAAGTCAATTGAAAAGACTGGTTAATGCAAGTCAAAGTCTAACTTTGTTAATGTTGAAACAACCAGATTTTGAGCATTCGCCTTTTTATGATGTTGCTAATGATTTGTCTTATTTTGATAACAGTTTGTCTTTGAAAAAAGATGATGTTATGTTGCACAAACTACCTTTTAGGTCAGCCAATGCAGTGAATGAAGTGTTATTCGTCCCAAATGGACTTCCCTAGCCAAAGTTATGGCTAACTCAAGTTTGCCCAGTGTAACATAGAAAAACTCCACTAAATGTGGAGAACTGGAGTTAACTCCAGTTAAAAATGGTGACAAACACCAAATTTGGTGGCGCGCTCCAACTTTATTGGGCGGTTAACTTAGACATTAAATGTTTTTTTTAATCCGGTCACATGTGCGTCAGAAACGTTGGGCCAAACGATTTTTTAAACCATTGCATTAACTTATATGTAACGGTCTGCATATATGTGAACGACCACATGTCCGAACATTCCGCAGGCAGCCAATGAAAGGGCGCCACGTGGCCAGCCCAGAGGCCGCCACGTGGCCCCAAGGTGGAACAAAATGGCATATCAAAGTTTGTTTATGGTTGGCAGGATTTGAAAGCAGGTCGGGCGGATAACAACGCAACGTTCCGACCATTGGGTCACGTCGACAGTTCTTATTAAACATTGCAATGAACTTATATTTTAATGTTGTGGTTCGTTTGGGCGGGCCCGAAAGGGGGCCAGCCCCGAAGGACCAGCCCCCTTCACATGGAACCCGATGGCAGAACTGTGGTATATTGTCAGTTGGCGGATATGTGCAATAATAAATGTCACCATTTAAAACATGTGGCCGTTCACCTATATGCGGACCGTTACATATAAGTTAATGCAACGGTTTCAAAAACCGTTTGGCCCAACATTTCCGACTCACATGTGACCGGATTAAAAAACACATTTAATGTCTAAGTTAACCGCCCAATAAAGTTGGAGCGTGCCACCAAATTTGGCATTTGTCGCCATTTTTAACTGGAGTTAACTCCAGTTCTCCACATTTAGTGGAGTTTTTCTAGGTGACACTGGGAAAACTTCAGTTAGCCATAAATTTGGCTGGGGAAGTCCATTTGGGGTGCATTGGAAAGGGAACTATTATACAGGAGGGCCATGCAGGCCAAAAATATCCAATGTTTGGTACTAAATCTCAACCCACCTTTGCTATTGGGGCTAAATGATGAAAAGGACATCGATGCATAAGATATAGAATGGGAGAATGCAGAAAAGAATAATGGTTTTTATCCCCTTGGGGAAACTCCCACACTTATTCCTCAGGAAATTAGGGGGGCTATCAAATCCTTGAAGTAAATGCAGGAGGAGGATTAGTTCTCAGAGGATGAGCAACCATTCAATAGGGGGGTGATGATGAGCTCCATCATTAGAAATATTTGGAGGGGTTAATGGTCACCTTTTTGCCTTATTAGATCTCTTTTTCTTTCATTTTATTATTGTTCAGTTTTATGATGCTAGTATAGGTGGTGATTAAGGCTAACATACTCTGAGTGTCTAATATGAGGTTTAGTGCAGGAAATCATGAATTATTAAACATTTTTATAAGGATTTTATCATAAATACTTGGAGGAGACAGCAAGGAGAAATTATTGGAGGATTTTCCACCATCCTTAACTCTCAAAGGTATCCAAAGGATCCCAAAGATTCTCTACAGAAATTCAAACTCCAAAGGCTACTAAAGGATCCCAAGGATTCTCTCCAGCAATTCAAACTTCAAAGGCAGCCAAAGGATCCCAAGGATTCTCTCCAACAATTTGAATTCTAGAGGCAGCGAAGAAACTCAAAGAGGAGAGAACTCAATCTTAGTTTACTTGGTGTCAAGTGGACTCAATCATTATTTTCTACGGAGCTTTTGGTAGCTTCCCTGTAGAATAAATATAGCAGAGATAGAGCTAGGGAGAGTTAGTCAATTCCTGTCGAATCTAGTTGAAACTTTGTTGCAAGCTATTGCTCTTTTTATTATTTTACTCAGTGATCAAACTTTCACAGATGTATGAGGTTATTATTTTATGAAATGAGTAGACTGATTTCATTCGACTGATTTAAGTTTCAGAGAGCTAGGATCATGGGTTAGGGCCCAATCCATGTACATCATCTTCTCTAGTATTACTATCTTTTCCTTTCTGCCATTAAGCTAGTTTTCTTTCTGTCATTCAATTAGTTCCACTTCTCATAGTTTCATTGTTATTTAGTTTTTTGTTTCGGTGTGCTGCTATAGTTTTTCATTTTTTGTGAGTAATAGAATAGAGGATAAAACTCTAAAAGTTTTGGATCAAGACCTCCTTCTCATCTTTGTCAATAGAGATCAAGGAGAGTAGACCGTCCCATAGACCAAAAACTACTTTTTATTCATTATTTTTTCACGCGTTTCCTCTATTTTTCGTACATGAATTTGCAGCTTTGCTTGCAAGAATAAGCATAAAAATCCCTAGGAAGATCATCAAACCATACCGCTTCATTTCCCAACTCTGTTTTCATGCCTAAGCATTGTTATTGTGCCTCCATTTCCCTCCTTTTTCTCTTATTTTCATCGATCGCCCCTTTTCATTCCCAAAACACTTTAATAGCCTTAGAATTAGACCTCTGCCCTTTCTCCTTGAAACTCCCGCTCGCCGTACCTCACTCCATCGCAAATTGCAAATCACTTGTGGTCTTTGTTAACAGTTTCTCATTCCAAGCCCGAATGCGATATCCCTTTCTACTTCCCTTTGCTGCTCTTTTATTAAAAACAATAAAAAACATTAGAAACAACATTTTTCCCTTTGGACTTACCATCACTCCTTTTCGCAATCGCATTTCCCATTTGGTCCTTGTTAATAGCTTTCGCTTCCAGACATCGATTGCGATATTCCTTTTTCCTTCCTTTCTCCTTCGCTCCTCATTTCTATGTCCAAAACCTTTGAAAGAACCTTACTTCGCCTTTTTCTAAAAAGCCCATCACTTTATCGCAAATCACACTTTTTATTTGGTTCCTTTAACACTTACTGCTCCTGCCTACCGATTGATATATTGCGATCGCGCTCTACCATCAGCCCCACCACCACGTCACCCATCGCAGCTGCACTTCTCTTGGTTTAGTTTGTTTTTCCTTTAAACTATTGCCCTCGTTTTTGCTGATGCGATATTACCACCGCATCACAAATCAAAAACTACAATTCTTTCCCTTTTCTTTCAAACATTTACCTCTCACTTTCACTAATTGTGATATTGCAAAATTGCAACGTCACAAATTTTACCTCATTTCATTTTGAACTTTGCTCACGCTCCCGAACAACACTTCCACTATCCCTTTAATTTTTCAATATTACGATTGCGATATCACATATCACAAATTTTTCCTCCATTGCATCTCTGCCATTGCATATTTCAAATTATTTCTCTCCAAAGAATATTTGTGCCATATTATAATTTTTTATAAGGTTTAAACCCCCGCTTTCCACTTCTAAGCCATGTTTCATGTGTTAAGCCCTCCATTAGCCTCTTTAGCCCTTTTATTTTCTCCAAGCTGCAAAAATAATTTTTCAATTAGGATCAAGTCATGGATAGCTTAGTTGCATGGGTAGAAGCATGGTATATAGACCATAGGATAAATAAAGTGCATTTAGCTATTTGGCCAAGTTAAGTGTGGTTTAGAATTAGTTTCCTTTCCACCATTTCTTTTCAACAATATAGTTTAGTTTCTTTTTGGTCATTTCCTTTTCTACAAATTAAATTAGTTTCATTCCTCTCATTTATTTTCAAAAATTTAGTTTATTTCCCTTTTTGTCATTTCCTTTTAGGAATTTACTTTCCATTCCTTATCACATTTTAAAAAATAGCACCACTTCGTAAAGCAGAAGAGGATGACATGAGCAGAATGCATCTGGTATGTATATAGCACTATCACCTCCAAGTTTGTACAAACCTCAGGATGATAAAGTAAAGTAGTGCAGCCCGTGGGAGTTGTAGCACTCTTGGTGAAATACCAGGGCTCGCCAGTCTACATCTAATGAGTGTTTCCGCTCAAAATTTGAGTAAACCCATAGGGATATAAGTTTAAAATACGAGTTGAAAAAATATTTTTTCCTTTTTTCCCTGTACAATTTGATGATGTAATCTAATATTATTTTATTATTTTCACTATTATTTTAAAATTTTCTTAGGAGGCCCATTTTAGACCTCAAAATTCCCCTAATGAAGGTGACCATTAACCGATCCAAATGTACCTAATGATGGATCTAATCATCACCCCCCTACTAAATGTTTTCTCATCCTCTGAGAAACTAGTCCCACTTCTGCATTTCTTTTAAGGCTTTGATGGACCCTATGAATTCCCAAGGAAGAAGTGTGGGAGTCCCTTCAAGACGGTAAAAACCATCATTCTTTTATGGTTCCTATGATTCTTTGTTATGCTCATCTTGGTGCTTTCCATCACTCAACCCCAACAGTAAGGGTTGAATGAGCTTCAAACTAATCCATTGAAGCTTTTTGGCCTGCATGGCCCTCTTGTATAATGGTGCTCTCTCCAAGGCACCCCTCAATATTTATAGTGTGTGGTACTCCATGTTTCTAAGTCCATGAGGGAGGTTGTTCCAAATCCTTTGGCTTGCCATTATGCACTCATATGCCAACAACCTAGAAACATCATTGAAGTGAACCATTGCTTGAGCTTGCGTGCTGAGGTATTTTTTTGCAAGTGCATGATCCTTTTCAGTCTTTAGATGGTTATTGATGACTCCCCTAGGGCTGAATAGTTCTGCTCTAATGTGTACGGGTTTTTTGTTTTCTCTTCTCATAACCCTTCTCATTTCTTGTGCTCTAGTCTCTTCATTAACCATCCATGATGCCAATGCCATTAATTGCATATCTCCCATCCTAGGATTGGGGTCCCAAATATTTAAGACTGTTAACACAAGTTTATGCATGTAAAACTCTGCATTTCTTCCTTTTTTTCCATACTTGCCTTGTTGCAGAAATCAATGAATTGTATACATTTTTGGAAAGGCAAGGATCCATGGGAGGCTAATGTTTTGATTTGAAAGAGGAGCCACTACTCCTTGAGATAAAATGCATATGAATCTGAAGGATATTTGTGTTGAATTGCCTCCATGCACAAATCTTCCATGGTGGCCACTTGTTTATCCTCTTTATGAAGCTAACCTTGTAGTGTTATATTCTATGCATATGCCTTCTGAAGTTGCTCCTTCAAAACTGACTCTTTGAGCCTAACATCAGATAAAGCCTTCCCTAACTCAGCTACATTTCCTTCCATTACCCCTATTTCATGCACAACTTTAGATGTGGCAAACTTCATCCAATGATGAGTGTGTGCCCTCTCCTCTTCCAACTGATAAAACAAAGGTACTCTAAAATTTTGAGGAATTTATCTACCCCCATCAATTTATGTGTTGTAGGAGCTGAGATTAGGTTGAGGGATAGGGTTTGGAACTATTGCTACATATTTGAGGACTAGTTTTTCTAAGGTGTATTCTTCCTTATCATCGTTTTCTCCCTCTTTTTCATATTTCTTTCCTCTTGTGCCCTGTCCTCAGCTTCTTTGACCTCTTGCCCCTTCGTGGTTGTCTTTTCCTCCTCAACTAAGGCCTTTTTCTCGAAATATGTGCTTTCTGGAGTTTCCTATAGAAAAAATAGAGTTTACTGTAGAAAACTCTATTTTGCTTGTTGAAGACACTATTTTCCTTATTTTTCACTCTTTTTAGTCCTTTAAAGGTATGTGGTGGTTGCATGATGTGTATGGGATCCCAATCTGGCTGAATTTATTCTAATATATGTTATAGGGGTCCTTATAGGTGAAGTGACCTCATGCACCCTTCCTTTAATATGATTTATTCCTCCTTCTTTGGTGACTCTTCAATGGCAATAGGGGTCTTGGTGGAAGCCTTTGGTTTTCCCTGCCTCACCCTTCGACTCTTCCTAGTTCTGAATTACATAGGTGTTTGCCTCTTCTTCTTTTTTGAAAAGTGTGCTCAAAATAGTTAGGGTAGCAGCTACTTCTTGATCTGTGATGTCTGGTGTCATGCTGGTGTCTTCAGGGGAATTTTCACTGCCTAGGATAGGGTCCAAATATTCCATTTCCTTAGTCTTTTCTTCCTCCTTTCCCTCAGCTTTTTCTTTCTCTATCTCTGTTGCCTCTATGTTTTCTACCTCAATTTCAATCTATTATATTTCTTCCTTGTTTTCTGCCTCCTCTTCCTCTTCTTCTACATCCTCTTCTACCTCCTCTTCAACGTCTTCTTATTCTTCTCATACCTCCCTCTCTCTAAGTCTAGAAGAAAAGGTTTTCCCTATTTGGGTAGCTATAACGGCTTCCCTATCCATGTCTATGAAAGAATACCAGCATACAAGTAGTTTCAACCTTCTCAAAGCATCATTTAGAATTATTTTTATGAGGCCATGATGGGCAAAGTGCTGATATTTTCTTTGTCTCACCGTATGGCTCATGTCAGTTATGGAGGTCAGCAGGAAGTGAGGGATGCTTAATATTTGTTTAAGTGGGAGTTATCCTTGAAACCTAAGGTCATTTAACAATCTGAAATGATACCCATAGACCACACTAAGTCTTCTTTCATAAGAAATAAAAATAATGACATAGAAGGATACTTCATCCTAGGGGTATGGAAGGATTTCTCTCCTCACTCCATTTTTGTCTTCAATTTAATCCTCTCCTGGTAGAAATAAATTCTTCTTGGCTGTAGTGCTAGGCATTATTTCCTTAACCCATTTGACTCCTAAGGGAAAAGTTGTAAATGTGCTTATGAGTTCAGGAGATAGTGTGATGGCTAGGACTCTAACCATAGTGGTGGATCTCTCTTCTAAATGTGACTGCAGAGCCACTTCAAATTCTTTAGCTATCTCTCCATAAAAACCTTTCAATAACTCAAAGAACCCTAGACATTGGTGATTTCGGAATATTTCCATGACTTGAGGGTGCTTCCTAATTCTATTAATGTCATTAGTTTCTCTTATGTTTAATCCCCCTCCCATTTTAATGGTTGTGATATGAAGGTGGTGAGAGGTTTGAGAGTTATGTCTTGGAAATGGAGGTCTTGAAACAAAATGCAAGAAAATTTATTTTACCCTTTAATTGTTAAATTTATTTTGTTGAGTGTGAATTGTATGGAGAAATTTTAGTTATGGAGGATGGAAACGACTTAAATTTGTCCTCAACTATTTTGGTTTTAGAGATGGAGGCTTTGGGAAACAAATTCACCCACAGGTGACTCTATGTTTCCTTCTAAATCCTTGCTAATATGCTTCTGAAGTTGCCTGTAGCACGATGGTGAAACCTTGATGCTGCTCTTCTGATGGCTCCCACTGCTCTCTTTTTCTTTTTTCTCTTCGAAATCCTCAACGGAATTGTGAAAATGAGACAAATATTACCTTTATTGGATTTTTAACTAAATTTGGAGTGTCATGGTGACTTGTACTTAACACGAGTTTTCCTCTTTGAGACTGTTGGTCCCACTTCAGTTAATCATTGTTGAGCCTCGTGATCACTTTTTCCATACCCATCCACTCTCTCTTCACTTGATTTGACTTTCCCAGGTGGCATGCACTTTCACTTTTCTTGCAATTTCACTTTATGAAGGTGGCCAAGTTAACTGGCCACCTTTTTTCCATTTAAATTTCTAAAACTCGACATTCAATCATTTTGGTCATTATGGATGAATATCGAGAGGTGAGGGGACATACCTGTGTTTACTTGGTGTTGGTGAGGTGTTGAAGGAGATGATTAAAGGAGATGGAGCAGGTGGTGGAAACCTTGTTCTTTTCTTTGTTGTGTCTTCATTTCTTATTTTCTTTCTTAGTGAGTAGCTTTTTCTGAGTGAGCTTCTTGTCTTTTCTAAGTGAGCTGCTTAATATTTTCCTATTTTTATTTTCTTTTTCAGGTGCTGCATGGAGGTCTTCAGGTGCCATGGTTGTTGTGCTTCCACTTTTGGAGTTTTTTGGTGGTCTTCTGAACTCATATTCATCAAATTTCCTTCATCTTTTTGCCTTGTTGTGCCACACACAGATTTTCTACAAGAAAATTTCTGATACCTATAACAGTTTGTTTCTTGCCTCTTCTTGATTCATTTTTCTCAGAAATGGAGGGAGATGGTCCATGGAGGCTATGGAGGAAGTCATGGAATGAATGGAGTGGAGGATATGAAAGTGAAAGGGGTCCCATGCCAAGTTTCCAATGATTTAGCTAATAATGGTGCAACATAGGGTTTAGATAGGGAATCCTTGTGCATGGAGTGAAATAAGGGTTTGGGAATGGTAGGTATAGGAAAAACATGAATTACCATGCCCTTCTTGAAGTCCATAAATCCTTGAGAGCTATTTTTCCTTCATGAATGATTTTTCTGTAGCATTTACAGGAGTTTCCTGTAGTGCTATAGGAATCCTGTAGCTGTTTGATTTTCTTGTAGCAATTACAATTTTTGAAAAAAAATGAAATTTTTGCGTATCTTATGGGTGAAATGGATGAAGAAATGTATGATGGAGTGGCTTATGGAGTGTGAACGAAGAGGAGAAGAGAAAATGAAGAGAAATTTCTCCTTTAGATCCCAAAAACCATTTTTAATCAATAACCTACAAAACAGAAAAACAAATAAGTGCATTAAGTATTTTTCTTCTTTTTCCTTTCTTTCGAAGGCAAGTAGGCTTCCTCCACAGATTTTTTCAACCCACAGGCTCGCCTTGGGTGCCTCATAGTTATTTACACCTAAGGATAATTTATTCTCCGTTTTTTCTTTCTTTGTTTCTTTTTTCTTGCTCCAAGATTGCCTCATGGAGGTTTTCAACCCTGGACTTGGCCTAGGGTGCCTCAGAGAGGTTTTCACCCATGTATCTTTATTTTGTTTGTCTTTTTTTTCTCTAGGAGGCACTGGAAACTATGGAATTTCCCATGACATACACCTCCCTTCTTATGGAATTTATAAATTATTCCCTAGATAGGGGCTTCTTGTAAACCTCAAGCCTGTAGCCATTGACAAGTATGGTAATTCCTTCCTCATCTATGGTTATGATCTCAACTATGCCATTATCATAAAAATTTTCCACTTTGGAGGGTCCCATCCATCTTGTCATTAGTTTTCCTTTGAAATCATTAAAAATTGAGTCATAGAACAACGCCTCATCTCCTTCTTGAAAGTTCTTTTCCTTAATGTACTTGTCATGCTAGACCTTCCTTTACAATTGAATTACCTTTGTGTGAAGGTTTTCTTGCATCCTGAACTCATCTAGTCCATTTAATTACAACAACCTCTCTTTTTGGGAATTTGATATATCTAGGTCTAACTTAGTTGTGATCCTTAAGGTGTTGAATTCAAATTCAACTGAAAGAAGAGATTTCTTGCCATAGACTAGGTCATAAGGAGTGAATCATGTTGTTGTTTTCTAAGTAGTGTTATAGGCCCAAGTGGCTTCTACCAATCTGTCCACCCAATCTTTCCTGCTACTTATAAGAACCTTTGTGAGTATACTCTCCAAGGCTTTGTTGGTCACTTCCACATGGCCATTTTCTTGAGGGTGGTAGGTAGTAGAAGTATTATGCGTTATCTTGTGCCTCCTCAAAATATTATCAATGAGATAAGATGTGAATTGTGCCTCTTGATCAGTGATTAATTCTCTAGGGTATCCAGACTTGTAAAACACATTCTCCCTAAAAAATTATGCTACTTTCTCCTTGGTTGCTACCTTCACATATTTTGTTTCAACCGACACTGTCACATAGTCAGTGCAGACTATGATATATTTTTTATGTCCAATGAAATTCGTGCCCCATTTTTCAAATGTCTCAAGAGCAACCTGAGGGTGAAAAGTCATCTCATATCTTTGTGTAGGTTTCCACATCCTTTTGCAATGGTCGCACCTGCTAGTTTATCTTTTGGAATCCTCATGAAGGGTAGGCTAATAGTATCCTACCTAAAAAAATTCAAAGGAAATCATTTTTGTAACAAAGTGGCCTCCATAAGGGCAATCATGACATGCATAGAGGATATCAAAAACTTCTTCCTCCCTCACACATATTCTAAGAATTTGGTCAGGGCCTACCTTGAAGAGATTCCCCCCAATCCATGTGAAAGGGGCACTTTTTATAATGATCTTGCTTTTCTCCTTGAATGAGATATTGGGAGGGAACTTTATAGAAACCAAGTAGTTAGCTATGTCATAAAACCATGGTGAGAGTGATGATATAGTGAAGATATGTTAATCTGGCAACTGGTCATCCACCATTCCTTCTTCATCTGTAGATAGAGCTAAACTGGATAAAAAAATATGCAACAACATTCTCCTTTCCAGGTTTATCAACAATGGTTAGGTCAATCTTCTCTAATAGTAACAACCATATAATTATCCTAGAGTAAACATCTGGTTTGTTTATTAAATATTTGATGGTTGCATGGTCAATGTGTACAAAGTTCTGATACCCAGTGACATAATGTTCAAATTTTTTTAAAGCATGGAGAATGTCTAACATCTCTTTCTTTCTGACAGTATAATTAAGTTCGGTCTTACACAAGTTTTTCTTGATGAAATAGATTGCATAATTTAATTTTTATTCTAACTACCCTAGTGCTGCCCCCACAACTTTTTCAGATTCATCTTTGTGAATGTGGAAAGGCAGAGTCCAATTTGGACCTCTGAGAATGGGGGAAGTAGTTAACTTTCCCTTAATGAGATAAAAAGCTTCTTGACAAAGATTGGACCAGGTAAACTCATAATATTTTGCCAATAAACCAAATAGGGGAAAAGCCATCTTATTGAAATCTTTGATGAATCTTCTATAATAACCAACTAACCCAAAGAAGCTCCTGACATCTCTCTACTTTTGAGGAGCATGTAACCTTTTGATAATAGTGATTTTTCTTGGATCCAACTGTATTCCCGCTTGGGAGATTGACTGTCCCAATACAACTCCTGCTTTTTTCATGAATACAAACTCTTTTTGTCTCAGGGAGAGATGCATCTCAATGCACCTTCTCAACAATTTTCCCAAATTGGAGAGAGCTTCCTGGAAGTCATCCCCATATCGTGTGGAATCATCCATGTAGATTTCAATTGAGTGATGCACTAGCTGAGAGAAAATGATCAAGACAACTCTTTGGAAGGTATATGGGGAATTGATAAACACAAAGGGTAGGAATTTTTAAGCAAAGGTATCGCAAGGGCGGGTGAAAGTAGCTTTGTCCTAGCCTTCAGGGCTGATTTGGAGCTGTTTATACCCACTTAACCCATCTAAGAAAGAAAATAACTTATTTTCTGCAAGGCTATCCAGGACTTGGTCTATAAAGGGAAGAGTGAAATGGTCCTTCTTGGTGGATTTGTTAATTTCCCTATAATCAACACAGATTCACCATTTATCTTTCTTCTTCGAGACTAGGACAAGAGGAGATACCCACACACTGTCTGATGTAGGATAAATGAAACATGCATCCAACAATTTCTATAGTTCTTCCTTGAATATTTCCTTTAGATTTGGTTTCATCCTTATTTGGGGATTTCGCACAGGCTTGCATCCTTCCTTAATGTAAATATTATGTATGCATACTAAAGGATGCACCCCTTTCATTTCCTTGTAGTCCCAAGAAAATGCATCTAGGTTTTCTTTTAGAAGCTGGCATAGCTTCTTTTATTCTTCATCTGAGAGATTTGAGTTGATTTTCAGAGATATGTAAGGGAAAAACTCTACATCCTTGGTGGTTTTGGAGGTTGAATTGAGTGAGTGAAATTACATCAAAGGTTGGCTTTCAAATTCTTTGACTAGGTTTTCAAGTGGACTGTTAGTGGGGGATTGGTTTTGAATGACATGATTGATGAGTTCATCTTCATCAAGCTTCCCCCTATAAGAACAACATCTATGGTACAAATGGGGGTAGTGTTATATACCTCATCTTCTTTATCCTCCAACCATATAGGTATATCATGATCAATGGAAGGTTGGGTTGGAGGATATAATACCAGTTGTTTAGACAAGGGCCCATTCTTAATAATCATTTTTCCAGCCCGAAAACTGATATAAGCATCGACAGTGGATAACCAAGGTCTCCCTAAGATGAGAGGATATCCATTGAACTTGGGTTTTGGCTACAGAACTAGGAAATCTGTAGGATACTCCTAAGAGTCAATTGAAACCATAACATCCTCAACAATTCCTTTAGGAGTTACTATGGATCGATCTTTAAGTTGTAGAAATGTTAAGGTTTTCCTCAAAGTACCTTGGAGGTTGAGTTTCAACATAGTTTCCTTGGTCATGACATTGATGGCAACCCTGAGATCAATGACAGTATTGGGGACTATGACACCATCTATGTGCATATCTAGAACTAGACTGCCAAGGTCCAGGTATTCTGGAAATATCACCCTTCCCAACATTAAGTCAGAAAACTATCCTACTACATTGATGGTGGGCGCATCTTTCTTCTTTATCCTAGGATTCTTGAAGAACTTTTCCTTGCTGAGACTATTTTAAATAGGGACATCCTTAATCACCTAGAGAAGCATCATATTTACACAAAAAAATTTCAGTTCTCCTAGAATTTTATTCTCCTCTGGGGTGGGCTGACTGGAATGGATCAAGCACTTGGGAAAAGGAGGTTTTTGGATCTGAGTGTTACGTTCTTCCTTTTCCTCCTCAACCTCTATAGGTGGAGATAGAGGGTGGTTTTCTGGGATTACTCTTCCTGACCCGATATTAATCTCCAGTATCTCCACAACATAATATGGATAGTATGTCTCTCCACTATAAACCTGTTGTGCATGTCTATTGTTCGGGTTCAAATTTGGCTGTGTAGGAATTTGAGGCAAATTGGGTGGAGCAGCATGAGTAAGCTGAGGTTGATATTGGGGTGGAGGCATCAGAGTATGTGGTTGATTATGTTGAGTCCTCCACCCTTGGGATGGATTGTTCCATTGAGTTTTTTGAGCAACATACTGATGAAATGGTTGGTTCCCAAGATGAGGATGATATGGAGGGTTGTAAGGCCAAGTAGAAGGTGTAGGCCAAGATGGAGGAGTAGGGATGTACCAAGGCTGCATGGGTGCATTCTGGATATTGTGATAGTAAGAGTAAGGTGCACCTTGCATACCATATTGATATGACCTAGGGCCTTGAGGCCTTCTTTGGTTAATGAAACAGAATTTCTCTGGTCCTACTTCCCCACCTTGATATACAACTTTGAGTCTAGGAAAGTAGGGACAATTTTCTGTGGCATGATTCTCCTCACTGACTAAGCAAACCTCTATGACATTTAGTGGACATTCATTTCTAGGGTGTTTTCTCGTACAACTAGGGAAAAATATAGCCAAGGCGCTTTCTACTTTCTCTTGCATCCTGTTGACCTGCATTGTGTCAATTTTAAAAGAAAAGGTGTGCAACATGTCACTCTTGAAGTCCTCAAGTATATTTCCAATCTCATGTTTCATGGAGGTAGAAGAGGAAGGGGTATTGTTTGTACTTTGGCCAGCTTTGCCTTTCTTCATAGATTCCCTAAAATGGTTCCTGAAGAGAGTTTTGATTTTTTCATAAGGCAACTGATAGATATCTCCTCCTGATAAGATATTTAGGCTTTCTATCACCACCTCCTTGATCCCTTAGAGAAGTACTAGTTTAAGTGATCTAGGATCAAGAGTACAATTGGATCTCTTATAGTTTAACTAAAACCTCTCTTCATAGTCTTCTAGGGATTCATCAAGCCATAGAGTCATCCTGAATATCTCATCCTTAATTTCCTTGGACCTGCAGTAATCCCTGTACTTATTGTTGAAGGCCTCTTGCATATATGCCCAGGTAGTGATGTTATTCCAAGGTAGACCCATGAACTAGCACCAGTCCGCATCCTTAAGGGTAGATGGGAATAGCTTCAACTTCTGATCATGTGAGGCATAGTAATAGGTCCTACAGACAACAACGAATTCAAACATGAATGCGTGAGGATCTTCCAAGGTAATTCCATGAAAGTGTGGAAGCGCTGAGGGCCTAATGTTTTTCATTTTAGTTTCCCCATATGCCTCTCTAATGGGAAAGGCTCCTTGGGCTTTCATGTCAGCCATGGTTGATATAGGCGAAGCAGGTTCCTCAGGTGAAACAAGATCTTCTTCTTCTCCAATAGGTTCTTCAAAATTTTCAGAAGGCTCATCTATGGTTTTTTCAACCTCATAGCCACTAAAGAAGTGTGAAGGGTGACTATGTGGTGATCTGGAGGTTTTAGGTAAAAAAAATTCTTGAGTATTCCTAATCCTATGAGGCATGAAAATCATATTTTTTTGTATCTTTTTAAATATTTTTGAAACAACATGTAAAAGGAAGGCATAAAAGAATGTTAAAACAAAACTAAAGCATCTACTAGACACCTCCCCGACTACGATGCCAAAAAGTGGTGAGCCTTGGTATTGCACCAAGGATACTGCAACTCCCAAAGGCTGCCCTACTTTAATTTATCAACCCAGAGTTCATAACAAATTGCAGCTGACAGTGCTATATACATAGCAGATGCATTCTACTCATGTCATCCTCTTTTGATCTTTACAAAAGGGTGCTACTTCTAGGGTTTTGTGGATGAATTCTGTCACACTTATGAATTTAGGCCTAGGCTTACAAATGATTCAAAGACATGGTGCTATCAGTGAGTACATAAATACACTATATCAAGCAAGTAAATATTACTACTTTGCAATCAAAGAAATCAACACATTAAGCTATGATAAGAAATGAATGAAAACTAGGGATCTTGCATGAAGTAAATTGTTGAATTGAAATTGCATAAAGGAAACTAACCTAATCACACTTTGTTGTGAAAAATGGCTAAACACACTCACTGGGACATTTGGCCCAATTTCCGACGGCCACTTCGTTGCTATTCCGACACATAGTCGTCGCAAGAGCAATAGTCTGAGGCCGGAAAAAATGTGGTTAGCCTTAGAGTCGCACTTCTGACACTTCAATGAAGTGTCGGAATAATGACACTTCCTTTGACACTTCAATCAAGTGTCGGAATAGCGACACTGCTTCTGACATTTTCCAAACTGTCACTCTTTTGACATTTCCAAACCGTCGCTCTTCCGACGTTTCCGATGTTTTACAAGCCGTCGCTCTTCCGACGTTTTCGACGTTTTACAAGCCGTCGCTCTTCTGACGTTTTTCAAAAGTGTCGGTCTTCTGACGTTTATCAATTTTTCACACAACTGTCACAATTCCAACGATATGTCTTCATCACTCTTTTGATGTTTACCAAGCTGTCGCTCTTCCGACGTTTTTCAAAAGCATCAGTCTTCCAACGTTTATCAATTTTTCACACAACTGTCGAAATTCCAACGATATGTCTTTCGACGTTTAGAACATCGCTCTTCCAATGCTTATGTAACGTCGCTTTTCTGATGACAAAGTAAAAATATTTAAAAAAAGAAATGTCGCTCTTCCGACGCTTATGTAACATCACTTTTCTGATGAAAAAGTAAAAATATTTAAAAAAGAAACATCGCTCTTCCGACGTGTAAGGCGTCGGTCTTCCGACTTGTAAAGCATCGGTCTTCTGACACTTGGATAAAAATATTTAAAAAAATAATTCTTCCAAATGTACTTGTTTGAATGTATATCCTCTGCCTTGAGTCAATTTTCCATTTAGAGCAGAATTGTAAGTTCCATCTAACATATTTATTCTTGCAAGTCTTAGATAATTCTCATTCATTTTGGAAGAAGTATGCATTTTATGCAGATGATAACTCTTCACACTACCTCCATTTCTTTACTTATTTTAGTGTTTGTATTATTTAGAAGTCAAGAAAACTAGTTTCCTTTTTCCATTCTTATTGAAGTCCCTAAAAGATCCATCCTCATCATTAGTCTGTAGTGAAACATGCACAAAAGAAAATATTTTTTTATAACATAGATGCATACAAGTTTTTAGATAACAAGAAATAATCCCAAGATACACCTTGTCACTGTCCACCTATCAGAAAATAATGTTGAATACATCACCTTTGAAAAAGGATTCCATTTGGAGACAATGCCACATACATTTTTGCTTCCACTAGGCTTTCCTAAATATTAAACTCCTAATAGATTATAACCAAAACAGATTAATATTACAAAAATAGATTAATAAATCATTAGGGTCATTGTCTGTGTAATTTATTGCAAACTGTCAAATAACCTTTGGGAAAGTTATAAAATTAATATGAAAAGATATTAATTTACATATCAATAACTACATCATATAGATTTTAACTTGTATAGGTCCCGTGAGGCAATTTTGGCCTTAGTGAGCCTTACATAATCATGTCAATTCATGAAATAGGCCAAACTAATAGCAAGGCAGCTATAGACTTGCATATGAAACCTATGTAAACATAATACAATGAGCCATTATGTGATAGTGATATCTCTATAATTAGTTCATTACAGATCAAAGCTATGACTGTTGAAATGAAACACAGCTCTATTTCTCGAGTTTCTCAAGTTTCTTAAGTTGTATGACCTGCATTCCTTTGCTATGCGAGTCTCTAAACTTTCAGGACCACATAAAAAAACACCAATGTCAACATTCTCCCACTCATTTGAAACTTTCCCAAATATATCTGCATTCAAAACCATGTAAAATATTGTCAGATCTTGAGACCATATTGATTAATGTAGCAATTATGAGTTTCCATGGGGATAGTCACAATAAATTGGTTTAAATCTTACAAACCATATATGAAATAATCTCAAATTAATCAAATCAATCCCAATGCAATTAACAAAATTATTATTTCGAAATAATCTTAATTATTTAGTTTAACATTACTGGCGTGCCAAGATTGGCCGATTTTTCCCTATTTTTTCCTGATTATTGCAGATGGAATCTTTTCAAGGCCCTCACTTATTAATTTCTGATTACAAATTATTTCATCTATGTTCCTAACAGTTGTTTCCCAATGTTATTTATATTATTTATAGATATATAGATATAGATAAATATTCCTTCAAAGCTGATCTATTCAAATTTCTTATATGTTCATTTTTCCTTCTCAAGGATGGCATTTGATAATGGTATGCCTCTTTGGCAGTGCATAATCATGATTTTCTGGTTACTCAAAGCAGACAAAGTAGGGGTTCTCAGCTATGACATATCTTTAGTCAATATAAATATAACTTATTTTCACTAAAAAATAAGCCCACATATGATACATTGAAAGATGGAAAGTTTGAAACACCATTTTGAAATGTGATTAGAATTCGGGAACTGGGATGCAATAAGACATTTTAAACGCACAAGACAAGAAGGTCCAGAAAGGCTTGCGTTATGTAGATAAAAAATGGATGGCTGCAAGATGAATTGACTTGATAGCCCATGCCAATTTAAAATTCATATCAGAAGGCAGGCTTGGAATTTGACAATCACCCCTAGATATCTAGCTAAAATTTGATGACAGTTGCAGTTATCACATTTCCATTCATAATATTCCGACGTTTTAAAAATTCAGTCAGCAAGGAGGCCCATTTTTTCAAGACAACACTTAACCTATCTTCGAAAGTCACTTTTACCCTAAAAATATTATAAAAGTCTAAATCAAAATCAATGGGTTGAAGATCTTCAAAATTAGAGCAATTTCAAGCATAAATTGTAAATAAAAAAACAAAAGGAGAGAGCCATCATGGCATCAAATTGCCCCTTCTGCAAGCCTGCTTTCTCTCCTTATCTTGTAATATAGGTATAGATATTGTTTACAAAGGGAAAATTTATACAAGAATATCTTGCTCACATAAACTTCAATTCATAGGCTATCTTACCCAATTATACAAACATGGATATTGCCCCAAGTCTAACTTTGATGGAAAATCCAAGGATAGCCCTGCTCTAGCATGGGAAGGAATCATCCTAGAAACCAAAACACGCACATTGTAGCACTGAACTTCAAAGTTTTAGACAGAAGACCAAATAAAAAAGCAGAACTCAAGCCCGCAAAGAAAATAGGGTGCTTGAGGTAGATAATGTCTTTGGTAAGATGTTGGGGGAAGGGTTAGCTCCCTCCCTGGTGACTTATACCATGCTTGTTGATGGACTATGTAGAGCCTGTGCCATTGATCTTGCATATAAATTATTAGACAAAATGGTAAAGCACGGCTATTCTCCAAATATCTACACTTACAGTGCACTGATCTATGGAATTTGCAGGTGTTATTGCCTAAATCCACCTTAGGCTGAAGGAAGGTGGGATTCAGGGTAACACCAAACCACGCTCAGTCTGGTAGCCAGCCCTACCAGAACAGGAGAGGGCTCTCTACGGTTCAATCTCAGGAAAAATGTATCAATAGGCCTTGAGATGACTGAAATGAGTGCTAATTTTAGGCTAGGTATATTAATCAAGGAGTTTGAAATGTTTTTTTAAGGGTTTTTGTTGGAAAAACGAGAAAGGCAATTTTGGGCTTGGGGATGAGGCCAATTTCTTGCAGAGTTCAAGTTGGGGAAAGGAAGGCAATGGCTTTGATTTATTAGATTGATTGAATGGATATAAAATACTACTGAGGAGCTGAAGAGGGCAAGAGGGTGCAAGTATCCTCTTCAAACTGACGAAAACATATAAAACTAAACAAAAGTTTAAGGCAGAGCACCAACAAACTAATGAATTCTACCTTAGTTACTCATTTGTTTAATTTCGGAATAAAAGAGAAGGGAAATGGCATACATAAACATTAATGAAACTTACAGATACATGGAGAAAAACATCATCAAAACTCAGAGCCAAAAGGATCCCAACAATTGCTGCAAAACTCTGGTCTTTCCTTTGCCAAAATCTGAAATGAATATACAATGAGGTGTCAAATTATTCCCACGAGTCCAACCTTGAAAATATATCAGAAATTACATAATATAGACCATCCTAACCCCCTCCCATGCCTCTAGGGGTCTAGCTCATTCTTCTAGGAGCTGTTTCAACGAATTCTAAACAAGAAACTGAAATCTAGGCATTCAAACAACTTGCCTCTATATGGAAGGAAACTGATTCATTCATTTAATTTTCACTTTTTAGTGAATGAATCCTCTAGAACAAGTAAATATGAGCCAAAATTACATCAATTTAGATCAATAATTACATCAAAAAGTGAAACTAGTCAAAACTGGGCGAAATTCTGAGCTGAAGGTTGAAAAATAGGCAAAAGTCCTCTATGCGCCAGGCCCAAAAACTCAATGCATCGCGCCAATTTGAGCCTGTTTTTTAGGCACTTCCCGAAGTCCAAATTGAGCTCATGATAGCTCGTTGGAAATCCTTACCTGTTTTCTATCCAACCCAAGTGGAATTTTTGGATTTGGATGTCATTTTCCCCTCCAAAAATTCAATCTCCCAAAACTGGTTCCTGCTGATGCAAAAGGTGGCAGAAAGGCCATTTTTGAGTGTTTTTGACCCTTTAAACCATCCAGAATTTGATGAAATATCTCATCCATTTCTGAACATGCATAATTTATCATAAAAAACTAAAAAATATCAAGTTTTCCTCCAAAAGATGTCCCAATCATAAGCACGCGCCAAGTGGCGCGGCACATCAGGCGGAAAAATCTGTTTTGCAACCAAAATTTCAAAAATGACAAAATCTTCTCCAAATTCCTTGAAATTTGGACTGAAAGTTCCCCATAACATGTCATGCTTAGCCAATGAAGCTTCGGCCAAGATTATGTTTTTTCACGCCTCCTCGATGCCTTCTTCATCTATGTTGCCTGAGGTGAAAATGAAGAGCTTGGTGTCTTTGTCTTAGTTCGCCAAATGTGTCAAAGTCAAATGAGGGACTGAGGTAATTATAATTAGTGGGTATAATGGACTTTCAAGTGAAATTTGAGTGGAAGGACAGTCACTTGACTACTTTGGGGGACTTCGGGATTTGGGGATTTTATAATTGATATGGGAGGGGGAGATGGTGATGGGAAATGTAGTTTTTAGAGATAGGAATGAGTAACTTGGGATTATAAGGGAATAGAGGATTGAGAATGATGATCCGTTTACAATAATGGGAAAGGAATCACAGGTGGGAAATATAGTATAACAATAAGTATTTGGCATAAAAATGGCTTTTAAAACATCATTTCAAAACCCTAAGGAGCATTTTTTGACCAAACAAGGGGGTTTATGATTTTCATCATCCAAACTCTTATATTTCTCCCTTCAAACCATAGCGACACTATTTACAAGAAATTGTAAGGGCTCACAAAATTATTTGAATCATAGGAAGTTAAGTCGATTTGTAATTTCATAAAATAGTGGCAAAATTTTGGTTCTGGCTGTGTGCGCCGCGCACCAACCCAATGCGCCGCGCAGGCTGTGTGCGCCGCACTGGAGTAAATTTACATTGTGCAAAGGCGCCCAATGCACCGCGCATCTCCAGTGTGCCGCGCCAATCATCCTATGCGCCACGCTTGTAATTTCACCAACAGCTCGACCTTCATATGCTGAATTTTCTCATCCATGTTTGTCCATGAATTCTCTTGGTTTCTAACTAAATTTTGCTATGCCCATGAATTGTGAAACACTGAAAATATCTTTCATGGCATGGACTTCGATTTTTTATTTGGAAAAATTTCTTTCTAATTTTGCAGACTTTGGCACTTTGCTCATAACTCTATTTTTTGTTTCCATTTCGACTTTTGGCTGAAATGATGGCTTTCTTGGTTGATTTTTTGCAGGGATGGTGGCATTGGATTTCGGCAAAGGATGACCAAGGCTTCATTTGAAGTATTTCATGACAGAAAACTTTAAAAATACATATTTATTACAAACAATTAATTTTACGATTTCTTCTTCAAAACAGAGTTTTGAAGAAGAATCATCCTTGAGCATTATTGATGATGATAATTTTGAAATGAAAACTTATTGAAGACATACTCATGGCCTGCGGGCATTATTTGAAATTTTTTAAGACCAAACCCTAGACCTAGTGACTGAAAGACTCTTTTTTGACCAACATACCACCTATGAATGTAAATGAATGAAATCAACTTTAATGAATTTTGATAAATTTCGACCAACCCAGCAGGTACAAACATGAGGGAGAATGAGAGAACAAAGCCCTTCCATCAGATAATGGCATGCCCCTAACGAAATACAGATGAATGAGCTAAATGAGACACCTAAAAATGAAATTCAATAAGAGAAATGATCTCTGACGAAGGGATGTAAAGACCGACTCTAACAGCAGGGAAGGCAAACTGGAAGAGGCTGAAATGTTCATTGATAAAATGAAGGAGAAAGGCTTACAGCCTAACCAAGTAACGTACACATCATTGATTGATGGCAACGTCAAATTAGGCAGGGTGGATCATGCTTTTGATCTATTAAGTAAGATGATAAATGAAGGATGCCAACCTAATTATTGAACTTATTGTGAGCTTATGAATGGTATAGTTCAAGAAAACAAGATACAAAAAGAACACTTGATTCCTGATGAGGATGCAGTAGGTAGTTCAGATCTTGATAACTTGGATGAAATTCATGACCTGGATGGAATGCCACTCGAAATAAACAGTGTTCTTGCATTTAAGCTTCTTGAAAAAATGATGGAGAAGCATTGTCAGCCTACTATAGATACTTATAGTGCCTTAATTGCAGGATTATGCAAATCAGGCAGACTCCTTGAGGCAGACCTGCTGATAAAAAATATGTTAGAGAGAGGCCTCTGTCCCAATGAAGCAATTTATACAACTCTTATTAATGGGCACTGTAAACAGGGAAATTACATCTATTGTCTAGAGATTTTGGATAGAATGGTTGAAAATGGTTATGAACCACAACTATCTTTGTACAATTCTGTGATTCCTGGATTTTGTAAAGAAGGCAAGGTGCAAGAAGCAGAAAGGTTGTTTGACAATGCATTGCAAAGTGGACATAACCCTGACAAAGGGATGTGGACAATGCTAATTGATGGCCTTCTCAGGGATAAGTTCCTTGGCAATTTATGAATACAAATGATCAGTTGTATGCCGTTGTTCTTTTTTGCAAAGAGTGAACTGTAAGTGAGCTTCTTTGTGACTGATTTTCTTGCAAAGAGGGGCAATGTTCATGGGATTAATTTGATTTACTCTCATAGAAGGAGGATTATTTATGCTAAATCCAGCAAATAAGGCACCGCTCCTAAGCCTAATTTTCATGTGACAGGGACGATGCCTTTAAGGCTAACTGTTGCCTTGTTTTTGTGCCTAGAGTGGTACTGTTTGGCAAATACATAATGTAAAACAGGTGTTTGTAAACACTGAGTGCTGTTGACAGAGACAGCAGTATGAACCAGCATTTAAATACAATATTACCAGATGTTTTAACATGAAGATATCCATATTTTGATGCACAACAAGTTATGTATGGATGATATGAAATCAGGTTTGATTGTGAAGATTGCGCAATAGAATCTCTTTTCACCTAAGTTTTGGACCAACACAAAGGAAATGAATGAATATTAATAGATACTAGCATTGCAGGGTTATTTTCCAGTATATGGGTGTTGTTGTTTGTGTTAAATTATAAACCTAGCACCTGGAAATTAATTCCTAGTAGATTTATAACTTATATACTGAACAAAAGCACAACACTAGGTTCAGAATTGCACACATCGACAACCCGGCCAAAACTACCAATTGGAGACACGGATGGATGACTATTGGGGAGCTGGGATTAGAAGTAGATTTTCATGAATCATGGAATGCATATGTAAATGCTCTGAAGGCTCGTCAAATTTAATTAACTGACAGAGAGGACAAGCTTCTCTGGAGTTTCTCTCCTTTTGGTGAATATGTCCCCAAGCTTGGATACATCACAGTGATTGCAGTTCGAGTCCCTGCAGAGTTAAAGTGGTGGACGAAAATTCTTTGGAAATCTAAGTGCCTAGCCAAGGTAAAAAGTTTTATGTGGTTCCAAAAGAAATATATCAACCTTGGATGTGCTTCAAAGAAGGTATGTGATTGAGCCTAGTTGATGCCCCTTGTACAAAAACAATGAGGAAATGATCATTCACGTTTTCAAGGAATGCCCTTTCATCAAACGAATTTGGGTAGTATGCCAAGTGACTGTAGGCCAGCTAGGATAGTGGGAAGGATCACCTATTGAAGAAACTTGGAGAAGGTGGCTTGCATTATCAAAACCAAAGAAACCTAAAGGGCATTGCATTATCATTAGATAAACACAGAAACTTAAAGAAAAGCACTGCATATTTAGGGAAATCCATTACAGCAATAAATATTTTAGTGGGACTATTGAATGAATACATGGATTACCTTGTCCGAGGCATTTGACGGCATGTTCTTCAGAGTTCACCACTTTTCCTTGACTTTTACTTCTCCAAATCCCACTGCTTGGGGCTGAATGAAGGGCCTTTGAATCTGTGGGGCAGGTATTGATGTCTGTATACAAGGCACAAGACTATTATGATAATTTTTGTTTATCATCGGACCAAAGGCAATCAGGATTCGATGTATCAGAGCAGATTCTTTCTGTAGAAGGAAATAAATCACCGGACTTCAACCAAATGTATCAAAGTAGACCTGCAACAGGCACTCAGGATCAATTTCTTTACTTACTACATCCTTCCTCCAAACCTGCGATAGTATGGCCGCATCCTTCCTCCAAAAATGCAACAGTATGGCTGCATCCTTCCTAAAAAATCGGTGACAGTATGGCCACATCCTCTCTCTTTCGCTGGACAAACCATGAAACCAGAGGGAAATGAACGAGGGAAATTAAAACTTTTTATATTTGAAAATTTTTGACATTTTGAAATGAAATACGTGTGTTTTTTAAGGCCACTCAAATTCCATTAAATAAAATGTGTGAGAATTTTCTTGGGGTTAATAAGGGGTTTGGGTAAATAAGTGGTATTTTTTATTATAAATAATTATTAATGAGATTAGATCTAAGAAATTTATTTAAATTATTAATTATATAAAATTGTTGAATTTTTATTTCATAAACTAGAGATTTTGGTTGATTTTTTAATCTAATTATGTGATATTAAAGGTGAATTGTGGTAACTTAAAAATAAGTTTTATGTGGTTAAAAGGGAAGTAGTAATGTTATGGTATGAATGATTATTTTCAATGAAATTTTTGGTTTAGTAAAGATAACTCATCTATGGACATTTTCTATGATTTTTAAGATGGTGTCAATATAGGAAAGGTGATACTTAAAGGGCTCCCACATGCTTTAGAAATTTTATATCTATTGGTTTATAAACATTAGAGGTGGAAAAATATCCTAAGCTCTAGAGCTAAGTTTGTTCCAACTTAGCTATATCTTGAACAACAAATTGTTGTTGACGTCAAGGATATGATAGAAATTTGGTGGGTTGTAGGGTAGTCTTGTCATGAAATAAATGTAATGTAGTTACAAGGTAGGTAGGGGGAACCATTTTGGTGGAACTTGGCCATAAATGGGACATCTATCTATGCATAGTTTTTTAAGAACAAATACACCTAGTGGATTATCATTGTACGGGAATCACTTTAGGATCTAGGCTACTATGCACACACTAACTAAAGGGATATTAGTGAAACCCACAAAAGTATTATAGGTGCTTTTATATAAATAGGTGTTCTTGTGTTCTCATTGGTTAGTTATGGGAAAGTGACAATAAAGTAAGAGAGGTTATAGGTGATTTTATAGAAATAGGTGTTCTTGTGCTCTCATTGGTTAGGTATGGGAAAATGACAATAAAGTAAGAGAAGGATTTGACTACTGGACAATTAGAGGAATGATTACACACAAAACCAAGCATGGTGCTGCAACACTTTCTAGGGTACGGGATTTTTAAGGGGTTCCCCCACCACATGACTAGAAGAAGAGAATGGTAATTCCAGATGCTATGAAAGTGTTGAGGCTTTAGCCAGGTCACAAGTATTGTCTGCTAGGAAGGCTTTCCAAATAAGTTGGTTGGCATCACTATGACACTCTTACGGAATTAGAAGGGAAGAGAAATGCAAAGGCTCAGGTATCATATGAGAGAAGAAAGAAATTGGAAAAATTGAGATCAAAAGTAGTGGAGTTAGCCAAAAAGTAGCTTGCCCAAAGATGGAGCTCTTAGCTTCAATAAAGTATTAGATAAGTTGCATGTTGTGCTCAATGAAGCAATCAATTTTGAAAATGACAAGAAAATATTTCTGAAGATGAGGTTTTTGACTAGAAATATATAACAACACAGAAATAATTACACTATTGATACAATAATAATATAATCCGCAAACATCCTTCTCACATTCATGATCTGAGTATATAGTGAATTAGACAGAAGTAAGAACCTGATAAGTGGCAAGGAAATGAATGATTTGGGGTCTGTTCAGCAAGACCTTGAAGAAGCAATAACGCAATAACATGCCCTAAACCCTGTATTGCAATTTTCTCCGTCAGGAAACCCTTGAAGCAGCAAATGCTCGTATAGATAATGAGCTTCAAGATAAAAATCCCATAGACATGAAGAGTGTCATATGCCTTGTTCAAAAATTAGTAAATGAAACTGTGCATCTAAAAAATAACTCTAGAGAAGATACCTCTATTTAAATAACTTACAAACCATATTGTAGAAAACAATTACTTCTTCAAAGCTAATTCGTCGAATTTGGAGGGCTTAGGGGATTGGGGGTTAGGGTTTAGGGGATTTAGGTGAATTTAGAGGTTAGGGGTCAAATAATGAGTTAGTAGTTAAGGGATTAGGGATTGGGGGCTTAGGGGGCCCAACCCGAATGCATTCGGGTGGGCGCACTCAACCGAAACAACCCGACCCGAACAGGTTTGGGCGGGCGCCCTCAAACGAAATGACACGGCGCACCCGACCGAATGAAGGCACAAGGGAGAAAATGAAAAACGGTCTGCACGAACGTGCACAAGGCACCCATTTGGTCACAACTTAGCAAATTTGATACGGCCGCCCTCAAACAAAACGACCCAACCCAAACGCGTTTGGGCGGGCGCCCTCACACGACGCGACATGATGCACACGACCGAACAAAGGCACAAGGGAGAAAACGGAAAACAGGCTGCACGAATGTGCAAAAGGAACCTGTGCGATCACAAATTAGCAAATTTGATACAACCAAACTCAAACGAAATGACCCGACCCAACCCGACCCGAACATGTTTGGGCGAGCGCCCTCACAATATGGTGTGCCTGACCAAACAAAGGCACAAGGGAGAAAAAAGAAAACGGGCCACACGAACGTGCACAAGGCACCCATGTGATCACAAATTAGAAAATTTGATACAACCACCCTCAAACGAAACGACCTGACCTGAACGCGTTTGGGCGGGCTCCCTCACATGGCACGCCCAACCGAATGAAGGCACAAAGGGGCAAATGGAAAATGAGCCACACGAATGTGCAGAAGGCACTTGTGCGGTCACAACTTAGCAAATTTGATACGGTCGCCCTCAAACAAAATGACCTGACCTGACCCAAACGCGTTTGGGCAAGTGCCCTCACACAGCGCGCCCGACCGAATGAAGGCACAAGGGATAAAATGACAAACGAGACTCACGAACGTGCAGAAGGCACCCTTGCATTCACAACTTAGTAAATTTGATACGGCCACCCTCAAACGAAACAATCCAACCCGAACGCGTTTGGGTGGGCACCCTCACATGGCGTGACATGGTGTGCATTACTGAACGAAGGCACAAGGGAGAAACCGGCAAACAGGTCGCACGAACATGCACAGGGAACCTGTGCGGTCACAATACTCTTGAAGGTACATGCAGTATTAGGGACTACATTGATGCAGTGACAGATTTGGTGGATATTGCATACGTGAAGCCTTAGTTAATGTTCATCCTAGTGAAGTAGAGTTATATAATGTTGGCGCGGGAAAGGGTATGTAATCTATAACTATAGTTTTTGCATATTGTTTTAATTATGTCGAGTCTAATTTATTTTAGACCTTTTTCTTACCTATGCCATTTTGATGTGGACAAGAGGTACTTAAGGGGTTTTTGAAAAGTAATAAAGAAATTTAATATTATATTATGATTGAAAAGTTATGCATTAATATTGGTCTAAATTGCAATAATGGGGATGTGGACATAAAATTGTACTGTCTTGTGCAACTTGTTCCCCATAAGGGACAGAAATCGAGTGTTGGAACACAAAATTAGATACAAAGTGTGAATTGATACCACAAATAGGGAGCCAAAAGAGCTTGGAAATAGGAAGAGACAGGGAGCGTATAGAAAGGAGGGCTTTGGAAATCTTCAAAAAAAAATTCTCATGGTGCATATATCCAACTATGGTGCATTTGGGCGGGCACCCTCACATGGCACGACACGGCGCGCACAACTGAACGAGGGCACAAGGGAGCAACCAGAAAATGGGCCGCACGAATGTGCATAGGGCACCCATGTGGTCACAAGTACTTAGAAAATTTGATACAACTGCCCTCAACCGAAACGACCGAACCCAAACATGTTTGGGCGGGTGCCCTCAACCTAAATGACCTGACCTGAATGCGTTTTGGCGGGCACCCTCAACCGAAACGACCCGACCCGAACACATTTGGTTGGGCGCCCTCAACTGAAACGACCCAACCCGAATGGGTTTGGGCGGGTGCCCTCAAAAGAAATGACACAGCGCGCCCGAATGAATAAAGGCATAAGGGAGAAAACGACAAACGGGTCGCACGAACGTGCATAAGGTACCCATGCGGTCACAACTTAGCAAATTTGATACGGCCGCCATCAAACGAAACGACCCGACCCGAACATGTTTGGGTGGGCGCCCTCACACGGCGCGCATGACCGAACGAAGGCACAAGGGAGAAAACAGCAAACGGGCCGCATGAACGTGCATAAGGCACCCGTGTGGTCACAACTTAGAAAATTTGATACGACCGCCATCAAACGAAACGACCTGACCCGAACGCATTTGGGTGGGCGCCCTCACACGGCGCGACACGACGCACACGAAGAAACGAAGGAACAAGGGAGCAACCGGCAAACGGGCCACACAAACATGCACAGGGCACTCGTGCGGTCACAAGTACTTAGCAAATTTGATACAACCTCCCTCAACTTGAACAACCCGACACAAACATGTTTGGGCGGGCGCCCTCAACCAAAATGACCCGACTCGAACACGTTTGGGCTGGCGCCCTCAACCAAAATGACCTGACCTAAACACGCTTGGGCGGGCGCCCTCAATCGAAATGACCTGACCTGAACGGGTTTGGGCGGGTGCCCTCAAACGAAATGACACAGCGCGCCTGACTGAACGAAGGCACAAGGGAGAAAATGGAAAACAGGTCGCACGAACGTGCATAAGGCACTCGTGTGGTCACAACTTAGAAAATTTGATATGACTGCCATCAAATGAAACGACCCAACCTGAACCCGTTTGGGCGGGTGCCCTCACACGGTGCGACACGACGTGCACACCTGAACAAAGGCACAAGGGAGAAAACAACAAACGGGCTGCACGAACATGCATAAGGCACCCATGCAGTGACAACTTAGCAAATTTGATACGACCACGATTAAACGAAACAACCTGACCCAAACGCGTTTGGGCGGGCGCCCTCACACGGTGCGACATGGCGCGCACGATGAAACAAAGGTACAAGGGAGCAACCAGAAAATGGGCCGCACGAACGTGCATAGGGAACCCATGCGGTCACAAGTACTTAGCAAATTTGATACAGCCACCCTCAACAGAAACGACACGAACCAAACGCATTTGGGCAGGTGCCTTCAACCGAAATGACCTAACCCGAATGTGTTTGGGCAGGTGCCCTCAACAGAAATGACCCAACCCAAACACATTTGGGCAGGTGCACTCAACCGAAAGGACCTGACCTGAATGAGTTTAGGCGGGTGCCGTCAAACGAAATGACACAGCGCGCCCGACTAAACGAAGGCACAAGGGAGAAAACAACAAATGGGCCGCATGAACGTGCATAAGGCACCCGTGCGGTCACAACTTAGCAAATTTGATACGGCCGCCATCAAACGAAACGACCTAACCCGAACACATTTAGGCGGGTGCCCTCACACGATGCGACACGGTGTGCACAACTGAAAAAAGGCACACGAGAGAAAATGGAAAACAGGCTGCACAAACGTGCATAAGGCACCCGTGCAGTCACAACTTAGCAAATTTGATACGGCCGCCATCAAATGAAATGACCTGACCCGAATGCGTTTGGGCGGGCGCCCTTACATGGCGCGACACGGTACGCACAACGAAATGAAGGCACAAGGGAGCAACCGGAAAATGGGCCGCACAAACATGCATAGGGCACCTGTGCGGTCACAAGTACTTAGCAAATTTGATACAACTGCCCTCAACCGAAATGACCTGATACAAATTCGTTTGTGTGGGCGCCCTCAACTGAAACGACCTGACCCAAACGCGTTTGGGCAGGCACCCTCAACTGAAACGACCCTACCCGAACGGGTTTGGGTGGGTGCCCTCAAACGAAACGACCCTACCTGAACGGGTTTGGGCAAGTACCCTCAAATGAAACGACACGACGGGCTACCGAATGAAGGCACAAGGGAGAAAATGACAAACTGGCCACACGAACATGTAGAAGGCACGCGTGCGGTCATAACTTAGCAAATTTGATACGACTTCCCTCAAATGAAACAACTCGACCTGAGCGCGTTTGGGCGGGCACCCTCACATGGCACGACACAGTGAGCATGACCGAACGAAGGCACAAGGGAGCAACCGGCAAATGGGCCACATGAACGTGCACAGGGCACCTGTGCACTCACAAATTAGCATATTTGATACAAGCACCCCCAACCAAAACGACCCGACCCAAACGCATTTGGGCGGGCATCCTCAACTGAAATTACCCAACCCGAACACGTTTGGGCAGGTGCCCTCAACCGAAACGACCCTACTCGAATGGGTTTGGGTGGACGACCTCAAATGAAATGACCCTACCTGAATGGGTTCAGGCGAGCGCCCTCAAACGAAATGACACGACGGGCTACCAAATGAAGGCACAAGGGAGAAAACGGCAAAAAGGCCGCACGAATGTGCACAAGGCACCCATGCAGTCACAACTTAGAAAATTTGATACGACCACCCTCAAAGGAAACGACCTGATCCTAACACGTTTGGGCAGGCACCCTCACACGACGCGACACGTTGTGCATGACTGAACGAAGGCACAAGGGAGCAACCAACAAACGGGCCGCATGAACGTGCACAAGGCACCTGTGTGGTCACAAGTACTTAGAAAATTTGATACAACTGCCCTCAACTGAAACAACCCGACCCAAATGCGTTTGGGTGAGCGCCCTCAATCGAAATGACCTGACCTGAATGTGTTTGGGCAAGTGCCCTCAACTGAAATGACCCAACCCGAACACATTTAGGCAAGTGCCCACAATCGAAATGACCCTATCCGAATGGTTTTTGGTGGGTGCCCTCAAACAAAACCACACGGTGCGCCCGACTGAATGAAGGCACAAGGGAGCAAATACCAAATGGGTTGCACGAACATGCATAAGGCACCCATGTGGTCACAAATTAGAAAATTTGATACGGCCGCCATCAAACGAAACAACCCGAACCAAACGCGTTTGGGCGGGCGCCCTCACACGACGCAACACAACGTGCACGACCGAACTAAGGCACAAGAAAGCAACTGGAAAACGGGCCGCACGAATGTGCACAGGGCACCCGTGCGGTCACAAGTACTTAGAAAATTTGATACAACCACCCTCAATCGAACCGACCCCACCGAAATGCGTTTGGGTGGGTGCCCTAAACCGAAATGACCTGACCCGAACGTGTTTGGGCGGGCACCCGCAACCAAAACGACCCTACCCGAATGGGTTTCGGTGGGTGCCCTAAAATGAAACGACCCTACCCGAATGGGTTTGGGTGGGTGCCCTCAAACGAAATGACACTGTGGGCTACCGAACGAAGGCACAAGGGAGCAAACGGAAAACGGACCGCACGAATGTGCATAAGGCACCCGTGCGGTCACAACTTAGCAAATTTGATACGACTGCCCTCAAACGAAATGACCCTACCCGAACAGGTTTGGGCAGGTGCCCTCAAAAGAAACGACCCTACCCAAACAGGTTTGGGCAGGTGCCCTCAAACAAAATGACATGGTGGGCTACCAAATGAAGGCACAAGGGAGAAAACGTTAAACAAGCCACACGAATGTGCAAAAGGCACCCATACAGTCACAACTTAGCAAATTTGATACGACTTCCCTCAAACAAAACGACCCGACCCGAATGAATTTGGGCAGGCACCCTCACACGACGTGAAATGGCGTGCATGACTGAATGAAGGCACAAGGGAGAAACTAGCAAACGGGCCACATGAATGTGCACAGGGCACTTGTACAGTCACAAGTACTTAGAAAATTTGATACAGTCGCCCTCAACCGAAATGACTAGACCCAAATGCGTTTGGGTGGGCACCCTCAACCGAAAAGACCCGACCCAAATGCGTTTAGGTGGGTGCCCTCAACTAAAACGACCCGACCTGAACATGTTTGGGTGGGTGCCCTCAACCAAAACGACCCAACCCGAATGGGTTTGGGCAGGTTCCCTCAAACGAAAAAACACGGCGTGCCCGACTAAACGAAGGCACAAGGGAGTAAACGGCAAACGGGCCGCATGAATGTGCATAAGGAACCCATTTGGTCACAACTTAGAAAATTTGATACGGCCACCATCAAACGAAACGACCCTACCCGAATGCATTTAGGCGGGCGCCCTCACACGGTGCGACACAGCGCACATGACTGAACGAAGGGACAAGGGAGCAACTGGAAAACAGGCCGCACGAACATTCACAGGGCACCTATGCAGTCACAAGTACTTAGAAAATTTGATACAGCCGCCCTCAACTGAAACGACCCGACCCAAACGCGTTTGGGCAGGTGCCCTCAACTGAAACGACCCGACTTGAACACGTTTGACAAAAAGACCCTACTCGAATAGGTTTGGGAGGGCGCCCTTAAATGAAACGACATGGCGGGATACCAAACGAAGGCACAAGGGAGAAAACAACAAACATGCCGCATGAACATGTACAAGGCACTTGTGCAGTCACAAATTAGCAAATTTGATATGACCGCCCTCAAACGAAACGACTTGAATCTGAACGCATTTGGGCGGGAGCCCTCACACAATGCGACACGGTGTGCACGAACGAACGAAGGCACAAGGGAGAAACTGGAAAACAGGCCACACGAATGTGCACAAGTTACCCGTGCAGTCACAAATTAGCATATTTGATACGAGCACCCCCAACCGAAACAACTTGACCCAAACGCATTTGGGCGGGCACCCTCAACCAAAACGACCTGACCCAAACACGTTTGGGTAGGCGCCCTCAACCAAAACAACCCTACTCGAATGGGTTTGGGCGGGCACCCTCAAACAAAATGACTCTACCCAAACGGGTTTGGGCGGGCGCCCTCAAACGAAACGACATGGCGGGCTACCGAACGAAGGCATAAGGGAGAAAATGGCAAACATGCTGCACAAATGTGCACAAGGCACCCATGCAGTCACAACTTAGCAAATTTGATACGACCGCCCTCAAACGAAACGACTCGACCTGAACACGTTTGGGCGGGCGCCCTCACATAGTGCGACATGGCACACACAATTGAATGAAGGCACAAGGGAGAAACTGGCAAACGAGTTGCACGAACATGCATAGGGCACCCGTGTAGTCACAAGTACTTAGAAAATTTGATACAGCCGCCCTCAACCGAAATGACCAGACCCAAACGCGTTTGGGCGAGCACCCTCAACCGAAATGACCCGACCCGAATGCATTTGGGTGGGTGCCCTCAACCAAAACGACCCAACCCAAACACATTTGGGCAGATGCCCTCAACCGAAACGACCTAACCCAAACAGGTTTGGGCAGGTGCCCTCAAACAAAACGACACAGCACACCCGACTGAAAGAAGGCACAAGGGAGAAAATGGAAAACGGGTCGCATGAACGTACATAAGGCACCCGTAGGGTCACAACTTAGCAAATTTGATATGGTCGCCATCAAACGAAATGACCCGACCCGAACACGTTTGGTTGGGCGCCCTCACACGACACAACACGGCATGCGTGACCGAACGAAAGCATAAGGGAGCAACATAAAATGGGCCATACAAACGTGCACAGGGTACTCGTGCAGTCACAACTTATCAAATTTTGATGGTTAACATTTCTTAAAAATTTTGATGGTTAACATTTCTTTGATTTGCCCCAAACCGTCGCAATACCGACGCTTTTCTCCAAACGTCGCAATAGCGACACTTAGCTCTAAGTGTCATAAGACCGACACTTTCCTCCAATTCATCGCAATTCCAACACTTTTCTCCAAACGTTGCAATAGCGACACTTAGCTCTAAGTGTCACAAGACCGACACTTTCCTCCAATTCGTCGTAATTCCAACGCTTTGCGCCAAACGTCACAATAGCGACACTTAGCTCTAAGTGTCGCAAGACCGACACTTTCCTCCAATCCGTCGCAATTCCGATGCTTTTCTCCAAACGTCGCAAGACTGACACTTGTCTCCAAACATTGGTATAGCGACAGTTGTGGGTGGGATTTGAAAAATTGATAAAATTTGGGGAAATTTCTGACATTTGGTCAAAAGTGTTGGAATTTCCGCCAAATTTACTAGTGACTCTACTCACTCTATTCTCTATCTATCATGCTTTTAATCATGCAAATAACCATGAACCAAATATGATTGTAAATGTGTTTTTTTGTAGCTAGGATAAGGAAGCGCTAAGGTGGCGTATGGAAGGCTTGAACACATGGGTACAAGGTTGAAGGTGTAAGGGTGGTTTTGGCAAGTCTAGAGGATGTGGATGGTGGTTTTTGGGCTTAAGGAGGTGCCCACTATTGCTGCTTCAAGTGCTTCTACAGGTTTCATGTAGTGCTACAAGAAAGTCCTAAATTGATATAGGAAAGAGTCTAAGGGAAATAAAAGTCCAAGAATAGGTGTGAAAAGGGTAGGGAAGGTGGAGTGAAGGTTTTTTTAGATGAGTGGAAGGTCTCCCACCCCTTGGCCAAGCTCAGAACCTGTTGGGAGGCCTGTCTTGCACCCAAAGGGTTTTCTCACGGTGTAGGGATGAAAATTTTGAAAACAGGGATGATGGCGATTTTGATGAACATAGGGCTGATGAATGGTGAGAGATGAAGCCAAAGGTTCTAGATAATTTATCCTTGGCTATGCTACATGAACCTGCAAGCAAACTACCAGTTCATGCAATAAATATGGAAAATTTCATGATAAAGACAATGGAAAATATGACTTGAATTTGGAAAGAAAATCCACTTAACCTACAAACAGATATCTAACACAACATTCTAAACATATCCATGGAACTACAACTACCTAACTTATCCATTCCAAGAAATCATAAACTAAAAAGCAATTTTCACCTGTGGGGAAGATCTACCCTCCTCAAGCTCCAATGAAAGAGATGAGAGGGGGAGGCTTGACTCACAACTTTATGAATTTATAACCTATTCTACCAACATATAAGCAAGCTAAATATACATTAAAATTCAAATGAAAGAAAACTAAAAATAGTGAATGACAATGCAAGGAAACTAGCTAAATAATCATTAGCAAAACTAGCTAAAATGACATCAAAGTAAAAAATTATTACACAAGAGAGACTAACGCACATGGATTGGGCCGTAACCCACAGGCCTAGCTCTCTAAAACAAGATTAGTGAAGCAAAATTAGAATACTCATTTTATTGCAAAATATAGTCTCATTGCATCAACATGAAAGTCTCAAAAACTTATTACAAGAGCAAAGAGCCTAATGGATTTCTTCAAAATTTGAATCCTAATGAGCTCTTTTTCAACCCTATTTAACCTAAAGGGTAGCTACCAAAAGCTCCCTAAAATGTAGGTCATGAGTCCACTTGACTGCAAGTGAATTGTCGCTTGGTGCACTTGATCTTGAGTTTTCTTGGCTACCTTTGATTTCGAGTTGTAGGAGGGAATATCGAGAATCCCTTGGTTTCCTTTGGGAGTTAAGGAGGGTGGAAAACCCCCCTATAATCTCTCCTTGTTGTCTAATCTGAGTCTTAATGGAAAAATCTTCACCAAAAAATGTGATATCTTCATGATTTTCCTGCATTTAACTCATGCTAGGTACTTGAAGTATGATAAGCCCCAATCACCATCTACACTAGCATCATAAGACCATAATATAATTAAAATGCAAGAAAATGAGGCTTAATAAGGCAAAAAGGTGACCATTAACCCCTCCAAATGTACCTAATGATGGAGCTCATCAATTATCATATTGAAACAATCTTTGTCATAATGCAACATTGGACCATGGTGGAGACAATGATTGATTTTCATATTGAGAAATATTTGTCACAATGCGACGTAGGAGCATGGCTAACCATGATTAACCATGGTTGACCATGATTAATTTTATAAAATGATGGTTGACCATGATAGATATTATAAACCGAAGGGAATAATAAGCCTTAGGGATTAATACTAAAAACCCAAGGGATTATAAACCTAAGGGAATAATATTAAACCCTGGGAATATGAACCCTTAGATTAATAAATCCAAGGGATTGATATTATAAACCCAAGAGATACAAATTTATAAACCCGAGGTATATAAACATTAAACCCAAGGTATATTATAAACCCTAAAATAAACATGGTTGACCATGGTTGACCATGTTGGATTTCCATTTTGAGAAACTCCTTGTCACAATCCAATGTTGGACCATGGTTGACCATGTTTGACCATGATTTATTTTCATATCGAGACAATCTTTGTCACCATGCCACGTTGTACCATGGTTGATTTTCATATTGAGACAATCATTGTCACAATGTGACATTTGACCACGGCTGACCATGGTTGACCATGGTTTTATCTAATTGCCCTTGGTTGACTGTGATTAATATTATAAACCCAAGGGAATAATAAGCCCAAGGGATTGATAGTATAAACCGAAGGGAATAATAAACCCAGGGGATTAATACTAAAATGTCAAGGGAATAATACTAAACCCAATGTACCAATATTATAAACCTTAGGTATATAAACCCAAAGATAAATATTATAAACACTAAATTAAACATGGTTGACCATGGTCGATTTTCATATTGAGTCAATCCTTGTCACAATGCGACATTGGACCATGGTTGACCATGCTTAACCATGGTTGATTTTCATATCAAGACAATCTTTTTCACAATGTGACACTCGACCATGGTGGACCATGATTGACCATGGATGGAAATGTTTTATTTTATAAAACATGGTTGAACATGGCTGACCAAGGTCATGCTTGACCATGTTTGACAATGGTTGACCATGATTAGCATATTGAGACAATTTTTGTCACAATGTGACGTTTGACCATGGTTGAGACAATGATTGATTTTCATATTGAGACAATATTTATCGCAATGCGACGTTGGACAATAGTTGACCATGAGTTGACCATAATTATGCATGGTTGACCATGGTTGACCATGAATAATTTCATAAAACATTGTTAACCATGGTTTACTATGGTTGATTTTAATATCCAGACAATCTTTGTCACAATGAGACGACCAATCATGGTTGACCACGATTTACTATGGTTGACCATGTTTAACTAAAGATGACTATGAGTGAACAATGTTGACTATCATTGAGTATAGTATACATATAGTTGATTAACATTGACCATGATTGACTATTATTATTATTATTATTATTATTATTAAATCTTATATTCTAAACCTTATATTAAACCTTTATTAAAAACTCTAATAAGTAAAATCCTAAAATTAAACCATATATGTTCAAGCTATGAAATACTAATGAAACATTCCTATTATAAATTATATTAATAAAGATATGACAGGTGGAACTAAAATTCAACATTAAATGGAATGAATGTTTTCTCATCACTTATAACTACATATTGTTTTGAATTAATAAAATATTATTTATCTTTAATGAGCAATAGGGATAAGACTTGACTGGATGGTTTAAGATTTAGTCAACCATATTTGTATTTTCTATATTTGTAAAATTGTCGCTTCCTTTTCTCGAGCCGTGTTTTCTTCATAAAGAAAACTAAGTGTGCATTATTCCACTATCCATATTAGCCATTCAATTCACTTGGAAAATAATTTTTTGTATCACTATGTATCCTCAAATTTATTTTGAAGCACATTCTGGAAAAAAAAAAAAAAATCATTATTTTTTATCCCATTGGATTCACATGTTAGGAATTACAAATTATTGGGATATGATTCAATCAATAGACATTTATTTTTTATTTTTTTATGACATTAAATAAAGGGTTCAAGCAACAAAATTGTATTCCTCTAAAGAAAGCATCACGACTTCGGCCTTGATGGTTGATGATCATGGTTGTACATGCATCGTTTAGGAGGAAATGAGGTGACAGACCCTAAGATCATGTATGTGATGGATGCTAGTGATGGATTATTTCACGAAAAAAGTTAGGAAAAAATAATACAATATAAATATTACAATCATAGATAAAGGAGAAGCATATAGAATAGTACCGACCACCATTCCTACAATTCTTCCAAAAATATTCATATGCTTGTGATCATGGAAAGAAAAAACAGAGGATGTTGCGATGGTGCCAAACACAACCAATAAGAAAACAAACATGATGCTCGTATTCCTTTATATACAAACACCATAGATATATAATAAAAATAGTTTTACAGAGCTAAATTCCTCGAGATAATTTGTTTTTAACACATTTTTAAGTTCAAATATCTTCAATTTTGTGAATTTTTGAGTTCTAAACTAGTTCATACTTAGAATTTCCCTTGCTAATCATAGCTACCAAATCAGGAACAAACGAAATAGGGTTTTGCAATCTCCAATGGCACTAGACATGTACATCTTGGATTCAAAATCTGAACGTGAGAGCAAACAAATATTGAACTGATGCCAAAATGATTGTTTAAAAAAAAATTATAATTATAGACCATCTCATTGTAGATATAACTAAAGCTACATGGCTCAAACGTATTGGGCATAAATATTGCAACAAAAGAGTAGGCTGATGCAATCATGGAGTATATAAAATCGTTTTATTTTCTGACCAAAGCTCATTTATTTTTTCTTCTTTTTCTAGGATAGGATGCCACCAGAGTCGAACCCCTAGCTCTTTCTTAGATGCTTTCCACTCTCCTTTGGACTTTGCATGCCCCGAAAAATAATGCCCCATCTTCTGCTCAATGCTTGTGTGCACCAGTATCGCTAGGTAAACACCATTAAATCTCCAAAAACACCATCAATTATAGGAAACTCCATGAATATTTCGAAAGAAGCGTCAACAATAGTGGAAATATGGGGATTTTAGATGGTAAACGCCATGGAAAGGTCATTGGATCGAATCTACTCGAACGCGCGTAACTGAATAATGAATTCTTCAAAATGGGAAATTATGGAATGCAACATACGCCCATCCAATTGAATGCAATCGAACTGACTGCCATGAAAAAGATCACTGAATTAAATTGAATTAAATTTGCAACGTGCCCACCTTAGGGAGGCCATCGACCTCCCCTCTTTACTGTCAATACTTACGTGTAATCCACATTTGTAAATTTATTTTTTTATTGATTTGATATACAGGAATTTGAATTTTGAAATATTATTGTTAAGAATAAGAATTATATAGAATAATGAAAATATTGAATATTGAATACACTGAAGCTCATACTACGAAGCAAATCCAATACGAATATGACCACAAATTGTCTGTTGGTTTGGACGAAGCTAGGGAGATTTCGAAGTCATCAAGAGGGGATTTCGATGGGTCTTCTTCCATGTCAAAGAGACCTACCATATTCTTAGATGAGAGGTAGGTTTTCTTTTTCCAATGTTTTCACATTTTTTTTCATGGCTGTCATATGAAATAATTTCAATTATTTTTACGAGTTATTTTTGTGGTTTTTGGGTACCTTGTGAGACTAGGTTAAGAATTATAAATAACTGTCATACATAGAGAGTTTGAGCCATTTTAAAATACAAAAATGTTGCATTTTGATTTATGCGAGGGTTTGTGGAAGTCAACAAAGATATCTTTACAATTATGAGTAGAAAGTGATAGGATTGGGTTGTTTATGGGAATTTTGAAGACACATTTTTTTATTAAAATGGTTCCGGCCACAAAGTGTTTCTTAGAGAAAGTAATTCTAGTTAATGATTCACAAATGATTAGTTAGTGAGATGTCGTGAGGGAATTAATATGGTTGCTCATAATTTGACCTCAGTTTCAAGCGTTGATTATATCTGGTGTTCCAACATTTGACAGAATCTCAATTACATTTATGTAAGAAATATGTCGAACACAGATCATCTGGATGTTGGTTCTCAAGGTGTCCAAAACCACCCTGAATAGGAGCAGCCTAGTTACTATGTGTGTAACATACCCACCTACCCTCCAAGACTAAGGGGGGTCATTACCGACAAATCCAACCCCCATTGTGGGTTCATGGAGAGGAGACTGTGAAATTCAAACTTATTTTTTATTTCCTTTGTTTTGGCTTAATTTTTTTATATCTTATCGGGTTATCCATTCTACTTCTCACAAATAGGAACATAAGCCACATGTCTCCTTCTGCTACACGAGAGTCTATCATAGGCTCTCCCAATGGTCGGTTTAGAGGAAGATTATGGCATGTAAGTTCCTCCACTTGCAATCACTACCTACATCCTGACCACCTAACCCCCAACTAAGTCGAGGTCAACCCATCCTCTGAGCACAAGACCACCACCAAATACATCCCAACCTCCCAACCTCTGACTAAGTCAGGGTCGGTCCATTCCATGAGCACGGGGCTTACCTCCTTTTCCCTATGCTCCTACCTCAACATTCTTTTGGAAGTAGATATGGATCTAGCTATGGTTCTATATCTACTCCTGTTGTTGAAACTTCTAGTGGTACTGGATAACCAATTGGTTTTTAAGCTACAACTACTGATGGACCTGGAATTACAAATTGACCTCCAACTTCTGACCTAGTCAGGTTAGTGTACTTCACCTTGCCACCACACCACCTTCTTCCAGTACACTTCCCGACCTCTAAATAGTCGGGGTCAACATCACTCTTCTCTGGCAATCTCTATGGCATATGCTCCAAATTTCGACCTCTGATACAGCCTTGGAATTTAAATACTCCTCGATATCGTACACCTGACAATGTGATCCCAACTGCTAATCTATGTTTGACGCATAAAGGATTATTGCCTAGATTCATATAAGGATAATGGGTTTGATATTTGTAAGGTAGGTATCACCCTTCCCTCTTCTAAGTCTTCTCGATACATCCCTCCTATCATCGATCATTCGAATCTAGCCTGCTTGACCAAGGCACTGGTTTACAAGTCCTTTAACTTATTAAACAAATGTAGAGCTCATCTATCTCTCTTCCTTCCAATTCTTCCATGGCCTGGACAAGGAATCACGGTTCTTACTCCTCCAATGTCTTAGACAATAATATCTGCAATATCTTTGAATATCACAATGTGGGTTTCCAAAAACCTACCCTCTCGACTGCAACCCTGTCTCAAAGGCCTAGAGTACCTGCAGATCTTCTTCAGGATTCAAATTCTCTACCAAGGTTAATATAAATCTTTTAATGGTGTTACCCCTCTTTATCTTAGGTGATACCTACATTGAATATTCTCTAGCCCATGGGCCTTCCCTCCATTCCAGTAGGGAATTCCTTTTAGGTGGCACAAGCACTCATGTGTTCGTTACCTAATAAGGGAATGAAGCAAGCTCTAGATAGTTTTCCACCTTGCCTACAGCATGCCAACAATTCTAGACACCACGTTGACTCTACGATACACTCCTTAGCATTATTCCACACCTTTTGATGCCTCACCAAGAATGAAAATGTAAAACCTATAGATATTTGGCCTGCTTGAAATGCGAGGATGTTGGACGTCTAGGTAAATTTTTAGGACACTTAGGGAAACCTGCAAGGATCAACTAGCCTCGGGGAGCTGCCTTGACAGCCATACATTTCATCCCTAGCAGCACAAAAACTTGTAACTAAATACTTAAATTGCAAAAAAATACCGACTCTACCCCACAAAGGATCTTCTATGTAAATTATACATAGCGAAAGGGTCTCAGAACCCACTATTTTAAGATCATTTCAAGCTCCCAAGGCCATGGCTATGGCCTGTAACTTATCATGCAATTATTTTACTATTACTCATGAATTATTCTTGAGACAATTAATTATTTTATTCCAGATTCAATTTAGCTCAACTCTCTAGCTTAAGAATTTTTATTATGTGGTTTTATTGCACTTCCTCTGCACCAATTTTTTTGTGGTTTCACCAATAAATGATTAAACACATTTACTTTCAGATTTAACACACACAAATAAATATAAATACATTCAGTGTTACTATCAGGGGAATTTCCCCTCAAGTTGCACCAAATACAATGGCTCAAACATCACCAATGCAGTCCTTAATTTCTAATGCCATTATTTACAACAAAATAACATGATTCATCCAAGAAATAAACAAGCTTACACAAGTAATCATCTTGGATGTTTGGAGGTAATTAAGTCTAGGACAAGGGCTCTCCACCCAACCATAGACATCTACAACCACTTTCACTTGCAATTTTCACCCCCGAGCCAGATTCCAAAGTCTGGGGGAGAATGCTTTCTTTTGGGACTACACGCCAACTATCGACTGAACCAGGGACTCCATAGGGCCTCTTTCTCAATCCCTCCAGGAGATGGTTTCTCTCTTTTATAGAAAATGGAGTCTACAGGAACCCCAACTCACCCACAAGTGCACACACATTGATCTACCCCCTTCTAGGGAGTCCATAATCCATTGTACCAATAGGTAACTATCCAAAAAATATTAATCAAGTCTTTCTCTATTTCTGCTTCAGGAGGGTCCCTTCAGAATTTGTTCCAGGGCTCCAGAGTAGTTACCTAAACACACATCCTCTACGGGATCCAGTTTTTCACTAGGCTCTAGAGATTTCTTCCCAACTCATACCCTCCAGGGACCCAAGATACTATAGGGCTCCATAGACCTCTATCTCAACCCATAGCCTCCAAGCACCCAATATGTTACAAGGTTATAGGGATCCTATATCAACCCACATCCTACAACGACCCCGAGTTGCTACAAGGCTCAAGAGACTAGGACTCATCCCACAATCTCCAGGGATAGAGAACTAATCTCCTTCTCTTATCTTCCCTTTAGCACTTCCTGATGAAAGCTTCTGCTGGAGGCTGATTCCAATTCTCTTGTCAGTATGCCTCCCCGAAAAAGGTCTCTACTTTCCAGCTCCAAGGAGTTAGAAGGTTTCCTTCTTTTCTAAATTCCCTCCCTTATTTTTCAGGCCCCTGCTTCGAATTATCTCCCACCGATTTTTCTTCGCATATGATTCCCCCTCTTCAGTTCCCATCCTTACTCTTTCTTGTCAGTATGCATATCTATCCACTTGAATTATTGTCGTGTCTTTGGTAATTGTAGCCTTAATAAATTCCTTCCCTCTTGCTTATTGTGTGATCTAGGTGGCTCGAGAGACACACACGGGAAAAACAGGGCTTACAAAAGCTCAAAAATCATATTTTCAAGAATGTGGAAAACTCAATTTCAGGTTGAATATCTCGTCGTCCTGATCGCAATGGTGTGAACGGTTCGTCAAACAGAGTTTGTATGTGAAATTTAGAGCTAGCCAAAGTTCTAAGGTTGACTGGATGACTTGGTAGGATAAGAGGAGACATTTTCACACAAATCTAGCTAGCAGATTCTAGCCAGCTCTAGCTGGATTCTGGGCGAAATTGTGGGACGTTTAATTTGTCTCCTTCGACCTCTTTTCGGGTATTTTCAAAAGGCCTTATTTTGTTATAATAACAAAAAAAATAAAAAATAAAAATGGAGGCACGAGCCATGACCCCTACCCACCACCCCCCTGCCCCCACCCACCACCCCCCCGCCCCCCAGCAACCAAAATAACAAACCATATATTAATATGGTCCAAGGTGCCATGACCCCCACGGACCCCAACCATATATATATATATATATATATATATATATATACGTGTATGTTGAAATAGGTAGGGTCAGGCCACGTGGAGCGGACCCGCCCACATGCATATAAAAATTGTTAAAAATTTAAATGGCATAGAGTCTAGGGGTCGAGTCGTGCCGCATGTATCGTACTTGCCCACCCGTAACAGTTGTTAATGCAAAAAAAATGTGCTGAGAATGGGAGAGGTGGGATTTGACCCCCCGACCCCTCCTCAACCATATTCCATATTTAGCATTGCACCAGCAGAGATGTGTTGGTTAATCTGCTGGATTTTATATTTAAACCCATCATTCACACAATGCGCCCAACGAAGGAAAATAGATCGAGGCAGTGGAAACAGAATGATAGCACATAGTTCGAGACAAAGAATATTCCTTTGATGCCCAAAGATTCTTTGGGAGGTAAAATTTCTTTTTGTCAGAATGCATTCAAGTTTACAGTCATTTTTCTCAGATTTTCACAAGGAACATAATGGCGAGCTTAGATTCGTCTTTTGAGAAATGATTTTGTAGATTCCCTATGGAGGAGAATCTTCAAGAATCTTGAGGGAATCTTTTAGTTTCCTTGGAAGCTGAAATTCGCCGGTGTTAGAATGAGGTCAACTTTATACTCATTCTTCTCAGAATTTTGCAAGGATCTCAATGGTGAGATCAGATTCCTATTTTCAGTTGTAGATTTCTAGATTCCCTATGGGGAAGAATCTTTGAGGAATCTAAGGGGAATCTAAAAGATTCCTATAGCCCAAGAATTTCACTTTATCAGAATTCAAAAATTTGATAGTTGATTTTCCACTATTCGACGGCACGAATCTGATGGTGTGCTCAGATTTTCCATTTGACCATTCCATTTTTTCACCACATTTCAAAGTCAAGTTACAGGTGTCAGCATTCAATGTGTAAGCAGTTTTTTTTAGGATATTCGACACCATGAGATTGACGGTACAACATGATCCAGCAATTTATCATCCTTTTCTTTAGATAACTCTAGGAGGCGAGGTATATGCAGTGTGATCATGTACTTATTTGTCTCTTTGCTATGAGATGCATTTCGTTTTGTAGATCCATGTTTGATGTTTGATGTGGTATCTTGTTTTTTTCTTGATGTGGGATGTAATTTATATCATGGATTTGACCCCCTGACCCCTCGTCAACCATATTCGATCTTTACCATTGCGCCAACGGAGATGTGTTGGTTAATCCTTCAGATTTTATATTTAAGCCCATCATTCATACAACCCGCCCAATGAAGGAAGCCAGAACCAGGCACACAGATTATGGCAGAGGAGGTAGAATGATGGCACACAGTTTGAGACAGAGAATATTCCTTTGATGCCCAAAGATTCTTTGGGAGGTAAAATTACATTTTGTCAGAATGCATTCAAGTTTACAGTCAGTTTTCTCATATTTTCGTAGGGAATGCAATGGTGAGGTCAAATTCACCTTTTGAGCAATGGTTTTACAGATTCCCTATGGAGGAGAATGTTCAAGAATCTTGAGGGAATATTTCATATTCCTTGGTGGCCAAAATTCGCCAGTGTCAGAATGAGGTCAACTTTATACTCATTCTTCTGAGAATTTCACAAGGATCTCAATGGTGAGATTAGATTCCTGTTTTGAGTTGCAGATTTCCAGATTCCCTGTGGAGCAGTGTCTTTGAGAAATCTAAGGGGAATCTAAGAGATTCCTATAGCCCCAAAATTTCGGTTTGTCAGAATTCAAAAATTTGACTGTCAATTTTGCACTATTCGACGCCGCGAATCTAATGGTGTATTTAGATTTTATATCTTACCATTCCATTTTTCATCCACTTTTCAAAGTGAAGTTGCAGGTTTCAACATTCAATGTGTAAGAAGTCGTTTTTAGGATATTTTACACCACGAGATTGATGGTACAACCAGATCCATCAGTTTATCATCCTTTTATTTAGATAGCTCTAGGATGTGAGGTATATGTAGTGTGATCATGTACTTCTTTATCTCTTTTATATGAGATGCATTGTGTTGTATAGATCCTTTTTTGATGTTTGATGTGGGATCTTGTTTTTTCTTGATGTGAGATGTACTTTCTATCATGGATTTGTTTTATGTTGTTAGAGATCCATTTGTTGCCATGTTTAGCAGGATACTCTTAGTCACCATTGAGTGAGATTGTCATGCTGATAGGAGTCCTTTTTGTGAATGAGAGTTTCTGTAGCAGAACACATCATGGAGAGGTCCAACCACTCTTGTGTGAGGGAATTTTCCTTTTATGACAGATAGAATACCATCCATGTACATCATCACTATCTCTAGCACTTAATGCAGAGGCCTACACCATATTGACACCGAGGCCCAGAGACGTAGTCCCTCTTGGACGAAATTCGTTATCAATATATTATTTTTCTAATGCTTGTTATGTTCCTTTTCTTTACAACATGTAGATATGTTCATTTATGTTCATAAATGATTTGATAAAATGCAATTCTAACACATCAGCCGAAGTAAAAGGACTTGGTTTAAAGGGTAGCGAAATTTATCTAGATCATTGTGCTCCCTTAAGAAAGCATGTCTCTGAGTACTCTTCTCAACTCATTTAATTGCAGGAACTATTTCATTAACATCCAACACTATCCATCCTTTAATGGATGTCCTCAACTCAAGTTTCTTCTTGTACAAGAAACTATCACATCCCAAGAAAAAATTCTCCTTCCCCATCTCTCGAATTCATGTCCCCTGAATAATTCCCCATTTTTATTTCTTTTATTTCAAAAACTATAAATATTCACATCATATTTATAATGTGGTTCATGCAAGAACCTTGGGCATGGCTGTCAAAATGCACACAAGAAACATCAAATACACGCCACTTCTCAAGGACATGTGAGTGTGCACCGTTCATATGCATGATGTGGACATGCAAGCTCATGTTGAGTGAGGTTTTGGCGACCACCCCGAATCCCAAGGAAGAGAGTCACGACATCTCCAGTTATAATACATTCATGAACATGAGAATTTTCTCCACCATAGTGATGATAATGGGTTGGGAGAATAGCATGATGATTGTGATGGCGAGAACGATAGCATGGAGGGTGATATTTTGTTCTCTGGATGTAACCTTGGATATTCCCAGAAGATTGTACCTATTCTCTCTTAGGAAACGAATCAACTCACTCTTTCATACCAGAGAGAAGTTTATGTGTTTTATATTGGGACACTCAAGAAGATAACTTAATATATGTGTTTATGTTTATTAATGTTTTTTCTTTAAAAAATGCATCTTATTTTTCATCCATTCTCACAAAAATAAATGGCATACAATCATAAATTACTTGGAAGTGAGACATGTGAGTTTTATCTTCTAAAATAGGAAATAATAGAAATTTTTTAATGGTGCTAGACCCGCCAAAATTTAGAGGATCTCCCTGATATGAAGTCCCAATTAGACCTTACACCATTTGGTGTAGGAGTCCCATTGAAAATACGACTCGGTTGCCTATGCAGTGGATGTTAATGATATGCCTTGGCTGCAAATACACATAGAGTGATGTATGGTGACTTTGGTGAGAGAAAGTGTGTGACCCTATGGAGAGTCAAGTGTGATACATGAAGGTTCCAACACACGAATGGAAAATGAGTGAGCCCCTTATAATCCTATAATAGTACGCATCTTGAAAGAGGCACATGAGCATATAGACATCACAAGATAATATGTGAAATAGTTCACAAGTTAACATTGATTAAATAATACAACAACATGCATTCAAAAAGATTCGTACCAATGCAATGAAATAGTTCGTAAGAATAAGCATAATTTAAATAACCTAAATTGAAAATACAAAAAGAATAGTCCTACTTTATTCACAACATATGCATGAAAATGTGTTGGCTTTGATATTTTATTAAAGTGAAAGTTCCAATCATACATATACCATTGACGAACCACTAGCCCCAATAGTGGAATGTGAAGTCAAAATCACTTGCTCCTCCAAATAAAGATACTCCCTCTACGCTACGAAGAATCTAAGGATCTCACAAAACTCCCAGACTCCCGATTCTGAGCCTAAGCCTAGCCAAAACCTTGGCTCCCCAAAATCCATTTACATGATTTATGAGGATGTATTTATAACAAAAGGGGGTGACCCTTCACATTCCCCTTTCCGACTCTTGGAATTCCCTCATGAGTCTTCAACTTCTTTACAAATGACTATTCAATTACATTACATCATGAATTTTCACATTCCACAATTGAAACTTGGAATTTCAATTACAAATTATTTACAAAATAATATTACAATTATACTCATAGCCATATAAGATGAAATAGGGTAGAGAAAAATTGACATCCTAACAAGAAAAAACATTCTCATGCATAAGCTTGGGGAAACTCTAACTCAACAACTTCCAGTTGATGTCTTTAGTTCACATATTGGTGCCAGCGTTGGTACTATGCAATAACATCCCAAAACTCTATGATGGTGTTTGTATGGATGTAATATTCCCAAATGGGAAAAGCAGAGATATAGCTCACAATAATGGAAATAACAACAAGTATTAACACATTACATATGAGCCAAATGATAGATCCATGTTATTAAGTATAAAAACAACAAATGTATACAACATATTGGAGAGCAAACCCCTCAAGCTAGGCAAGAGAAGCCTCCATCAACCAAAAGCACCAATACATGAGATGCAACTGCTACAAAAAATGTCTAAAGCAAGTACAATGCAGTTTTAATGGCTAATACTGCAGCTGGAAAATTTAAATGAATGGATATAATAATACAATTCTCATATAAGGCCAAAAATGGAGATCTATGCTCCCACACACTTTTCCTAGATAACTCGGGAAGGGTTTCCGGAAATACACAAAATATCAGAATGCCATAATGCAACCCTAGGGATGAATAAACTCTGCAACTGGGCACTTCAAAAGGAGGTGGTTGAATCTAATGTAAATCTAAAAGAAACCCTCAAAAAGACTCTCTCAATGAAGGGCTGGTCCCTTCAATGAAAAGCAAACACTCCCAATGGAGCACTGAACTTACCCTTGAAACAACTCACTAAAATGACACAGTCATGGACTAGAACTGCATTGTAGGGGATGATGTTGCCCTGGCCTGATGCAAAAATATGATAGGAAGCACAAGGACCTTCCTTACTGATATTCCAATGGAAAGAAAGCTTCCTCCACTAAAGACAAGCTCAGAAATGGCCCAAAGAAACCCTCCACTGCTGCACCCTTTAACTCAGCACATATCTAAATAGAATTTGCACTGTGGAAGAAAGTTGAAGCTTGGCCAAATGCCAGAATGTGGAAATGATAGTGCAATACTCTTCCTTTGAGGCTTCTCAAGGATAGAGGTGGGATTCCTGCTCGAGAACACCCTTGTGCTAAACAACACCGCAATCTTCGCTAAATAACTGAAGAGAGCTCAAAGTCTTAACAGACCACATCAAATAATAATCTAAAACAACCGCACAATGGCTTCCATCCTCTTCCTTATATTCTTGGTGAGCTTCCTCACCAATGGCCCCAATCATTAAAGGCACTACTTCCATGCAAAGGATCTCCCTCCAAAACTGTGTTGTGCCTCATTGAATGCCCACTACTTCCATACTAGCATTGTTGATTTGGTCAAAGTTGACCCAGTCCACATGCCTCTTCCATTGTTCACACATAGGGGAGCTTTATCCAGCTCTTTTGATGCCCTCCATTGACATTAGGAGTGGTTTTATTCATACTAAGGATATTTATGTGTCTCCCTACCCTCTTATTCTTCTAACTAAGAAGAAAAATTAGATTTTAATATTCCAATTAGTTGCATGCTAATTTAGGATTATTACAATCCCCCCCTCCCAAATGTTGCTTGTCCTCAAGAAACTACAAGGATAGATCCGAAAAATGTAGGGAATTTCATCCCCATGCGAAGCTCCATTCTCCAAGCTATCATCCATATAAAATGAATCACCCTCTAGAATGGTAATTCATAGAAAAATTGCTCCCATATGAGAGGCTCCTCCCAAAGACACAAGTCAATCATATGGCTCACTTCATAAGTAAACAGGTGATATAATGTAGCAACCATATAATGTCCCATGCTCCCCTTGAAGCATGAATAAGTGTGGGAAGTTTCATTCCTAATGGATACATCCAACCAATGTGTCATCCCTCCAATCACGTCCCCAACAATAATAATAACATCATCAACATATGGGATCATAATCAAAGTCATGCTAGTTATCCTGTGTAGTAATGGAGAAGGACAATGGCACCTCAAGTGCTACCATTGTATTTTTAATGCTAACTACATCATAATATGGCATGATGAGTGGTCTCCCAACCACTTGTTTGCTGCCCCAATCTTCTCACATGCTTGGAGAAGGTGTATGGTGCAAAATGAGCATACCCTGCATAAGATATCATCTCCCCAATATCTCCTAGGGAGTGGACATCATCAACACTGCCTATGGCCTCAATTAGGCCATGAAGTCTAGAAGAAGGAGTGCCCCCTCTTGGAGCAATGCCCTGCACATGAATGGTAAGGAAATACAAATACATGGTAAATGAATCATGATGTACATAAATACAATTTTTACCATGTACTTGGTTCAAGCTAGTAAGGTGGCTCATATATGGGCCTCCTTTCACTCCCAATGAGAAAGGAAGTGGATGTGATAACTCTTCCAAAGAGTTATGTCCCTAATCATCCTCCAAACAATCCATGCATCTCCTCATATGATGGTGCATATCCTCTTTGAAGCCTTCCCAAATGAATCCTTCTAGGATAGTACGATATGATTTTATAAAACCAGTGGGTTTGGAGAGGAAACCATCATATGCTGCATCTAGTAGCTTCTCCTTGAGCTTAGAGGTTGTAGTTAAGAAGACTTTACTATGAAAATAGATGACCCCATCTGCCACTACATATCTTCCATTTGATAACTGGCCATCAATCACTCTGCATGAAAAGAGATCCTTATATTATTCTACTAATAGTTGGGATCTCCAATAAGGGTCAATAATCAATAATGACAATGCTGTTGATCTATCATGTGGAGCACCTGTCATGTTGTTGCTCTCTTCTTTCACATTTCCCATGCCAAATTCATACACCGAGATGCTGCAATCTTGCCCTTGCTGGTCCTCCTGCAGTTGCTCATGCTCTAGTGAATGTGGAAGTTTTTGGAGGCTAGCCTTCCATGGGAAGCTATCATCCATCAAAACATTTCTGAGTTTGGCCAATGTAAGCATGAGTGGCAACCAACCTCTACCAAATATGGAAGAGTCCTTCCAATGTGGAAGTATATTCTGATTCTCCAAATCCATGGAGTGGTCTCCTTGCACCATGATGGTTCCATCCATCCCTGAAACATCTCCTCTCAATGAAATATGTTTGGTGAAAGTGGGTAATACCGATATTTGGGAGAATGTCTCCCCCCTCCTTGAGCCTACCCCAGATTCTCTATGATGCGTTAAGTACTCCCAAGGTTCTCACCCCTCCGGGATCAATGAGTGGTGCAACCAGATGTGAAGCATCTCTCATCATCTCCTGATGTGGTAGTCAGAGAATATTTTAGAAAAAATATTGTCTAAAAATACAAGAGGACGAGCTTATTTTGAGTATTTGATCAAGTGGAAAGATCAACCAATTGTAGAGGGCACTTGGATGGCAGATATCATGCTACATAAATTAGGCAGTTCTGTAGAGGATCTCATGGACAGGAGCCCATGAAGAATTTTTTCCTTAGGAGTCTGATATAGGAGCATGAGGCTTCTAGATAAAAACTTCATTTTTATTCCAAAAATACAAAAAAAGTTTACAAGCAAAGGAGTGAGTTCCTTTAGCTAGCAATTTACTGTTTTAGTAGATAAGCTTTGACTAGTACTCAGGGGATTCAAGCTATTTAATAATGGATTAAATGTATTTTGGTTGTTAGTTGATAAATTTAAGGAAAATATTATGTAGAGGGATTTTATCTAAAACTGGACAAATTCGATCCATAGAATGAGATCAATTAGGTTGTATGAACTCTATTTTATGTAAGTTTGAACAATGAGAGTGAATATTTTGGCTGTATAAGGATGGAATAATAGAAATTAATGTTTATTTGTATCATTAAAAAATCTAGGCATAAATGTCAAATCCCGGAGGTTAATTACCTTCGAAATATTTCTGAGATTGTTTGATTCCAATTTGATTACAGTTTTAATTGATTTCTCTGTATGTTAAATTATATGTGATCATATTAGAAACTGGGTTTGGTTCGGCAATAAACGCATGCGTGATATTCCCTATGGTATGTGTTTGAATTTTTTCTATAAATTTGGATCTGTGCATTCTTGCAGTATCAAGCTATTATAATTCGAGTAAAATTGAGGCATCGAAACTCGATAAGCCAACACAAAAATGGAACAATCAGAGCTATGTTAGTTCCTCAAATCCATCAGTTTTGTTTTCATAAATTGTTAAGGAAAAACTTCCCAGGAATGTCAAATCTGGCAAATTTGAAGTAAATTGGATTTCAGAAGAATAAGTATGTAGAGTGTCAATCTGCTGAAAGAAACGAAGAAAAGGCAGCGTAATCACAAAAAAATCCAAGAGGAATCACAACCATCGATTTGAAATCCAACAACAATCGCAATTTAAACTGCAGGTGGGATAACATTTCAATCGGACTCGACAACTTATAAACCCGATTTTATGATTTGAGTTGTCCATCCAACACTCAATAGATCTGACGGATTTCACATGAGCATTATATATCTAAGGAATATCACATTTTAGCATGCGCGACATTTAAGGTGAAGTATGAATGCGATAGTTTGTGGAATGGGTGTTAATAAATGTTGAAATCCATAGGTAAAATAAGTTAAGAGAAAAAAAATCATTAATGGATTTTGATTTGTGTTTTTGTCATTCATAAAAAGGCTATAAACTAGGTTTTAAAGCATTTTGGATTTTGTGTTATAAAAATTAGAAGTTGATGACTGATATAGAAAAGGAAAATTGTGAAGAGGTTCTAACTAAATTAGAAGCAATATTCTCAAAGTTTGAGAGTTTATCCTTGACTCCTGCAACCAGCCCACAATTAGGGGTCATTTCCAATTTCTGACCAAAGTTCATTAACACTGTAAAAAATTACAAAACACGTCCCTAGGTGTGATTTCCAATGTAGCTCAGAGGTCGGGGGTCAAAGTGTTTTTCTTTATTGCATACTGGATCTTGCCTCCTACTGGCCCAAGGCTTGACTAGCTCAAAATCTGACCTTCTGCTCTATTTCTTTGAATTTCTTCAATTTCCACCAAAATTAAAATACACTAAAAAGCCTTAAAAAACACATACCTTGGTGAAAACTAAGAGGAAATACCACATCATATATTGACATCATCCATTCTGGTGAGCCCTAGTATTCCACCAAGAGTGCTGCAACTCCCAGGGGTTGCCCTACTTTACTTTATCAACTTGAGGTTCATACAAACTTGGAGGTGATAGTTCTATATACACACCAAATTCATTATGTTGATATCATCCTCTTTTTCTTTATGAAAGGGTGCTATTTCTAAGGGTTCTCAGTGAAGTATGTCACACTTCAATGAAACTAAAATAAGTTGCATAAAGGAAATGACAGAAAGGAAACTAAACTAAATTGCTGGAAAGAAATGATAGGAAGGAAACTAATTTAATTTGCAGAAAAGGAAACGACTGAAAAGAAACTAACCAAACTTGTTGAAAATAAATGGCAGAAAGGAAACTAATTATAAACCACACTTAACTTGGCCAAACGACTAAATGCACTCTACTTATCCTATGGTCTATCTATCATGCTTCTATTCATGCAACTAATCTATCCATGACTTAATTCTAATTAAAAAGAGTGTTAATTTTCATCTTGGAGGAAAGAAAAGGGCTAAATATGCTAATGGAGGTCTTAATGCATGAAATGAGGCTTAGAAGTGGAAAGTGGGGGTTTAAACCTTATAAAACATTATAATATGGCGCATAAATGGCTTTGGAGGGGAATAATTTGAAATATGAGATGGCAGAGATGCAATGGAGGCAAAGTTTGTGATATGTGATATCGCAATCACAACTTCACAAAATTAGAGTGGTAAGCGCTAAAGAAGAAACAAAAAAACACGATGTGTGATGCAGAGTGGTAACGTGGAGGTGGGGCTGATATCGCAATCACGATATCATAGAGTTTGAGTGGTAAGTGTTAAATAAAAAAATAAAAAAATAAAAAAACGTGATTTGTGATGTGCGATGCGATGACAATATCGCATCGGCGTTTGGAAACGATAAATGTTAAATGAAATAGGGAAATGTTGTGGTGAGTGATTTGAAATGTGGTGGAAATACCGCAATCGGTAGGAACAAGCAGTAAGTATTAACGAAACCAAATAAAAAGTGTAGGATGCAATCTGAGCTAGGGATAGAAACTACGAAATGCGATTTGCGATAAGGATGACGTGGCGGTGGGACCAACGGTGGAGCGCAATCGCACTATCGTAGTCAGCGGAAAGGAATCAGTAAGTCTTAAGGAAAAGGGAAAAGGTGGTGGCGTGCGATACCGGTAGCGAAGCGCCATTGCACTATCGCAATTGGCGGAAATGAAGAAGTAAGTCTTAAGGAAAAGGGAAAAGGTTTCACTGTGCGATTATGATGCGACATAGTTGTGGTAAGTTGTAAAGGAAAAGGATGAAGGTTGTGAAATGTGACATGTTGTATCGCAATATCGCGATCGGCAGATGGGAGGGGTAAGTGTTAACGAGAACAACTTAAACCATGCGGAGTGAAAAATGTGAAGTATGGTAGTGGGGATTTCAATGAGGAAGGCGGAGGTTGAGCTTTTGATGGCTTTTGAATGGTTTTTACAAGTTTTGTGTTAAAAATGGTCAGGTAACCGTAAACAAAAAAACAAAGGAAAAAGGCTAGTCAAAGGGCTTAAATGCATTTAGAGAAAAAGGTAGGGTGCAGCAATAAAAAGAAGAAAAAAACAGGAGGGAATGGAGGCGCACTAGCAGTGCTCAGAAGTGTAACACACCTACGGATTCATGCACGGACAACAGAAAAAAATGCATGATAGCAACAGTGAAAGAGAGACTTGGACTTGGTAATGCGGTTTCTTCCCTAAACTCAAACAAAAAGCAATTTTTTTGCCTATGGGAAGGTCTACCTTGCTCGAACCCTATTGAAAGAGATGAGAGGGGAGGCTTGACCACAACTTTTGGATTTTTTCCTCTATTCTACTACTCATAAGCAAATGAACTACAGCAGCACACTGGAAGCAAAACTAAACGACAATGAAACTATTAAAAGCATAACTAATTGAATGACAAAAAGAAAGCTAGCTTAATGGCAGAAAGGTAAAGATAGTAACAATAGAGAAGCTGAGGCACATGGATTGAGACCTAACCCACGAGCCTAGCTCTTTGAAACTTAAATCAGTAGAATGAAATCAGTCTACTCATTTCATAAAAGAATAACCTCATACATCTCTGAAATTTTGATCACTGAGTAAAATAAAAATCTCAATATCTTGCAACAAAGTTCCAACTAAAATAGATTCATTGACTAACCCTTCCTAGCTCTAGCTTTGCTCTATTTATTCTACAGGGCAGCTACCAATAGCTCCCTAAAAATAGGTAATGATTCCATTTGACTCCAAGTGAAGTATGGATTGAGTGCACTTGGTCTTGATTTTCTTGGCTGCCGCTGGAATTTGGATTGCAGGAGGGGATCTCATGAGGATCGTTTGGCTGCCTTTGAGGGTGGACAACCCCCTTGAATATCTCCAAGATTTCTCCCTAATTTTCTGATGTTCGTCACTCTTGATCTTCTAGTGGAAGGGATAAAGTCCCTAAATTATCTCCTTCTCCAAATCTGCATAATCTACCAAATATTCTCACAATATTCTACAAAAATAACCAATATTAGGCACAAATATGAAATTACCTTTAAACCTTCCTAAGAAAATATTAAAGCGTAATAAAACATTATTAAGTGTAGAAGGAGAGATTTAATATATCTTTTCATGTGCATAACGAAATATGGGCTTAAGTTTATATTGGGCCTTATTTTGTATCCAATTTATCCAATTTGAGGAGCCCATGTGCACCCCCTACTGAAATTGTTGCTCATCCTCTGAGCACCTATCCATCCTCCTTGCCTTTTGGTTCTTCCTACATGCTGGCTTATTTCATTTTCTATTTATTGGTCCATGCGCTACTCCTCCTGCTAATATTCTTGCTATTCTTCTCATAGGTGCTTCATGGAGGTCCTCAGATGCCTTAAGAAAATCTGTTTTGCATGCCAAGAGGTGGTGGGTCCACCTTTTATTTTATTTTATTCTTTTCTTTTCTCTCTCTTTTTTTTGTTGCATGCAGAATAAACTCACAGTTCTTTTTTCCCGTGAACTGAGTTCACCCTTGGTCACCCCTTGGTATTCCTTGTCTTCCGTTACAATGAACTGCTTACTACCCACTTTCTCAAGTCCTTTTTACTTTTGTCTTGTTCCTCTTCATGGCGGAATAAGTGAGGCTAGTTGCTAGATAAGGCTGAGGTTGCTCTGTTACTGATTTTGGGTATATAAAAAAATTTCCTTCTCACACTTTTTAATGTTTTATTAAGCTAAAATAGATTCAAAGAAAGGGTTAGATGATTGCATACCTGAGCCTTACCATTGATTTGTTTTTGCAGGTGATATTGAAGATGTTGTCGAAGCTGCTACTAAAGTTGCATGTGGTGATTTGCTTGAGGTCCTTTTGGATCTTCTAAGCATAGGAGGAGTAAGTTCAAGTGTGACTAACTCTGACTAAAGTGTTGACCGAATTTTATTTTTGTGCCAACTTGTTGTCTTTCTGCTTGCAAAGATTGGAGAGAACCTGCATTCATTAGAGAGAGATACATGGAGAAATGCAGTTTTTTTTTCTTTTTTTTGTAAGGCCTACTAGCTGCCTCGATGAGGTTTTCAACTAGTAGGTTTGTCTAGGGGCCTCAAAGGAGGTTTTCACCTAGGATATTTTATTTTTTCTCTTTTTTCTTTAACCCAATGACCGCCTTGTAGAGGTTTTCAATCAGTGAGCCAATATTAGACGCCTCAAAAGAGGTTTTCACTTGAGATTTTATTCTTTTTCCCTTTTTTTCCTTTTTTTTTCACTTTCCTACTCTACTTGAAGAAAACAAAACCTTTTTCAAGTATAGGAATACTTCCAATGGAGCCATGCACACATCAAGATGACAGATAAAATCAAGTGCACACTTGGAATACATGCTTTGACATGTACCGGAATATGAGAGATGAATTTCCTTGACTGGGGTTGTATCAAGTACTGTTGGAGAAGATTGTGTTGCTTCAACTTAATGATTGTTTGGAACCATATGTCAATATAGTTGTGATTTTCATGGTCCACTTGCTGAGTTGGATCACCTTGGATGCCCTCTTCTATTATGACATTCAAATCTTCCTCTTTTTGTTGATTGTTCTCTTGAACACATGGAGGAAATGCTGGTAAACATGAGGAATATTTCTCAACATCTGATTTTGATGTCGGCTCTTCATCAAGTGCAAGCCTCGATCTTTTGATCTCCTCATTTGGATCTTCTTCTTCTTGATGTTGTCCTTCAATGACATTAAGAAAATATCTTCTTTGCAATACCTTTCTTGAACTAAGATGCAGACCATTTAGATCAAGAGGATATGTTTGGTAGTGTTGTACCTCAGCATTGTAAGTGGGCTGAGATACTTCATGGTGTGGGTTTGGAAATGGTGGTACAGGTAGTTGAGTGGGGGTGGATATATGAGATGGATGTGGTTGAGGTTGTGGTTGTGGTGGAGGTGGATGGTAGGGATAGCATGGAGTTGGGCATGGAGGATATTGAGGGAAATATTGAGGATGTTGAGGATTTCTGTTAGGTCCCTATATCACTAGTATAGTCCCTTATTATTGTTAGTGTAACCCCCTTATTGTTATTATTGAACCCTTGTAACCCCCATTTTGTTATTATTGTGCCCCATAATAACCCACTATTGTTATTGTTGTGCCCTTAAATTATTATTGTTAGGTCAACTAGGATTATATTGTGACCCCATGGGCCCCTATATATAGAAAGGAGGGTTTTTTTATTTGTGTCATCCAAGAATTTTTCATTTGTGTAATGTAAATTAGTTTTCACCTCAAAGTGGCTGATTTTTAAGTCGTTGATCTCTCTTTTCTTCTATTTTGTGAGTTGGTTTCATAACAGTTGGTATCAGAGTTTTGGATTCTAGGGTTTGTTGCTCAACAGGGTCCTTCGTGGAATTTTCATATAACTTTTCTTCTACGAGTTTCGGAAGAGTGAAATTTTAGGGTAAGAGAAAGGCAAAATCCTAAAAAAGCTCGTCTAAAAATTTCAGAGCTTGGTTCACAATATTTTGAGAGATATTATCTGTGGAAGTTAGGTATTTTTTCAGGATCCTAAACAGTTCATCGTGGAATTTGCGCTATAACGTTTTTTTTACAAAGGTTCAGAATCTAAACTTCATATGGTGCGAAGCTAAAATCTTGAGGAAATTCGTCAAAAAATTTCAGAGCTTGGTTCGCAATAATTTTGGAGATATGATCTATGGAAGGTAGTGCTTTTTCAGGCTCCTGAATTTCATTTCAAAGAGGTGATCATGGGAAAAGTTCAATAACTCTCTCTCTGGGAATCAGATTGGAGTGCCGTAAAAAGTGGTCACAAGTACACATAATTTAGTTTCTTGGCTATGAATTTTAGAGACAAGGAAAACGTTGAAACACGTGGCAAGTCGTACAAGTTCGCTCTATTGAGCGGGTCCATAATTAGGTCATTGTGGAGATTGGACACAACTTTGTCTTGGAGAATCAAAATCGGGTCGTGGACACTGTGGCATTCAAAGAAGATTCGGAGAGACTCGTCAGAAAATTTCAGATATTGAAGATCCACAATCACAGATATAATACAATTTCAATATCGAGCTCCTCAAAGAAAGTAAAAGGTGTGTATTTTTTTTCCGAATTGCATAAGTCTTGTTTGAAGAATCAAGTTGAATTGATTGCAAGGGCCTATTGTAGAATATATATCAATATTGGAGTCTAAAATGGCCTCTAAAAATAATTCAACACCCATTAAGCCTTTCGAAGTCTCTACTATGACTCATGAAGACGAAGAATGGCAACATGACATATCAAAATTACAAGAGCAAGTGCAACAAATTTAGCTCTACTTAAAGAACAACAAAAAATGAAATGGAAGTTTTGAAGAAAGGCATGGAAACTAAGATGGATGGTTTGAAGAAAGGTGTGGAAGCTAAGATGAATGGTTTGGAAGCTAAGATGGATGGCATGGAAGTGGGAATGGAAGCTAAGATGGATGACATGGAAGCTAAGATCGATGAAAAAATGAAAGACAACATGGAAAACATGAAGAGAGATCTAAAAGTATACATCGAAGGTTTAGGAAAGTTGATACAAGAAATGTTTCCTAATGGTGAAAAGATAGTAGAGGAAACTCATGATGAGAACAAAATAAATGTTAATCGTGATTTCATAAACTCTACTGTTGGAGGGAAGAACCACCATATTCCAAAAAATGGATATGAGGAAGTTTGATGGAAAGGATCCTATAACATGGATACTACAGATGGAGCAATATTTTGATCTCCGTAATGTGCAAAACACACAAAAGGTACGCATTGCAACTTTACATTTAGAACAAAATACATTTGTATGGTATCGATGGCTTTGCTCCCATAAAAAAATTGTCACTTGGTCAATTTTTACGGAGGAAATGATAGCACATTATGAGGATACGAAGAGCAACACCTTTTTTAGCCAATTGATAAATATCAAACAAAAGGGTTTAGTGGGGCAGCACATTGAGGACTTCCAAAAATTGAATATAAGGGTAACTGATATTCCAGAGGAACACAGGATCGATCTCTTCATAAGCACTTTAAAGGATAACATCCAACATGAAGTTCATGTTTTGGAACCAGATTCATTGGAGAAGGCATTCAGGTTGGCAAGAAAAGTTGAATGTAAAATAATGGCGACAAGGAAGCCTACCACTCAATTCTATAAAGAAGGAAGTGTTGCTACGCCTAGATTTCTACAACCTACAAGGTTGACACCACAACAATTGGAAGAAAAAAGAGCAAAAGGGCTTTGCTACAGTTGTGATAGCAAATACACTAAAGGTCATAAGTGTGCTGAGAAGAAATTATTTTACATAGATTGTGAAGAGGAAGAAGAACATGAACAAGAAGAGGATATACACCAGGAACCAACCCTAGAAGAGGAAGAAATGAATCTGACCATATCGTGTAATGCACTGGCAGGAATTACCACTCCTCAAACTCTCAAGATACAAGGACAAATCAAGAATAAAAAGGTAATAGTGTTGATTGATTCAGGTAGCACCCATAATTTTATTCATTGTAAGGTAGCCAAGGAATTAAATTGTTTCCTATACCCAGCACCAGAATGTCAAGTGATGGTTGCAAATGGAGGAACTATAAATTGCTCTGGAAAATGCCATAATATTAAGCTAACCATGGGAGAATATGTATTGACTAGTCCAATGCTTTCCATTCCTATGGGAGGTGCTGATGTTGTACTAGGAGTACAATGGTTACGATATTTGGGGACGGTAGCTTTTAATTTTCAAGAACTTTTCTTGAAATTTTTTTCAGAAGGAAAGGAAGTCGAATTACGGGGTATTGAAGGGAAGCCAGGAAGGATAATAAGCTCTAATGTCATGAAAAAGCTTAAAAATAAAGAACAACGAGGCGTAATTGCACAATTATGCTCACTAGAAGTTTCGACATCAAAATCATCTATTTCTACAGATCTCCAACAAGTCTTGGACAATCATTCCAAGGTGTTTGAAACTCCCAAAGGACTCCCACCTATTCTTGATCATGATCATGCTATTCATTTGATTCCAGGAAGTGTTCCTCCAAACATCAGGCCTTATAGATATCCTTACTTCCAAAAGAGCGAAATTGAACATATGATTGCAGAAATGTTAGAGGCATGTATAATTCAACCTAGTCAAAGTTCTTTCTCTGCTCCTATAGTTTTGGTACACAAGAAGGATTGATCATGGCGAATGTGTCCGGATTATAGGGAGCTCAATAAGCTCACCATTAAAGATAAATTTCCCATTCCTGTGATTGATGAATTATTGGATGAATTAGATGGAGCAATTTATTTTACCAAGTTGGATCTTCGTTCAGGATATCATCAAATTAGAATGAAGACTGAAGATATTCCAAAAACAGCATTTCGAACTCATGAGGGTCATTATGAATTTTTGGTCATGCCTTTTGGCCTTACCAATGCACCTTCTACATTTCAGGGTTGATGAATTCCATTTTCAAACCCTTCCTTAGAAAATTTGTGCTAGTATTTTTTGATGATATACTAATCTACAGCAGGTCTTGGAAGGATCATGTTGAACATGTTGACAAGGTGCTCAAACTATTGCGGGAGAAACAATTATATGCAAAAAAATCCAAATGTTTCTTTGGAGTACAAGAGGTGGAATATTTGGGTCATATTGTATCTCACGAGGGTGTGAAAGTAGACCCTAACAAAATTAAAGCCATTAAGGAATGGAAAGTCCCCACAACCATAAAGAAGTTGCGAGGATTTCTTGGGTTAACAGGGTATTATCGCAAGTTTGTTAAGAATTATGGGAGAATAGCAGCACCTCTAACAACATTATTGAAGAAAGATGCATTTTCATGGACTCCTGAAGCAACTAAGGCCTTTGAACGTCTTAAAGAGGCAATGTGCCTAGCACCGGTCTTAGCTACGCTAGACTTCACAAAAACCTTTATTGTGGAATGTGATGCCTCAGGAAATGGAATTGGTGCAGTTTTAATGCAGGAAGGAAGACCCATTGCTTTTGAAAGTCGTCCAATCAAAGGAAAGTATTTACAGAAACCTATTTATGAGAAGGAAATGTTATCAATACTACATGAACTAAAGAAATGGTGAACTTACCTAATGGGAAGACACTTCAAGGTAAAAACTGATCATGATAGTCTTAAACACTTTTTGGAACAAAGAATATTGTCAGAAGAGCAGCAAAAATGGGTCACAAAGATGTTGGGTTATGACTTTGAAATAATCTACAAAAAAGGAAAGCTTAATGTTGTTGCAGATGCACTCTCAAGAAAGAATGAAGAGGTGGAAGCATTGCTTTTTGCCATTTCTATTATCCAACCAGATTGGATAACCGAAGCAAGGGATGAATGGAAGAAGGACGAAGAAGTGTGGACACTCATTCAAAAGTTGCAGCAAGATCCTAGTACATCTGATACATTTAGTTGGAAAAATGATTCCTTATGGTACAAAGATCTCTTATATCTTTGCAAAAATTCCCAACTAAAACAAAAGATTCTTTTGGAATTGCACACTTCTCCTTTAGGAGGACACTCAGGATTTTTAAAAACTTACCACAGGGTGAAGAAAGAATTTTTTTGGGATGGCCTTAAATCTGATATTCAAAATTTTGTGGCGGAATGTTTGGTTTGCCAGCAGAATAAAGTGGAGACAATTAAGACCCCGGGACTTCTACAACCTTTATCCATTTCAAGTCAACGTTGGGAGGAGATTTCAATGGATTTTATCACAGGTTTACCTAAGTCCGAAGGAAAGAATGTCATCATGGTGGTAGTTGATAGACTTACCAAGTATGCACACTTTTGTGTATTATCTCATCCATTTAAAGCAAGTACAGTTGCTACTACATTTATGGACAGAATTCAAAAGCTACATGGAAGCCCAAGGGTTATTGTGAGCGACAGAGATCCCATTTTTACTGGAAGTTTTTGGACGGAGTTATTTTCTTGTTTGGGTACTCAATTAGCTCATAGCTCATCTTATCATCCTCAATCTGATGGTCAAACTGAGATCGTAAATAAATGTTTGGAAGGATATCTTCATTGCTTTGTATCTGATAAACAAACACAATGATTCAAGTGGTTACCTCTTGTTGAATGGTGGTATAACACTTCCTTCCATACTGCAGCAAAAATGACCCCATTTATGGCACTTTATGGATATCATCCACCATCCATCACATCATCTTTAAGAGAAAATTCTAAGGTTCAAGCAGTGGAAGATCACATCGAGCATCAGCAAGAAGTTCTCCAACTCTTAAAGGATAACCTGAATTTGGCACAAAATCGAATGAAACAACAGGCAGATCAACATCGCAACGAGAGAAGTTTTGTTGTAGGAGATTGGGTATTTTTACGGCTACAACCTTACAAACAAATGTCCCTCAAGCAAGCTAAGAAGGATAATAAATTATCGCCAAAGTACTATGGTCCTTACAAGGTGTTGCAAAAGATTGGTACTATGGCATACAAATTGGAGCTTCCTGCTTATTCGCGAGTACATCCAGTTTTCCATGTTTCATGCTTAAAGAAGGTTATAGGAGAAAATCTTCCAGTTCAAACAATATTGCCAGAACTTGATGAGGAAGGAAATATCATATTGGAACCAGAAGCGGTCATGGAAACAAGAACTCGACAACTACGGAATCGATCAATTTCAGAGTATCTCATCAAGTGGAAGAACTTACCCACTGAAGATTCTACTTGGGAGGATGAGAATTTTATACAGAAGCACCCAGAGCTACTCAAGCGTTGAGGACAACACTTTTTTGAAGGAGAGGGGCATGTTAGGTCCCTATATTACTAGTATAGTCCCTTATTGTTATTAGTGTAACCCCCTTATTGTTATTATTGTAACCTTGTAACCCCCATTTTGTTATTATTGTGCCCTTAAATTATTATTGTTAGGTCGGCTAGGATTACATTGTGGCCCACTAGGATTACATTATGGCCCCATGGACTCCTATATATAGAAAGGAGGTTTTGGTAAATTGTATCATCCAAGAATTGTTCATTTATGTAATGTATTGGAGGTTGCCCCCTCGAAGTGGCTTATTTCTAAGGCGTTGATATCTCTTTTCTTCTATTTTGGAGATGGTTACACAACAATTTCCCCAATAAGGTCCTTCCCAACCATGTTGCCAAGATTGGTTTTTGGGTTGAGATGGCCAAGGTTGCCAATGAGGAAGTGTGCCCCAATTAGTTTGAGATGGATGAGAATAATCTTGAAATTGTGGAGTGGGTCCTTGCATCATATCAAGTTGACCAGGCTGCCAGGGTCTCCTTGGAGCTACATAACATAACTTCTTTGGTGATTGCCTTGCTCCATTGTCTTATTGGTAAACTTCTTTAAACCCAGGGAATGATGAAAAAAATTTAGTAGCATATGATTTTTCATGGATAACAAAAATATCAGCATCTTCTTTTTGATAATTTTGCATGCTTAACATTTCTACTTGTTCACTTAGACTGCTAAGAATTTCTGTTTTAAAGTTATCAAGAAAATTTCCAAGTTCATTTTTCCTTACCAATGTTGATGCTGACTTACTTGCTCTTTCCCTTCCTCTTGATATGTGCTTGCATGTTTCACAAATTTCTTCAAATGACAATTGATATACATCTCCTTTACTCATGAGATTAAGGATATCAATCCACTCATCCCTAATTTTTCTAATTAAGAGGGTTTTTAGTGTGTCAAATCCTAAATAATGCAATTTTTCCCTCTTAACATTATACATGAACCTCTCTATTAGATCCTCAAGGCTCTCATATTCTTCTTGGTTCATTCTAAAAATTTCCTCTCTAATATCACGATCTTTGTATTTTTCTAGAAATATCTTTTGCATATCATTCCATGATCTTATTGAATTAGTACCTAGACTCATGAACCATTTAAGAGCTCTATCCTTCAATGTTGTAGGAAAAAATCTTAGTTTTTGAGTGTGTGATAAGTATCCATAAGACCTACAAAGTATCTCAAATTCAAAGATAAATGTTTTCAGATCCTCTATCCTCATACCATGGAAGTTGGGAAGGAAAGATCGAGGGATGTTCTTCATATGTACATTGATGTCCATATCTTGAATGGGAAACCTAATAAGATCTTCTTCATTGTCATCATATCCATCCATCTCTTCTACCTTCAAAAGTGTATGGTGATGTGGTTCTTACTGCACCACGTGGTCAAGTGGGGGGGTTTGGTATTGGAGAAGTATTTTTTCTTTTTATTTCTGAGTATCCCTACTCCTATGAGGCATGAAAATAAGATATTCTTGTATATATTTTTTTTATATTTCTGAAATGGCATGAAAAGAAAGGAAATCATAAAAGAATGCTAAAAATAAAATCAAAGCATCTACTAGACACCTCCCCAGCAACGACACCAAAAATTGGTGAGCACTGGTATTGCACCAAGAGTGTTGCAACTCCCAGGTGCTGCCCTACTTTACTTTATCAACCTGGGTTTCATACAAACTTGGCGGTGATAGTGCTATATACACAACAAATGCATTTTTTTGATATCATCTTCTTCTACTTTACGAAAGAATGCTATTTCTAAGGGTTCTCAGTGAAGTCTATCACACTTCAAGTAAAGTAAACTAAGTTGTAGAAAGGAAATGACATAAAGGAAACTAAACTAAATAGTTGGAAATAAATGACAGGAATGAAACTATTTTAATTTTCAGAAAAGGAAATGACTAAAAATAAACTAAGCTAACTTACTGAAAATAAATGGCAAAAAGGAAAATAATTCTAAACCACACTTAACTTGGCCAAATGACTAAATTCACTCTACTTATCCTATGGTCTATATATCATGCTTCTATTCTTGCAACTAAGCTATCCATGACTTAATTCTAATTAAAAATAGTCTTGATTTGCAGCTTGGAGGAAAGAAAAGGGTTAAAGAGGCTAATGGAGGGCTTAACACATGAAATGAGGCTTAGAAGTGGAAAGTGGGGGTTTAAACCTTATAAAACCTTATAATATGGTGTAGAAATGGCTTTGGAGAGGAATAATGTGAAATATGCAATGACAGAGATGCAATGGAGGGGAAGGTTGCGATATGCGATATCACAATCGGAACTTCAAAAAATTGGAGTGGCAAGCATTAAAAAGGAAACAAAAAAATGCGATGTATGATTTGCGATGCGGAGTGGTGATGTGGAGGTGGGGCCGATATTGCAATCACGGTATTGCAGAGTTTGAGTGGTAAGTGTTAAAGAAAGAAACAAGAAATGTGATTTGTGATGTGCGATGTGGCGGCAATATCGCATCGGCTTTCGAAAACAATAAGTGTTAAAGGAAACAGGGAAGTGTTGCAGTGAGCAATTTGCAATGCAGTGGCAATATCGCAGTTGGTGGGAACGAGCAATAACTATTAACAGAACAAAATAAAAAGCACGGAATGCGATCTATGCTAGGGATAAAAATGATGGAATGTGATTTGCGATAGGGATGACGTGGTGGTGAGACCAACGGCGGAGCTCGATCTCACTATCGCAATTGGCGGCAAGGAAGCAGTAAGTCTTAAGGAAAAGGGAAAAGCTTGCGGCGTACGATTGCGATGTGGCGGAGTTGCGGTAAGTTGTAAAGGAAAAGGATGAAGGTTGTGAAATGTGATATGGTGTATCACAATATCGCAATCGGCGAATGGGAGTGGTAAGTGTTAACATGAACAACTTAAACCATGCAGAGTGCAAAATGAAAAGTATGGTAGCGGGGATTTCGAGGAGGAAGGTAGAGGTTGAGTTTTTTATGGTTTTTGAACATTTTTTACGTGTTCTGGGTTAAAAAGGGTAAGGTAACCATAAACAACAAAACAAAGGAACAAGATGGGCCAAAAGTCTTAAATGCATTTAGAGAAAAAGCTAGGGTGCAACAATAAAAAGAAGCGGAAAAAGGGAGGGAATGGAGGCGCACCAACAGTGCTCAAAAGTGTAACACACATGTGGATTCATGCACAGACAACATACGGAAATGCGTGATAACAACAGTGAAATAGAGACTCGGACTTGGTAATGCAGTTTCTTCCCTAAACTCAAACAAAAAGCAATTTTTGGCCTGTGGGAAGGTCTACCCGCCCGAACTCTATTGACAGAGATGAGAGGGGGAGGCTTTACCACAACTTTTGGAGTTTTTCCTCTATTCTACTAGTCACAAGAAAATGAACTAAAACAACACACTGGAAGCAAAACTAAACAACATTGAAACTATTAAAAGTAGATCTAACTAAACGGCAAAAGAAAAACTAGCTAAATGATAGAAATGAAAAGATAGTAACAACAGAGAAGCTAAGGCAAATGGATTGGGCCCTAACCCACGAGCCTAGCTCTCTAAACTTAAATCAGTCGAATCAAATCAGTCTTCTTATTTCATAAAATAATAACCTCATAGCTTGCAACAAATTTTCAACTAGAATCGATTGGAATTGACCAACATTGACTGACCCTTCCTAGCTCTAGCTCTGCTCTATTTATTCTAGAAGGCAACTACCAACAACTCCCTAAAAATAGGTAATGAGTCCACTTGACTCCAAGTGAAGTATGGCTTGAGTGAACTTGGTCTTGAGTTGCTTGGCTGCCTCTGGAATTCAAATTGCTAGAGGGGATCTCATGAGGATCATTTGGATGCCTTTGAGGGTGGAAAACCCCCTTGAATCTCTCCAAGATTTCTCCCTAATTTCCTTATATTCTTCACTCTTGATCTTCCAATGGCAGGAAGCAAGTCCCTAAATTATATCCTTCTCCAAATCTGCATAATATGCCAAATATTATCACAATATTCTACAAAAGTAACCAATATTAGGCACAAATATGCAATTACCTTTAAACCTTCCTAAGAAAATATTAAAGCATAAGAAAACATTATTAAGTGTATAACGAGATATTTAATATATATTTTCATATGCATAAGGAAGGTAGATTTTCTTAAGAAAGGTTAGATGGGCCTTATTCTATGTCTAATTTAGAAGCCCATCACATGCCATGTGGAAAAACTTGAGTGGTGCCACATGTCTCTTAGATTTGGCCCACTTGGCCACCCAAAAATTCCAAATCATCATGCAATATGCCACACCCTCACTGGTGTCGCATCACTGATGACATCATGCTGACATCATCATCTACTTTTGTTTCCACCTATGCATCCACATCACCTTTGTTGACCAATAAAAATTTTCCATGTGTCTTCTACGTTGTCACCTCATATTTTTGTGAAGGGTCCCAAAATATTGTTTTTTCAATGAATTTCTCTATAAAATAAAGTACCCAGAATATTTCAGGGGTTGGTGTTTAGGAAGTTGGCTCATTTATCTATTTCTCCTAACCTTTGACTTAGTTTCATACGACTGGTGGTTTTGCAGACCCCCCTTGAATGCTATCATTATAAAGGGGTGGGAGTCCCACTTTAATTCTCCATCGTTGATCCACTGATTGGAGGTTTGGGAAAAACTACTTATAATGAGGCCTTGCCTAATGTTAACTTATGAATGGTCATGGGCCCCGTCCTTTTGTGCAATGCACTTGTTGAGACCTATGATGCACTTTTGTATTCAAACTTGCATGAGTTTTAAACACTGCTCTGATCTGCCAAGTTTGAACAAACACCAAACTTTCACAAATTTGGCCTTACCACTAGGGTTAACTACCATATTTTACTTTTAGGGATTTTTATCTTTGACTATTAATAACTTCTGATCTAGGAATCCTTTTTCAAACTTCAATATACCACTAGAAATATATTTTAGAGCTATCCATCTGAGTACTCTCCAACAGCACTTGATATGATATGCTACAAAAGAAATGACTCCAAATTCTTTGTTCTTGTATCAATATTCTTGCAATGATCAATGCCTTTGCCATCAAAATTCCAGCTAAAATTCTCCCTTGCCATAAAATTTATGTCTAACATTCTCCCTTTCCATTAATGACAACTTATTTATAACATTCCCCCACCCCTTTGACATTGATGGAAACACCATAAGGAACAAACATAGGAAACATATGGTATATGGAAACAAAAATTAAACAAACATCAAACATATGGAAACACCACAAATCACAAGAAAAGTGTACTTATTACTTATTTTTCTTCTCCCTTGGTGGATGTTGCTCCCTTATGATGCATTTCTCCTTTTTTGTACTTCTCCTCCTTTCATTTTGTTTGAGGTACATCTCCCCCTTTGACATTAACGGAAAATAAAATAACATGCCCCCCTACAACTTATTTCCCCCTGTCTTACTAGTATTATGGACTTGATAGCCTCCATTTGATATGTTGAGTGCTGACTAGCTACCTTTCTTCCTCTTGAGGAAGATCTTGTGGTGGGAATTAAGAAGAAATAATCCCAATATCTTCCTTAAATACTCAAATTGATACCTTGGGAGAGGTTTGGTGAATATATGTTATGTATATTTTATTAACTATTAGTTAAATATAGTTATCTTAGGTTTATTAATGTGGAAGGGCATGATCAACGATCATGTCTTTTCGCCAAGGGACACATAAGGTTGTATTTAAAGCTTTGGTGATCCCCACTTGTAATCATCTCATCTTTTATCAATAATAATATATACTTATCAAGTTTACCAGAGTCTTTACACTCCATTGGTATCGAAGCAATCACTTTTCAGGATTTGTGTGATCACCAAGAATTAAGGAATTACAAGAAAATTCCAGAATTGCAGATTTTTTTTTTAAATCGAGTGCTTGTGAGCAACATTTGTTTAAAAAAAAAAAAAATTACAATTTTTTCCTCCCCCAAATTTTTTTTCCCTCTTCCCCCACGGCCCTCGACCTCCCCCCCAACCCTCACTCCCATCTTTCCTCGACCTCACCTCTTGCCCCCCCCCTCTATCCAAATCCCCTCACCTCTCGGCCCTTCGACCCCTCCCAACACTCCTCCCACACTCCGCCCCCTGTCTCCTCTCTTCCCACTGCTCTCTACACTCCATCTTGCCTTCCCCTTCCGCGACCATCCCCCACTCCTCCCCGCCTTCTCCGTCTCCCCTCCCCCGATCCCCTCCCAACCCGCTCCCCCTCGAGCACTCTCCCCTCTTCACTTACCCCCATCCCCCGCCTCACCACCCTCCTCTCCGCCCTTGACCGACCCCTATACCCTCTACTCATACCCCGCGCTACCCTTCCCTCGCCCTTCCTTGACACCTGCACACTCCCCTCGGCCCCTCCTGCGGCCATCCTCCACTCCTCCCCGACCACCCTTCCTCCCTTCGCCTTCTACCTCCCCCGACGTCCATCTTGCTCGCTCACACACCCTTCCCCGCCTCCCTACTCACGCCCTTCCCCTTATCACTCCGCCCACTCCCCGACCCTCTCCCCGCCATCTTCCCCACTCTCGTTCCCACCCTTCTCCTTTTGCCTCAGTCGTCCACCCTATTGCGGCCCTTCCGCCATTTGCCGCCACCCTCCCTCGGCCCTCCTGCCATCAACCTTCGCCCCCCCCCCCTCCCCGCCCGCCTTCCGAAGCCACTCCGCCATCCGCCTTCCCCTTCCGTCGTCATCCCACCTTCCCCCACTTTTTCCCTGCCGTCTCCCCGTCGCCATCAACAGTGAAACATATTTTTTTTTTTTTAATTTATAATAGTACGACCTTTCACGAGTAGACGTCGTTTAAAAACATTGAAAATTTAACATATATATATATATATATATATATATATATGTATATGTATATATGGAATTGATGAAGGTTTGATTTTTAGATCAGGATGAAATTTTTAGTTATATATATATATATATATATATATATATATATATATATATATATATATATATATATATATATGTATGTATATGTATGTATATATATATATATATATATATATATATATATGTATATAATTTACATTTAATAAATATATATTATATATTTATATATAATTTATATAATAGTTATATAATAAGCAAAAAAATTATATAATTATTATTATTTTAAAAAAATATAATAATAATAATAATAATAAAATTATTATTATTATTTAAAAAAAAAAAATATATATATATATATATATATATCCTCTCACTCTCCTCTTTGTTGCCCCCGGACAAAGCTTTTAAGGAAAAGGGGATAAGCCCTAATTACAAGGAGTATGAGGAGTATGACGTCATCAATGTCGATGGTCAATTTCCAAAAAAATTGCTAGATCTTGAGAAACAGATCAATAATAATTCCGAAGACATTGGCAAAAGATTAGTCGGTCTCAAAGGTACAGTTGCAGGAAACTCCAACGACATCAAAAAGGTTCAAGATATGACGAATCGAACAGAAAGACAAATGTGGCTTAATCATAACGAGGCCACAGAAAATCTTAGCGAAGAAATGAAAAAGATGACAAACCTCTTCGATAAAATAAATGATAAGATAGATAAGATAAGTCAGGCACAAAAACCAATATTCTTGAATGTTGAACATAATCAACTGAACAATTCAGCTAATTCAGATCATAATCATGAATATAACATGTTTGAAAAAGAGCAATTAAATGAGGTTGAATTGGAAAAAAGCTCACATGAAAGCTATAGTGTTGATATACCTAGAAGCAGAGATTCTGAAATCAACCATGAAAGTTATAGAGCTGAGAAACCAAGAGAATAAAATGTAACTCAATCCACTAATAAAGCCAGTGATGCAGCAACAGAAGTTATTGAGAACTTTTATATAAACAAAAATTCAATGGTAGAAAAAGAAACAATGTTGGTGAAGGAGCCACATAAAGAATTCAACGTGACTGCTATCACAGATGCAACAACAGACATAGTCGTTGAAAATGAAGGAAACCATGGAAATAAAAATGCTTATAAACAACAAAATGTTTCATCCCTAGATTTGAAAGGAAAATGGGAAGAGACAAACACAGCCGAAGCCAGTGATACAGCGCCAGAAGCTGTTGAGACCTTCGGTGATGAAGAAGATATGGTTGTTAAGAAGGGAATGTTTGATGATGAGAAGAAGTTGCATAGGATGATAATTGTTGGTAACTTACCTCTAAATCTAAAAAGGAACCACGAAGAATCACCAGTAGTACAAGGAATAGTTCAGACACACGCAAAAGTATTTCAAGACCTGCCAATGAAAATGTCTCCTAATAGGGAAATCAAACATCCAATAGAAGGCAAGACAGGATCCGACCCTGTCAATATCAAATCTTGTCACTATCCACATCACCAAAAGATTGAACTCAATAAGATGCTCTATGATCTTTTTAAAATGTGGGAAGCAAGAGCTCGCCGCTCGAGAAACCTAGACATTTTTCAACGTTGTCCATCATTACGTATGATTTGAGGACAAAGCATATTTAAGAGAGGGGAAATGTTATGTATATTTTATTAATTATTAGTTAAATATATTTATCTTAGGTTTATTAATGTGGAAGGGCATGATCAACAATCATGCCTCTTTGCCAAGGGACACCATAAGGCTATATTTAAAGCTTTGGTGATCCCCACTTGTAATCATCTCATCTTTTATCAATAATAATATATACTTATCAAGTTTACCAGAGTCTTTACACTCCAATATATCAACTACCTACTCTTTTTTACGTACTTACCCCAACTTGAAAATTTGATTTGCAAATTTCTCTCTTAAGAAATGGTACTTGATTGGAATATGCTTTGTCTTTGAATGGAAAACATGATTCTTGGACATGTTGATTTCACTTGTATGATCACAAACGATAGGAATATGTTGATCATATAATACTGGTATATCTTGTAAAGTCTACTTCATCCATAAGAGATGAGTGCAACAAGAAGCTGCTACTTTGTATCCTTCCTTAGCAGTAAAGAGATAAATTCATGCTTGCTTCTTGCTTAACCATGAAATGAGATATTCACTAAGAAAGAAAGCACCACCACTAGTTCTCTTTCTATCATCTACCTCACATGCCCAATCAACCTCAGTAAAAATAGTTAGTGAAATATATTTACCTTGGGCTTACCAAAGTCCATAGTCCATTATGTCTCTTAAATATATGAGAATCCTCTTAGGCTACAAGTAGATTACTTTGTCTAGGGGCTTCTTGAAATATTCAAACAATACCAAATTATTGCTTGGTGTCTAGTCTTGAGGTTATCAAATATAGGAGGCTGAAAATAATGAATTTGTATAAAGTCTAATCCACCTTTGGTGAATCACCAGTCTTCCTGAGCTTGCAAGTTGGAACCATTGGAGTGCTTACCAAAGAAAATTCCTCCATGAAAAAATTATTCAAAACTTCCATGAGATACTCACTTTGTGAGATAAATATATATTTGGAAGATTGTACAATCTGTAAACCAAGGAAATAAGAAATTTCTCCAAGCATAGACATCTCAAATCAAACCTTCATATCAGCTGCAAATTGACATGTCAGTTGATCTAAATCAGTGGAAAAAATAATATCATCAACATAGACAACCACTACTAACAATTTTCCATCATTAGATTTCACATACAAATTAGTATCAGCTACACCTCATTTAAAACCACACTTGAGAAAGTAACTATACAACTTGGAATAAAAAACACTTTGGGCTTGTTTGAGACTATACAAGGCCTTATTCAAATTACAAACATAATCAGGATTATCTAACAAATTAAAACCATATGGTTGCTCAATGTATAATTATTCATGTAATTATCCATTCAAGAAAGAAGATTTGACATCCATCTGATATATCTTGAATTTATTTAAAATAACAAAGGCAAAAAACATTCTTATTTCCTCTAATCAAGCAACATGAGAAAAGGTTTCATCAAACTCCATACCTTAAATTTGTCCATAGCCTTGGAAAACTAACCTTTTTTTATTTCTTACCACTTCACCATGCTCATTCAATTTGTTCTTGAAGACCCACTTAGTTCCAATAACATTCTTGTTTGTTGGTCTAGAAACAAGTTCCCATGTTTGATTTTTATCAGTCCTGTAGAGCTCTTCATGAATGTATTTTAAACAATTATCATTTTAGTTGGCCTAAGAAAAATCCTTTGGTTCTGTCATAGATAACATAACTGCATGCACTTATGTAGGGGGATTTAAAAGTATTTTTCTTTTCTGCACACTTGTGTTCAAGTCATTAAAATTTGGTCAGTTGATTGGTGTTTTTTCACATACCTTGTAGGATCCTTGGTCTTAGGACTGAGGGATTCTTCATTTTCTTCATCTGAAAGTTATTGTAATCCTTCTCATCATTGTTGACTAGATTATTTGAGCTATTATTTACTGGTTGATTGTCTTCACAATTGATATGTTCATCAATTCTATAATTATTACAATCAATTATCCTCTTTATATTCTTGTTGTAGCATCTATAGCCCTTGATATTTTTAAAGTATCCAAGAAAAATGCCTTCATCAACCATTGCATCAAACTTACCAAGCTTTTCATTGTTCCTTTTTATATAACATTCGCTTCCAAAAACTTTGAAAAGATTGAATGTTGCGGGTATTTCATACCAAATCTCGTAAGGGGTTTTTTCACTGTTTGGTATAAAGTGTGTTTTGTTTAGAATCACCACTTCCATGTGAATATATTTATCCCAAAATATATATTTAATGTTTCTTTCCCATCATGGCTCTGACCAACTACTTGATTAATCTATTGGCTCTCTCTGCTACACCATTCTACTATGGAGTCTCTACTTTTGTAAATTGATTTTTGATGCCATGTTTCTTGTAGAAGGCATTAAACTCTTTAGAAGTAAACTCACCTCCATTATAATACCTTATGCACTTGATTTTATAGCCTATCTCATTTTTATCCATGGCCTTAAATTCTTTAAACTTTTCAAAGGCTTTTGATTTTCTCTTAAAAACTCTACCCATATCATTTTTCTGAAATCATCAATGATAAGCATGAAATTCAATTGACCTATGGGTGTTTTTTTTCTCGTGATACCACATAATTCCATATGTACTAATTGTAGTGACCTAGTTGATGAGTTATCCTTGGAATTAAATGGTACTCAAACTTGTTTTCTAACCTGATAGGACTTGCAAATAATATTCTCTGGCTTTGAAAGATTTGGTAGATATTTAACAACATTCTTCTTTCCGAAATTGATAATTTGATCAAAATTCAGATGTCTAAGTCTTCTATGCCACAACCAAGTCTCATCAATATTTGAAAAACAAAACCTCTATGTTTTCTCTTTTATTACATAAACATTATTGTATGTTCTTACAACTTCAACTACTATTTCTCCAATGACTGCACAATTTATTTGGAAATTTTTAGCTTTGAACAACACATAAAAACCTTAGTCACACATTTGAGACATACTAAGTAAATTATGCTTTACCCCACCAATAAACAACACTTTCTTTTCATTTCCTCTGCCATTAGCTAAACTGACGACTCCTTTACCAACAATCTTACCAGGTGCATCATTTCCAAAGGTCATGTTACCTTTCTCAACTGGGTTCCATGAAAAAAAATTACTTTTGTCTCCTGAGATGTGTCCAAAATATCCATTGTCAACATGCCAATGGATTCCTTCATTTTGAGCATATAAAACAATATTACGATTATTTGTGATTTCCTTTTCCTTCTATACTTTGGGTTCTTGGGTTTCTTTCTCAATAATAGGATCAAGCCTTTTATTTCTCAAACTGCAATCAACTACTTTGTGCCCAAAATTCTTACAAAAATAGCATTGAATCAAATTATTCAAAGGAGTGAATGGATTGTTTTACCTAGGTCTGCTCATCCTCTACCTGATAGATTGGTTATTTGGATAATAATTTCATCTTCGTCGCTTGAGATATCTAAATGATAAATTCACCCTGCAATTTGTTGCCTTGTGCCCATAATTTGTACACGTAAAAAATATTTTGGAAATATTCCTTCATACTTGGGAGAAAATCAATTTTTGAAATCTTGTTGGGTTGTATTTTGATAAATTCGATTTTCCTCTCTAGCGTTGATCCTCCATTGCTTTGTGGGGTTCAATCTGCTATTTTAATTTCCCCTCTTATTTCGTTGTTGTTGATTTGTTTTTTGCTGCAAATTGGGCTGAGTGCTTCCTGTTCTCCTTGATGTTTCGTTGAGGCATCTCTGGCTACTGCGCTACCTTTATTCTTTGCTCCTTGCACAAAGGTAATCACTTTATTTCACTTTAAATAAATTGTTGAGATTGACTTGGCCTTAAATACAATAACAATTTTTTTATTGGAGTCTACTCTCTGTGCTTCAAAAGCTCCTTTAAACTTCCAGTCATTTTTCTAAAATTTCCATTAAATATTAATTAGGATTTTTCCTTTTCAAGCCCTTTCCTTATCAAAAAAAGTTCTCCTTCAAGCCTCTCACATGCTTGATTTTTCTCACTAAGATACTGAGTTAGAGTTTCTTGAATCTTCTTACTTCTTCAATTTGCAGGAGTAGAGGTTCAATATCTTCAACTTTGTCCTTGATCAACAATTCCTTTTGAGTTTTATTTTTCTTTCTCACTGACCAACTCTCCTTCTAGTTCAAACTTGACCCCTTCACCATAAGAATCAACAACTTATATTTCCAAATTTTCTACAGCCATGAGCATAAATTCCTTTGAGATTTCATAATCTCTGTCCTCATCTGAAGATTGGATTCATTCACTATCATAGGATCTAGCATCTTCGGTGTATAATATTTTCTTTTTATCTTTATTTTAATCCTTTTGCACTTTTCTACACTTCTCTCTAGGGTCGTATTCTTTCTTCTTATTTTTATGACACTTGGAGGCATAGTGATCAAATTTACCACAATTAAAGCACTTAAAAGGTAGCTTACCTTTGTAATTGCCTAAGCCTCTCTTGAGATTCCTCACAAAATTAAATTCCTCTTCATATGACTCACAACATGAATCATCATGTTCTTCCTTGGGAATTTTATCTGATTTGAAGGTTGAATCCTTTTTCGTAGGATTTCCATTAGAAATTATCATCTCCTAAGCAGTAAGAGTTCAAAGTAGTTGGTCGAAATTGAGAGTCTCCAACTCTATTATCTCCTCAATGGTTGAAACATTGGGATTAAATATCTTAGGGAGAGATCTCAATACCTTTTGAACTACTACTGGCTCTTCTAAATTTTCATCAAGACCTATGATAGTGTTCACAAACACATGAATTCTAAGCAAGTATTTAGTAATATCTTCATCATAATTAATTTTCAAAGACTTAAATTGCATCCTAAAACCTTGAAGATTGGCTTGAATAACCTTGTTTTCATCTTCATATTAGCTTCTCATCTTGTCCCAAAGAGCTTTTGTAGTAAACTAGTCCATGACCTTGGATAGATATGATTTAGGTAGGCCAACAAGTAGGAAATTCGTAGCTTTATAATTTCATGTAAAATTCATCTTTTGATCTCTAGTAATCAAGGCTATAGGATTTTTATATTATTCTTCCAATGCATCCCATAGATTAGCTCCAAGTGATTGAATATAGGTTTTCATTTTGAATTTTCAAAACACATAGTTTGTTCAATTTACCATAGGTGCTAGATTCATATATCCTCCTTCTTGGTTTTTCGTGGTCCTTGATATTTATTCCAAATGTTAAATTGATATGAGGTAACCTGGTTTTTCTTTGATACCAATTGTTAGAAACCAGGACAATACTGAGAAGGGGGGGGGGGGTGGTGTGAATCAATATTGTAGGAATTATTATTTTTCTTTCACTAGTAAAACTACTAGGACACCAATAATATTTTAGCAACAAATCATATGAGCATCACAAGAGTGAACACAATAAGCACAAAATAGAACACATAAATTTGTTAAACTTCTCTTCAATTAAATTCACAAAGGAAAGCCTCTACTTGTTACAAAGTTCTCTGGATGCAACCAAAAGGAAACTAATACTCCCTAATTTATCAGCTACAACTGAAAAGAGCTAAAACCCCTAAGTTATCAACTACAAATAAAAGGAGATCCAACCCCTAACTATTTACTTACCACTATTGGAAGGAGCTACAACCCCCTGACATGCAAGCTACTACTTGCTTGCAATACTATAGGATAATTATTTTCTTTCACTAGTAAAGCTAATAGGAAACCAATAAATATTTTAGCAACAAATCATATGATCATCACAAGAGTGAACACAAGAAGCACAAAATATACCACATAAATTCTTCAAACTTCTCTTTAGTTAAATTCATAAAGGAAAGCTTCTACTTGTTTTTACAAAGTTATTTGGATGCAACCAGAAGGAAGTTAATACTCCCTAATTTATCAGCTACAACTGAAAGGAGCTACAACCCCTAATTTATCAACTACCACTAAAAGGATCTCCAACCCCTAACAATTTACCAACCACTATTGCAAGGAGATACAAGCCTTGACATGCAAGCTACTACTTGCTTGACCTTCTTGATTCATCTTTCTTTCAATTTTCAAACTCATATCATGAAGGTCACTTTCATAAAAAAATAAATATCTCACTTCAAACACTCACAAAAACACCATAAAATCATCTTAATAAATCTCTAATCACTGATAAATCCACCATACGCACCAAAAACATCTATCCATAACCATTGTGCCAACTGTTTTTAACACTATTCTTGCAAATTAGATTGTGCTTATATAGAGTTTGGACTGATATTTTTAGTTATTTAACTTTTAGTTAAGTTCAACTCATTTAATTGCATGAATATTTATTTTTAACTCCTATAACACTTTTTTCAAGTCTTTTGAATTCTATCTTTAATTCTTCTATCTCTTCTCTCTGATCACTGTAAGAAAACTTGACTTAAACTATCCAAATTTACGATTTTGGTATTTTTACATGTTTTAAAAAAACTTATAAATTTGACGCATCACTAAATTTGGAAAAATCACCAAACATACCTCTAATTCTATCCATACCAATTTTAAAACTACTCGGATAGGTGGTGTAATCTGCCAACTTCTAGATCTCTTAAGCAATAATGATTTCACCATATGACCTTGGTGTTAGGACCAAGTCACTATAAGGTCAGGGAAAAATGAGGTTGGGGGTCATTGGCAATTTCCAGCCAAATATCATTAAAATTATAAAAACCTGCAAAACACATCCCTAGACAATATTTAAAATGTAGTTCGAATGTCAGAGTATTTTTCCCAGCTACATACTGGATTTTTCCTCTAACTAGCCTGAGGCCCGACTAACTAGAAGTCCTACCTTCTGCTCTATTTCTTTCAATTTCTTCAATTTACACCAAAAATAAAATATATAGAAAATCCTTGCAAAACACGTCCCATGGTGTGAACTCAGTGCCACATGGTGGCTCCTGATTTGTGCCATGTGTCACTCAAATTTGGCCCACTTGGCCACACAACAATGCTAAATCAACATGCCACATGTCACACCATCATTGGTGCTATGTCATTTCCAACGTAATGTGGATTTCATCATCCACATGTGCATCCATGTCACATATATCAACCAATAAAATTCTACCATGTGTCTTCCACATTTTCACCTTGTACGACTGAAAAGAATCTCAAAAACTTGGTTTTTCAATAAAAAAAAATTTATAAAATAAAGTACCCAAAAGGTAAGGGGTCGGGGGTTGGGGGGTTGGATCATTTCTCTATTGCTCCCAACCTCCAATTTGGCTTCATACCATTGGTGGTTTTTCATATGCCCCCCTGAGTGGTATCGTGGTAAAGGAGGAGGGAGTTCCACTGTTGATCAATTGATTAGCAGTTCAGGAAAAACTACCCATAGCAGGGCCTTGCCTATTGTTAACTCATCAATGGTGATGCCTCCCTCCTTTCGTGTGATGCAATTGCTGAGACACATGGCAGAAATATGTATTCAAACTTTCATAGGTTTTAAACACTACACCACTCCACCAAGTTCTAATAAGCACCAAATTTTCACCAAATTTTCTTTACCACCAAGGTTAACTACCACCTTGAAATTTTAGGGCTTCTCATCTCTGACTGTTAATAATTTCTGATCCAAGAAGCCTTTTTTAGACTTCAATATACCACTGGAAAGGTATTTTAGATATCTATCCATCTAAATACTTTCAATAATCACTTTATATGATAAGATATACAAGAAATGTATCTAAATTATTTGTTCATGTATCAATCTTCTTGCACCCATCAATGCCTTTGTCACCAATTTTCCATCTAGCATTCTCCCTTTACATCAATGAAAACTTGTTTCTAATAGTGGGGAAGCCTCATATTTTTTAGAATCCTTATTAAGATCTTTAAAATACATGCATATTCAAAATTTTCCTTACTTTTTTATCGACGGGAACAAGATTTGAAACCCATTTAGTGAGAGGAACATGATAGATAAAGCCAAATTTAAGCAACTTGACAACAACCTCCTTCCTAGTATATATCAATTGAATTTTCTAGTGAATGGGTTTTACTTTTTTCATAAGTACTGAACTCATGGATGATACTACAATCAATACCAAAAATATCCTCATAAGACCAAGTGGAGACATTACGAAACTCTTTGAAAATATCAATATATATATTAGCCTTATCCATAGAAAAATATGTCCCTATGAAGACACTCTATGACATTGGGATTACGAGAAATATTCATGAGCATAGTATTGGAAATATTTTCCATATTTCCATTGTAAAAGATATAAGGCACCAAATGGTTCAAATGTTGGTGAGCATTCCCATACAAGGTTGAACAACATAATCTTGATCCAAATTTGTTTAAGTTTGAGAGAAAATATGATCGATGATGAAAATCATCCCATGATCTCTCCAAACCAGTCATAAGTTCTAGGATAACCTCATCATATGGTAAAATAGAATTAAGGAAATCCATATACAAATACTATTTGATTTCCTAAATGAGTTATGTACCTAAATCCAAATCCTCTACTAGAAAAGGAATTGGATAACATTTTTTAGCATTATTGATGATAACTTGATAACCAATTTTGGCTACAGACAATGGAACAACCATTCTTGCAAATTCTACTTCTTTAATTATGGTAGAGGGAGAAGGAAAAATCCAAGGGTCCTCAAAATGACTAGTATATAAAGAATAATTTCAAGGGACCAACATGAAGCCTTGCATATATGGTATTGATATACACAACCGTGGGGGGGGGGGGGGGGGAATTCTAAATTTACTATTAAAAAAGAGGACATTCCAATACAAAAGTTCTCTAAAGGTTTCTAGGCATTTTCTACTAACGGGATGATAGAATCTAGCACAAGACTTGGGTCATTATGGCTATAAGCCACCTAATACATAGAAACAATTTTCCCTTCATGAGGGAATCATAATACATAGAAAAACATTGAAACAATAAATTACATCACATACACCCAATTATTCCCCAACAAAATATTATAGTCCAGTTTTGCATTGACTAATTCCACTTCCATGTTGACAGTCTTCCCACCTAGCTTGACCATAAAGGCAAGAATTATACCATGAGGCCTATGTGAGTGCCCATTAAAGAATGTTAAGTCAGAGACAAAACCAACTCTGGAGACCCTATATCTTTCCAACATGAAATTTTCAAACACATGTGGAAACTCCCACATCAACCACCATTCAGAAGATAACCTTTTTACAATATGCTACATGAAATTAAAAGGAAACATGTTAAGGGAGTTTGACGTTTGACATTACAAGTGTCAAACATAATTAGTTTAGAATTATTTAAATCAAAAACTCCAATCATTGTGAGTAATGTGCTTTGTTGCGTGGGACACGACTAGAGATCCTTTAACACCAACATAACACAAGGTTCTTTGGCTAAATATTCCACTATGGAATAATTTTGAGCATCCCTGGAATTACGAATACAAGTCTAACATTTAATAGAGCCTTTCGACATACAAAGTATATAATCAAACACATTTTTCTCTTTATGAATATGTTCCTACCAATTAGAGGCATTCTTATTCATATAATGCTCGGGGTCTCCATAATTACATGCTCACGCAAATAGATATATAGACATTCGACAAATAGTCCCCCTCATTAAAATCAAATTGTTTATCCCCTTGTTGGGGACCATTATTATAAGGAACTCTAACAACAAGTTTTTGACCCTAGGGGAAAGAGTTGTCGAGTACAACCTATTGGCTTAAGGATTTCTTTTGCGCAAACAAGTGTTGAGCATCATGAAATTTTGGTCATAAATGGGTCAGATGATCACACATGCAAATATTTTAAGGGAATTTAACCTTTTCATTTGGATTTTTTTTCTGTCACTAGTGGTAAAAGTACCCCTCATTAAAATAAAATTGGTTTTCCCCTTGGTTGGGTTGACTGTTAAAAGAAATTCTAGCAACAATTTGTTGACCTTGGGGGAAACGATTGTTGAGTACAACCTATTGGATTAACAATTTTTATTGTGCCGACAAATGTTGAGCATCCTGAATTTTTTTCATAAACGGATCAGATGATCACCCTTACAAATATTTCAAGGGAATTTAACCTTTCCATTTGGATCCTTTTTTCTATCACTAGTGTTACCACTAAGATTTATTGTTTTCTCCTTCCCCTCCATATTATTTTTACTACCTCAACCTTTCTTCTTCCCTCTAGATTGTTGGATTCCTTTAGAAGTGGAAGATTGGACTACATTAAATATAGAATATTATGAGAGGGAAGGGGAAGAAAACTAATATTTCCTGGAATATGGCATATGTAAAGACATATGTTATAGTTCTGATTTATGAGAAAATTGGCCATGGTTGAATCGAGGAAACAAACCACATCATTGACGCGATGTCCAAATTTTGGATTAGATGATTTCATATTCAGTATCAACACACTGAGCAAGATATTGTAAAGGAAAATAGACTGATAATAAATTAATTTTAACTGTTTTTCAATAAATATAACCTACTCTTCCATGTATACCCATGAAAGGGACACATCTTTCGAAATTGGTGGCTGGAGTGACTTCATGATCCATTAAAGAAAAAATTCCATTAGAAATTTATATTTTTATCATCCTCTTCCATTCTTTAACATGGTCAAATATTTGGGTGGCTTTATACTATTTGAAGTTAGCTAGAAGCTCAATCTTGACATCATATCTCAAAGGAAATTGAAAATGGTTCAAGAACATAGTTTCCAAATTGTTAAATGAGAAAAATAATCCCCCTTTTAATTATATTTACCACTTGAATGCATTCCTCGCTAGAGTGCAATAGAAAAATATCAATATGATTGAATCATCAATCAAATAGTTTGAGGAAAACTAAATATGAAAAGTGGTGATGTGATCCACAGGGCCATTATCAGACTTGCCTTCGAATTTTGGGATATTTGAAGGATTTTGGTGGGGACAGGGGGCAAATTTTAGTCATACTGAACCAGGTCATTTTTCAATTTTGAAATATATGGAAAATTCAATGTTTCTAGAAATTTTAATCATGACTAAGCCATGGGATTGCACCCCCCAAGAGGAGAACCTCCTATTTGACTGAAAAATGGAAATTAATAGTCTGAAACTAGGTTTCCAAGGGTTATATGTAGAAAATACTAGGTTAAATTTAAAACCTTGAAGTGCAGAGCTAAAAAAAGGGAAGGCTCCACTCATGGAACTCCCCTAAGATGGAGAGGGGTTTCCCCCTGTCAATGGACCATATAGGGAAAAAACACCTTGGTAAGGATTCCAATAATTCTGAAATGGAATAAATCCTATCGAAATCATAAGAGGAGGGAATACATTACTCCCTTGTTGACCAACCATTGAAAAAGGGATATCACCCATTTCTCCACTCAAATACGTAAAAGTTACTCCACTCTGCCCCAAAAATCCTCGAAAAGGATTAATCTTGGAAGAAAAACCAGGAAATGGGAAAGTTTCATTACCTACCAAGGGGCTCGAAGGAGGGACATTTCCACCTCCTAAATTAAAACCCTATAAGGGGGTAAAAAAACTCACTATGTTGGGAATAAATGAGTGTGTAATTCCCTCCTCCAAAATTTACCCAAGTTCATCATTTTACCGAGGTAAACATGTGACAAAGAGTTACTATGATATGAACTATCCTCCTAGATGCAATTAAGAAAGTAGGTTTGACAACTAGAAACTTTATTGACCTTCCTCAAGAGCTACATGAACCCCATGAGCTAAACAACCAATCCAGGTGCCCAGACCCTAAGCTAGATTGCTTTTTCATTGACCTAGGTTGTCAGTCGTATGCAGAAGCCTACATCCATGTGATTTTAGGCCTCTAGTCACATGCATAAGCCTACAAGATAGCGACTGTAGTCCCAATTTATCAGTTCTGAGCCTACAAACGTGATATTTTACCACCATTTGAGGGCTAGACTCCAGATCATTGCCAAAAACTTGATGGGACTTTCCAAAACAATAAATGACACAAAGACAAATCCTTTAATAAAAAAATAAATCATGGACTTAATATAACCAAGGCTAACCATGACAAACATTTCATCAAACATATGACAAACATGTAATATATAGGTCATGAATGCATATCTGAACATAGGGGTATGAAACTTATCTGAGATTCACCAAGTTGGTCTAATACCCTCTCATAATAGTTGCAATAACATGTTCTAGTATATGCATTTATCAACAATTAATATATTCATCAAACATGTCAAGATCCATAAACATTATAAATCATATAACCAACATATAACTAAAAAATAACCAACATAGAAACCAACAAATAAAAAACATATAAACCATGGAAACTCAACCATCATATCACCATCATAATCAATACATATATACATGAATCACAATAGAAAAATAACTCTTATTAACATATCAAATTATCAACCAAGTTAGGGAGTTCCATATACCACCCGACCATATATTGGGCTAAACCAAATCTCTCTTTCATCCAATCACCCCCATGTAATATTCCAATCATGATTGTGGGATCTCATGGAATAAACCAACCAAAACCAAACCAGGGCTTCCAAAGGCCAAAACACCTCAACCCTCAACCAATGATTCTGCCTCATGATTCTACCAGTGACTAAAACCAACTAGAACAGTCTCTACCCAAGTTGTCCATGGATCTAGAGAATTTATTCCAACTCGACTCCAACATTAATAACTCAACCCAAAGTCACTGCAAGGCTCCAAAATATTTGTCCAAACAATGCTCCAGGACTAGTAACTCAACCCACCAAGGGCTCCAAAGTTTTTCCCTACCAAGGCTCCAAGAATAGTAAATCAACCCAAGTTGTTCTAGGGCTTCCAAATCGTTTGTACAACCAATGCTCCAGGAACTAGTGACTCAACCCACAATCATAATGAACATGAGCACCAATCAGAAAAAAATGGGAAAACCCACAACACCATGACTATATAGGAAATGAAAAGGCTAGGAAAAACCACTATCAATCTAGGAAATCCTCCTTGCCTATGAAAACTCATAATCAAGAAACAACATGCATGCAAAAAATAGCAAAGAAACCATACATGCAACTCAATACCTTCAAAGCAATCCAACTGTAGCAACTAATCCACCTATTCCCTTGCACTCTCCTTCTCCCTCCAAATCCAAGTGAATACCAGAGTACTCTAAGCATGCTCCAACAATGCTCCAAGATTTCTGTAAGCAAGCAAGAGTATGAGAGATAGAGAATAGAGATAGAGCTCCAAAACTGAACTCACAAATCCCTGAACTAATCCTCATAAGCCCTTTTATCATTGAGGCCTTTATTTTCTTCAATTTCCTCCATTTTCCCTTAAATTTCTCTCTAATGCAAACCTGTGAATCTTCACCTTCCTTTTCTCCTATTTTCCATTTATTTCATAAATAAAATTCCAATTAATGCCTCTTTTCCTTTGCCAATTTCCATAGCCATTAATAAACCGAAAGTGACACCCGCTATGATATTTTTCCCACCATTAAACTTGGAATACGTGTCGCATGAAATTGGTCTTATATAAACATATACATGGAAATTCAACCAGGGGATGTTACAGAACCCTCCCCCTTAGGGGAACACTGTCCTCAATGTTCTATAACACCTATGACTAAATTTTTTTTGAAACAAAACATACTGCCCATGGATATTTATAACATATCTCGTTGCGATATTTACAATTACCACTACTGAAAACATAAAAATCATACTGTTTAATGGAGATTTATAACACAACTCATTATGGTATCTACAATAACAACCACATATACAATCATGCACATTTTATTCAACTAGAAAATAACCATATTATCTATGGAGATTTATAACATAGTTTGATACAATATTTACAATAATATACACACATATACATATGCATATTTTCTCTCACAAACAAATAAAAGGATACGATGCCCCTATCAGCAAGGGAATCCAAAGGCTCACATCTCCACCTTCAAAAGTGTTAGAATTAATTAACAGAGCAATGAAATACATAAAATATTGCAGAAACACAAATAAAAAAAATGAATAAAACAAGAGAGGCACAAAAATGCGTGGTTGACCCAATTTTGGCTACGTACATGGAGAAACAACTAGTCCTCCCTTTTATATCAACCAACAAAATGAAGATATAAAACCTACAACAGATCCATTGTAATTTCCTCTTTCCTCTCACACAGTATCCTCTCTATTTCTCACTCAGAATAATCATACACATCCACAATACCATTCCCTCATATAAACCAAGGGGTTCCCTTCTAGGGAAAAAAAACCTAAATAAAACATAACTTCTACCATCAAATCATTCGCCTAATGAATTTACCAAATTGACTACGAATTACAATATTTTACAAGGCATTTTTTCATATATTTTTAGCTTCGGGGGCGCTTCCCTCAAAGCCCTGCCAGGGTAGGAACAAAACATGCAGTCACCCCCCTTGGAACCCCTAGGCAACACTAGTGGGGAGTAAATCCCCCTCCACACTCCCCCGTCAAGGATTGGGATCCAAACGTGGCTGAAATGAGACCTATGAAATAGGAATATAATCAAGCTCCACATCCAACAAAAGTTAGTACCATGATTCACCTCCTTCCCAGGAAGTCTAGAATACATTGCCAAATTCAAATCTACATCTAATTTCCAACGTTAGGATCCTTGCACTAATTTTTCTCTCAGTGAACAATTACCGACTCATTGTTCCAGGGCACACTCCCAATGTGCTTCTGATTCCATATGGAAATTCTAATGACCAAAATCAACGTATTCATCGACCTTCCCTTATCCGCTACAAAATCCCTCAGGAAATCCAATCATCCATTTCCATGCAATCACACACCTTCCAAGTTACGAAGGCATCCCCTTCTCTGCTACACAATTCCTCAGGAAACCCCTCCCTTGGCAAGTTTTCCTTCCATTGGAAGGTCCAAAAACCAAGGCATATCCCTACCTGAAAACCATCATACCGATCATATCATGCTCATGGCATTCAATGGAAAATATTGGGTACCATTGTCCCACAATGGCCCCACTCTTGAAGTGCTTTACTAGTATACTGCTTCTTGTTCCAATTCCTTTCACTACTACTTATAACACTCTTGCAGTTAGTTCCAACCACCCAACTGGAAATTTTCATGTTTTCGTCTACAAATCACATAATTTCCATTACATTCAAAATGAATTGAAATAAACTCAAATTGTCCCTCATTATTAGCTCGTCAATAAGGTACACCTAAAATTATGTTTACTTACCATCACAACAAGTCAAACTAACTCTTTGGTTAAGTCATCATGTATAAACATATCTCATATGGTTAGCTAAAAACATAGCCATCATAATAAAATCATAGATCACATGTAACCATCATAAATCGGAGTCATAGATCACATGCATAATAAAACTGAATTAAGATACTAATACTTATCCTTTAAATGGTTCTTTTCTTCTGCCTTTGTTCTTTTTCCTTTCTATATGAACATTGGATCGGTTTCCACACCCGAAAAGCACCCAATACTTCTCTTCTCTTCAATAACATACACATATAAGCAATGTACATCACACACATACACCCACACATGGTGTACCACACAACACCTACACCTGATGCGCATCACAACACATACACCTACACTCAGTTTACAACACAACACATACACCTACACCCGGTGTGCAACACAACACATACACCTACACCGGGTGTGCAACACAACACATACACCTACACCCAATGTACACCACAACACAATTCTTACACCTACACCTAGTGTACAACAAAATACATATACGTACACAAATTACAACACAACTAATACACATGTCATGATACAATGACTACACAATACACATAACATAGTACCACATGTATACATCACAACATGTACGGAATCTACACAATACAACATGTACACAACACTTCTTTCACAACGTGTACAAAACACCACATGTACACATCACCACTTGCACAACGTGTGCACAACATATGTACACAAAACCACCTGCACAACGTGTACAAAAAACCACATGTACACAACACCACTTGCACAACGTGTACACAACACCACATGTACACACCACCACCTACAAAACATGTACAAAACACCACATGCACACAACACTGCATGTACCACATGTACATAGCATCACATGCACACAACACCACATGTAAAACATGCACACCACACCATATGTATGTTGAGTCTCAAATCTGCGTCTTTTCCATACACTTTTCTATACCTTTTTCACTCACCTAAACCTCCCAAATTTTCAATATCATGTGCAAAAGAGCATCTAACATGGTTTTTAATTATATTTTTGTGTTTGCTATTTGATCTAGATTTTGTTCATTCAGCTGCGGAATCTTGCCACTTTCCGCAGCTGCTGCAACTTTCCGCAGCTATTTTGTGAAACTCTATGTTACAGGTGTCTATAAGGAAAACGAGCCACATGGGCAGGTCAGGAATGACGAGGACATGGTTCGTGTCCTGTTGGTTCGAGCAAACTCATCTAAAGAAGCTGCGGTCAAAGGCGTCCACATGGAAGTAAACCATAGAGTTTCATGTCGGCCGGACTCTATTTCGTGTCACATGAAGGTTCATACGGCCGTTTTTAAGTCGCTGAGGATAAATCGACATCTGTGCATGGCTCCTTAGTCAAATTCAAGCATCCACTCCTCGTAGATTTACTTTCCAACACGGCCATGATCCTAGATTCGTGGACGTAGTGGTCTACGTGCTCTCCACCAGCATGAACTTTAGGAGACAGTTATATTTCTTTGTTATATATAATGCGTTTGCATACGCATATAGAGTTAGTCGATGTTAGTCTATGTTATCTTTCATTAAGTCTGCTCTGTAATGTGATTAAGCTGTACTTGTGCCGTAACATCACTTTTCTGTAATGACTGCTTTTTAATATAAGAAGACTCTGTTTTGTTAACCGGAATTCGTATTTGAAGATCGTTGCCAAGGCTGGTGTAGAGGGCCCCTGCTCAGCTAAGGTTTTTGTGCATTAGTGTAAAATTCTCATTTCGTTTCTTTAAAAGTTCATTGTGCCATAATCCATTCATATGTTTATATATTGCATTTGCTTCATTTCTATTTATAAACTTCCATAGTTTCCATTTCACTTCTGTCTTTCATGTTTTATGATTGTTAATCACTGATCAGTGTTCTTGTTTCAGTTTATAGATAGGCAGCCCGGGCATTTTCATAGCTTTTTAACTAATGACATGGAACTAACATTGTTCTGCTGCTAATTTGCTTTTCATAGTTTCTGTTTAAATTCAGTATTGCTCTGTTTATTTCAGTTTTGCTTATTTGTTTCAGTAGTTAAATTTAGATATATTAAGCTGCTCATAGCATCTTCAGTTACCTCCGAAAGCCACAGCTGGACTGATGGTGAGGGATTGTATTATGAAATGTGTAGTTTAGTATTAGTTTCTTTTATGCAAATTTAGATATATTAAGCTGCTCATAGCATCTTCAGTTGCCTCCGAAAGCCACAGCTGGACTGATGGTGAGGGATTGTATTATGAAATGTGTAGTTTAGTATTAGTTTCTTTTCTGCAAATGTAAGATATATTAAATTGTGCACAACATCTTCAGTTGCCTCCGAAAGCCACAGCTGGACTGATGGTGAGGGATTGAATCATGAATGTATGGTTTGATATTAGTTTTATTTCTGCAAATTAGATATCAGTTACTCAAGTTATTTATGATTACTTCCGAAAATCATAGCTGGACTAATGATGAAGGATCAGAAGATAAATTGATGTAATCTGATTTAGATTTATTTTGTTGCAATTTTGAATTTCCTTAAGCATATTTTCTTTTGTGTTTAGTCAGCAGCAAGAATAGTTTGGTTTTCATGCTCAATAGTTCACTGTTTTGATTTATTAGACTAGCAGCACCTTTTCATTTCAGCAACACATTTTCATTTCCTTTCAAGTCTTGTCATTGTAAATTTCAAATTTCTTTTTAAAGTTTCAAGTTGGTAAATCATTATAGGGGATATCATTTCCTTGAACAAACATAACCATACTTGTTTTCATCTTAGAATTTCCATTTCACCTTAGAAAACCAAAAACGACAAAAAGTTAAGAGATAGGTTATCTTGCACATATAGTGCGCCGCACTTCATCAGCTTACGATTCCCGGATTGACAAATTAAATGCAGCAATTTAGGACACACTAAATTGACCAAACATTTTGGCGCCGTTGCCGGGGAAGTGTAACTAGATAGCCAATTTCTTAAAAAAAAAACAACACACAAAAAAATTCTAAAAGAAGGGAAAACTTGATAACTTCTTGAAGTATGCTCTCCTCTTGCACCTAGTGTGATCTGGAGGATCAGAAAAGAGAGTTATTGGTTCAGTAATTTCTTAAGTATGCTCTCTTATTGCACCTAGTGTGACCTAGAAGATCAGAAAGAGAATTATTAGCCCGACTTTAAAAAAAATAAAAAATAAAAAAAAAATGACATGCATAGAGCAAGAGATTCTAGGGGAAGGTTTATAGCTAAAGCCAAGAGTTCGATTTTCACAACTCCATCTTCTTCAAGGCATAGACTAGATTCACCACCATCTACCCCTAGCCTTAAGATTTTTGGAAGTCAAGGAACAGCTGAATTAGAGGAATCTCCTATACCACCTACTAAAACCCATTTAGAAAACAAAGAGACTCTCTTGGTAGAAGAACTAGAGGACTTTAAGGACTCTAAAGAAACTATCATGGCAGCGGAAGTAATAGATGGAGGTAGAGGTAGAGGTGGAAGAGGAGGAAACAATGGAGACAACAATGGTGAAGGAAATAATGGTAGAAATAGGGAAGGAGACAATTTGTTTGGATTCCCTATAGTTGATGAGGAAACTCATGCAACAATGAAAAATATCTCACCATCTGTCCTCCCTAACTTTTATGGATTGCGAAGTGAGGATCCTGAAACATTTTTGTTTGAGTTTGAAGTTGTGTGCCGAACCTATGACTATATGGAAGACTCTCAAAAACTCAAGCTGTTTCCTTCAACTTTGAAGGGATCTACTTTGAAATGGTTCATGGGATTAGCCACTCAATCTATTAGGACTTGGAATGATATGAAACAAACATTTTTGGATAGATACTTGGACTATTGTATGCCCACCAATCACAAGGATGAGGTATTCAAAATGATGCAAAAAAGAAGATGAAAATTTGGAAGACTTACTTGAAAGATTTCAATACAACTTGAAAAGAGCAAAGATGAGCAACTTAGATGATGAAACCTTGAAAGCCCTCATATTAAAAGCCATTAGAGATGAATGGATAGATATTTTAAACATTATGGGGAAAGGAGACATTTCTCAACTCCCACTTCGTGATATAACAGAACTATGTGTCCATCTCTCAAGAGGAAAATCTAAAACAGGAAAAGGGCCTAGGGATCCTTCTCTTATTAGGGCTAACAAATCTGCAACTGGATCAGTAAGTAGGGAAGAGATTGGTAATATGCTTGATGAGTTCAAAACTGATATCTTAGGGAGCCATAGTGAACAACTAGACACCCTTAAAATCCAAAACAAGCAGAAAGTAGAAACAGATGCTTTAGCCATCTTTTTTCCGAAATGTAGGAAGAAACATGCTTTAAGGGAATGTCCCTTGGATGCAAAAGTTGTAGAAACATGTATGATTTGCTCAGAGAATCATGAGATCAAGGATTTTCCTTCAATTCCTGGACTCAAAGCTTTTTTTCAAGAAGACCCAAATTCAGTAGAATCTCTCTGTTTTGTCGCAAGGAGACCTTGGCAGGGACAACAAACTCAAGGGTTTAACAACCCTATGAATCTTCAAACCCCACCAAATTGGAATCCCTGGCAACAACCTTGGCCCCAACATCAAAATTCATATCAGCCATGGGTACAAGGGATGCAAAATCCTTATGGGAGATTTGCTCAATTTTATCAATATCCTCCATCTTTTCAAAATCAACAAGCTCCACAACTTCCAAACCCAAATTCACAACTTTCATTGCCATTTCCACAACAACAACCTTCTCAACAAAATCCAAATCCTCAACTCATGCTCCCATACCAACAAAAGACAAATCAACTTCCAGCTCAGCCATTGCCAAATCCTAATAATAAAAATCCTCAAAATACTTACATGGTAGAAGGACAAAAATTTCCTACCTATATGATTGTTCCTCTCAACGATGTACAACTCAGATCTGGTAGAGTTTTAGAAAAACCTTATATAGATATTCAAGAGCAAGATACCTCTGAGGAGGACTCTCTTCAAGTTAATAAAGGTTCTGAGGAAGAATCTCTTCAAAATTCAAGCATGCAAAAAGAAAAAGAAAAGTTAACACCCACAACTCCTATAGTTGAGCAACCAGCATCTTCATCTACACCTCCTTTTCCTAAAAGACTAAAAATTGACAAGGGGGTGGAAAAACAAATCTTGTTGCCTAACTATGACTTTCTAGATGAATTGAAGAATGTTTGTATCAAGATTCCCTTGCTACAAGCCATTCGGGAAATTCCTATTCTAGCAAAAACCATAAAGGAGTTGAGTTTCAAAAGACCAGGAAGGAAACTAAAAGACACAAGAAGAATCCACCTTGTAGGAAAGATTGCAGATATCATGATGGGAAAAATTACCATGCAGAAGTATGTAGATCCAGAAAGTCCAATTGTCAAGACACATATAAATGGGATAGAAATTCCAAACACATTGATTGACTTAGGGGCTGCTATCAACATTATGAGTAGACAGACTATGGAACGGCTAAAACTTCCTAACCTTCTTTTTACACCTACTTTACTGCAACTTGCAGATCGATCAGTTATTAAACCAGATGGTGTATTAGAAGATATTTCAGTTTCCTTAGATTCTTGGGAATATCCAGTAGACTTTATGATTTTTACTCCCAAGAGTAATCTAGGAGGACACCCACTTATCTTAGGAAGACCTTGGCTAGCCACAGCTGATGCTTTTATTAGTTGTAGATCTGGGGACATGTACATTTCTAATGGTAATTCGACAAAGAAATTCAATTTGTATCCTCCAGCAAAAGCAATCACAGAAGTAGGAGACAATGAATGGGTCGATGATGAGGACATTATACAACTTGTCTTTACCATTTCTGAAATCAGTGAGGATAGTCAAATTCTGAACACATTAGAAAATTTTGAGACATCTTCAAAATATGACCCCACACAATTTCAGTTGGAATCTGACATAGAATATTTATCATCAAGACAAATGTCTCTTTACTCTATGGAAGATTTTGGTAGTTCTACTATTGAGATTTTTCCAGGAAAAACATTGAATATCAACAAACATTTGGAGAAGTCACAACAAGAAGAACTAAACAGAATCTTGCAAAAACATTCTATTGCATTTGCATGGGAGTATACAGACATGAAAGGTATTGATCCTAAGACTTGCATCCATCATATCTATATTGAGGAAAACAGTAGACCAATCAGACAACCTCAAAGAAGGATGAATCCAAATCTTAGGGAAATAGTGAAAGAAGAGCTCCAAAAACTACTCAATGTAAACTTCATTTATCCAATTTCAGATAGCCGATGGGTTTCTCCTTTGGTTATAGTACCTAAAAAGAATGGTAAATGGAGGGTATGCATTGATTACGGGGAATTGAACAAAGCAACTTTGAAGGATCACTTTCCTTTGCCTTTTATTGATCAGGTATTAGATACATTAGCAGGTAAAAAGTACTTTTCATTTTTGGATGGTTTTGGTGGCTATAATCAAATTCAGGTAGCACCTGAAGATCAAGATAAGACCACATTTACTTGTCCATGGGGAACTTTTGCCTACCGAGTGCTTCCTTTTTGGTTATGTAATGCACCAGCAACATTCCAAAGAGCAGTACTAGGAATTTTTTCTGATCTAATCCATGATTGTGTAGAGGTTTATATGGATGATTTTACGGTTTATGGTAATTCATTTGAAGAGGCATTAGAAAATTTGGAAAAAGTTCTTATAAGACGTAAAGAAACAAACCTTTCATTAAGCCATGAAAAATGCTTTATGATGTTTACTGAAGGGATTGTTTTAGGACATCATATTTCGGGAGATGGGATTAAGGTTGATAGATCAAAAGTTGAAGTCATCTCCAAGTTGCCTATTCCAAATTGTCAAAGAGATGTTAGAAGTTTTCTAGGATTTACTGGTTACTATAGAAGATTTATAGAAAACTTCACTAAAATATCATCTCCACTCTTCAAATTGGTTACAAAAGACTGTGAATTTAAATGGGATCCTGATTGTCAATCAGCTTTTGAAACTTTGAAAACAAGAATATCTGAAGCACCTATCTTGAGAGGACCAAATTGGAAACTTCCTTTCCATATTTCTACAGATGCTTCAGATACAGCTCTTGGGGCTGTGTTGGGTCAAAAAGATTTAATTCCTTATGCCATTTATTACACCAGTAAAAATTTGACTCCCACAGAGTTGAATTATACTGTGACTGAAAAAGAGTTCTTAGCTGTTGTTCATGCAATTAATAAGTTTAGACATTACATAACGGGCTATGAAACTTTTATTCATACTGACCATTCTGCAATTAGATATTTAATGAACAAACCTGTTACTAATGGCAGAGTGACAAGATGGCTTTTACTTTTGCAAGAATTTAATATTACTGTGTTGGATAGACCAGGAAAACAGAATACAGTAGCTGATTTCTTGTCTAGGATTCAGAATACTAAAGAAGATTCTCCTGTAGAAGATAAGTTTCCTAATGAATACTTGTTTGCAGTAACTATTAAGACCCCTTGGTATGCAGATATTGCTAACTATTTGGTTACAGGAAAACTACCTTCACATTTATTTTCAAGAGAAAAACGAAAAATTATTCAGGAGAGTTCAAAATATTCATGGATTTCTAACGAATTGTTTAAAACAGGGCCAGATCTTGTGATCAGAAGATGTGTCGGGGAAGATGAAATGCCTGATATTCTTAAGGCATGTCATGATGAACCATGCGGCGGACACTTTGCAGACAAAAGGACGGCCTATAAAATCCTTTCTTTAGGATATTATTGGCCTTCCCTCTTCAAAGATGAAAAACAATATGTCAAAAGGTGTGACAGCTGCCAAAGAGTAGGGAAACCTACCCTTTCAAATGAAATGCCACTGCAAACACAGGTACTCATTGAACCCTTTGAAAAATGGGCTTTAGATTTCATTGGACCTATTAATCCACCATCCAAGCAAAAGAAGTATATATTGGTTTGTACTGATTATGTTACTAAATGGGTAAAAGCCAAAGCATTAGTATCTGCTACTGAAAATTCAATTGTTCATTTTCTTTATGAGGATATTTTTACTCGCTTTGGTGTTCCAAGAGAAATTGTGACAGATCAGGGGAGCCAATTCACATCTAATTTGGTGGAGAAGTTGATGGAAGAATACAAGATCAAGCACTGAAGATCTACTCCTTACCATCCGCAAGCAAATGGTCAAGTGGAGTCCACAAATAAAGTTCTTGAAAGTATCATCACCAAAACTGTTCATCTACATAGAAGAGATTGGGCAGAAAGGCTTCCTGAAGCCTTGTGGGCCTACAGAACTACATGGAGAAATACAACAGGACATTCTCCCTATGAACTTGTTTATGGGAAATAAGTCTTGCTCCCCATTGAGTTCCAAGTCAAGACCTTCAAGATAGCAGTTCAGTTGGGGATGGACTTATCAGAAGCCCAAAAGCATAGAATGGAGCAACTGAATGAGCTAGATGAGATCAGACAAGAAGCAATTCTAAGAACTGATCTAGTTCAATATCAAAGAGCTAAATGGCATGACAAGTATATCAAAGAGAAGAAGTTTCAAGAAGGAGAGTGGGCATTGTTATTTGATTCCAAGTTTAAAGATTTTCAAGGAAAATTTCAGACTCATTGGCTTGGGCCATATGAAATTGACAAGATCTTTAGCAATGGATCGGTAAGAATCAAGACCATTGATGAGTTTCAAACTCCTCTTATTGTGAATGGCCATAGATTGAAAATTTATCATAAGCCACTCTCAAAAGAGGATTTTGTCAAATTGTTTCAAGAAAGTTCTGCAATCAGGCTGGTACAGAAGAATTCTTCTTCTCCACTAGCCTAGCTTTTGTTCTTTTCAGTTTAAAAAAAAAAAAAAAAAAAAATGGTATAAGCCTGAAAACCAATCATAGATTGGCAGTCTTATACAGAAAATATAGGGTGAAAATCAGGAACACCTGACACTCTATATTTTCCAAAAAATCTCTCTTTCATTTCACAAGTTTTGTCACCATCCACTTCATTTCATTCCACTTCATTCCATTTCATTTCACCCTATTCTACTTCATTTTATCCATTTCATTCCATTCCATCAATAAAAATATTTTTCATGACCATTTCCATCTGGTCATTTGTCATCTGTTCATTTCCATTCATCCAAGTGATAGCTGTGTCAGTTTCCGCAGCTGACATCTATTTCCGCAGCTGACTCCAGTTTCCGCAGCCAGAAGCAGATTCCATAGCTACTACTCTATTTTCAAAAAGAATGTACAGTCAGACGTTATTATGAAATAAAATGCAGGTGAGAGGAAAAAAAAAAAATGAAGACATGGAGCATTCAAAACACCAATGGAGATCAATTAGTTGAAGACCAAGGGAAAAGGCAAAGATTCCAAAGGTATGAATAAAATTTATTTCAAATAGCATTGAAAAACACATTTTTATATAGTTCTGAACCATGAGCTCTATCCATTACGTGCAATGATTATATTGACAATTTCGTAACCTTTCACGATCTCCATATTATCCTCTCGCATTCATTCTCAAACAACTTCATCATTAAACCCCCGATTTTCACTCATGATCCAATATTCCACCGGTGATAATGAGACGTATTTGATTTGACCAAGGACTCTTACAGCCGCATAAATTCATAACCGTTGATTGAAACGTGCTCATATTTATTGCGCAGCCACCAAAATTCAAAACGCTACCGAATGTGTTATACTTTGTTAATCTCTTTGTCGTGTCTCTACTGTATTTACGAAACCCCAATCTGTTCTGTCTCACTCCATTTCGTTCATTGTGCTCATTCTCACTCTCGGATATCTACCCACAGTCTCACTCCATTCCGTTTATGGTGCTCATTCCCATTTTATGATACATCCCCACAGCTATTGTGCTCGTTCCTGTGCATTCAACCGTTCTACTTCCGCTTGAACCCTCACGCAGGCAAATTTGTGAAGAGCAGAAAAGAGAAATGGGTAAATTGCTAAGAGCAGAACCGGAAGGACCGAAGTTTATGGAGGGTTATCCGCAAATAAGGGAGATATTGAAGAAAGAAAAATGGCTACGTTTTATCCAGAAATTCAGAGGTTATCACAAAGAAGTTACGAAAGAATTTGCAAGGTCGTTTGATGGCTTGGAAGCGGAGATTGGAGACCTTAAGTTTGCGGTCAATGAAGCATCTATAGCAACAGCCACGGAACTCCTTCAGGAGGGAGAGCGTTGGTTTAAAAATAAAAGCATCAGTGATGAAGCATGGAGAACAATCTTACGAAACCAAGGTACGGACATAACTGTTTTTAAAAGAGGAATTCATGTGCATGCATTGAAAGAAGAATGGGCTACTTTACTGCTAGTTGTTCAGAAATTCATTACATGTGAAGGCCGTTTTGGGTCCATGTATATGTACCATACCAGGCTATTGATGAATTTTCTAGAAAATCAAGCTCTCAATCTTCCATATTTTCTGTTAAATAGCTTGAAGAAAATGGTTGTGACTGTTCAGAAACACTTAGGAGATGTAGAACCCCATCTATATCACCACGGCCTTGTAAAAATTCTGATTGAAAAGGAGTTAAAGGAAAGGAAAGACACATGGGAACAATTTCTAGTTAGAAATTTCTTTGAGGAACCTCAGGAAATTCCTGAAGGTAGCAAAGCAAGAAGGAGTAGAAGAAAAAGAATAAATGTTGAAACCCAAATTACTCCTACTCCGGAAATTCCTGAAGGTAGTACAGCAAGAAGAAGTAGGAGAAAAAGAACAATTGATGAAATCCAAAATACTCCTACTACTGCAATTGAAAGAACTGATAAGGAAGAGAGACTGTCAAAGAAGAAGAAGAAATAAATCAAGGGTAAGAAGCCAATAACACCAAAAGAAAGAAAAATTATTGAGGCTGTACATAAAACTCCTTCTTCTGAAGAAGAAGATAATCAAGTGTTATCTGAAAGATTAGTCTATCTTCAAAAACAGTCATCTATGCCCAAGAAGACAGAGAAAGGAAAACAAAAACAAAAGGGTAGTGTACCACAGCGTGTGAGGAGAAGCAGCGGACTTAAGGGGAAATTGAGGAAAACACAAATTAAGGGTCCTCATTTCATTGATTTGGGTGAGGAGACATCTGAACAGTCCCTAGCTGACCATAGTCCATCTCAGTCAGTTAGTGAACCTGGTTCATTTCATTCCCAATCAGACATTGAGCATACTCCAACCCATTATCAGCAAGATATTGATGTGAGCCCTCCTGAGCCAGATTTTGAAGATAACTCTCCTCACGGCATTTTGGGGACAACCCAATAAAAATGACACCTGAAATAGACCCCAAGAAGCAGGAAGTATATGACTACATAGAATCTTTGGAAAAGGCAGCTACAGATCCAAGTACTTCGTCCATTCAGCCTCATACATTGTAGGATGATTTAGTTCAATCACTAAAACAGGAAATTTTTGAGCTGGAGCTTTTAAATAGGCACATCAAAAATGAAAATGAAACATTGAAAGAACAAAGAAAATTGGACAAAATCATCCATGATAATACCATGCTACATTTGGGAATATGGCAGAAGAAGAATAAGAAACTGAAAAGGAAATGCCAGAAGTTGAACAGAGCACTTGTTAATATCAAATGTAGGTGCTTAATGAAGAAACCCAGAATGTTGGCAATACCAAGGAAGAAGAGGAGAGGATTGGATGTGCTGGCTGAAGTGTCAAGGCACATGAACTGAAGAAAGATTATCAAAATTTTGGTTGCATGAGGACATGCAACACCTTCACAGTGGGGGTATGTTGAGTCTCAAATCTGCATCTTTTCCATACACTTTTCTATACCTTTTTCACTCACCTGAACCTCCCAAGTTGTCAATATCATGTGCAAAAGATCATCTAACATGGTTTTTAATTATATTTTTTGTTTGCTATTTGATTTAGATTTTGTTCATTCAGCTGCGGAATCTTGCCACTTTCCGCAGCTGCTGCAACTTTCCGCAGCTATTTTGTGAAACTCTATGTTACAGGTGTCTATAAGGAAAACGAGCCACATGGGCAAGTCAGGAATGACGAGGACATGGTTCGTGTCCTCTTGGTTCGAGCAAACTCATCTAAAGAAGCTGCGGTCAAAGGCGTCCACATGGAAGTCAACCATAGAGTTTCATGTCGGCCAGACTCTGTTTCGTGTCACATGAAGGTTCATACGGCCGTTTTTAAGTCGCTAAGGATAACTCGACATCTGTGCATGGCTCCTTAGTCGAATTCAAGCATCCACTCCTCGTAGATTTACTTTCCAACACGGCCATGATCCTAGATTCGTGGACGTAGTGGTCTACGTGCTCTCCACCAGCATGAACTTTAGGAGACAGTTATATTTCTTTGTTATATATAATGCGTTTTCATACGCATATAGAGTTAGTCGATGTTAGTCTATGTTATCTTTCATTAGTCTGCTCTGTAATGTGATTACGTTGTACTTGTGCCGTAACATCACTTTTCTGTAATGACTACTTTTTAATATAAGAAGACTCTGTTTTGTTAACCGAAATTCGTATTTGAAGATCGTTGCCAAGGCTGGTGTAGAGGGCCCCTGCTCAGCTAAGATTTTTGTGCATTAGTGTAAAATTCTCATTTTGTTTCTTTAAATCTCATTGTGCCATAATCCATTCATATGTTTATATATTGCATTTGCTTCATTTCTGTTTATAAACTTCCATAGTTTCCATTTCACTTCTGTCTTTCATGTTTATGATTGTTAATCACTGATCAGTGTTCTTGTTTCAGGTTATAGATAGGCAGCCCGGGCATTTTCATAGCTTTTTAACTAATGACATGGAACTAACATTGTTCTGCTGCTAATTTTCTTTTCATAGTTTTTGTTTAAATTCAGTATTGCTCTGTTTATTTCAGTTTTGTTTATTTGTTTCAGTAGTTAAAATTAGATATATTAAGATGCTCATAGTATCTTCAGTTGCCTCCGAAAGCCACAGCTGGACTGATGGTGAGGGATTGTATTATGAAATGTGTAGTTTAGTATTAGTTTCTTTTCTGCAAATTTAGATATATTAAGCTGCTCATAGCATCTTCAGTTGCCTCCGAAAGCCACAGCTGGACTGATGGTGAGGGATTGTATTATGAAATGCGTAGTTTAGTATTAGTTTCTTTTTTGTAAATGTAAGATATATTAAATTGTGCATAACATCTTCAGTTGCCTCCGGAAGCCACAGCTGGACTGATGGTGAGGGATTGAATCATGAATGTATGGTTTGATATTAGTTTTCTTTCTGCAAATTAGATATCGGTTACTCAAGTTATTTATTATTACTTCCGAAAATCATAGCTGGACTAATGATGAAGGATCAGAAGATAAATTGATGTAATCTGATTTAGATTTATTTTGTTGCAATTTTGAATTTCCTTAAGCATAGTTTCTTTTGTGTTTAGTCAGCAACAAGAATAGTTTGGTTTTCATGCTCACTAGTTCACTGTTTTGATTCATTAGATTAGCAGCACATTTTCATTTCCTTTCAAGTCTTGTCATTGTAAATTTCAAATTGCTTTTTAAAGTTTCAAGTTGGTAAATCATTATAGGGGATATCATTTCCTTGAACAAACATAACCATACTTGTTTTCATCTTAGAATTTCCATTTCACCTTAGAAAACCAAAAACGACAAAAAGTTAAGAGATAGGTTATCTTGCACATATAGTGCGCCGCACTTCATCAGCTTACGATTCCCGGATTGAAAAATTAAATGCAGCAATTTAGGACACACTAAATTGACCAAACAATGTACACAACATCACATATAAAAAATGCACACAACACCATATGCACATAGCACCACACATACAAAACACACACAACACTATATGTACACACCACCACATATCCAACATGCACAAAACACTATATGTACACAATACCTCATATGCAACATGCACACATCACTATATGTACAAAATACTGCACATACAACATGCACACAACTCCATATGTACATAGTACCACATATGCAACATGCACACAACACTATAGGTACAACATGTACAACAAATGCACAATAGTAGTACTACACATCCAAAGAACACACACTGACTCTACCAAGAAATCTTGCTTCTAGTGTCTTTTCACTATTCATGCTTGTTCCAACATGCCACATATATCTCTACTTTCATTCCATTGAAGTAACCCTCAACATATCATGTCCATAACATGATAAAAAAAGGCATAGTATAAACAAATAATATCAGTTCATATCCACATGATATTTACCTCTTAGATTTATTAGGTCTACTCTTCCCACTTGATTCCTCATAAACCAGGAGCCCCTTCATGTCATTCACCTGCATAAGCAATCATTACACCACAACAATGACTCTTGATGACCCTGTCAGCCAACGACGTACATACATACATACATATAAACATCAGTATAAAACAATCATGATCTTTGACGACCCTGTCAAACAATGGCATTCGTACATACATATATACATATAAACATCAACGGGCCTTGAAGATAAATAATAGAGTGCCAATAAACAATAGGCATGATCCAAAGATGTATCTATCGCCCCACCTCGATTGTCCCGAATTCTCTAGATGTTTCAGGACCTGTTGTAATTTCCGTCTGCATAAGAAACTCCCAAGGTAAGTGAGGGCATCCCAGTCTTTGTATCTCTAGTTTTTTATTGTGTAGTTCACGTAAACAATCACGATCCCTGACGACCCTGTCAGACAATGGCATATGTACATACATACATATATACATATATATATGTCATAATAATAATAATCACAACATAATAACCATATATCATAAGGTCAAGGTTAAGATAACTCCATTTACCCATACAACACATGCACAACATTGAGAACAACAATGATCCCTAACATATCCAAGGCATATGACGCCTCAAATCCATTCACTTTACCATTCTTGTTACCTTTCTCATTATTGTCATGCCACCATCCATTTAACCCAATGGACCCAACCATCTCAACCAATTGTCATACTTTTTCCTTCATCTGCCCTCTACTCATGCACCAAGCTTCATCCAGGTATTACTTTATCTATTGTGTACCACATAGCTCTCCCCAAAATCCATTAAATTCCTCTTTCCCAACCAATTCCCAAGACCCTAAAAATATAAAAGGAAAGAACAAGAAACAACACTTAGGAAAACATGAAAAAATAATAACAATATGACACTAAAAACAAAGTGGCATGGCCATGCACTAGATGCAAACAAAACTACAAATCAAGAACAAACAAATAACAAGGCATTGAAAGCAAAAAACTAGTAATAAACACCATGAATCAACCCCATGGGTTCCCAATGCTTCCAAGGGAAAGCTCATTTTGAGCCTTCTTCGATATTTCATGACAGTGTCCTTTGACATGCAATTCCTTGCATCATACTACCATAAACACATAATTTTCAGTGTATAAATAAATATACAATCTATCAATTACCTTACCTTGTTATTCCAATCACACTGCCTTTTAACTGAACACATCCATGTCATCTCTCAAGGGACTCCAATTCCCTTGACGGATCTAGCTATAACTAGAAACTATCTAATATACATGTCAAATACATGTTCATGAATATAAAAAATATCCACATAATGTCAGACGAAATCAATGTTAAGAAAACTTCCTATAGGAAAAGCATTCATTCGTTTAGGATTTTAGTTTCCAAACATAGCCAAAGGATTTTTCACCCAATTCCTTTCTTTTACCTGTTTACCTTGTTTTAATTGGGTCTTACTATGTGATATCACATCACCCAATTTCTAGCTATATAGACAAATCAACTTTTACCTTACCATACTAATGCCATGCATGTTTCCCCGCAATTGTTCACACATGTCAGTCACATGTTCCAAAGATTAAAAAATTGTATATATTAATTTGAAATCATCATTTACCAATAAAAACAACCATTTCATAACCAACAGTCAACTCACAGTCGTTAGTTATGCTACTACAACTAGTGCCCACTTGCACACAAGTGCATATCAGATGTCTTAGCACACATTATGTTAGTACAAACATCTTAAAACAAGATCATTCCTTCATGCAATATTATAGACACATACTTATATCATGCATTTAGTTAAACATACAAAAAAAATTAAAAACATACCATGTTAGATAAACCAAATAGACAACATAATCAACTCATACCTCAATGTATCTCAAGGTAGGCTATCACATCTGCACAATCAATCCAAATTAGTATGCCAAAATATCACAAGTATATCGAATCATACCTGAATACCATAACCATAACCATATGCACAAGCCAATCCAGATTAGAACAATACATATAACATCAATATCTTAAATGCAATGACCATAATCATCATGTGTATGACCCAATGCATATAACAACAAGTTAACTACCATATATGACTATCTAACGCATGTGCATATGACCACATTGAACAACTAAAATTTATCATGTATGTAACCACAAAAAAATATAATGACATATATGGATATAACAATCATTAATAATCATACCTACATGCCAACATACAATACCTGTATGACGATATTCTCTTAACCCAGGGTCCAGTGCTAAAACTCGCTTCGATTATCTGAATCTCCTGCTCTATCTCAGCCAACACATTAGCATCATAACATACCATCAACATCATGATGACACAAACTAAAACACTAACTATCCCAATTCATGCATAACAATCACATAGACAACTAACTTTCATCCATGACAAACACATTATGCCCATCTAGTCCAAGTGTTGAACATGAGAGCTCTGATACCACTCTGTAACACCCTCCTCCCACATATACCCATGTTCACCAGTTTAACAGGGTAAACATGCAATTAAGAGTTACTATGATATGACCCGAACTTCTAGATACAATTAAGAAAGTGGGGCCAACAACTAGATTCTTTATAGACCTTCCTTAGGAGCTATAAGACCCCCAGGATCTAAAGAACCACTCCAAGTGCCCAAACACCGAGCTAGATTTATTTTTAATTAACCTAGGATGCCATGTCACATGCATAAGCCTACATCCATGCGACTATAAGTATCCAGTCGCATGCATAATCCTGCAAGGTATAAACTGCAATCCTAATTTCTCAGTTCTGAACCTGCAACCGCGAGATCTATGCCACCTTTTCAGGGCTAGACTCCATATCACTTCCTAGAAATTGATGCAACTTTTCAAAACAATAAATGACACAAAGACAAAGCCATTAACACAAAAATTGATTAAGGAATTAACCTAACCAAGCCTAACCATAAAAGACATTTCTTCAAACATATGGCAAACATGTAATCTACAGGTCATGTAATCTAGGGGTCTGAAGCTTATCTGAGATTCCCCAAGAAGGTCTAATACCCTCTCATAATAGCTGAAATAACATTTTTTAGTCCGTGCATTCATCAACTATTCATATATTCATCAAACATGTAAAGAGACATAGAAATTATAAATCATATAACCATCATATAACCAATAGATAACCAACATAGAATCCAACACATAACCAAAATATAAACCATGACAACTTAGCCATAATATCACCATCATAGTCAATAAATATATACATGAATCATAATAGAATACTATCTCTTATTAACGTATGAAATTACCAACCAAGTCAGGGAGTTCCATGTAACCAAATATATCTTTCAACCAATCACCCCTTGCCATATTCCAAGAATGAATGTGGGATCTCATGGAATAAAACAACCAAAACCAAACATGGGATTCCAGAGGCCAAACCACCATAACCCTAAACCAATGATTCCACCTCACTGTCGAACATCACTAACACCAACTAGAACAGTCTCTACCCAATCTGTCTAAGTCTCTAGAGCATTTGTTCCAACCCGACTTCAGGACTAGTAACTCAACCCACAACTGCCACAGGGCTCTAGGGCATTTTTCTAGCCAAGGCTCTAGGACTAGTAACTCAACCCAAGCTATACCAGAACTTCCAGAGCGTTTGTCCAACCAAGGCTCCAGGAACTAGTAACTCAACCTACAACCATAAGGAACATGAACACCAATAAGAAAAAAAATGGGAAAACCCATAACACCATGGATATCTAGGAAATGAAAAGGCTAAAAAAAGCCACTATCAATCAAAGAAATCCTCTATGACAATGACAACTCACAATCAAGAAACCACATGCATGTATCATGCATTCCAAAAATACTAAGGAAACCATACATGCAACTCAATACCTGCAAAGAAATTCAAATGTATTCGTTGATCCACTTGTTTGCTTGTGCCCTCTTGCTTTCCTTTTCTTTCTTCCTCCAAAACCAAGTGATACCAGAGTACTCCAAGCATGGTCCAACAATGCTCCAAGATTTATCTAAGTGTGGAAGAGTATGAGAGATAGAGAATAGAGGGAGAGCTCCAAAACTAAACTGACGAAAATTTGAAACTAACAAAAGCCATGAACTGATCCTTAGAAGCCATTTTATCATTTAGGCCTCTATTTTCTCCAATTTCCTCCATTTTTCCTTCAATTTCACTATCATGAAAATATGCAACTCTTCACCTTACTTTTCTCCTATTTTACTTTATTTCATAAATATAATTTCAATTAATGCCTCTTTGAATTTTCCAATTTCCATCGCCATTAAAAAATAGAAAGTGACACCCACTAGGATGTTTTGCCCACCATTCGGCTTGGAATAATTTGAGGTCTAAAATGGGCCTCCTAAGGAAATAATAAAATAATAGCTAAACCAATAAAATAATATTTATGAATTTTCAATTCACTTTTTGCACCACAATCCATGTAACCATAGTTAAATTCAATTCAAAAGTTGTACCCAAATAAAATTAATAAAAAAACTGTATTGATGTGACTATAAAAAATAATGATCTTTTCAAGAAAAAATTCATTATCATTGAAAAAATAATGCATTTGTCCTTTGTACTTAAATAACTTAAAATAAAATATAAATATAAATTTATAAAATCTTAATTATATTATATGTTATTAATTAAAATTTATATTATTTAAATTGTATAATAACATGTAATTAATATACTATATAAAAATAATATAATATAATATAATAAATGAATAGAGATATGCATTGTTTCTTTCAAAAAATATGAAATGACAATAATATATTTTTATTCAAAAAGTGTGAAATGACATTTATTATGAGTACTTTACTTTGACTTTAAAAGTACTTAGAGCACTGCCATGGTTAACCATTAGTTTTTATCTACCATTGAGAATGTGACAAGTAAGTACCTTTAACTCAAGCAATGCCACCTCAACCATTAGGGATGATGTCATCCCCTAAAATGTGATTGGCACTCATAAAGTGAATTTTGATTGTACATTTTCCTTAGGAGGCCCATTTTAGACCTCAAAATTTCCCTAATGGCCCTATGAGCTTGGTCTTATATATATATATATATATATATATATATATATATATATATATATATATATTACATGGAAATTCAATTAGGGTATGTTATATAACCTTCCCTCTTAGGGGAACACCATCCTCAGTATTCTATGACACCTATTACCAACAAACCACTGAAACAAAACATACTTCCCATGGAGATTTTTAACATAGCTCATTGCAGTATTTGTTAGTTCCATGTAATACTAGTGTATCCCCTTATTGTTATTGTTAGTGTAGCCCTTTTATTGTTATTTTTATGCCCATGTAGTCCCCATATTGTTATTATTATGCCCCATAGAAGTCCAATGTTGTTATTGTTGTGACCTTATATCATTATTTTTATGTAGGTTGTGATTATATTGTGACCCCTTATACTCCTATATAACTTTCTTCTATTTATATTTTCTTCTATTTTATGAGTTGGTTGCATAACATTTCGTATCAAAGCTTTGGATTCTAGGGTTTTACTGCTGCAAATAGGCATTCTTGGAATTTTCACTATAACTTTTTTCTGTGAAACTTCAAAAGCTAAAATTGAAACCACGTGGAGTAGAAATACCGGTGAACCTCATGTATGAATTTCAGATCTTGGTTTCACTATATTTTCAAAGATATGATCTGAAGAAGTTAGGGTTTTTGTAGGCTCCAAAATCCAATCTCAAACATGTGACCTAGGGAAAATCATCATAACTTTATTTTCCGGCATCAGATTCGAATTATGTAAAAATTTGTAGAAATTAAACGAACTATAGTTTTTTTTGTATTAATTTCAGGTCTGAAGGTCGAAATAATGACATGTGGAACTCCGTACAAGTTCGTTCTACTGAACCAGTCTATAATGAGATCAACGTGGGAGATCGGGCATAAATTTACCTTGAAGAATCCAAATTAGGTATGACCTGTGGAATTAGAAAGAATAATAAGAGGGATACTACAAGAATGAAGTTGAAATATTGGGGATCTGAAATCACAAAGATACATTAGGTTCAATATCGATATCCTCAAAAGCAAGAAAAAAAGTGTGTACTTTTTTTTAAAATTGCATAACTTTTGTTTGAAAAATCAGTTTCAAGTTATTACAAGGGCATATTGAAGCATAAATATCAGTATTGGGTTCTAAAATTCCTCCATAATGACAAGTAATCCATATAAAATCACAATCCTAACCAAATTTTTGGAGCCCTACTATGCATGTACCAATGAGGAGAAGAATATCCTTTGTGATATTTATCAACATGATGTTATGTTATTTGATGATCCCATTTGGAACCCCAATGATTTCGTGGGGTATGTACAATTGCGAGAATTTATGTCCTACCTTAGTAACCATGTTTCTTGGGAATCAACCCATAAAGTTGCATAATGTAATTTTTCCAATAATCTTTGTGTTAGGGGAGAGTACAAAATGTACTGATAAGTCCTTAAAATTCATTCAGATTGGACTTATTCTCACTAACATGCCTAATTCATAGCCAAGAATAGACAAAAAACCATCACACATTGCAGGGCACATATTGAGATAATGGAGAAACTAGCCATGGAAGGATGCGTGGAAAGGTGTAATCAAGATGGGGAGGATATCTAATTAAAATACACCTTCAATCCCAACAATCTAAAAATAACATTGGAAATAGTGCACAAATACATTAAATGCATGGATAACTATGGAAACAATTGGATCAGGTTGAACTTTAATTTTATGATGGTTTGACTTCCAACTAGAGAATACATAAAGGATTATACGTTGACTATAAGGGAAGAATTGGCTTATTGGAGGGAAATCTAGACAAGAGGAAGATATTTTCATATAGATGAGGTACGAAAAGCTAATTAAAGACTCAATAACCTCCATGGGACCCTCACCTTCTCAGATTAATACTAATTATTGTTTGCATGAGGACATGCAATGATTTGGCTGAGGTAGATGATGATTGCCCAAATTGGCATATTTTTAACACATGTCTAATATCTGTTTTCCACCATTTTTCCACTTCCCATCCTTTCTTATTAACTTTTTCATCCATATAGATGCATGTCAAGGTACAAATATGCTTCTATGTGCTATTTTAATGATTTTATCATGCATTTTTTGGGAAATTGTTTCCTTTTTGTACTAATAGAGGCATACATGATACAAGACTGCATATGTACTACTAAACACAAGTGTCTCAATAGTGGTTGTAACTCCCTGTAAGTGCTACAACTCCCTATAGGTGTTATAACTCTCTCTTCTTGAGCAAAGTACAGTTGTTGCTAATGCAAGATGTAACCATAGTTGTTGTTAATCCATCTTGAAGAATCCAAATTAGGTCTAACCCGTGGAATTAGAGAGAAGATTCAGAGGGATACTACAGGACCGAAGTTGAAATCTTGGGGATCTGAAATCATAGAGATACATTAGGTTCAATATCGATCTCCTCAAAATCAAGAAAAAAAGTGTGAATTTTTTTTTATAAATTGCATAACTTTTGTTTGAAAAATCAGTTTCAAGTGATTACAAGGGCATATTGAAGCATAGATATCAGTATTGGGTTCTAAAATTCCTCTATAATGACAAGTAATCCATATAAAATCACAATCCCAACCAATTTTTTGGAGGCCTACTATGCATGTACCAAAAAGGAGAAGAATATCCTTTGTGAGATTTATCAACATGATGTTATGTTAATTCATGATCCCATTTGGAACCCAATGATTTTGTGGGGGATGTACAATTGCAAGCATTTATGTCCTACCTTAGTAACCATGTTTCTTGGGCATCAACCCATAAAGTTGCATAATATAATTTTTCCAATAATATTTGGGTTAGGGGAGAGTACCAAACGTCCTGAGAAGTCTTTAACATTCATTCACATTGGAATTACTCTCACCAAAACGCATAATTAGTAGCCAAGAATAGAAAAACAACCATCACACGTTGCAGGGAACATATTGAGATAATGGAGAAAATAGCCATGGAAGGATGTGCAGAAAGGTGTAATCAATATGGGGAGGATATCTAATTAAAATACCTATTCAATCCAAACAATCTAAAAATAACATTGGAAATAGTGCACAAATACATTAAATTCATGGAGAACTATGGAAATAATTGGATTAGGTTGAAATTTAATTATCTGATGATTTGATTTCCAACCAGAGAATACATAAAGGATTATACGTTGACCATAAGGGAATAATTGGCTTATTAGAGGGAAATATAGACAAGCGGAATATATTTTCATATAGACGAGGTAGGAGAAGCTAATTAAAGACTCAATAACCTCCATGGGACCCTCACCTTATCAAATTCATACTAATTATTATTTGCATGAGGACATGCAATGATTTGTCTGAGGTATATGATGGATGCCCAAATTGGCAAATTTTTAACACATGTCTAATACCTTTTTTCCACCATTTTTCCACTTCACATCCTTTCTTATTAACTTTTTCATCCATATTGATACATGTCAAGGTACAAATATCCTTCTATGTGCTATTTTAATGATTTTATCATGCATTTTTTGGGAAATTGTTTCCTTTTTGTACTAATAGTGGAATATATGATACAAGACTGCATAGGTACTACTAAACGCAAGTGTCTCAATAGTGGTTGTAGTTCCCTATAAGTGTTGGAACTCCCTATAGGTGTTATAACTCTCTCATCTTGAGCAAAGTACAGTTGTTGCTACTGCAAGATGTAACCATAGTTGTTTCTAATACAGTTGTTGTTATTTTATCTTGAAGAATCCAAATTAGGTCTGACCCATGGAATTAGAAAGAAGACTCAGAGGGATACCACAGGCCTAAAGTTGAAATCTTGGGGATCCGAAATCACAGAGATACATTAGGTTCAATATCGATCTCCTCAAAAGCAAGAAAAAAAGTGTGTGTGTTTTTTTTAATTGCATAACTTTTGTTTGAAAAATCAGTTTCAAGTGATTACAAGGGCATATTGAAGCATAGATATCAGTATTGGGCTCTAAAATTCCTCCATATTGACGAGTAATCCATATAAAATCACAAGCCCAACCAATTTTTTGGAGGCCTACTATGCATGTACCAATGAGGAGAATAATATCCTTTGTGATATTTATCAACATGATGTTATGTTAATTCATGATCGCATTTGGAACCCCAATGATTTTGTGGGGGATGTACAATTGTGATCATTTATGTCCTACCTTAGTAACCATGTTTCTTAGGCATCAACCCATAAAATTGCATAATATAATTTTTCCAATAATCTTTAGGTTAGGGGAGACTACCAAATTTATTGGAAGTCCTTAAAATTCATTCACATTGGACTTACTCTCGCCAACATGCATAATTCATAGCCAAGAATAGACAAATAACCATCATACATTGCAGGGCACATATTGAGATAATGGAGAAACTAGTCATGGAAGGATGTTTGGAAAGGTGTAATCAAGATGGGGAGGATATCTAATTAAAATAGGCCTTCAATCACAACAATATAAAAATAACATTGGAAATAGTGCACAAATACATTAAATGTATGGAGAACTATGGAAAGAATTGGATTAGGTTGAACTTTAATTATTTGATGATTCAACTTCCAACGAGAGAATACATAAAGGATTATACATTGACTAGAAGGGAAGAATTGGCTTATTGGAGGGAAATATAGACAAGAGGAAGATATTTTCATATAGATGAGGTAGGAAAAGATAATGAAAGACTCAATAACCTCCATGGAACCTGTTGGTACTATTTTATTGCTATATTTTTCTCCTAAAATTCAATCATTTATCCACCATTTTCTTCCATAAATCCCTTATAGTTTATTGAAATTGATTAATGTAGCATTATAATTGTTATTTTACATTAAATTTAATTTATGGAATTTTTATGTTAAAAATTGAAAATTTTCAAGAAAATTACAAGATGTGATAACTTCCTGTAAATGGTTTATGTTCTGACATGTGGCATAGAAGGTAGATCAAAACGAAGGACAAGGACGTGATCTAGGATGTACACACATGATGAAAAATCTATCCAGCATCGGATTTGAAGCTCTTGAATAGCCGGTCAACGCTAGTCAAACCCAGCCAATCTAGCAGAAAAATCTGAAGTCATAATGAATGAGCTTGATATTTTGCCTATGATTAGGAACTCCAAACTAATTCGATCTATTTTGGAGATCAGTTAGGATTAGGAGGAACGAAAATAGCCTCCTTTGATTGTAATTTTGATAAATAAGAGAATGGAAGCATGTAATGGGATAATGATGCTAGTGGTAACATTGAATGTAATAGAAGATTTGAGACTGTATACGTGCTTCAGAACTCCGTTTTTAATGTAACTCATTCCTAGATCTTAATCAGAGACATAATTTCATCATTTATGGTGTTTTTGAGTTAGCATTCTTATCATTTGAAGTTTTCCAAGTGTGCCTTCAAAGCGTGGAAGGGCCCCCATTTGAAGTTGGTACACTTTCTTTACATCTCCATTAGATTTAGTATTCATATCTGATTAGTATTTTATTTCATTTTCATGTTTTTAAGTTCATCGATTTTTACTAGAAGTGCTTGTGATTTAATTCATCATTGACATTTCATGATTCATAGTAGTAATTTGAGAATTCGATTGCAAAATTAATGAACAGTACTTCTAAGAGGTTTAATTGAGTATTGAATCTCAAATCATCTTTGTGATCTCTTTTTTAATGAATTCAGTTTTTAGTATGCTTTAGTGTGTTACTTTGAAAGAGTTTTTGTGAATTATAACCTTGTAAGAGGATTGAAAACTCAGACTAGTAGCACTCTGTTTTTAGAATAGTATATTAGATTTAGTTACATAAGTGTTTAAATTTTGAAAGGAATCACATTCCAATCTCTTGTAAAAGAGTGTTGGAGCCTATCACAATAAGCATTTATCTAGGTAAATAGAATAGATCCTTTTAGGTCTATAAACATTAGACATGTGCCTCTAAGATTACCTACCTTGGTTGACAATAAATTGAGCCTAATCTAAAACCCTAGATTGGTCTTTACATTTTGGCACCGTTGCCGGGGAGGCACAACTAGAGGATTTTTAGAAACAAAAACAAAAACACAGATTTAATTTTAATTTAACATTTTAGAAGTCATGGTTACTTATGTCTAGACCTAGAGATGATAAAGGTAGATTCATAAAAACCCCCAATCCAAGAACTAATCCACCACTAGGAGCAGACCCTTTAGAGAGGATTGAGCACACAACTCCAGCCAGGAAAGTCACTATACAATAATTATAGGACAAACAAAAATCAGGGCAGAGACTCACACTTATTGAGAGACAAATTTTATTAGCATACGAAGCAAAGAAGAAACATCTCCCTGAATCCTCTATAACAAGATAAAGTAGCAAAACAACCCAACAATCTCTCCTTGAACCTACTGATTTCGAAAAATCTCAAGAAGGAGAAAAATCACCAGAACAACCTTTCTTTGAAACAAGTGACATTGAACAAGAAATTAAATCAACAGAGGAACCTATCAAAATGACTGAGGAAGGAGGAGGATCAGCAAGAGGACCCACTCCTGAACAACTTAGAGAATATGAGAGACTGCAAGAGAAAATAACAAGACAAAGAGAGGTTGAACTGAAACAAAGGAAAGATCAAGATCGAAGAGAAGAGGAAGAGTCAACCTTTAAATTTCCTATTCAAGAACCAGGAGAAAACAATGATGAGGAAATAAAAATGAAAAACATACCTCCATCTGTGCTACCAAAATTTTATGGCATGGCTTCAGAAGATCCAGATTCATTCTTGTTTGAATTTGACATAGTATGTCAAACATATGGTTACACAGATGATGCCCCTAGGCTTAGACTCTTCCCAACAACACTAAAAGCATCGGCATTAAGGTAGTTTATGGGACTTGGTGAACATGCAATAAGTGATTGGGATGGCATGAGAAAAATATTCTTAAAGAAATACCAACCTTATTTTAGATTAAGAGATTCTAAAGATGATATCTTTAGAATGAATCAACAAGAGGATGAGAGCTTAGGGGAATATTTGGAACGATTTTTTTACAATTTACAAAAATCAAAACACAAAACCATGTCTCTTGATCTGATACAAACAATATTTTTTAAGGGAATTCGAGAGGAATACTTAGATGATCTTAATTTGATGGGAAAAGGTGATATTTCCACCTTACCTTTCGATGAGATTGCTGATCTATGTGAAAATTATTCTCGTAGCAAAGCTAGAAACAGGAAAAGAACCATATCATCCAAAGCCACAAAATCTACTTCAGCTAGTGTCACAAGGGTTGAAATAGGAAAATTATTAGAAGAATTCAAAACAGACCTATTAAGTACCTTAGGAAATCAAATTGACACTTTGAAAGCAAAGAAAAGACAGGAAGAGGAAGATCAATTAACGGTTGTCTTTTGCCCAAAGTGCCAGAAGAAATATGCTTTGAAAGACTGCCCTTTAGAAAATGTTCAAAATGTTCAAGTCTGTGCCTTTTGCACTGAAAATCATGATATATTTCATTGCTCTAAAATCAAGATTTTGCAGAATTGTAATTTGGAAGCCAACGCAGATATGGAGAATGTGTATTTCATGGGCGCCAAGAGACCATGGCAACCAAGACCTCCACCTCCAGGTATGTTTCCAAACCAAAATTTGCAATTTCCTGCACAAGATTAGATGTATGTTCAAAATTCTTGGAATGTACCCATGCCATGGCAACACCAAACTTACCCACAGCAACAATGGAAACCATTTCAGCAATACTCTCAACCATACCAAACATATCCTCAATCATACCAACAATATTCTCAGCCATATCAACAGTATCCTCAGCCATATCAGCAGTATCCTCAAACATATCAATAATATCCTCAGCAGCAAGTTGTCCATCAACCTCAAAACATTCAACAAACATTGCCTACTCCTCCACCAATAAATTCATCTCAATTACAACTTCCATCTAACTAGCCTCCTAGACCTACTTAGATTCCTGCTCAACCCGTACCCAATCCAAATAATAGAGCAGATAGACCAGCTTATAGTGTAGATGAGGGACCATCATATCCCACTCTACCTTTACAAAATATCGAGCTTAGGTCTGGTAAGATACTTCAAAAAGAACCTATAGTAGCTGAAAAAAAAAAAAAAAACAAACAGAATGAAGATGAAACTCCAACTCAAAAGAAACAAAATGATGACATCAAAAATAAACAAATGCAACCAATGCATCAGCCACCTTTTCCAGAAAGATTGATCCAAGCAAAACTTCCCATGTCTTTACCACAGTTTGATCTTTTAGATGAGCTAAAGAATGTCTATATAAAAATTCCACTACTTCAAGCCATAAAATACATTCCGATATATACTAAAGCAATCAAAGAACTATGCCTCAAGAAGCCTACAAGAAAAAGACTTGACCCACAAACTATTCATGTTATTGGACATCTAGCTGGCCTTATGAAAAATACCATTTCAATGGAAAAGTATGTTGATCCTGGTATTCCCAGAGTCACTAAAACCATTAACAACATACCTATTCCAAACACTTTAATTGACCTTGGGGCTGCAATAAATGTAATGACCCTTGAAACAATGAAAACACTGCAACTCACAAACTTGCAATACACACCAATTGTCTTAGAACTAGCTGATAGGTCTAAAGTGATTCCTGAAGGGATTTTGGAGGACATAATTGTTTCACTGGACTCTTGGGAGTATCCAGTTGACTTTTTAGTTCTTCGGCCAAAATCTAATTTAGGAGGACACCCTATCATTCTTGGTAGACCATGGTTAGCAACTGTTGATGCATTCATAGGGTGTAGATCAGGTAATATGATTATTTCAAGAGGAAATGAAAGGAAACAACTCAATCTGTACCCATCAGCACAATCACCAGTAGTAGCAAACAACTTATGGCTCGATGACAAATACAATGATAAAGAAGAAGTTCAATTTGTTTTCAGCATCAATCAAATCTATGATTTTCAAGAACATAATAATTATGATTTGGTAGAATTGTTCCTTTCTCAACTTGATATTTCTGAAGAATTAAGAAACGAACAATACAATGTTGTAGATCAACTTTTAGCACGGAGTTTTCAAGAAACATGTACCATTCATTCTTTGCAAACATCATTTGAAAACACTTTTCCCATTCAATCTGTCACAAACACACAGAGTAAGACCATAGAGATTAGTCTGGGAAAAACATTGAATATTAGCACTCACCTAGACTTATCTTAGAAAGAAAAATTGATTCAGTTATTGAGAAAATATCAAAAATAATGTTCTTGGGACTACACCGATATGCATAGAATCCACCCTGAAACATGCACTCACCATATTTACACATATAGTAATATAAAACCAGTGAAGCAACCACAGAGAAGAATGAATCCCATCCTTCAGGATATTTCTAGAGATGAATTACAAAAACTATTGAAAGTCAATTTTATTTATCCCATCTCTGACAATCAGTGGGTATCTCCATTGGTAGTAGTGCCCAAGAAAAATGGTAAGTGGAGGATTTGTGTTGACTACAGAAAATTGAACAAAGCAACCTTCAAAGATTATTTCCCACTACCATTTATTGACCAAGTGTTGGACACATTAGCTGGGAAATCATCATTCTCTTTTCTTGATGGTTTCAATGGTTATAACCAGATCAAGATAGCCTTAGAGGACCAGGACAAAACCACTTTTACTTGTCCCTGGGGCACTTATGCCTATAAATTTTTACCATTTGGACTTTTCAATGCTCCAGCTACGTTTCAGAGAGCTGTGTTAGCTATTTTTTCTGATTTAGTTCATGAGTGTGTTGAAGTTTATATGAATGATTTTTCAATGTATGGTAATTCATTTGAGCATTCATTAGAAAATTTGGAGAAAGTTTTGAAGAGATGTATTGAATCTAATCTATCCCTGAGCAATGAAAAGTTTTTTATGATGCTAAATGAAGGGGTAGTATTGGGTCATTATATTTATTTTGAAGGCATTAAAGTAGATCCATCAAAAATTCAAATCATTGTCAATTTGCCAATTCCGAAGACTCAAAAAGAGGTAAGAAGCTTTCTTGGGTATGCAAGCTATTATAGAAGGTTTATTGAACATTTTAGTAAAATAGCTTTACCTTTGTTTAAGCTTCTAGCAAAATATACACCTTTCAACTGGAATGAAAATTGTCAAAAAGCTTTTGAAACACTCAAAGAAAAGTTATCAACCACACTAGTCTTAAAAGGACCTAATTGGACCCTACCATTTCACATCTTTACAGATGCATCTGATACTGCAGTAGGTGCCTCATTAGGCCAAAAAGAAGAGTCTTTGAATTATGCCATCTATTTTATTAGTAAAAATCTAACACGTGCAGAATTAAACTACACAGTCACTGAAAAGGAAATGCTTGCAATCATACATGCTGTGAATAAATTCTGACATTATATAACTAGTTATGAGGTTTTTGTACACACTGACCACTCTTCCATTAAATATATAATGAAAAAACCAATCACTAATGGCAGAGTTACCAGATGGCTGTTATTACTACAGGAATTTAATATTATAGTGTTAGATACACCAGGTAAGGAGAATCAGGTGGCATATTTTCTTTCTAGACTCCAGAATTCAGGTGAGGATGTTCCAGTTGAAGATTCTTTTCCAGATGAAAATTTATTTGCAATTTCAGTAGTGGATCCATGGTATGCTAACTTAGCTAATTATTTGTCCACAGGAAAAACACCTCCATATTTTACTACAAAGGAGAAGAAGAGGCTCATCAAACAAAGTGCTAGATATTCATGGGTTAATGGAGATTTATTTTACACTGGTTATGATATGATTATTAGAAGATGTGTAAGAAATGATGAAATAATTGATATTTTAAAATCTTTTCATGATGAACCATGTGGTGGGAATTTTGCAGCAAAAAGGACAGCATTCAATATCCTCAGTCTTGGATACTATTGGCCATCGATTTTTAAGGATTACAAGAAGTATGTGAAAATTTGTGACAGTTGTCAAAGAATAGGTAGACCAACAGCTTCAGATGAAATGCCACTTCAGCCCCAAGTACATTTAGAGCCATTTGAAAAATGGGCTCTAGATTTTGTAGGACCACTCAATCCACCTTCAAAGGGCAAAAAGTACATCTTAGTATGTACTGATTACGTGACAAAATGGGCTGAAGCAAAAGCACTAGTCCGAGCAACTGAACAAACAGTGGTAAACTTCCTTTTTGAAGAAATTTTTGTAAGGTATGGAGTACCTAGAGAGATAGTGATAGATCAAGGTACTCAGTTTACTTCAAGGTTGGTTCAAGATATCACAGAAAAATATAAAATCAAGCACAGGAAAAGTACACCTTACCATCCATAGGACAATGGCCAGGTGGAATCTACAAATAAAACTTTGGAAGGAATTATCACTAAAACAATAGCAATGAACAGAAAGAATTGGGAAGAAAATCTCAAGGATGCACTCTGGGCTTACAGAATCACGTGGAAAGACACTACAGAATTTACACCATATCAGCTGGTGTATGGAAAAGAGGTAATGCTTCCTATTGAATTCCAGATACATACTTATAAAATGGCTACAGATTTAGGAATTGATCTCAATGAAGCACAAAAGGAGAGAATTATGCAATTGAACTAGTTATATGAAAGGAGGCAGCAAGCAGAGGAGAGAAAAATCTTAATGCAGAAACAAAGGAAGTAGTGGCATGATGCACACATTAAAAAGAAAGAGTTTAAAGAAGGAGACTGGTCTTTACTCTTTGACTCAAAATTCAGAGATCATAAAGCCAAGTTCACAACACATTGGATGGGCCCATATGAAATAGTTCAAGTATATGAAAATGGATCAGTCAAACTTACTACAATTTATGGAGAAGGCAACACCTTTATTGTCAATGGACATAGGTTGAAACTCTATCATAAGCCCATCAGCAAAGAAGATTTTATTCAAATTGTATCTCAGCAAAAGGAGGTTGAGATATCATAGCCTTAAACTGTGATATCTCTACCTTAGTCATTTCAATTTCTTAAAAAATATATATAAAAAACATAAAAAAATATATATATATAAAATACCAAAAATAAAAAATGATGGTTTAGATGTGAAAACCAGACTCTGGCACACTCTAAACCCGAATTCTTACTAGAAAACCAATCATTTGGCCCGTAAGAATTCATTGTTATAGTTGTTTCCTGTTTTTCACAAATTCAATAATGACTTGAGGACAAGTCAAAGACTTAGTGGGGGAGAAGAAACAGTGGTTTTTCCCTATCTCATCTCCTCAATTTCAATTTTTTAAGGAATTTGTTTCAGAAATTCAATCAAAAATTTGTTTTGTTCTAATCAGTAAAGGGACCTGTTCAAGCAACAAAATATGTAGTGGGACCTATTTCAACATGATTATACAGAGAGACCTGTTCAAAGGCTATGTCAATACTACCAATATCATAGGGACCTATTTGAAGAACTGCATCAAAGATACACAAGGCTACTTCAACAAGTTTTCAAAGGTTGCTTATCAGAATTTTAATCAAGGCTACATCAACACCAAAGATAAAAGAAGCTTCATAAACATGGCTCTTCAGATTTTAAGGGACCTGTTATATTCAATTTCAAAGGGACCCGTTTCAGAAGATAAAGATTAGTCACACCTGTACAAGCAGATCAGTCATACATGTATAAGAAAAATCAGAATTATCAGCCAACAATTGTAATGTATTGAAATTTTTTTGTTTTAGCATTTAAAATTCCTAGATTATTTTAGTGTTAAAAATAATAATTATGATTTCTTATTATCAATTTCAAAAAAACCCATATTCCTTATACCCATAAGCCTTTTTATAACCCTTATACCCATATTCTTCGTAATATTCTTATATGCTCACTTCATTACCACTCTACCTATTTCTATATGTTCATTTCTATCTTCATATCACACATAACATCATTCTAAACTTTAGCCTATTCCTACCTACACTCTTAAAACCTTTTCATAAACTCATCATTCTTTCAAATTGACCTCTGCCAAAAAAGTACCAACAAGTAGCAGCCTTAATAGATGCCCAATGTAAAGGTCCGCTCAATGGGAAGACATTTGTTAAAACGCCTGTCCTCAAACGATTTCGTTCATTCCGACAGCCAGAAGTACAAAAACGATCTTCCAACCCAAATTTGCTTATGAATGTATCCGCCATGATTTCATTACCAACACGATTTTCATACTATGCTACCATGATTATGCTTCTGCAAATCATTATTGTTCCTCTGTATTCATGATTTGAACTCTTTGGGACACGCCTTCCGACTCTGCAAACAAACTCACGGCCTCTGACAAGTAAAACTCTGTTCTCTGCGCTATCATCATAGAAATTTCATCTTATGACATCAAGTAAAATCAAGGTCGGTCGTTGAGTTTTCATTTTATAAAACTCTGAGTTTATAAAGTCAGTTAATGTTCGGACCCTGAGTTTTTAAAATAGGAAGGCCGAGATAGTAGGTGAAAGGGAGAAAACATAGCAGTCGGGCTTGTCCAGAATTTTGACTTCCGCCCAGAATTTCAAGAGCAATTCAGACATTGGAAGAAGTAAGTTCGGAAAATTGAGGAAGTTAGCCAAGTCAGCTCAGTGGAACGCAAGAAGAGAGGTAACAAGTTGAAAAACCTTGGTTAAAATTTTTGTTTTACAGAGCATAAAAAATGGGGTTAGAACAAAGATTTTTAAAATGAAAAATAGAGCAGAGCCTGAGAAATTTGATAGTTCAAAATACCATGAAGACTGTGTTAATATTTTGAGGGAAAAACACTGGTTGTCTTTTCTAGAGAAATTCAATGGAAATAATGAAGAAGTTACAAATTAGTTTGCATTTTCATTTAATGGAGAAAAAGCTTTGATAGGAAATTTCTCTTTCAGAATTTCAGAGGATACAATAGCCCAGTCATTAGATATCAGTCCAGAAGGGGAAAAGTATTTCAAAACCAAAAAATTTAGAGAAAAATCATGGACTCAGTTTATGTCTAGGTCAAGGGTTTATTTTGTTAATTGGAAAAAGGGTGTTCCTAGAAGTTGGTTAATCCACCCATGGGATGAAATGGTATACGTTCTTCAAAAATTGTCACATGTGAAGGGCGTTACAGCATAGTATACCTATATCACATAAAAAATTTGTTGCACTTAAAGGGTCAATGCATTATCAGTCTGCCCTATTTTATTTTACAAAGTTTGACTAAAATTTCAAATACCATTCAGAAACAAAAGGGTAATGAAGATAGAAGCTTGTATCATTTTGGTTGATCAAAATTCTAATTGAATTTGAGCTACAGAAGAGAGGGAAAACATGGGAAGGTTTTTTAATTGTCAATCAAATCAAAACCAAAGAAGATGAACAGGAGAAACAAGGAAGCATAGAGTTTATGGTTGATATTGATGAGGAAACCCCTGAATTTAAGTCAAACATTGTTTCTCAACCCAGTAGTAGTGTGAAGACAAGGAGAATGAGGCAAGAAGATGCCAAGAAAATTGCAAAAGACAAAATTTTCACTACTTACAGAAGAAGATCAAGGAGAATAAAAAGAAATCAAATACAAGATGATCAACCAGATAAAAATGTAAATACACCAATGGAAATTGAAAGCAGTGCTAATTCACAGCCAGAACAAGAAGCAGAAATGGAAACTGAAAGTAACAAGGGAGAAAGGAAAGAGACAGTACCCACAAACAAGAAACAAAGAAAGTTAGAGAAACAAATTGAAGAGCTAAAAGAGGAACTTATGGAAGAAAATATGTTAGAGAAAGTCATAAAGAAAGAAAATGAAATGTTAAGAGCCCAAAGCAAGAAGATTCAACAAAAAAAATGAAAAAATTGATCAAATTGAAATATGCAAATGGGCAACAAAATGGTACACACGGGAAAAGGCTCTCAAAGAAAAATATAAGAATATGAAGCATGAGTTCCAAGTTCAAAAGAATGTAGATGTATTGCTATAAGCAGTAGAGGCAGAAACAGAAACAGAACATAAAGGGAGCACATCAGGTTAGCATGAGGACATCCTAAATTATTGAGTTTGGGGGAAATGTTGGTACTATTTTATTTCTATCTTTTTCTCCTAAAATTCCGTCATTTATCCACCATTTTCTTCCATAAATCCCTTATAGTTTATTGAAATTGATTAATGTAGCATTATAATTTTTATTTTACATTAAATTTAATTTATGGAATTTTTATGTTAAAAATTGAAATTTTTCAAGAAAATTACAGGATGTGATAACTTCCTGTAAATGTTTTATGTTCTGATACGTGACAGAGCAGGTAGATCAAAATGAAGGACAAGGACGTGATCTAGAATGTACACACATGATGAAAAATCTATCCAGCATCAGATTTGAATCTCCTGAATAGTCGGTCAACGCTGGTCAAACCCAGCCAATCTAGCAGAAAAATCTGAAGCCATAATGAATGAGCTTGATATTTTTCCTATGATTAGGAACTCCAAACTAATTCGATCTATTTTGGAGATCAGTTAGGATTAGAAGGAACGAAAATAGCCTCCTTTTATTGTAATTTTGATAAATAAGAGAATGGAAGCATCTAATGGGATAATGATGCTAGTGATAACATTGAATGTAAGAGCAGATTTGAGACTGTATACGTGCTTCAGAACTCTATTTTTAATGTAACTCATTCCCATATCTTAATCAGAGACAGAATTTCATCATTTATGGTGATTTTGAGTTAGCATTCTTATCATTTGAAGTTTTCCAAGTGTGCCTTCAAAGCGTGGAAGGGCCCCCATGTGAAGTTGGTACACTTTCTTTACATCTCCATTAGATTTAGTATTCAGATCTGATTAGTATTTTATTTCATTTTCATGTTTTTGAGTTCATCGATTTTGACTAGAAGTGCTTGTGATTTAATTCATCATTGATATTTCATGATTCATAGTAGTAATTTAAGAATTCGATTGCAAAATTAATGAACAGCCCTTGTAAGAGGTTTAATTGAGTATTGAATCTCAAATCATCTCTGTGATCTCTGTTTTAATGAATTCAGATTTTAGTATGCTTTAGTGTGTTACTTTGAAAGAGTTTTTGTGAATTATAACCTTGTAAGAGGATTGAAAACTCATACTAGTAGCACTCTGTTTTTAGAATAGTAGATTAGATTTAGTTACATAAGTGTTTAAAGTGTGAAAGGTACCACATTCCAATCTCTTGTAAAAGAGTGTTGGAGCCTATCACAATAAGCATTTATCTAGGTAAATAGAATAGATCCTTTTAGGTATATAAACATTAGACACGTGCCTCTAAGATTACCTACCTTGGTTGACAATAAATTGAGCCTAATCTAAAACCCTAGATTGGTCTTTATAGAACCCTCACCTTCTCAAATTCATACTAATTATTGTTTGCATGAGGACATGCAATGATTTGGCTGAGGGAGATGATGGGTGCCCAGATTGGCATATTTTTAACACGTGTCTAATACCCCTTTTCCACGATTTTTCCACTTCCCATCCATTCTTATTAACTTTTTCATTCATATAGATACATGTCAAGGTACAAATATCCTTCTACGTGTTATTTTAATTATTTTATCATGCATTTTTTGGGAAATTGTTTCCTTTTTTTACTAATAGTGACCTATATGATACAAGATTTCATAGGTACTACTAAATGAAAGTGTCTCAATAGTGGTTGTAACTCCATATAGGTGTTGCAACTCCCTATAGGTTCTATAATTCTCTCTTCTTGAGCAAAGTACAGCTGCTGCTAATGCAAGATGTAACCATAGTTGTTGCTAATTTATCTTGAAGAATCCAAATTAGGCCTGACCTGTGGAATTAGAAAGAAGACTCAGAGGGATACTACAGGACTGAAGTTGAAATATTGGGGATCCATAATCATAGAGATACATTAGGTTCAATATCGATCCCCTCAAAAGAAAGAAAAAAAGTGTGTATTATTTTTTAAATTGCATTACTTATGTTTGAAAAATCAGTTTCAAGTGATTACAAGGGCATATTGAAGCATAGATATCAGTATTGGGTTCTAAAATTCCTCCATAATGACAAGTAATCCATATAAAATCACAAGCCCAACTAAATTTTTGGAGGCCTATTATGCATGTACTAATGAGGAGAAGAATATCCTTTGTGAGATTTATCAACATGATGTTATGTTAATTCAATATTCCATTTGGAAACCCAATGATTTTGTGGGGGATTTCCAATTTTGAGCATTTATGTCTTACCTTAGTAGCCATTTTTCTTGGGCATCAACCCGTAAAGTTACATAATATATTTTTTTCAATAATCTTTGGGTTAGGGGAGAGTACCAAATGTCCTAAGAAGTCCTTAAAATTCATTCACATTGGACTTACTCTCACCAACATGCATAATTCAGTTGTTGTTGATTTATCTTGAAGAATCCAAATTAGGTCTAACTCATGGAATTAGAAATAAGACTCAGAGGGATACTACAGGACCAAAGTTAAAATCTTGGGGATCCAAAATCACAGAGATACATTAGGTTCAATGTCGATCTCCTCAAAGAAATAAAAAAAGTGTACATCTTTTTTTTTTTACTTACATAACTTTTGTTTGAAAAATCAGTTTCAAGTGATTACAAGTGCATATTGAAGCATATATATCAGTATTGGGTTATAAAATTCCTCCATAATGACAAGTAATCCCTATAAAATCACAAGCCCAACTAAATTTCTAGAGGCATACTATGCATGTACCAATGAGGAGAAGAATATTCTTTGTGAGCTTTATCAACATGATGTTATGTTAATTCATGGTCCCATTTGGAACCCCAATGATTTTGTGGGGGATGTACAATTGTGAGCATTTATGTCCTACCTTAGTAACCATGTTTCTTGGGCATCAACCCATAAAGTTGCATAATATAATTTTTCAATAATATTTGGGTTAGTGGATAGTACCAAACGTCCTGAGAAGTCCTTAGAATTCATTCACATTGGACTTACTCTCGCCAACATGCATAATTCATAGCCAAGAATAGATAAAAAACCATCACACATTGCAGGGCACATATTGAGATAATGGAGAAACTAGCCATGGAAGGTTGTATGGAAAGGTGTAATCAAGATGGGGGGGATATCTAATTAAAATACCTCTTCAATCCCAACAATCTAAAAATAACATTGGAAATAGTGCATAAATACATTAAATGCACGGAGAACTATGGAAGCAATTGAATTTGGTTGAACTTTAATTATCTGATGATTTTACTTCCAACCAGAGAATACATAAAGGATTATATGTTGACCATAAGAGAATAAATGGCTTATTGGAGGGGAATCTAGACAAGAGGAATATATTTTCATATAGATGAGGTAGGAAAAGCTAATTAAAGACTCAATAACCTCCATGGGACCCTCACCTTCTCAGATTCATACTAATTATTGTTTTCATGAGGACATGCAATGATTTGGTTGAGGGAGATGATGGGTGCTCAAATTGGCATATTTTCAACACATGTCTGATACCTTTTTTCCACCATTTTTCCACTTCCTGTCCTTTCTTATTAACTTTTTCATCCATATAGATATATGTCAAGGTACAAATATCCTTCTATGTGCATTTTTGGGGAAATTGTTTCCTTTTTGTAATAATAGTGGCATATATGATATAAGATGGCATAGGTACAACTAAACGTAAGTGTCTCAATAGTGGTTGTAACTCCCTGTAAGTGCTGCAACTCCCTATAGGTGCTATAAATCTCTCTTCTTGAGAAAAGTACAGTTGCTGCTACTACAAGATGTAACCATAGTTGTTGCAACTCTGAGATGTAAACATGGTTTCTACAACTCTAGGATGTGATTAAAAAGAGATGAAACTATATATCATTGTCATTGTTGCTACGACACAGGTTTTGTGATTCTTGTTGCTACAACTTTTGCTTCCCTTGATATCGTTACGACATCTCATGTTGCGGCTACTAGTGTTTTGTTGTTGCAACTCCCCGTTTTTCCTATTGATGCAACTCTAGAAACAATGTTGTAATTTTGCGTCTGTTGTACCAATGCGATAGTTGACCATCCAAATGTCAATTTTGGACCAGCATGGCAGTCAATACACAATTCCTCAAATAGGGATATGATAGGTGAGATTTAATAACGAATAAAAGAGGACGACTCAACCAACACTTGTTGCATAGTTGAAACATGTCAGTCGTTGCCTATATTTTTCTATTTTATAAGAAAATCAATATAATAGGATGAACCTAACTCTCATGGTTGTTCATCCACATATTTGATTTATTTATATAGAAAAAATCATATATAAAAACCATCTAGGTTTTTTTAGATAGGTAACAAGTAATCAAGGAGAACCTGTGAATTGGGAAAGAAGAACAAGTTACTGTACTTTCCAAATTTCTTGCAATTTAATTTCTTTTTCACTCAAGTTTAAGTAATGGTGTGCTAAGCATTCACATTCTATTTTTTTTCTAACCAATGCATAATATAAGAAGGTAGGCCCACATCCTTATCCAAGTATTGTCTATATCCATAACACATAAATAGTTGCAATTTATGTTTCTGTCCATTTCTACATTTACTTTGTTTTTTGTGTTGTTGCAACTCTGATAAATTGCATTGCTGCAACTCTAAATTGTGGGCTTATTACTGCAACTCAGGTATTAATGTTATATTCATTTACTCACTAATTGATTCCATGAAGAGTTTACAACATGTCATGATTTAAGGTTCTTGTTGCAATTGTATTATAGTACTCTTAGCTAATTAAAAGACGTAGAATTTAATTTAACCTTATAATAAAATAAATATTATTATTATCATATTAATAATTATTATATTAACTAATAATATTATTAAAGTTAATTAAATATAATTTTAAATTTATATAAAATTATTTTTGTTTTAATCTTAAAAAATTATTAAAACTTTATTAAAACTATTAAAATTAACTTAATAAATTTGATTAAATAATACTATATAAACTCTTAAATTTATTAAAATTTAGTAAAATTTATTAAAAATTTAGTAACTAACTCCTGTCGACTCTTTTTCCCTATGTGTATCACTATTAATACCTTTACCTTTTTGTCCTTCTTTCAATATTCATTAAGAATGTTGTCCTGAAGATGGATCCCCGTTGGGATTCGAAATGTCAACCATTGTTTTACAACACTATGGATAATCCAAAGATTTATTTAATAAACAAGAACCATAGAAGCTTGAAAACCATAAAAATTACTATGTTGCTATAATCATAACAACACTATTTTCCTAAAAAATAAACCCTAGTGAAGCTCTGCACCAGGTCGACCTCAATAAAATAAGGTTTGTTGGTTCTGGCGTTGGCTGCCCCAGGCAAACCTTCACCCCCAGTCTGATCGATCGTGACTTCTCACCTGGACAGCTATAGGCTCACCGATGACCGACTCCAGCGGGGAGACCACTGATCCCCCCTCACAGGCCATCCTCCCATAGGGGCGGTGGCAAGGGCTGATACCATCAATCAGCACAACTTTGGCTCGTCTTAAGAAACTGTAGGGGCAACACCCACAGCACAAACGACAAACACACAAGCAACAGCAACAACGAACACCAAATCAAGAACATGCATACCAAAGAACTCCAATAAAATATTGATAGAACTCCCAACACACCGCATCAATGGCAAAATCTAATTCATGAAAGACCACGCACTGATAGGAAAGTTCATGGGATTCTGGCCCACAAAAAAATCATTGAGAGGATGGATAGCCTCGAAATGGAAACCCAAAGGCCACATTGACCTATAGCTGTGCGTTAAAGGCTTCTTCAATATTCTCTTCACCTGTTTTGAAGACAAAGATAGGATAATGGATGGGGGTCCCTATTTCTTCAACACTATAGGTCTATACCTCATACCCTAGACTGAGTGTTTCAACCTAGATAAACAGGATCTCACTTGGGCACCAGTCTGGATCTGACTGTACTCTCCCCCCAAGACTATTGAGACAAGCTGACCCTTAGAGACATTGGCAATGCCTTAGGAGATTTCATCAAGATTGCAGAGGAGACCAAGATCAACCGCTACGTGGCCTATGCTCGCATTTGCGTCTACATGAACCTAGCTAAACCGCTACCAAGTGAGGTAAGTCTGGTGCATGAATATTTTGAATGGACACAAATTGTAGATTATGAGCACATTCCTTTTAGATGCAAAAAGTGTCACCAACATGGGCATCTATTCAGAGACTTTCCCCTAAATAGGAAAGCTACAGTTGAAAAGGAATCCAAAAAACAAGAGGTAGAAGGATTCACGAAGGTAGCAAGAAAAAAATGACACAACAAGAGAGCTACCCCTCAACAGAATAAAAAATGACCTACAATTAGAACAGCTTCGCAACCTTAAGTCAGCTAAATGACAACGAACTCGAACCATTCATCCAAGGTGGGAGCACCTCCATAGCGCAGGCCTAGACCTCTGAGGCTCAACATGACAAGCTCCCCTTGAGACCTTCTTGAAACCACCTACTACAAATGATGCAGGGGACAACAACATGATAAAGAGAAAAGCACAGATCATGGAATCGATCCCAGAAGCGATGGAGGAAGAACCAGAAATCATAGATTTGGAATGCCTAGATATCATCGGGCTAGAGGAAGCTTGCCATGAGAAGGACTACATATCAATCTTGAAGCAACAAATCCAAAAAATGGAGGAATTCCTAGCCAGAGCACAGCATCTCCCTCGGGTATCCAAGGCAAAATTCTCATCAACCCAAAATACTTCACGAAAGAGTCCCGCAAAAGGGGTAGGAAAACAACCCTACAAAGAACCATAGAAATTGGGAAATAAATGGTGGATTCTAGGCGATTCCCCAAGCTGACTATATTCTACGCTCTCACCTCCAATCATATCCCATGAAGCTCATCCCTTGGAATATTAGAGGGCTCAACAACCCCACAAAGCACAGAATCATAAATAAAATGATTATTGAGGAACATCCAGAAATATTCTACATGCAAGAAACCAAATGTTCCAACTCTACTCTAGAAACCATCTTCAAAAAGATCTAGAAAGGCAGCAATACAATAGAGGTTGATGCAAACGGGGCATCTGGATGACTGGAAATCATCTGGAACCCCCAAATCATCTCCTTAGAGAAATTTCATGCTAACATACACTTCATTCAGACCAAATTTCACCTGATTGGTACGAACATCCATGGCCTGCTCACAAATGTCTACTTTCCTCAAAATGCTCAACAAAAATTGGCGCTCTTGGACAACCTAGAGGAAATCAACAAACAATGATCCCTCCCTCTCTAACTTTTGGGAGGAGACTTCAACATGATAACCAATCTACAGGAAAATAAAGTTGGAAGGATGCATCTGGAATCAAATAGTAATGGATTCAAAAAATTCATCCATTTCAATAACCTCATAGATCTACATACCTCCAATGGAATCTTCACCTAGAATATAAAAGGAGGAGGTGCCCATTGGATAGCCTCAAGACTGGATATATTCCTCATCACCGAAGATTTCATCCATCTCGGCGGTAACATAGATTCCGCCATCATCTCGGTGGCAGGATCTGATCACTGGCTGATACAACTTCAATGGCTCCAACCAATAAGCATGCTCCTAAACCTTTTCGGTTTGAACATTGTTGGTTTAGGCACTCAGGGTTCAAGGAAATGGTTTCCAAATGGTGATCATCCTTAGCACCTCCTCAAGGTACAAAAATTCTCTAGTTCCAAACAAAACTGAAACTAACCAAAGGCCAAATGAAAGTCTAGAACAAAAAAACCCTTGGCAACATATTCACAGAACAGAAATATCTGGAGGAAAAAATGAAGAAACTGCAACAGAACATTATCCAAGAGGGGTGCTCAGCTGAGTCAGATCATCAGGAGAAATTCCTAATTACTCAGCTAGAAGAAAGAAGGAACCAAGAAGAAGCCCTCTGGAGACAAAAATAAAGAATCAACTGGCTCAAAGAGGGAGAAAGAAATACCAAATTCTTCCACTGCTCCACCATTCAGCACAGGATGCACAATAGAATTATAGTCCTCAAGAACCAAATGGGGGAAAGGCTGGAAATGCAAGCAGCCATCACTAAGGATTTGCATAACCATTTCAGGGACATCCTTCAGGAACCCAACCACCAGAGGCATGAATCCATTGGGGAAATCACTCAACATATCCCCAAGCTTATAGCAGAGGATCATAACAGGATGTTGCTCGCCACTACCTCTTTAGCTAAGGTGGAATAGGAAATCTTCCAGCTAAATGCAAGGAAAGCTCCAGGTCCCATGGATTCACCACAAATTTGTTCCCTTTCTTCTAGGAGACCATCCAAAATGAAGTCTGGGACATTGTGGAGGAATCAAATTCCACCCATTGGCTTCTACATGCACTAAATTCCACCTTCATCACCTTGGTTCCAAAAGAAGATAGAGGAACCTCACCAAGTAAGTACAAACCTATAGCTCTCTGCAATGCCATTTACAAAATTATCTCCAAATTTATAGCTAACATGTTTAAGAAGCTCCTTCCCCTCATCATCTCCCCGGAGCAAATGGATTATGTGGAAGGAAGGTAGATTCTTGATGGCATCATCCTAACCCATGAAGTCATTCACTCCCTCAAAACCAACAAAAGACCTGGCATGCTTCTTAAAATAGACTTATCCAAATCTTTTGACAAACTCAGCAGGGACTATATCAAAAAATTTCTTTTAGCCTTTGGCTTCAGCCAAACCTGGCTTAGATGGATCATGATTCTCATCACTTCTCCCTCTGCCACCTTCAACCCCTCAAGAAGCATAAGACAAAGGGACCCTCTCTCTCCTTTTATCTTCATCATCATGGAAGAAGGCTTGGGTTGCCTTCTCAAAAGCTCTATCCAGACTAGCGCCCTTCTTGGTTTACCCCTCCACAACTTGCCTCCCTCCTCTCATCAGCAATTTGTGGATGAAAACTTGACTATGGGTTACCCCTCAATCTAGGAAGCTTGGACCCTCAAATCCATTCTTGACTCCTTCTCTAAAGCCTCCGGCATAGAGGTTAACCCTGAAAAATCGTATATATTCTTCTTTCACATCTCCCCTCTAACTCAGTGCACTATAACCTGAATCCTTGGATTCTCCATTGCATATTTACCCTCCAAATACCTAAGAGCTCCACTGACTGACTCAGCCATCAATCACTCATCGTGGAGAGCTCTGCTGGAAAAAAATGGAAACTTGTCTTTCTAACTGGACTCACCGCACTCTTAACATTTCTAGTCATATTTTCCTCATGTCCTACAATCCCTCCCCATCTATCACTTCTCGGTCCTTGCAGCTCCCAAATGGTTCCTCAAAGCCATGCACAACCTGCAACGATCCTTTCTATGGGGAGGCACCAAAGGAAAAAAAACGGGCCTTAGTCAATTGGAAGGATTTATGCACCCCTGAAAGTCAGGGAGGATTAGGACTGCGTGATCCTGAGAACATTAATAGCATAATGGGAGCCAGCATCTTGTGGAAATAAGTCTCCAACCCCAACACTCCATGGGTCAAACTATGGGTAGCCAAGTGCGCACATTATTGGCCAAAGGAGGATCTCATAAGGTATAACTTAGATCTGGCTAGATCCCAAATCTGGAAAGCAACAAGCAATAAAAAACCGATAATCCAAAACCACAGTTTCTGGGAGCTGCGAAGTGGTAACCATGCCAGATTATGGGAGGACTCCTGGCAACAAATGCCAAGCCTCTCCTCCATCTTCCGCAGACCACTATGGAGTGCAGCGCTCCAAGGTCGGCAAAGACAGAGGGATCAAGAATTTTTTACTGATGACATATCCCAAGGCTATAGGAAATGGATACATATGAGCAGATGGAAAGATAACTGGAACAATGAAAACCACACAGAAATCTGGGAGGAGCTCAGCACAAAAAGAAAAATCAAAGTAAAAACAGGACTTGACATCCTATGCTGGGGGAATACGCCTAGCAGAACTTACTCAACCAAGGAATGTTACAAAATTCTTCATTATCAGAACCCCGAACTAACAGACATCATCTGGAAAAAGATATGGAATGCCAATCTATGGCCTAAAATAACCACATTCCTATGGCTACTCAGTAAATGACACATCCTCACCTGGGAGAATATTTTTAAGAGGGGTTTTGTAGGGCCCTCCAGATGCCCTTTATGTCAGGACAACTTGGAAACCATCGACCAGTTGTTGGACCAATGTCCTACTGCCAATTTCCTGTTGTTGGGCTAGAATTGTGAATTATGGATAAATCACGCTTCCCTAGAAAGGTGTTAGTCTAGAACAACAAGTGAAAGACTATATGACTATTTTTCCTAACTCATAATAGATACACATAAAGGATTGGAGGTTTACTTGATCAGTCGCTTCCAAATGGCTCCTTCTGACGCTTCTCTTGCAGCTTCAAATTAAAGCAGTTTGTGTGAAATGCTTCCTACAAGAAAGAACACCAAAACAACAGAATATGCAATAATATAGATATATATTCAAGCTAGTTAGCTAAATCAGTAAAGCATAAACCATATACATCAACCAAGTTCTTGCAATATGGAAAATCAAATTCAATACATATGCATATAGGGAAAAACAAGCAGTACTCTTTATTAATGATAGAAGGAGAGGTTACAACCAAATTACTAATTTGAAGTGACCCTTCCAGCAATGTCCCCAAGCCTCATCACAGTATAAATCTCTCCAGTAGCAGCTACACAAATCTATCTCTCAATTGAAAATTCTCCAGCATTTCTCTAGTCAAATTCTTCCTCCTCAAACACTCAAATCTATAGATGAACTGAAGGTATTTTTGCAATGAATGGCTTTCCAATAATAGGAAATAAAATTTTCCAGTCATGTAGATGTCAAATGTACATTTGGATCCAAAGCTTGACACATGTGAACTCTTCTAGAAGGCACTGGCCAAGTGGAGATTCCAGAACAATGAGAATTTCGCTCCCAATGTGACCAACGCACTTGTGAATGTCGGGAAGTTCTTTGCAGAGCAGCCTTGCATGGGGCTACCTGCATATGCAATGCACTTAGGCCCCTTAGAGCCTGCGTTGGTGAGCTCTCATATGCTATATAATAAGCTTCAAGCCTTGGAAACCTTTGCTTGATGAAAGTCTTGCTTGATTTTTCTTGTTCTTGCCTTAGGGCATGTAACAACTGAAATGATAGGGAATGATAGACCCTTAGTCATTGGTCTTGGAGATGATGCCCAGTTAACTAGGTCATTGGGAATGGTGCCCAAATTTACCTATAACACCTATGGGACATAATATTTATCTTATGCCGATGTTCCAACCACGCTTGAGGTAACATCATTAACACCATCGGCAGTTGACATGAAAACCCTTACAAAAGCACTCTCCTGAACTGATTATGGCAGATCATACCAGGCATCATCATCTGGAACATCTGGAAGGACAAAAACAGTCGCATTTTCAAGGAAAGGGCTTCAACTCCTCATCAGCTCTAGGATAGGATGTAATATCCCAAAAGGGAGAATGCAGTAATACTTCACACAATATAAGAACTTACAGCAAGATAAACAATAAATCTTAAGACAACATCAGAATTTACAGAGAAGATGAGCCATTTTATTAGATTGGAGAAGAATCATTTACACCATGTACAAAATATGAGTATATCTAGCCAAAGAGATGGTCTAGAAGTACTCAGAAAACAATCTACAACAAGTACAGTGTAACTGGAGAGGCACTGAAGCAAATATTGCGTTGTCTCTTCAGCAGATTATGAGCATATAGTTGCAGGCTGAAAAGGAGAATTCATATCTACTCAAATTTGGAGCTCATATGATGCCAAGATTCAAGATTTTGCCAATGTGATGGATTCCCAAGATAACCCAGAAAGGATTTTCCAGATCTGCAACTTTGGAAAATCACCTCCCTAGGATTTGATCCCTGATCTGTTGGGAAATACATATATGAAGCTATATATGACAAATATATGGCTGAAATATGATATCAGATTGGATCTAAGCTTGAAGGGTTGATCCCTTCTTCAGATCTATGAGCTAGAAGCTCTAGATCTAGCTTCTCAATCCTCCAATGATGATTGCAGCTACTGCAACACAAATGCCTCTAGACACTGCGTTGTGAGGGAAAGAGAGGCCTTCTGCCTATTGAAATATGATGCAATAAGCTCTAGGATGATGGAAATATTGATGGAAATGTGAGGTAATGATCCCTCATAGGATTTCTAGCTGAAATACTAGCAACTTCCTTCCTCCTTTTAGATATGCAAAATGAACAGTGTTATTCCTGAAGGGAATACTGCTGCTAAGAGGTAAATAACTTTTGGCCTGATGCCAGATCTGCAATGAAGCTCTGGGAAGCTGATATTTAAGCCCAATGTGATAGGAATAATCCCTCACCAGTTCTCCAGCTGAAGTACTGAAGACAACTTCCTCCTTCCAAACTGATCTTCAGAAATCTGCAATTTCTGAATATGAGTGTTCTGCAGAAAGTAGGAAAAGAGATGTGGCACTCAAATTCTAATGTAATATTAAGTACAATACTCTTTCTAGAGCTACTCTAAGAAAGAGGTTGGATTCCTGACCAGGAACACCATGTGTTAAACAACATCTGCAATCTCTACTAAACAACCCAAGAAAGTAGTGGAATGTCACATGACAATTCCAGATCTAAAAAGATCTTACATCAAGAATAATCAACATGCCCTCATCCTTGCCTTCATATTCTTTATATAACGTTTGAGCCTTCCCAAGACATGGCCCTCATCTAGACTGCGCTGTCACATGTGGACAAGATCCCCCAAGTGGACTGTGTCGTTTGACCAAATCAACCATCATGTCTAGGTGCAATGTACATCTTCCATCAAGTGTGACTTGTTTGCACAACGTTCTCCATCATTTAATCATGAATTTCCCATGATATTTGAAATATTAAAGATCTTAATTGACTGAATCATCTCTGTTTGATCCCTTCAAGATCTTGGTTGACTGTGTCAACCTCCATTATCTATCTCATTAATGAGACAGGTTCTCCAATTTCATTCACATTAGTAGTTTCTCAACTACCTTGTTATGCAGATCTAGGCTAAATGAATCCACATTAACACACACAGAAATGGATATTTATTCATATTGAGGATTGTGGGTCCCTCCACCCTTTTATTTACTTAATTCATTAATAAAATCAAGGACTCTAATATTCCAAATATGATGTGAAAATTTGGGAATATTACAGTCCCCCCAGGAAAAATTTTGCTTCTCCTTAAGCAACTCCAAAGTAGATGCAAGCCATCTATTCCCCTCCAAATGGCATCCACATAAGGAAGGCTTCCTCCATTTTTTGAAATGTGTTATGAATGTTTGGTTCCAAAGTTGTCTTTTAAAAACATAAAGAATGACCTCCAACTGTATAGTTAGGTGTCCTCCTTTCATCATGAAGTACCAAGTGACAACCATATGATGTCCAACATCATCATTAATACATGAGGTGCATTAAATAAGGTGGTTCTCTTCATGAAGGAAAAGCTCCATCACACAATGCATTTCTCCATCCCATGTTTCATGAATTTATTAACCATGGATATGCTCTCATACTTAGCCCTGTTGGCCTTATTGGATCCAAGCATCATTCCAATGTTGTGCAAAAAAATAAGGGAAGGAGCTATATGGGTAGACAAATATGTCAAACCATATTATCCTAAGAGTAACCACCAGAGTAAGGCCCTTTGCTGCCATCCTCCATCTCCTCCATGTAAGATGGACAAGCCAAACTCTCCCAAAAGCAACCAAAGCAACAAGAGATCTTGTTGCTTCTTCACCTCCTCATGTGCATCATGAATAAAAAACATACTAATGGACATATGTAATGTCACATCAGCCCAATATAAGGAAACATCATCAATGCACATCATGAGAGCATCATGCCAAGATTTACCCAAGACAAAACACATAGACATAGGAGATGTCATATGGTGGCCAATATCTCTCAAGTGAAACCAAAATGAACATGCCTTCTTTTGATGCATCATTTCATTGATACACAAGGCATAAATCAGAAAAATATGAGCTATTGGGTGGTAACCATACTCACCCAAGAGCAGCCAGCACAACCATTCCTCCTTCTTCATTTCATAAGTGCTCTTCAAGGCATGGATCAAAAAAATATGAGCCTTTGGGCAGTGAAAATAACCTCCCAAGGGAAACTAACGTAACCAAGCTTGTTGGCCCATGTAAATCCGCAAGTGGTCATGCAACCCCTTGCTTATATTCCTCATCTGCTCACCCCAATATGGAAGATGAGTGAGGTGTTGCATAATCATGGTATCCTCCCTTTGTAGAATACCATCTTCCCCAAACTAATGAAGAACTTTTCACTCCATGAAATGTTGAAGTGCACCTCCAATGAGATCTCTTAATGAGACCTTTTTCTCATCCATGGCCTTCCAAAACCAATGAGGTCTTGGATCTGTTGTAGGTATAAGTCTCTCTTTGAGCTGTGAGGTGCTCATTGAGAAAGTGTCATCAAGAAAGGAGAAAAGGTTTCTCATATCTAGATGTCTACCATTTTTCATCTTTACCTCCATTGCTTCATGAGTGAAGCTACCTTCAAAATGCTCCAAGAATGATGAGACCTCATCATTATCACTGCTTCTAAGTGACAGCATTGTAGATCTGCAAGGTAATACATAAACTATCTCAAAGAAAGGTACAACACTGATCTCATAACCAGTCATTGTACAAAGGATTATGCTCATCCCTTCTTCTAAAACCCTACACTTCAACTCAAGAGGTTGAATGTATTCCATCCATGAAAAACTGGGATAGCTTTTCATCTCCTCCTTGATTAGATCAAGGGTCCTCTACGCTGTGATATGTTGCTGCTTCAAATTAGCACTATGTTCTAACCCTTGGTTATGCATTGGCCCTGATGGCATGTTCCCATAAGTTTCAATAAGATCTACTAAAACAATAGGTGATGAATGTGTATGCATACCTTGGATCAACTGATATGTGGGAACCTCTTGACAGAACACAAGAGTTCCTCCAACCGAGACAATAGTGCCTCCAATTGCTGGTAAGAGTGATGTCTGCTCTTCTCCAAGTGTACAAGCGCTAGAATTATCATCCTCCTCCTCATGCATCTCCTGAATCATGCATGGGACTCTATGTGTCAAGAGATCAAGACTATCTTGCAAAGATACAAAAGTCCCTTCTCTAGATGCAAGTACTTCTGCAGCTAGTAGTGAATGTAGTGACTTCTTATCCAAAGTGACAAGATCGACAACCCTCTCCTTAGGAAATTTCTCTTTTTGGCACATCTCTGTCTTCTTCACATCAAACTTCTTTCTCAACTTGTGAAAGAAATTTGAATATTTACTCGCATTTGCATGCTCCATGTGACAAAACCACCAATCATTGGCTTCATCTAAAAAATGAAGTGCTGCAATTTGGATAGCCTCTTCTTCAGCTACAGGATGTAGCCTGAAAAATGTATCTAACTCTCTCCTCCAAGTATTAACATCGCTTGAGGAGGATCCATCAAATGTAGGCAAATAGAATCTATTGTGCCTCTTCCTTCTATTGCTGCTATAGGATCCTCTTTCTTCTTTGATTTTGAAGAATCGTTGGAGAGTTATTTTCTCCTTGAATGCTCTAGACTGGGCTTTGTACTCTTCAAGATATAGACTGAGAGTCTCATGAGTCTAAGGTTCATTCCTTCCTTCATTTCTACACCCTTCACCTTCTTCAAAGAAAGTGGGCATAGTGGATCTATGAGAAGATCTAGGATTTTTCGGTTTTCTTCTTTGATGATAGGAAGTGTTGGGGCCTTCCTCATCACATCTTCTTCTTGGATCTTCTTTCTTCCATTCCTCTTTCATTTGACAGGCCTCCTTGGAGAGATCTTGCATAAATATATAGAAATGAGTAGCAGAATTTAATCCCCCATGATAGATCTCATCTATTTGCTTCTTCTTTAGATGCAAAAGATGAAGTGTCCACAAGTTGAGCCAAAGTTCATGCTTTGATACCACTGTAATATCCCAAAAGGGAGAATGAAGTAATACTTCACACAATATAAGAACTTACAACAACATAAAAAATAAATCTTAAGACAACATCAGAATTTACAGAGCAGTTGAGCCATTTTATTAGATTGGAGAAGAATCGGTTACACCATGTACAAAATATGAGTAGATCTAGCCAAAGATATGGTCTAGAAGTACTCAGAAAAAAATCTACAACAGGTACAACGTAACTGGAGAGGCACTGAAGCAAATACTGCGTTGTCTTTTCAGCATATTATGAGCATATAGTTGTAGGCTGAAAAGGAAAAGGAAAATATACTCAAATATAGAGCTCAGATGATGCCAAGATTCAAGATCTGGCCAATTTTATGGATTCCCAAGATAACCCATAAAGGATTTTCCATATCTACAACTTTGGAAAATCACCTCCCTAGGATTTGATCCTTGATCTACGGGGAAATACAGATCTGAAGCTAGATCTAACAAATATATGGCTGAAATATGATATCAGATCAGATCTAAGCTTTAAGGGTTGATCCCTTCTTCAGATATATGAGCTATAAGCTCTAGATCTATCTTCTCAATCCTCCAATGATGATTGCAGTTGCTGCAACACAACTACCTCTAGAAACTATGCTATGAGGGAAAGAGAAGCCTTCTTCCTGCTGAAAAATGATGCAATAAGCTCCAGGATAATGTAAATATTGATGGAAATGTGAGGGAATGATCCCTCATAGGATTGCTAGCTAAAATACTAGCAACTTCCTTCCTCCTTTTAGATCTGCAAAATGAACAACGTTATTCCTTAAGGGAATACTGTTGCTAGGAGGTCAATAAATTTTGTACTAATGCTATATATGCAATGAAGCTCTTGGAAGCTTATATTTAAGCCCAAGGTGATAGGAATAATCCCTCACCAGTTCTCCAGCTAAAGTACTGAAGACAACTTCCTCCTTCCAAACTGATCTTCAGAAATCTGCAATTTCTGAATATGATCAGTGTTCTGCGGAAAGTAGGAAAAGAGATGTAGCACTCAAAGCCTGATGTAATATGAAGTACAATACTCTTTCTAGAGCTACTCTAAGAAAGAGGTGGGATTCCTGACTAGGAACACCCTGTGCTAAACAGCATCTGCAATCTCTGCTAAACAACCCAAGAAAGCAGTGGAATGTCACATGACAATTTCAGATCTGAAAAAATCTTACATCAAGAATAATCAGCATGCCCTCATCCTTGCCTTCATCTTCTTTATATAACATTTGAGACTTCCCAAGCCTTGGCCCTCATCTAGACTACGTTGTCACATGTGGACAAGATCCCCCAAGTCGACTGCATTGTTTGACCAAATGAACCATCATGTCTAGATGCAATGTACATCTTCCATCAAGTGTGCCTTGTTTGCACAACGTTCTCCATCACTTAATCATTTTTTCCCATGATATTTGACATATTCAAGATCTTAATTGATTGAATCATATATGTTTTATCCCTTCAAGATCTTAGTTGATTGTGTCAACCTCCATGATCTATCTCATTAATGAGACAAGATCTCCAATTTCATTCACATTAGTAGTTGCTCAAATACCTTGTTATGCAGATCTAGGCTAAATGAATCCACATTCACACACACAAAAGTGGATATTTATTCATATTGAGGATTGTGGGTCCCTCCACCCTTTTATTTACTTAATTCATTAAGAAAATCAAGGACTCTAATATTCCAAATATGATGTGAAAATTTGGGAATATTACATAGGATCCACAACAACCTCACCGAAACTCTGGCCTTACATTCCTGGAGTCAGGAGGACCTTCCCACCTTAGTATTAGAATGCCACATATGGAACAATTGGAAAATTAGTCTAAACACCCCCATGGACATCAATCCCAGAAGCACTGGTAGAACTCCTGCTCCAGAAACATGGTCTCCCCCCTCTAATGGCTTCTTCAAATGAAATTTTGATGGAGCATCCAAAGGCAACCCTGGTAATGCAGGTTTCATAGGCATTATTAGGAAATCTCATGGAGATCCTCTTACAATATATTATGGGAACATCGGATAGGATAGTAATAACTCAGTGGAGCTGGAAGGGCTAATACAGGGTATACAAATTACCATCAAATTTCACTACTTCCCTCTGTAAATGGAAGGAGATTCACAAATCATAACAATGGTTGCCAAAAGAATCCTCCAAGGTACAACTTCCTCAAAACTTTCCAACAACTAGAGACTTTCCCACAAGCTCAAGGTGTTGGAACTGCTACTTCACAACCACAGTGCCATCACTTTTGGTCACGTTCGCAGGAAAGCCAACTCTGTTGTGAACCTTCTAGAGAACAAAGGGGTGGAAAGAAACTATGAACTGCATCACTCCACCCTTACATAGGTTGAGGAGGAATCTCTCAGACAAGATTGTCTCACTCTAATTCAGAAGGATCGGCACACCTTGGATGCGGGTGACAGAATTGACACGCAGGACAATCACATCCCACACTCCCCAGATAATGGAGATCTCCCATGCAGAGCCTCATCTACTACAAATCCACATACCGTTAGCCACTCGCATGAGACACACAGAACAAAAAATGATGACGAGAGGATGAGATCTGCGTCACCATGCCTTGAGCATCACCTCGCATCTATCACCATTAATTTCCATCATGATTAACCTGAATTGAAGCCATACCCCTTCCCTCGAGCCTCCTCAGGTTCTCAATCATAGCACACATAAGCGTGCGAAGCCCACTCATTGGTATCCTTATCGCACTCATCCTCGCCCCTTTAAAAAGATGAGCTTTCCGCCCCTCTCATCACTTAGTCTGTTATATTGGCCTTTCGCCCCCCTAACTCTGTTATGGCTTCTCACTGACTTCAACAGGCTGTGAAGTCCCACTCTTAGCATAGGGTTGTGCAGTGTCCTTTGGACTACCGCACTCCTTCCTATGCATCTGACCCCCAGATATTTCTCCCCCCTTAGCCCTAGTGTTTCTCGCCCTTGTGTGTTACCTCTTCACCTGCACTGCTCTCCCCCCGTCTCGGTGCGAAATGGCTCCACAACTTCGTCAATTCACTATCAATGGAGGTCAAAGAGGGGCTATCCATGTTCGTTATCATCGTGGCGAGGATAATCAGCTAGAGTAGATAGAAGGCTCCTCTTCCAGCACTTTTGCGCGTCAGAGTTCCGATCCCGAGCAGTGTGTAGCAGCCTTTGGGCATGCTGTGTAGAGAGGTGGTCGTGGTTCGAGGAAGTCCACTATCTCTCCCCAGATGCACCCACAACAATACAAAACTGACTCTTTTCAAGCATTGGAGAAGGAAGATGTGGACATGGACATCTGGATCATAGACTCCGATGACATCTGGACGCGTATTCCCGACGGTGTAGACCCGGACTCCCCCATCCTCTGCGAACCGGTGGGCAATCCTAGGCATACGGTGGCAGATGTGAAGGCCGTTGTTGTGCGGGCTCCTACTTTCCCCATTGAGGAAGAGGCCCCCAACATTGATGGTTAATATGATAATTGAAGTCTATGCAACTGCACAATTCTCCTATGGTTTTTTTCATGCTTGCCCTTAGTGCTTTTCTGCTACAATTTACTTTGTGTTTCTTAGATATGTAAGCGCTATTGTGCATAATGTATTTCTTGGTTTCAAGTTTTGTTTGGGCTGGTTTCCTCCCCTGAGGCAGCCCAAAAATAGTGTAACAAAGGCTGGGATCGTCTAAGCGCAGCTTGCCAACCCGGCCTGTAGCATATGTAACTTTATGTTTTTGAAGAATAGCCCAACTTACCAAAAAAAAAAAACAACACTATTTTCCTAAATAACTTAGATTGGTTATTTTATCAAGAATTTGGTCTATGGTTATGTTTTCTTAACAAGAAAGTGTGTATTAATTATTTTTGATTGAATGCATTTCATTACACATGCAACTATATATTAGTTACAAAACCAATATCATTTAATACTTGAGCAAGTCACCTTTATATGTTGGTTTGATTTACCTTCTTGCAAGAGTGATTTACTTTCTTAAAAGAAAGATTCACTTTTCTACAACATAGATTAGATAGTGTGCACATTCCCATAAGTGCGGATTGGATTAAAGGTGTGATTTATATTACCTAGTGACTTGTAAGAGAATCTGTATATCTTGAATAGTGACAATCATTTAGTTACTACAACTTCATACATACATGATTGTACTAGTATATATGGTGCATGACAGTTTGAAAGTTCCTTAGAAATTTTGAGTTGGTAATTAAATGAACAATCTTTTGGTTGTCTCTCAAGTAATTAGAAAGGAAATTAAGAGAATCGTTAACTATCATATTTTATATCGAAACCTCGCTCTTTGATCTAGCCATTGGTCAAAAAATTTGTTGGGTCTCCCTATTCTCTAAGTCCTTGACCACACTATGCTTTTGGGCATTTTTAATCTTGTAATTAAGAAAAAAATAAGTAAAAAATAAAAGTTCCACAAAAAATTCTTTAACACTACACGTAATAAAAGGAAGATAATCTTTAACAATACACATAATAAAAGTAATATTAGATAAAATAATCTTGCTTCCTCATTTATTTCCATTGGTGGTTTACAAGCTCATTGGAAACCCATTATAATAGCCCATGGTATTTTCATTGTAAAGGAAAAAAATAAATACAAATATTTCTTTACGTGAATGATAACTTTAATTTTATATAGGGAGGAAATTATACAAGAATCTTCTTTTTTTTGTAGACTAGTGCAAAATATTTTCATTAATGAAACAGTTTGTATAGTGAGGTCATATATCTAGTTTCAGCAAAAAATCACGACCTGGTAGGGTAAGTCTCCAACCAATTATAACAACATAAACATAATTCCCGCCTATTACAAGCTGAAGCTTGAGTACCACAAGACCAAAATATCTATGAGGCTAAGAGTCTGTTATAAGAAAATTAACATTTTCCACCTCCTATTTTCATACATAAGTCACATACATGAGACAAAATACCAACATGTAAACAAGCATTCACCTGTAGAACATGACTCAAAACTCACAGAAGAAAGTAAAGATAAGTTTCTCGCCACCGATTAATGAACCCAAGAACCAAAGAGCATGTTGGAGGTAAAATCTGCATTATCAACCATCTGGAGGCCTTGCCAATATTCCAAAGGGCACACCACAACATCCCATGGGTGAGACAAATCCATCACACATCGCAAAAAAGTCCATACCCAACCAAAAGTCACCACAAGAAACACCAAGAGCACCTCGAATAGATTCAATAACCATAATAATAATTGAGCCCAAGGTAGCCTAAACTTAACGAACAAAGACCAGTGTTAATCAGATAGAGAAGTGGAAAGTCAAGAGAATTAGCAGCATGTGGAACATTAATTACTCTAGGAGGATCAAGAAGCTCCTCAAAATATGATTCTCACACCATATATTTTTCTACCCTGCTCAAGTGTGCAACAATATCATCAAGGCAGAGCAGGGTGCAACAATATCATCAAGGCAGAAACATATATTGAGTAGAAGATGTTTAATGTCCTCTTGGCCTGTAAAATATTTGTAATTGTCAACGTTCTTTTCTCTTAGAACCATGCGGAAGATAGTATCTATTTTTCAGTGAATCGAGAGAGAATTTATGAAATGCAACCTTCATTTCTTGAACTTTCTAGGAACTGGAATCCATTTGAGGCCTTCTTCTCCTACCTCAAAATAAAAAAGTTAAGGGTGGTTCCCAAAACTCCTTTGATTCCAGTTGAATAATTTCTTACTAGAAAATGTAACTAGTTACGGTCTTCATAATTGTCAATGTACTCAAATCATTATGCATATCTTATGTTACAAGAAAAATATTATTTTTAAAGCATGGGTTTCATGCTCCATTTTTATGGTCATCTAGGTCAAGCATGTTCTTCATGCGTCTAGGGTTTTTCATGTTAAAGGAATATTTTTATTGAGTCAAGATAGTCTTTATCATTTGCATAAGACCCTATGGGAAATATGTAACATGTAAAAGATATTTATTTTGAGTCTAGAAAGTCCTAGAAACCTACAAGAATAAGTTGGCCCTGGAAATGACAAGTCAACCTAAAAGAAGGCATTTGAACCCCTTGATGTCTATAAATAGAAGCAACATCGACTTCATTTCATTAACATGTCTATATCTCTCATCAATAAGTTCAACCTGAAGCTAACACCATCAAGGAAGCAAGTTTGAAGGTCTAGAAGACAAGAATAAGTCAAGGAGAAGATGAAATATTTTTTTGGGGTATTTGTCTCTGAGATGTGCGAATAATATAAGGTTTCTACAGCTGCTACAGGGTCGAAGTTGCAGGTCGAAGTTGAAGCTAGGTGTTGGTTGAAGAAAAATTGATCCTTGTTGTTTTGCAGATATATGATCTAATTGGAAGGGCTTCTTGGAGATTTGGCTTGGTTCTTGGAGGGGGACTTGGTATAGGGTTTGGGTCTTGGTTTTCTCAATTGAAGAAAATTATATAAGAAGATAAGAGATTTTCCGGGTTTTCCCCTTGGAGGGGTTTTTCCATTTCTTGGAGCCTAATTTATGTGTCTGTTGGCTTTACTATTTTTGCACTAGATAATTGTTTGATGGAGAAAATCTAATAAAAAAACACAAGAATATATATAAAGTACACAATAAATTATTAATATTAAGGAGAAATTGAATTAATAGTTGCCTTATTACATTCTCCAACATGGTATCAGAGCTAAGGTGAACAAAGAGAAGGTAGTTGTAAGGACACAAAGAAATGGTTTGCTTGTCAAGGGGAATCATTTTCAGAAGGATGAAAGAAAATAAGAAGAAGGCCTATTGATATAGAAGGAGGACTATTACATCAAGATTTCAATGAAGAAGATCTCATCATCCATTAGGGGAATTTGAGGTCTAAAATGGGCCTCCTAAGGAAATTGTAAAATAATAATGGAAATAATAAAATTAAGATTAGATTACATCATCAAATTTTAGAGGGAAAAAAGAAAGAACTACTTTTTCAACTCATATTTTCAGCTTATCTCCCTATGGGTTTACTCAAATTTCGAGTGGGAACACTTTTTAGATGAAAAATTTGATTCCTCATCCAAGGAGTATCCATGTTGCATACTTTCGATGGAATCGGCTACACGAAAAATGAGAAATACATGAAAAATATGATTGAAATCATGTTTTTTCATTTATTTATCATTTTTCGTGTAGTAGGGTCCATCGAAAGTATGCAACATGGGTACTTCTTGTATGAGGAATTAAATTTTGCATCCAACAATTACTCCCGCTCGAAATTGAGTAAAACATTTGGGAGATAAGTTGAAAATATAAGTTGAAAAAGTAGTTTTATTATTTTATTATATTATTATTATTATTTAATTTTTTACCCCAAAAATGGTGAATCATCCCCCATGGTTGACATCATCATCTTAAATCCTACTGGTTCTTATAAAGTTTATTTTAGTTGTACAATTTTCTTAGGAGGCCCAGTTCAGACCTCAAAAGTTCTCTAATGAAGGTCTCATTAAAGGAAAGGATTCTCTAGTGCATCATCTTGAAGAAGAGGAAGCACCAAGGAATCTTGATATCATCATTCACAATTTGAAGTTTCTCAAGGACATCATTGTTGGAGGCATCCTTCTAGGGAATCATTAAATTCTCCTTGAAGGTCTTGAAAAAATCAAGATAGTTGGATACATCATCAAGGAGGATTCTTGGTTAATAGAGTAAGCAATATATTTTTTTTTTGATGTCTCAATTTACAAATCATATGGCTGCATTCTACAAGGAAAGAAAAAATCTTGTTGCATCAACAAAATTCCTAGTATGGAAGAAGAGGATTGACTTGGCAATCACAGAGAATGAAGTCATGGAGCATGTCCTTGGAGAAGTAGTTGAACCAAGCAAAGAAAAGACTCAAGAATTAGAAAAATAAAAGAAGGGAGAAGTAAGGGCACAAAGGATTATCATTGAATCCCTCAAATATCATCTTGTTCCATTTTTTGCATATTTTAAGACATCAAAGGCTATGTATGATAAGTTGGTAAAGTTGTAGTCTATAATTACACGAGTTTAAAAGATTATGTTGAGGAATCAATTGTATAGAATAAGGAAATCAAAGGATGAAGAAATGGCCACCTATCTAATGAATATATCACAAATAAGAGATCAATTGCAAGCACTTTAAGGATCTATTACAAATTTTGAGATGACTATATATGTACAAAATGCTTTCCCACATCATTGGAGTAGTTTTGCAACAAGCATCTACTCAAATAAAGATAATACACCATTCGATGAATTATGGGCTCAATGTATCTTGGAAGAATATAATATCAAAGCAAAGGATGATACTGAATCAAATGAAATATCTCAAGCCTTTATTGCAAGAACCAAGAAGTTGAGGAAAGGGAAGTTTGGAAAGTCCAAGAAGAAGATAGACATGTCCAATATTCAATGCTTTGGATGCAATGAGTTTGAACATGATAAAAGGAATTGTCCAAACATTAAAGTAAACAACAAAATGAAGGAAAGAAGTGAAGCTCACATAGCTAAGTAAAGGGGAGAACTTGAGAATAAATTGAGAAGATCCCAAGGATCTCTATTATTGAAGGAAGCCTCATCTATGTCACGTTCTTTATGAATTTTTTTCTTTCTTTTATTAAGTAGAAAGTAGAGTAGGCTGCATTATTCCATACTCTAGAAGAGTATTGATTTTGTAAAAGGCATGATAGATAGAAGCATGTGATAGTAGGAAAACCAGAATCTGTTTGCTTAATTTTCTTTGAGAAATGTCATCTGGTTAAAAGAGAATGAGAAAATTGGGACCATATTGCATATTATTGTTCATTCGAGCATTTTTCTAACATCATGTTAGAGGTAGTAATTTTTCAAAGAGGGATCATTAATATCCTATAAGAATCATCATTATGGAATATTCTTGGAAGAAATATTATGACTGGTAAAATTATATTGCATCTAGTATGTAAACAATATTTTTGAAGGATAAAGGAATGAATATGGTCAAGGTTACAGTATGAAAGGCATAATGAAATTCTTTCTCTTCTTCAAAAAAGAAACCTATATTTGACAAGTATAAGAAGAAATCCTGACCAAAGGATGGCAAGATGATTATATGAAATCAAAGGTATGCATATTTGAAGTTGTTATTCCCTAGAGCATGACTCACTTCTACAAAACTCATGGTGGAATAATTAGTTATGAATGTACTTGGTAAGTCTTTCATATGACTGCATGATGCTCGAAAGAATAAATTTGACATACTTTGGAATGAATGGAGATCAATACTCTCAAAATTGCATGGCATATGACAATGTTGACCAACATCAAGTATAGTCTCTGGAAGAAATATAGGGAGTTAACAATGACAACTCTAGGTGTTAGGTCTCCGTAATTTGGTAGATTGGAAATGACCAAAAATAAAAGGGTAACATCAAACCAATTTTGGAGTCCTACGACCTAGCCTTCCTAGACTCGGAGAGGGCTCTCTCTATGTTTGTGTAAAGGATGTGACTTAGTTGATTTTAGGGTTTTGATTTTAGGCTAGTTATAGTCATAGGGTTTGTTTGTTTGTTTATTTGGTTAGATAGGTTGTCAAGAAGAATAGGTAGTGTAAGAGAAAATCAATCCATTGGGCTATGGAGTCTGCAAAGGTCTCGAAGAGTACATTAATAGGTCAAGGGTGTTTCATAGGGCAAGTTAACAAGGCCAAATGGATCTAAGTAGGTTTAGTGAGTGTGAAATGAACATGAAGTTATGAATGCAGTAGGTTCAAAGGGAAATTAAGGATCCTTCAACATACTAGAAACAAGAAAATCTTTCAAGATGCTAGCATAGCAAAACTGAAGAGCAGTAAAGGATTCTTCAGCTAGACTTTTGCTAAAGATACCTAAAAACAACAAACAAGTAATCCTAGAGAGCAGTTAATAATTCTTTAAACATTACTTTCAAACAAAGAGAGATTTTAACATAACATTTTAGTAAAACTAAAGAGAATTCAAGGATTCTTTAATTAAACTTCAAGGAAGAAAACATAGAGATTAAAGGATGCAGACAGAAGTAGGGTGCCAAGAAATCATATCCTACTCTAAAATTTATGTCCTATGATCGAAGAAACCATGAAAATAATGAAAACTAAAGTAAACAAATACAAGAGTGGAATAAAATCACTATCTAACAGAGCTCTTGAATCCTAGGAATGTGCTTCATCCATTGATGCTCAATCCAAAGCAATCACAACACACCAAAGCCAATTTATTCAACAAACTCAAAGTCTATATCATATTGAGCTAAGCAACCAACCAACATGTACAATGAGGCCTCAATTCCGTATTTAACTAGCAAGGAGGACCAAAACCCTAACTAGGGTTTTATAAACAATTAATTACTCATAAATGTCATTTTTGTCCTATGAGACCATGCAAGGCCCAAGGCACAAATATCCAAATTCATTAAATGCAAAAATAACTCCTCAACCAACTTTGGAAAAAAACTAACTTTGAGGCTCCTCAATAACTTCCAAAATGTCTCCAAGTGTGTTTTTTTGACTTTTTTGCAAGGGCGCAGCACAGAGGTTCAAGGGCACAATGCTAGCACTCGAAAAAATTGCCTGTTTTGTAACCAAGATTTGGAGGCCTTCCTGGTGTCCAAATGAGCTCAATGATAGCGCATTGGAAAGCATGTCCTGTCTAGTTTCTAAATATACCTTTAATTTTCCATTTGGTGTCCATGTTACTTCCCAAAAACTCATTCTCCTAAGACTGCTCAAGGCGCAGTGCCACCTCTGAAAATAGGGAAAAAAGGTGATTGTTTAGGTGTTTTTGGCACTTTTGGAGGACCAGTTTTGCTCCAAATGAGCTGAAATTTTCTGTGAGTGATGTCCTTGTAAATATTAACATGAAAATGTAATCCATTCCTCAAAATAGTGCCCCAAAAAATAACGCAGCGCCAGTGGCGCTACGCCTTTGGCCCTTCAAAATAGTCAAAAACCAAAATTTACAAAAAGATGCCAAAATTTGAATTTGCCTTGCCAATTATATTTGGGATGCCTGTAGGGATGAATCAGCAAGGATGTCAAGGCTTTATTTGTCTTTAGCCTCCTTTATGGATTAAATATTTGCAAGGGCTCTTTTGAGCTTAGCCCTTGCAATCTTGTTTCTTAAGGCATAGTTCCTTGCCATATTCTTTTGGAGGTCAAGGTCTCTCTTGGTCTTCTCCAACTGACCCTCTAAATGTATGTTTTCCCTCTCTAGCCAAGGTTCCTGATCATATTCTATTTACATGGCAAGAAGCTCACTTGGAGTGAGCTGCTCTACCAAAGTTGTCTCTTGCTCCCTCTCCTTGGCTAAAGCTTTCTTTAAGCCAATTGTTCTTGGCCTCCTCCTAGGAAGTTGTTATTCCTCTTCCTCCATGTCATCATAAGTGCCCAAGACTTCATATAGATTTACCTTTGTCTTTACAGCCTCTTTCCAAGCTCTGATAGCTCTGATCTCATTGATGGCCTTCTGTGCCTCCAACTTCTTGTTTTCAACCTCAAAAAATTGAATCACATTCTTAGCCCTGCCTATGTTTTCTTGTAGATATTTAATTTGGGCATATTTTCTTTTAAGAAACACGCTTGTGATCCTTTGCTCATTTTCATCATCAATATCAACATGAATAAGTTGAAATTATTGTTCAGTCACATGTATGTCTTCCTCTTCTTCAATGACCTTCTCCTTACCTTTGTCAAGCTGCTTGGTTGATGTAGAAGGCATGGCCCCTTGCCTCTTGAGCGTAGCAAACTCATGCCTATTTCGCCTTTGGTAGGTCAAAGGAAAAGGTTCAATTTTCATCATTGATGTGCCACTTTTTTTACTGCCATCATTGGTGTCATCTTTACTATCATCATGGCTCTTATCATCACTGCTCTCATGGCTGCCATCATCACTGTTGCTTTCTACCTCATCACTATTTTCTTCACTGCCCTCACTGCTCTTATGACTGTCATCATCATCACTACCCTTTTCTTCAATGCTTTCTGCCTCACTGACATCCTCCTCACTGATATCATTTCCCTTTTCCTTGCTGCTTTCTTCTTCACTGACATCTACCTCACTGAAATCTACCTCCTCATCTCCTTCTTCCTTACTTCTTTCTTCTTCATCACTCTTTTCTGCCACATTTCCTTCTTCATCGTTTGATGCACTGGCACCATGAGATGATGGTGAGGGAATGTGAGTGGATGGAGGAATGAGAGGATGAGAAGATTAAGGGGCATCTTGGTGTTGTTGTGCTTGTGGAGAAGTAAACACCTCATTGGTAATGAAGGTTTCCCATGGAATACCCTTCTGCTGCAATTGATGCATCACAACCATTTTAATAAGAGAGTGTTGAAAGAGGCTTTGCATTTACTGAGGATAGTCTCTGTTTTGTATAATATATGACATTTTCTTAATCCTTCTGTAGAGGTAATAGGGTAGGTGCAGCATCCTCACCCTCGTAAAGTGCATAAGCAGCCTAAATTTGATAGGAGTAAATCCAGGAGAACCTTCCCTCACATGTAAAATACTTCATAATATTCCTCATCATAGGTGCATATCTATCAAGCAAGTGAGAGAAAGGAAATATGGATTTATTGTGGTATTTGTACCTAGGTTTTAAATATGGCTCATAGTAGTAGCTCATGTCAATACTGGCCTGCTTGAACCATTTCTCCCATACACTAGGTATGCATGTGGTATTGGCAATAGCATCTATAGATAGATCAAAATTGACCCCTGCAAGGTTAACTTGTTTAGCATGCAAGTTAAGTATGAAGAGCCTAGTCAGCTCAGGGTGGTTTTTCACCCGTTGTACCTTTTCACAAAAATCACAGCATCCTACATGCTTGAAACATTGAACAGTAAGTGGAGATGCCATTAGCTCCCTTGTGTTAGGGGGTTCAAACCTATTGATTTTTCCACCTTTTTTCTCATGCCTCCTTGGAATTTGGCCTTCTCCTTCACTACCACTGCCCTCTCTTTCTGACATTTTGACCACTCTGCTTTAAGAAAACCCTAGGATTGTAAATGGGAATGAGATGAATGGAATGGTGATGAAAAAGGTAGCTTTTGCAAGTGAGTGGGGTGACTAAATGAGGATAAAAGTGTATGAGATGGTGAGAGGCTAAAAACTCAAGGATAGCCCTTTTCTGACCTGTTAATACTCCTTTTTTTTTGGAATTATAGGGCTAAATGTGAAATAGAGATGAAAGTGAGATGATGGGGTGACAGCCTTTTGTAAGTGAAGAAAACATAGTGTTATGAAGGAAAAGGATTTAGGGGGAAACCTAGATGAGTGAAAACTTACACAACACTCTATTTCACCCTTGTCTTGACTGATACCCTTAGTAGGAGGTGAATGAGGCTTAAACAATGATTTTAAGCATGAAAATTCGGGTTTCTCCTTAGGGTTCCATTATTTTAATCAAATGATGAAAAAATACTTGGAGATGAGTTGATGACCTGCACTTACCTCTGCTAGTGCTTGTAGAATCCTTGGTGATGATTTGAAGTAGTCTTGAGGTGATTTGATTGGTTAAAATGCTTACAAGGCCTTCCTAGCCAAGAGCGCAACACTCAGTCTGAGGACACAGCGCTCAGACCTGATCCCGCAGTGCCAAAGAAAAACTCTATTGTGGGTGTCGAGAAAGAGCACAATGCTTTTCTAGGCACGCAGCGCCCAGTTCCAAGCACGCAGTGCCTGTGTAAAATACACGGGGATAAACAGTCAAACACACAACGCCAACCTGAGCGCTCAGTGCCAACCTAATTTGCCCAAGTTTGGCTTGAAAACACAAAATTTCTTCTCCTGAGTTCTCGTAACTCTTTTTGCAAGTGAAAAATGATTTGTTTAAAATAAAAAATTACCTTTATAGGCTTGGGAATTAGATCTAACTTTGCAAACCCACTTTCCTAAGGTTTTAAGCCTTTTTCACTTTTCTCACCAATGTTCTTTGACATTTTGCTGTGTAGGTGACTAAAGTGATGAAACTTAATTTTCCTTTGATCTTGTAGCCTTCACATGTTTATTTTGACATTTTTTTGATGATTACATATAATAGAAAGCTTCAAAATCCTTTGTGACTTCCATCATGAAACTCACCTCAACCTTTCACCTTTTCTTACAAACCTTCTTACACTGTTTGCATGCAGGTTGATAAAATGATGAATTTTGACTTTTCTTTTGGTCATGGAGGCATGACAGATTGATTTTGACACCTTTAGGACTCAAAACACAAGGCAACATCTTCAAAACCCTTTTTGTTCCCATTACAATACTCAACTTGTCTTTCTCACCTTCGCTGGTAGTTAAGAAATTTGTGTTCCTTTTGATCCTGAAGATTTGACACATTTATTGCACACAACAACAGCCTCAAAATATTCTTTGGATTTCACCTTGGAGTTCAACATCATGTTTTTCCCGTTCAGGCATGAAAATCTCATTAAACATCTTTGGGAAGATTTCTCATAGCAACACCTTCAAAACCCTCTTTTTCCTTCACCATGGAGTTTAGACAGTGTTCATACCTTCTTTGACACTTCTGATTGCAAGTGACTAAAAACATTGTCTTAGCTTTCTCTTACTCCTTATAGCATGATAAATTCACTTTTGAAAATCTTAGGATGCTTACACAATAGCATTATCTCCAAAAACTTCTTTTGCTGTCATCATGGAGTTCAATCTCATGGTTTCACCTTCTCTGGCCATTTTCCAAAAACCTTAGATGTTTGGAGTGTTTTAAGATATTCATCAATGTTTCCTTCTAAGTTCTCTATAGCCCTTTCAAGTTCATTCATTTCTATCCAGTTCATCTTACCTTTTTCCCTATTTCATTAATATTTTTTACAAACTTTCTTCATGTTTGATTTGGTGTGCCTCCTCCATGGCCATTCTACAATTTATCATTGTTTGGCATTCTACTTGGTCCATTAAGCTCAAAAACCCTAACTTTCCTCAAGACCAAGTGGTTCCCTTTCTCCTGTTGTAAGTTATCTTCATTTAAGAGCAGGCCACCTACCTTACCAACACCTTCTGCTGATGGAAACTTCAACACTCTTGCAGAAGTGTCAAAATCTTTGCATTTACCTCTTGCAGACTTTGAGCTGATAGGGTAGTGCTTCTTTGGAAACTTTCGGGTCTTCCTTGAATAACCATGTGCTGACCTTCTATTACATTTGAACCAGCTTCTAGCAAAGGAAAAGCAATGTTTGGAACACCAATGATGACTTTAAAACCTTTGAAACCCTAATGACCTAGTGGGAATGTCCTTTGACTATGATCTTTGACTGAAAATTGGCTAGGAGGCTTCAAGTGAAAAACAGAGTATTTGTCAAAGTGTTGTATCGAAGATCTAAAGTCCAATGTACTTGATTTGTCTAAAGAGCCTACAGAGATATTTTTGAAACCATCAATGCTTGAGGAACTTGGGGATCATGGGAATGAGTTAGGCTATAGGTAACCCTAGATGTAAAGTGGAGTTATGGGAAAGGGAAAAATAGAGTAATGAGGTCATAGGTGGGAAAAAAGGATGGGGATGAGTGGCACAAGCTCATAAGGAGTCTTTTAGGAGTGGCATGGTGACCATGAAATGGAAAGGTTGATAGAATAGTGAAAAATTTACTATAAGGATAATGAAGGCAGTGAGATTTCTAAACTCACAATGTTAAAATAATGTTGTTTTTAGAAATCTAGAACCAATCTATAGTCATCTATAAATAATGAAAAATACCGATGACTAATAGTGGCTCCACTTGGGGAGGCCAGCTCCTTTTCAGGAGGTGTCAAGAACCTCAGAGTTCAGATCTCTGATTTTTGAAGATCAATACCTTACTTGTACTTGGCAGATCCCTCTTCCTTCATTTTTTGATGTTCTCATGAAGCTATGATCTCAAAAATCTGAAAAGACATGATTGTTTCAATATCAGTTCTACCTACCCATCATACTTTTTCCTAACATTTTTTTTTCTTCCAAGTTCACTTGGATTGGCAAACCCTTGACATCATTTTTCTTTTAAAAGCATAAACATTATCTACTTCTACCCTTATCACTTCCAAGAGTTCAGATTAGGCCGATGAACTCTTTTATTCTCTACCTAGTCTACTTATCTGTCAAGATTAAGTTGTTTGACATATTTTATTCTCTAACCTACTAACATGAAATTTAAAACATGATCAAACCAAGTTTAAGAAATATGATCTGTCATGGGTTGTGGCATTTTGGAAAAGCTGCACACATACTTTATTTTTGTACAAGTGAAACAAGTAATTTGAGGGTTGTGATTCAGAATTGGTTATGCATCCCTCTCTTTCTCTTTTGGTTCAGATTTTTAGCATTGAAACCACATATATTTTCCTAATCTAATCTATTGACAAGCCAAGTTTACATGGTTTGGAAAATCTTCTTTCACTAACCTATTAGCAGAAATTTAAAACATGTTCAATCATGATTAGGCTAGATGACTGAACAAGACTCTCTTTTCTTCAAAGCAATGGCATTTAGACTTGCACACTTTCAGCAATACTCTTTTTTGGTATGGGGTTGTACCTATTCTTTTTTCCTTGCCTTCTTTTTTTGCTTTTCTTTGTGTTTGTGTTTTTAGTTTTTTCAGATCTTTCATAAAGCAATGTTATGTACAATGAATGAAAGCTTCAAACTAGGAATTTTAACAAAAATTGTGCTTGAGCATCCTGCCATTGACAGGACCTCCAAACAACTCTACTCCATCCATTTCTTGTAGGAAGAATGCATTGTTACCTCTAACTGAATGGATGATGTAAGGAACCATCCATAGATTTTCAAACTTGCCATGTTTGCCTTTGTCTTCTCTCCTTGAATCCCACTTCAGCACCTTGTCTCCAATCTGGAAATTATTTGCCTTGGTCCTTCTATCAAATATATTTTTGATGTTCTCTTGCATTGCTTGTGTTCTATTTTAAACTTATTCCCTTGACTGCTGCAAATGAATGGTTAGGTTCATCCTCTTTTGCATATCATTATCTTCTGATTGTACCTCTTGAAGAAGCTTCATAACTGTAACTCCCAAGGATGTTGGGAAAACTGCATCCATGCCATACACTAGCTGATAGGGAGACATATTGATTGATTTATTGGTTGTTAGTCTATCATCCCATAGTGCATGCACTATTTTGCTATGCCATGACTTTTTGTTATCTTCCAACAACTTCTGATGATATTCACAAAAATTTTGGTATAGGACTCATCCATTCCATTACCTTGAGGGTAATAAGTTGTAGAATTCCCTAGTGTGATATGATACTTGTAGCAAAATTCCACCATTCTCTTGGACTTAAATGCAGTAGCATTATCAGTGATGATCTTTCTTGGACAGCCAAACATGGACAAGATGCTGGTTTCAAGGAATTTGATGATTACTAAGTTAGTGGCATTCCTAGAGGGGGTGGTTTCTATCCACTTGGTTAAATAGTCGTTTGCAGTGAGGATCCACTTGTGTTGGGCAGATGATGCAGGGTGGATTTCTCCAATTAAATCTAAACCCCACTGTTGAAAAGGAGTTTCAACACTTATAGGATTCAAAAGAAAAGGGAGTAGTTTTCTCTTTCCATCAAAGATTTGGCATTTATCGAAAGTTACCACTAGCTTGTGTATGTCAGGGAAAAGAGTGGGCCAATAGTAACCAGCTCTAAGGATTTTGTTGGCAGTGGTTTTCCAGTAGAGATGACCTCCACACTCTCCTTCATGAACTCGTGCATGATTCTATCTGCATCATCTTCACGAAAACATTTAAGAAAAATACCAACAGAATTTTTCCAATACAAAGCTCTATCTAGAATGCAGAAATTTAAAGCCTTTTGTTTCAAGAATATAGCTTTTGTTTTGGACAAGGTAGGAGGGGTATTTAGATTAACAAGTACATACAATATATTAGCATACCAGAGTGAGTTCAAAAATGATTCTTCAATAGGTGGAGTCGCTAGTTCCTCTTGTTCATCCAAGGAATGTATCATGTTTATGTCTAAGGCTTGAAAGTTTGCTTCAGCCATCAGTTTGGCAAGTCCTTGTCCTTTGATTAGTTAGTAGGTTTGATTTCTAGATCATATTCCAAGATGATAGCAATCCACTTACCCCTTTTATCATCAGGGTCCTGATTTAGAATGTCCTTAACAACTGTATGTGGCAAAAAAACAATGACATGGGAATGCAATATGTAAACTCTGAAATATTTCAATGATTTGATCAAAGAAAAGACCTGTTTCTCCATGATGTTATATTTCAGAGGTCCATCTCTCAATGCATTACTGAAGAAAGCTATGGGTTTTTCTTTTCCCATCATGTTCTTTTGTAGCAATACTACAGCAATAGTGTGTTCTAATGCAAATGAGAAGATGAAGAAGTCCTTGTTAAAGTCAGGACTGATTAGAACTAGTGTTTGAGTAAGTGCTTGTTTTACCAGTTCGAAGGATTGCTTTGCTTCCATGGTCCATTTGACTCCTATCTCTTTTTTCAGCATGTTTGTAATGTTCCTTAGGAGTTCAGCAAGGTTTGGTATGAACCTTCTTAGGAAGTTGATATTTCCAATGAAATATTACAGCTATTTAATGTTCCTAGGGTGGTTGATCTGCAACATACCCTCAATCCTTTTCGGCTATATCTTAATCCCTTCTTCAGATATGATGTGGCCTAATTTTTTTCCTTCTTGAAGACCAAACAGAGTTTTCTTAGGATTTAAAGATAGACCATACTTCCTACACTTTTCAAAGACCTTTCTCAGGTGAACTAGGTGTTCATCATCAATTTTAGAATAGACAGTGATGTAATCAAGGTATGTCACAATGAAGTAACCTATGTCTTCGGAAAAAAAAAATGTCCATATCTCTTTGAAAAGTGGCCCCCACATTCATTAACTCAAAAGAAATTTTCCCATACATGAAGGTTCCCCAAGGTGTGGTGAAGGCAGTTTTGTGTTGATCACTTGGAAGTACTAGCACCTGATTATACCCTGAAAAACCATCAAGAAATGATATTATTTTAGAGCCTACCACCCTTTGCAGTATATGATCCATATTAGGTAAAGTGTAGTTGTCCTTCAAGGAGGCTTTGTTTAAGTTTCTAAAGTCTATGCATAGCCTAATCTCCCCTATTTTCTTTCTTACCGACACAAGGTTTGAAACTCATTCTGAGTACCTGAGTGGGACTATTATTCCAGCATCATACATCTTCTTTATATCCTTCTCAACTAGAGGCACTAGGACGGGATTTATTCTTCTCAATTTTTGCTTGAATGGTTTCTAGTTTTCCTTGAGAGGAATCTTATGTTGAAAAATGTTTGTGTCGTAGGACTTCAATTCCTCATAGCCCGATGCAAACACATCCTTAAACTCTTTGAATAGCTCAATGTATTTCTATTTTATGTGTGGTGGCAGAGTTTTGGACAGCTTTATCATTATGTGTTCTTCTATGTTGCCTATGTTGCATTCTTCTACATCAGTCTCGGTGGATTCCATTTTTGGCTTCCTAGCAACATCATTGAAATCAAAAAACTCTTCTAAGGGGGAAAGACCTCTTGGTAATGAGTTATATTTGCATTGCAATATCTCAAGGTCTTTTTGATCTAAATTTTCAAATAATTTTTCCTCAAGAGGATCTTCTAGCAGATTTATATCAGCAGTACAAAGAAGCTATGTTTTGTGGGTTTGTTCTTCAGTAAAACAATCCTCTTGATGGTTTAAGTTTGAATTTTACATTTCAAACTTGGTTTTGGGCTGCAAGAAGTCTTCAATTTGTTTTTCATTTTCAAATACTTGCCAATAATATATGTTATCAGGGACTGCTGGTCTGCACTTGACCTTAATGTGTATTCTTCATTGGTATGAGGTATTTGGCAAGTGCTGGTAGCAAAGGCAAGTTCATTGGCAAGGCTATTTTGAGCTCTAGGGATAGAGGTAAGTTCATACATCTCAAAATTTTTCAGGAGGTCTAAGGCAACATTTCTATATTCTCTTAGCCTAGGATTTTTGGCTGAATACTATCCTTTGATTTGTCTAATGATCAGCTTGAAATCTCCTTGAACAGAAATCTTTTTAGCTCCTATGTTTTTTAGAAAATGTAAACCAAGGAGAAGAGCCTCATACTCTGCAATATTGTTTGTACATTGAAAATATAGTTTGTAGGAATGACCTTCATTGGTGTTGTGTATCCAAACACCTTCTCCTGAACTAGTTTTGCCACAAGAGCCATCAAAGCTCATGTTTCAAAGTGTTTCAAGTTCAGATTCGCCAGTATGTTGTTGTTCATGGCTGCTAGAGTTTTGGCTGTCATGTTCTTCATTTTGTGATTGGTTTGACTTTTCTGGTGGGCCTAGATCTTTCTCATTTTTATTTACTTGTTAATTAATGTCATCTTCATTGTACAAGATAAATGAGTCAAGGTATGAATGGATAGAATAAAGAAGAGTGTTGTTTGGAATTTCTTGGTTGCTTACCATGTATTTCACGTGAGATTCCTGGTACAATCTCCTTGTTTGGTTAAAGAATGGGATGGTAGTATATGTCATGTCCATTTGGAGGTTTTCTTGGAGTTTGGCTCCCCATGATCTAGATAAAATCATGTCATACTTTGGGGGAATGTCAGCCACTACGATGTCCATGACTAGGATATTAGTTGGTATTTGTGCCATATTGACACACAGATCTTTGATTAGACCCAAACATTTGACTCTACTTGAATCGAAAGAGTACAAGTCTTTGTAAGGTTTGGTTATTTCGATACCTAATCTCTCCATCACTACCTTTGGCATAAGATTGTGTGAAGCACCAGATTCTAGCATAGCATTGTGTAGGATTTTGTCATGGATGTTTAAGCTAACATAGAATGGAGGGACAACTCCTTCTTGGTATTTTCCCTCTACCTCAGGTCTAAACAACAACTCTGTCATGTCATCAGTTAGATTCAAAGTGTCTGTGTCATTTCTTATGTTTAAAGCTTTCAAAACTTGAAATTTATATACATCTTGGGTCACCAGTTCAGTGAGGGGTATGGCTATTTTGATCTTGGCAATCTCACTCTCAAAACTGAAAGGTGCTAGTGTTCTTGGTATTTTTACATCATTTTTATCACACATAGTATTTTCAGCTACTTTGGTTTGCTGCTTTTTATTCAGAATGTCAATTAGAGCAGTTTTTCCAGGGCCACTATTTGATGCACTAGGGAAGCTTTGGTTACCATTCGGTTGGCTAGTTTTGTCTTTGTTTTGATTAGGAGTCTTAGCCATTATGTTGGTGTTTTCTGCTGTCTTTTTTAGAATTTTTTCAGGGGTTTTCTTAACAGCAGTTTCCAGTTTTCTTTTCTTGGAGGCATCTTGGGTTTTCTTACTCCTAAGGTCATACTACCTATGAACCTCCATGATGGCGTTTTCAAATTCTAGCTTGTAGTCTTCAGAATCCTCATATGTCCTTTCCTTTTGTTTTGAGGAAAATATACCTTGTTCTTCTTCTGTAAGAAAAACATCACCCTCATTATCAGAGCCTATCAAATTTACATGTTTTTCTTCTAGTTCTTCAATCTCTCTTTCCTCTTCATCTACATATTTTTCTTGGAAAGGAGGTCTGATTTGCTGGTCATTGTCTCTTTGTCTGTTTTGAGGAGGGTATCTTCTGAAGTTTTAATTTCTATTTATGTTTTGAGGATTCTTGGTTTTCCCTAGGGGGTGCTCTTTCATTTAAGTTGATCATCTCCATCATCCTTTCCATTGTCCTAACTAGGTTATCAATTTTAGCATCATTTGTGGAGGCCATAGTTTCCTCTTTGTATGTAACTTTCTTTTCTATCCTCATCCTAGCCCTCTTCTCAATTAGATTGGATTCTACACTCACAGCTCTCCTTTGCATGTCTTCTAAGGTTAGGGGATCTCTTTCTCTAAATTGGTAGGCCATGTCTGGATCAAAGCCCTCTGGAAATTTTAGTAAGGCTAGGCCTTGTGGGGGTTTCATGTGATGTGGGAGTGCATTGTATACACTATTGAACCTAGTGTAGTAGTCTTTGACACTTTCCCCAACGTTTCTCTTAAGGTTATTATGCTCTGAGAGGATTTGAAGAGTATTTTTCTTAATCTCCCACTTGTTTATGAATGTTTGATAAAGGGAAGGGAGATCATTTATGATGTTAGCAGTTAAGTTTTTGAACCATTTCTTTGCTTCTCCTCCTAGACTTTGGGCAAACATCCTTATTTTAATGGTCTCCTCTTCTATTTCTTGATAGTCAAAAGCATCATTCATTTTGTCTACATGCTGTTGGGCAGTTGTAGAGTCATCTCCAGTAAAGTGAGGGATTTTGGATTGGTAGTCCTGTGGCATAGGTAGTAAAGGTTGTGGTAGCACCAGGGGGGCATACCATGCTGCCATGATGGGAGGTAATGGAATCCAAGGAGGATTTACAAGAGGAGGGTTTATGAGTGGAGGTGGAGGATGAAGTGGAGTGGTTTGCACAGTGGATGTATGAGTTGGTGTGGCAGATGTAATTGGACCAGAAAACTGATTTTGAGCAGACTTGGAATGAAAGGATCCAAAGTGTTGGAGAAGCTGAAAATCAAGAGGAGTGGAAGGAGAGGCTTCTCTACTAGGACCTTGCTGTATGCTAGTGGGCTCAAAGCTTGTTTGGTCTATCCCACTTTAAGACTTAGTTCTAAATAGGTTTCTTTGATGATATAAGTCAAATTGGGTATCTTGCAAGGCTGTGAGATGTTCAGGGACAGGACTTGCTCTATGAATTGGTCTAACAATAGTTGATTCTTTAGTCCTAGAATTTTTCCACAAGATCTTTTCTGGGTCATCAACTATGTTAGGAGGGTTTGGGTCAGGGTGAGATCTGGTGTAAATCCTTTTTGAAGCCAGCTTTCAGACCCAAAGTGCAGAGAGGCTGAAAGTTTATGAATTTTTTTTTTTTTAAGACATACCTCTCTTAATAATTACTAAACTCACACAGTGTGTGACTAGGCTTTAAACTACTAGGATTGATTGACATAATCCCAGAGGAGTCTATGAGAACTAGTGGAGTTAGTAGGCATACTGGAGGCCATTGGAGTCACCAAGTGGATGATGTTTACTACTTTGAGGGTTTTCTTGTTGTCCACCATCAACAATTTAAAAACCAATCTAGAGATGTTTTAGGTTTTCTGAGTTTCTTTATGTAACACTAAGATTTTCAATGGGTGTTCTCTAGTTGAGTCGTCATTTTGCTAGTATGGTGAATCAATTAGATACTACTCTTGGCTAACACTTGATTTTCTAAGTTTGACAGGGGTTTGAGAGTTCTTAAGGAGTATTTAGGCTGTTACTTACTCTGAGTCCCACCGTGATCGCCATTATGTTAGGTCCCTGTAATTTGGCAAATTGGCAATGACCAAATAGACAAGGGTAACATCAAACCAATCTTTGGAGTCCTAGGACCTAGCCTTCCTAGACTCAGAGAGGGCTCTCTCTATGTTTGTGTAAAGGATGTGACTTGGTTGATTTTAGGTTTTTGATTTTAGGCTAGTTATAGTGATAGGGTTTGTTTCTTTGTTTGTTTGGTTGGATAGGTTTTCAAGAAGAATAGGTAGAGTAAGAGAAAATCAATTCATTGGGCTATGGAGTCTACAAAGGTCTTGAAGAGCACAATAATAGGTCAAGGGTGTTTCAAAGGCAAAAGTTAACAAGGCCAAATGGATCTAAGTAGGTTTAGTGAGTGTGAAATGAACATGAAGCTATGAATGCAGTAGGTTCAAAGGGAAATTAAGGATCCTTCAACATACTAGAAACAGGAAAATATTTCAGGATGATAGCATAGCAAAACTAAAGAGCAGTAAATGATTCTTCAACTAGAATTTTGCTAAACAAACCTCAAAACAACAAACAAGTAATCCTAGAGAGCAGTTAAGAATTCTCTGAACATTACTTTCAAACAAAGAGAGATTTTAACATAACATTTTAGTAAAACTAAAGAGCATTCAAGGATTCTTTAATTAAACTTCAAGGAGGAAAACATAGAGATTAAAGGATGCAGACAGAAGTAGGGTGTCAAGAAATCATATCCTACTCTAAAATTTATGTCCTATGATCTAAGAAACCATGAACATAATGAAAATTGAAGTAAAAAAATACAAGAGTGGAATAACATCACCATCTAATAGTGCTCATGAATCCTAGGAATGTGCTTGATCCATTGATGCTCAATCCAAAGCAATCACAACACACCAAAGCCAATTTCTTCAACAAACTCAGATTCTATATCATATTGAGCTCAGAAACCAACCAGCATGTACAATGAGGCCTCAATGTAGTATTTAACTAGCAAGGAGGACCAAAAGCATAACTAGGGTTTTAGAAACCATTAATTACTCATAAATGTCATTTTTGTCCCATGAGACCATGCAAGGCCCAAGGCACAAATATCCTAATTCATTAAATGAAAAAATAACTCCTCAACCAACTTTGGAAAAAAATTGACTTTGAGGCTCCTCAATAAATTCCAAAATATCTCCAAGTGTGTTTTGTTGATTTTTTTGCAAGGGCACAGCGCCAGCACTAGGAAAAATTTCCTGTTTTGTAAACACGATTTGGAGGCCTTCCTGGTGTCCAAATGAGCTCCATGATAGCTCATTGGAAAGCCTATCCTATCTAGTTTCAAAATATACCTTTATTTTCCATTTTGTGTCCATTTTCCCGCCCAAAATCGAATTCTCCCAATACTCCTCAGGGCACAACGCCAACTCTAAAAATAGGGCCGAAAGGTGATTTTGTGGGTGTTTTTGGCACTTTTGGAGGACTAGTTTTGCTCCAAATGAGCTAAAATTTTCTATGAGTGATGTACTTGGAAATATGAACATGAAAATGTAATCAATTCCTCAACAGAGTGCCCCAAAAAATAGCACAGTGCCAGTGGCGCTGCACCTTTGGCCCTTCAAAACAATCAAAAACCAAAATTTACAAAAAGATGCCAAAATTTGAATTTGCCTTGCTAATTATGTTTGGGATGCTTGTAGGGATGCATCAACAAGGATTTCAAGGTTTTCTTTGTCTTTAGACTCCTTTAGGGATTGAATCTTTGCAAGGGCTCTTTTGAGCTTGGCCCTTGCAATCTTGTTTCTTAAGGCATAGTGACTTGCCATCTTCTTTTGGAGGTCAAGGTCCCTCTTGGTCTTCTCCAACTGACCCTCTAAGTGTATGTTTGACCTCTCTAGCCAAGGTTCCCAATCATATTCTATTTCCCTGGCAATCAGCTCACTTGGAGTGAGCTTCTCTGCTAGAGATGTCTCTTGCTCCCTCTCCTTGGCTAAATCTTTCTTCAAGCCAATTTTTTTTGGCCTCCTCCTGGGAAGTTGTTCTTCCTCTTCCTCCATGTCATCATAAGTGCCCAATACTTCATCTAGCTTTACCTTTGTCTTTGTAGCCTCTTTCCGAGCTCTGATAGCTCTGATCTCATAGATGGCCTTCTGTGCCTCCAACTTCTTGTTTTCAACCTCAAAAAACTGAATCACATTCTTAGCCCTGCCTATGTTTGCTTCTAGATATTTAATTTGGGTATATTTTCTTTTGAGAAACATGCTTGTGATCCTTTTCTCATTTTCATCATCACTGTCAACAAGAATAAGTTAAAATTCTTGTTCAGTCTCATGTTTTTCTTCCTCTTCTTCAATGACCTTCTCCTTACCTTTGTCAAGTTGTTTGGTTGATGTAGAAGGCATGGCCCCTTTCCTCTTGAGGGTAGCAAACACATTCTTATTTCCCCTTTGGTAGGTCAAAGGAAAAGGTTCAATTTTCATCATTGTTGTGCCACTTGTTTTACTGCCTTCATTGTTGTCATCTTTACTGTCATCATGGCTCTTATCATCACTGCTCTCATTGCTATCATCTTTACTGTCATCATGGCTCTTATCATCATTGCTCTCATGGCTGCCATCATCACTGTTGATTTTTGCCTCATCACTATTTTCTTCACTGCCCTCACTGCTCTTATGATTGTCATCATCATCACTTCCCTTTGCTTCAATTCTTTCTGCCTCACTGATATCATTTCCCTTTTCCTTGCTACTTTTTTCTTCACTGACATCTGCCTCCTCATTTCCTTCTTCCTTACTGCTTTCTTATTCATCACTCTTTTTTGCCTCATTTCCTTCTTCATTGTTTGATGCACTGGCACCATGAGATGATGGTGAGGGAATTTGAGTGGATGGAGGAATGGGAGGATGAGAAGATGAAGGAGAATCTTGGTGCTGTTGGGCTTGTGGAGAAGTAAACACCTCATTGGTAGTGAAGATTTCCCAAGGAATACCCTTCTTCTACAATTGATGCATCACAACCATTTTAATAAGAGAGTGGTGAAAGAGGCTTTGCATCTGTTGAGGATAGTCTCTCTTTTGTACAATATAGGACATTTTGTCAATGCTTCTGTAGAGGTAATAGGGTAAGCGCAGCATCCTCACCCTAGTAAAGTGCATAAGCAGCCTAAATGTGAGAGGAGTAAAGCCGAGAGAACCTTCCCTCACATGTAAAATACTTCATAATGATCCTCATCATAGGTGCATATCTATCAAGAAAGTGAGAGAAAGGAAAGATGGATTTATTATGGTCTTTGTACCCAGGTTTTAAATCTGTCTCATAGTAGCTCATGTCAATATTGGCCTGCTTGAACCGTTTCTCCCCTACACTAGGTATGTCTGTGGCATTGGAAATAACATCTGTAGATAGATCGAAATTGACCCCTACAAGTTTAACTTGTTTCTCATGCAAGTTAAGTATGAAGAGCCTAATTAGCTCAGGGTGGTTTTGCACCTATTGTACCTTTTCACAAAAATCAAAGCATCTTGCATGCTTGAAACATTAAACAGTAAGGGGAGATGCCATTTGCTCCCTTGTGTTAGGGGTTTTAAACCTATTGATTTTTCCACCTTTGTGCTCATGCCTCCTTGGAATTTGGCCTTATCCTTCACTACCACTGCCCTCTCTTTCTGACATTTTGACCACTCTGCTTTGAGAAAACCCTAGGATTGTAAATGGGAATGAGATGAATGGAATGGTGATGAAAAAGGTATCTTTTGCAAGTGAGTGAGGTGAGTGAATGAGGATAAAAGTGTATGATATGGTGAGAGGCTAAAAACTCAATGATAGCCCTTTGCTGACTTTTTTATACTCTATTTTTTGGAATACTAGGGCTAAATGTGAAATTGAGATGAAAGTGAGATGATGGAATGGCAGCCTTTTGTAAGTGAAGAAAACAGAGTGTTATGAAGGAAAAGGATTTAGGGGGAAACCTAGATGAGTGAAAACTTACACAACACCCTATTTCACCCTTGTCTTGACTGATACCCTTATTAGGCAGGTGAACGAGGCTTAAACAGTGATTTTAAGCATGAAATTTAGGGTTTCTCCTTAGGGTTCCATTCTTTTAATCAAATGATGACAAAAATACTTGGAGATGTGTTGATGACCTACACTTACCTCTGTTAGTGCTTGGAGAAGCCTTGGTGATGATTTGAAGCAGTCTTGAGGTGATTTGAATGGTCAAAATTCTTAGAAGGCCCTCCTGGCCAAGAGCACAGCGCTCAGTCTGAGGGCGCAATGCTCAGTCTCAAACGCGCAGCGCTCAGACATGAGCGAGTAGTGCCAAAGAAAAACTCTATTGTGGGTGTCGAGCAAGAGCACAACACTCTACCAGGCACGCAGTGCCTGTGTAAAATACATGGGGATAAATGGTCAAACACGCAGCGCTTGATTCTAGGCACACAACACCAACCTAAGCACGCAGCGCCAACCTAATTTTCCCAAGTTTGGCTTGAAAACACAAAATTTCTTCTCCTGAGTGCTCGTAACTATTTTTGCAACTGAACAATGATTTGTTTAAAATACAAAATGACCTTTATAGGCTTGGGAATCAGATCTAAATTTTCAAACCCACTTTCCTAAGGTTTTAAGCCTTTTTCGCTTTTCTCACCAATGTTCTTTGACTTTTTTCTCTGTAGGTGACTGAAGTGTTGAAACTTGCTTTTGCTTTGATCTTGGAGCCTTCACATGTTTATTTTGAAATTTTTGTGATGATTACATATAACAAAAAGCTTCAAAATCCTCTGTGATTTCCATCATGAAACTCACCTCAACCTTTCACCTTTGCTTACTAACCTTCTTATATTGTTTGCATGCAGGTTGATAAATTGATGAATTTTGACTTTTCTTTTGGTCATGGAAGCATGAAAAATTGATTTTGACACCTTTGGGACTCAAAACACAAGGCAGCATCTTCAAAACCCTTTTTGTTCCGGTTACAATACTCAAATTGTCTTTCTCACCTTGGCTAGTAGTTAAGAAATTTGTGTTCCTTTTGATCCTGAAGATTTGACACATTTATTGGACATAACAGCATCCTCAAAATATTCTTTGGATTTCACCTTGGAGTTCAACATCATTTTTTTCTCATTCAGGCATGACAAGCTCATTAAACATCTTTGGGAGGATTTCTCATAGCAACACCTTCAAAACCCTCTTTTTCCTTCACCATGGAGTTTAGAATGTGTTCATACCTTCTTTGACACTTCTGATTACAAGTGACTGAAAACACTGACTTAGCTTTCTCTTACTCCTTGTATCATGATAAATTCACTTTTGACAATCGTAGGATTCTTACACAATAGCAGTATCTCCAAAAACTTAATTTTACTGTCATCGTGGAGTTCAATCTCATGGTTTCACCTTCTCTGGCCATTTTTCAAAAACCTTAGATGTTTGGAGTGTTTTAAGACAATCATCAGTGTTGTCTTCTAAGTTCTCTATAGCCCTTTCAAGTTCATTCATTTATATCCAATTCACCTCACCTTTTTCCCTATTTCATTAATCTTTTTGACATACTTTCTTCATGTTTGATTTGGTGTGCCTCCTCCATGGCCAATCTGCAATTTATCACCGTTTGGCATTCTACTTGGTCCATTAAGTGCAAAAACCCTAGTTTTCCTCAAGACCAAGTGGTTCCCTTTAATCTCCTATTGTAAGTTATCTTCATTTAAGAGCAGGCCACATACCTTAACAACACCTTCTGCTGATAGAAACTTCAACACTCCTGCAAAAGTGTCAAAATATTTGCATTTACCTCTTGTAGACTTTGAGCTAATAGGGTAGTGATTCTTTGGAAACTTTGAGGTCTTCCTTGAATAACCATGTGCTTACCTTCTATTATATATGAGCTAGCTTCTAGCAAAGTAAAGACAATGTTTGGAACACCAATGATGACTTTAAAACCTGTGAAACCCTAATGACCTAGTGGGAGGGTCCTTTGACCATGATCTTTGACTAAAAATTGGCTGGGAGGCTTCAAGTGAAATATAGATTATTTTTCAAAGTGTTGTATCAAATATCCAAAATCCAATGTACTTTATTTGTCTAAAGAGCCTACAGAGATATTTTTGAGACCATCAATGCTTGAGGAACTTGGGGATCATGGGAATGAGTTAGGCTATAGGTAACCCTAGATGTAAAGTGGAGTTATGGGCAAGGGAAAAACAGAGTAATGAGGTCATAGGTAGGAAAAAATAATGGATATGAGTGGCACAAGCCCATAAGGAGTCTTTTAGGAGTGGCAGGGTGACCATGAAATAGCAAGGTTGATAAAATAGTGAAAAATTCTTATAAGGATAATGAAGGCAGTGAGATTTTTAAACTCACAATGTTCAAGGAATGTTGTTTTTATAAATCTAGAACCAATCTATAGCCATCTATAAATAATGAAAAATACTGATAACTAACACCAAGGAAGATATTTTAGCTTGGAAATCCAGCTTTGATCCACTGGCACTTTGATTAAAAGGAATGAATAAAATGATTCCTATATAATGTGGAGATGAATCGTATGAAAGGTTAATGATCTTAAAGAACTCAAGTAAGATGGTTATTTTATGAGAAGGGCCATCATGACAAGGTAAGTTTGATATTTAGTATTTTTATTTTGGTTATCTAGTTAACATCTTGTTTTGCTACCTGGTAGAATATTGTAGGAATACAGTTGAGGCAAGTTACACTATGGGTGTCGAAATAAATTCAAATAACATATGAATTGAGAATTTGGTTTTGATAATAATTGGAATATTCTGTAGTGAAGGTGTTCACATCATCACCTTGGGATTGAAAGGTAGCAGCGTAAGAAGATAACCTGATCACTTTCGCAAGGGATTTAAGAATAGCTTGAATTTTTTGACAATGCTTAACATAATGCATTCTTTGATGATGATTGGAGTAAATTAATATGAAAATTTGATGGCCCAAACCAATGTCACAATATTTAAGAAATAATATGGCTCCTTGATACCCAAGAAGGAAGAAAGCTCGATATAATGAGATGCAAAGGAAAGAGGGATCCATGCAACTATCTCCATGAAAAATAGATAGTTGATGCATGTTTGAAGACAAGCTATAAATCTTGTGGTGTTAACTTCCAAAATTGAAATGAAGTTAGGATTATCCTATATATTTGAAAGGGAGTAAAGGAGTCTCCTTAAATAGGAGCAAGGATCTATTCCCTAATCAAGAGGGAACAAGGATCTACTCTCTGGTTGAGAGGAAGTGATGATGAACATCACATTTCTATTTTGTCCTTCATGTGTCATGCACTTGACCAAGACTAGCATCCATAAGTATAAGTGAAGGCCATGGAGGGAGAATGGAGAATGGAGGATTGGATAAAGCATATGTGATTTCCTTGAGGATAGAGGAATCCAAGATAGAAAATTCTTTAGAGAAATATTGAAGTCTAAAATGGGCCTCAAAACAAAAATGTACAACCCAAATAAACTTTATAAGAACCAATAGGATTCAAGATGATGACATCAACAATGGGGATGATTCACCATTTTTGGAGTGAAAAATTAAAAAGATTATTTAAAAAATAAATAAATAAAAAACTACTTTTTCGACTGTTGTTTTCAACATATCTCCCTATGGTTTTACTCAAAGATCGAGCGGGAGCACTTGTTGAATGCAAAATTTAATTCCTCATCCAAGGAGTCCCCATGTTGCATACTTTTGATGGACCCTACTACATGAAAAATGAGAAATACATGAAAAACATTATTGCAATCGTAGGGAGATAAGTTGAAAATACGAGTTGAAAAAGTAGTTTTTTATTTTTCCCTCTAAAATTTGATGATGTAATCTAATATTATTTTATTATTTCCATTATTAGTTTATAATTTCCTTAGGAGACTGATTTTAGACCTTAGAATTTCTCTAATGGGACCGACACTCTTTGAGGATTGGACATGTATCCATGATAAGAGTGGTTCGAAGAGGACCTATATTATTTGAGGATTGGGAATCCAAGATAATAATAGTCCAAAAAGGACATACCTAATGAAAATTTGGATGGGGCATGTGCCTTATAGAGGTAGTATAGTATCTCACATAAAATCTCCCAACATTGTGCTTTTATATATGAAAGAGATTGTCAAAGTTAAGGCCTTACTGTGTTGACAATGTTGGTCATGATGTTGATGCTTAAATATGGCTTATCAATTCAACTCTTCTTAGGATAACTCCTAAGTTTGAGAATAACCTTGTAGTGGGAGTACAATTATGAATACCTCCATAGTTAAGAGGGAGCATTAGAAAATGTAACTAGTTTCGGCCTTCATAATTGTCAATGTACTCAAATCATTATACATATCTTATGTTACAAGAAAAAAGAATAAAGAAAAATATTATTTTTAAATCATGGGATTCATGCTCCATTTTGATGGCCATCTAGGTCAAGCATGTTCTTCATGCTTCTAACATTTTTCATGTTAAAACAATATTTTTCTTGATTCAAGAGAGTCCTTATCATTTGTATAAGACCCTATCAGGAAAGGTGTAACATGCAAATATATTGTTTTTGAGTCTAGAAAGTCCTAGAAACCTTAAAGCACAAGTCGACCCAAGAAATGACAAGTCGACCTAAAAGAAGGAATTCATACCCCTCAAATGTGCATAAATAGAAGCAACATCAACCTCATTTAATCACCAATTTGATCTCTCTCATCAAGAAGATCGATATGAAGTTGGAAACATCAAGGAAGAAAGTGTGAAGGTATACAAGACAAGAAGAAGTCAAGGAGAAGAAGAAATATTTGTTTTGGGGTATTTTCTTTCACACATGTGAAGAAGTTAGGGTTTCTGCAGCTACTACAGTGCTGAAGTTCCAGGTCGAAGCTACAGGTTGATGTTGAAGTTGGGTGTTGGTTGGAACAAAATTGATCCTTGATGTTTTAGTTGATCTCTGACCTAATTGGAAGGGATTCTTGGAGAGTTGACTTAGTGCTTGGCGGGGGACTTGGTCTAAGGTTTGGGACTTGGTTTTCTCATTTGAAGCAGATTCTATAAGAAGAGAAGAGATTTTTTGGGTTTTCCCCTTGGAGGGGTTTTTCCCTGGCTTGGAGCCTAATTTTTGTGTATGATGTCTATATTTTTTTTTCACTGGATAATTTCTTGATGAAGATCTAATAAAGAAACACAAGAAGATAAATAAATTACATAAGAAATTATTAAGATTAAGGACTTCTCCAAGAAATTATTGCAATCTCCAACATTTCTCTCCGAACTTCCAGAGGGATTAAATCAAAGTATGCTGCTACGAAATCCCAACCAAACATCCTATGAAGTTGAGAGCTAGAACTACTTGCACAACCTTTGCAACTTGTCATTATCTGTCAAGGAGGCATAGTAGCAGAGAGAAGGTAACGATCCCCACAACCTTGGACAAGATAATTACCAACAATACCAGTGGGGGAATAAAACACAGATCATTTAAATCTTGGCCAAACCATAAGCAAGTCGTCCCCCAGACTCTACACCTAGGACCCAAATACAATATCGATTTGTAAAACTTGACAAGATACAAATATTGTCCTCTAAAAACCCCAAATGTAAGGCACGACATTGACACTTGACAACTGAAAAATGATTCCAAAATCCCCCAAAGTTAAGTAATACCACAAACTCAACCATGACAATCCCAAATGGAAAGATACTCAGAGATTTCCCCACTTGAAATGCCAAAACCCCAGTCACCCAACAGAGAAATTGATCAGTTGTTATGGAGGAAGAAGGTATCAAGCACCTGAAATCCAAATTGCACTTTCAAACTAAAAGATGAGCCTCTCTTTATAAAACCATGCAGATAAATCACGATGATATCAACAACCACAAATCGGGACTAGGAAAGGATACGAAATACCTACAAAATTAGTTTCTTGAAGATTTTAATTAGATAAGACAACCATCAATAAAAAAGAATGACTTGCACATTGTGTTGTGAAAAAAAAAATGAAGAACATTGACCCAATTGACTCATGACCCTTAAGGAAAACACAGGAAAGGATTCAATTTTACCACCAAAATGAACACCACTACCAACCTCACCAAAATAATGATGCAATTCTCCCATACGAACAAAGCTTCCCGCATCTAAATAACATGAGCAACAGGGTGAGGATGGGACCTCACCACCAACAAAAATAAAAACGTAACTCTGCCACCTTGTATCAACCCCATGCATTTATAATGAGGGGATGTGAGGTTAATACCCCAACCCAGAAAACTAATTCCATGACATACCATAATGAGGAGCAGACAAGTGTAATCCTAACACGGGTTTTGAAAAACATTTCGTTCCTAGTTCACACCCTCATATGGGATTTCCAAGAAGTTAAATGTGTGTAAGTGAATAGATATTTAAAAGGTGAAAGAAATTATGTGTGTGTGTGTGTGCAGGAAATTTTGAAGTGAAAAAGGTGCATTTGTGTATGTGCGTGCGTGTCTATATATATATATATATATAAGAATTATAAGAAGTTTTTTTAATCTGACATCATAGTTGTTAACATCACAACAAATATAACTATCACTTCATAAAATCACTATCATATTTTCTACTATCAATTACTTATATAAAATTTATATATTGTCTATATGGATTTCTTTATATTGAAGACATTTTAAATATTTTGTGTGATAACAAAATTTGATTGTATCATATTGTCTGTTGAACATCAGACTGTAATTGAATAAGACCGTTTCGTGAAATGATCAAACCATCTTACTTTGATATTGAAATAACAAAGTACTCTTTGGTAGAATAAACACACCATAATATAATTTGACATAGCTTGTTAATAGACATCACTAAGAAAATCAAAGTGAATGATAGAAGTTTGAGTATGATAGGTTCATATTCCCAAATTATGCAAAGATATGGTTAATCAATGGTAAATTATTACCACCATGACATTCATTCACATGATTGTTGATGATAGTTCATTCTATCGTTCATCCTGTAGCTCAATTTCATCAAGATTATTGTGGGTGGATACGCCACCATCGTTGCTACCTATTGGTGTGATGCCTCAAGAAAAATTGTTCACTACAGTTCTACGAATCCACAAAGGGGTCAAGGGTATTTTTAACCATAAATATCAAACCCGTGGGTGAACATTGATCCCAAAAGAATATCATATCAAAGGTTGCAATCAATAGTCACACATTAAATTGGTTAATATGGATTAAATAGATATCATTAGCCTGATAAATTACTTATTCATATGGATGGACACTCATACTTATAGTTGATCGATTATGAAAACCTGTCGTTTAGGTGCCATAGGTGTCATAAACATAGGCACCTAGCTAGGGATTTTCCTCTTGGTTTCAACAAAAGGCAAAGACCATAGGGCGGGAAAAATCAGGGTTCTCAAAATCGGATGGATCATGGGACACAAGAGGTGGTTATTGGTAATCAGGAAGTGGAGGGGAATGCGATTCTCCTATAGGAGGATGGGTCTATGCCAATAGTCAACACAGAGGCTCCTATCATTAAACAATATCTGAACAATGTGAAAGACATAAACGAGGTGCATATTGAATTAGTCCCTATTGATCCTGCATCGGATTTGGCAGTTACTACTCCTTGTCCTTCATATTCTATTATAAAATCATTTGATCATCTGTTAATTTCTATGAAAACGCATGGTCCTTCCAGGCAGAATGAAAATGAGTCTCTGCGCATTAGTAATATATCACTGGCTGTGAATAACATCATCACAACTATCCTGAAACTCTCTATTGATACTATTCCATACAACCTGAGACCCAGGGAAAAAAAACTGATGGAGCTTGAGAATTTTGGAGGGCTGGGGAAAAATCATATCTAGGATAAATCGAAGAGGATTAGGGGTTGCAAAACTGATATATCCAAAGCCCAAATGAGGATTATTCTTGACATAGAAAATAGAAAACAACTCTCTCTAAAAGGGGCGCTTAGAACAGCGCAGTCCCCTGCCATTTTGACTAAATGATTTTGTTGTATTTTAATTGCAGAGGTCTTGCTATATACCTAAAAAATAGAATTACAAGCTCTTATTACCAATCATAGACCTAATGTGTTATTACTTCAAGAGACTTTAGGCCAGGGTGCCCAAGATTCTGATACTCTTATGAGCTTCCTCCGGGACTGGACATTTGTGACTTCAGATGTCAGAGGAAGATCCGGTGGCCTGGTGACTGGTATAAAAAATAGTGCTATAAAACTTAATAGCTCTTGGACCTCTGAGTTGTTGATTTGAGTGGAAGTTTTCTCTTTGGAATTAGGAACTCAAATCACCATTGTAAACATTTACGGACCTTGTTTGGATCGGGTGCCCTACTGGAATAAAATTCTATCAAAATCATTTATGCAAGATCCGAATTTGGTGGTTGGGGGGGAATTAAACTTCTCTCTAGGGATGTCAAAAACATGGGGCCCTCGGGCTCGTGCTGATCCTTTAGCTGATTTCTTCTTAACAAAGTTAAGGGAGGGAAACCTTATTGATTCTAACCTTATAAAAATTCTCCTACTTGGAGGAATAAACGGGTGGGGGAGGTCCAGGTAGCAAATATATTGGATCATTTTCTCCTCAATGAATATTTTTCTAGTCAGATTCTAGGCTTCAGACAATGGGTGGGCTCCGGGGGGGAATCAGACCACTCTCCTATTTTGTTGGAGCTTGCTGGACCCAACAAGAAACTGGGATCCCCTTTCAAATTTAATGCAGGACGGTTAAAATAAGAGGATGATAATAAGTTAGTGTTAGAAACATGGATACCGATGAATAGGGTTGAAAACTCCTCATTTTCTCATTCCTTTGTATAAAATTTGAAAAATATTGAAAAGGCTACCATTCACTGGGAAAAAGGGAAGTCTAACAAAGAAACAAGGGATATCCAATCCATTGGGGAGGAATTAGAACAAATGGAAAGACTGGGGTCTGAAGGCTATGTGGATGATGTAATGAGGGATCGAATTAAGACTCTAGAGATGAGGAGACAAAATATATTATTAGACAAGGAAGAGAAATGGCATTTGAAGAGTCGAGCTATTTGGCTCTCAACAGGGGATGAAAACATTAAATTCTTTAAAAATTATGCTAAGGGGAGAAAAAAATCAAATACAATTTGGGAATTAGATAAGCTAGATGGTGACGGTTGCCAAGTCTTTCAATGAACTTGCATCTATGGGTAAAAATTACTTCAAATCCATTTTGAGTACTCAGGAGGGAAGCTCAATTGAGGAAGTGATAAGAGTGGATCAAATTTTCCCTAGGTATGTTGATGAAGTGGACAATGATAATCTCATGGCCCTGGTTTCGAGAAAATAAGTTGAACTGGTCTTGAAAGCGATACACAAAGACAAAATTCCAGGGTCGGACAGTTGGAATGTGGAATTTTTTCAACATTTTTTCGAGATGTTGGGGGAGGCCATTACTGATGTGGTGGAAGAATCCAGAAAAATTGGAACTATTCATGATCCTTTCAACTCGACTTTCCCGACCCTTATTCCCAAAGAAGACACTCCATCATTTGATGATTTCATGCCTATTTCATTGTGAAATTGTATTTATAAAATCACTACAAAAATCATTGCAAACAGATTAAAACCTTTATTGTCTTGTAATATTTCTAAAGAAAAATTTGGCTTTTTGGATGACAAGCAGATTCATGAGGCCATCGGGGTGGCCCAAGAAACTATGCATATGATTAAAATGTCTAGAAAGAAATGTATGATAGTTAAGATTGATCTTTCCAAATCGTATGACTGTATCAGTTGGTTATACCTAAGACTAATGTTGACTCACTTGGGATTCAAAGTTGATTTTGTGAACTAGATCATGGGATGCATATCTAATGTGTCCTTTGCAGTACTTATTAATGGGGCAGCTTCCCCGTTCTTCCATAACTAGAGGGGACTCAGGTAAGGGTTTCCTCTTTCACCGTTGTTCTTCTTGTATGCTGCTGAAGGTCTAAGCCAACTGATTCACTTAGAAAAATAAAAGGAGAACTAAAGGGTATTGAAGTAAAAACAAATTTGTTAATTTCACATTTATTATTTGTGGACAATATATTATTGTTTAGTAATGGGAGTAGGGAGGAATTGCTTGAGATGAAAAGTATCATGGACTTGTTCATGAAGGCTACTGGTATGGTAATCAATATTCAAAAATCGACTATGACACATGAAGGAATATCGGGTCCAGATCTTGCTTGGGCTTCAAATGTCCTCCCTTGTGCCTAACTCAGGATGGGGGAAAGCCTTAAATACTTGGGATTTCATTTAAAACCTGACTCCTATAGAAAACATGATTGGTCATGGTTATTAGAAATAATTGAGAAGCGTATAAATATTTGGAGCTACAAATGGTTGTCCAGGGCTGGGAGACTGATGCTAATAAAATCGGTGTTGATGGAAATTCTGGTGTACTGGATCACCTTGTCGTGGATCCCTAAAGGAATACTAAACAAAATTAAGAGCATATGCAGTGGGTTCTTATAGGCTGGTAAGAAGGAAAAGTTGGTTCTCCCTTTAATGGCTTGGGAGAAAATTGCAAGACCGAAGGAATGGGGTGGTTGGGGCATAAAGAACTTGGGTTCTTTTGCCATGTCCATGTCTGCAAAATTAGGTTGGAGGTTGTTCACTAATGAAAACCTTTGGATGATGGTGGTTAAGAGGAAATAAATTGATCCGACCCCTATGGAAAAATGGATTAGACAACCCGAAAAAGGATTCACAAAATCATTAGTGATTTGGAAGGCAACAATGTTGTCACTTGGGCTTATGGAAGAAGGGTTGGCATGGCGGGTAGGAAATGGTGAAAATTGCAGGGTTGGGATGGACCCATGGGTAGGATGCAATGAATTATTTACACTTTATAGAGATCTTGTTGAGACATTAAATCAAAAAGGGGTCCATTACTTGCATCAAATGGAAAAACCCGATGAGACCACCATTTGGGAACATGCTTGGAAATCGGTGGATGATCTCCAAATTGAACATCAATGGAGGTGGGAATGGCCAAGATATATCCAGGAATTATCTCGTACCAGAGTCTGGTTAAAAGACTTCCTGGACACTATTTGATGGGTTCATTCAAAATCAGGTATTTATTCTCCAAAAGAAGGCTATAATTACTTAATGAAGAGAAGTGAAAGGGGTGTACAAGAATGGTGGTGCAAGTCATTATGGAAACTGGATGGTCCTGCTAACGCTAAACATTTATTTTGGTGTATCTTAAAGAAAAATGTGGCTGCCTGGGCTCTCTCAAAAAATTATTCTTAGTTGGGCCTAGTTGGTGTGTTCTTTGCTAGGATGCAGATCAATCATCGAATCATCTTTTCCTTTCTTTCCATTTCACAAAAAAAGATTTGGATTACACTTTGTCCCTTAGAAATGTTAGAGCGGTTTGGAATGATGATAATTGTGGCGAGGCATGGCAGAGTTGGTGGGAGTCAAACAAAGAGACAAGCCACAAAAGCATCCCATTAATCATCTCCTGGGGCATTTGGTTGGCCAGGAATAAAGGGATTTTCCAGGACATCACTACATCCCCATCAATTGTGGTTGTTGAATGTGTTGTGATTTTTCCTTTTCTCCCATCTTCTGTTTCCAACATACTACCTAAAAATATATGTATTGAAAAAATAAACTATGATATCCCGTGGGCATATTTTGATGGGGCTTCTGATAATAAAAAGATATGTGGAGCGGGTATGATCATTCACAAAAACCACAATGTTTCACTAGCTATATAAGTGGGCATTGGTGGAGGCACAAAAATTTTTTCTAAACTCAAAACTCTAAAACTTCTTTTATGCTGGCTCATCCATCTAGAAATTGATTCGGTTCAAATCTTTAGGGATTATATGAATGTCATAAACTAGGTCAGCAATACACAGAGATGTCAAAATATTGTGTTACTTCCTATACTTGAAAAGATACATGATTTAAAAATGTATTTTGTAATTATTTCTGTATGTCATATTTACAGGGAATGAAACAGGACAACTGATAGTCTTTCTAAATACGACATACAACATGATTTGGAGGCATGGCACATAACGAAGAAAGATGAAAATGGGGTACGTGTGTTGGACATTCAACCGTATTAACAGGGTCTATCATGTTTATCTATATTTTTATTTTACTCTAGTACACGAAGTATTTTTTTTGGAGTTACTGTGTACATATTTCCTTTGGACATCTACTAGGTATATTTTTTGTATATGATTAGACAGTTACAAAAAAGACTTAACTGCTTTGTTTATGGGTTTTTTCCCCTAAGGGAGGCTCTGATGCACAGGTTCTATTTTTCTTTTTTGATTGGTTGGATCCTTTTACTTAATAGTTTTGACACTTTTTTAGTGTTGGGATTACTGATGTATGTTTTATCAGTTTTGTCTATGCTAGACAAGTAGTTTTGCTACCCTCAAGGGGGGTGAAAAACATATGGAATGCTGAGGTATTTATGGTGTAGCTTTTTAACAAATTATAAAAAGTTTGATTTTTTCCTTGGAAAAAAACTATCATTAGCCCGTGTCGTTAATAAACACTTCACTATAATAAAAAACAAATAATTTAAAAGGGATATGTCAAGTGTAAATTAAAAGGCATATTGAAAAAGTGGGGATTTCATACTTCGTACATTCACTCATTATGAAAAAATACATAAGCTTCATAACTAGAGCATCATTTGACATAACTTATTGAGAGAAAACAAAATGGATCCTATAACTAAGGTGAATTGAAGATTTTCAAAAACTTCATATAGCTATGGTTTAGTCCTATTTAGAATTAAGGTGACTCTCGTAAGAAAATATATTACTATTTCTATCACTCCCATTGAAAATAATAATCATTTAAGCCTTGAATTCACTAACCAATTTGTGATTCCCAAGTCAACTATAATTGACAAATTAGATCAATGGGACACAACGACATGAAATAACCAATTTACAATTAAACATTGAGGATTATACATTTATATCACGATTCTTTATTAGATCCTTATGGACCAATCAAAGTGACATATTCTGAGTTCACCCTAGATGGAATCACTAGGGTTAGATCTTAAATACAAAGAGGATTTTTTTGATAGTTTCTTGCAAGAAGAAAAAATAACACTACAGGACGTTACATTGGAGCCAGATTCAGTAACACTACAAGATATAAGAAGATATCTCAAAAGTGATTTTTCAAAAAACCCAAAAATCAATGAAAAATATGCAAATAGAAGTTGACAAAATTATTGCAAAAAAATGAAAAAAATTCTCACCTCAAAGACCATAACCAAAAATTTCTTACGCAAATTAAGAAACTTAAAAAGGACGGAAGTCGTTGAAAACAAAGTACAATGATTTATTGATATGGAAGTATCAAATGTTTAGATAATATTACAATTTAGAAAATCCAAATCTGTTTAAACTGAAGACATTCGAATGTTGTGATTCAAACAAATAAAATGCCAAGTGAAGATTTCACGATCTACCAAGCAACATATATGCATGAACGTAATAATATACTTGAAGAAAATAAAGAAATCACCACAAACATGATAAGAGGAAATCATGTCATACAAACTCTTTATCGACAACCAAATGATAAGAACAAACATCTCAACCAGTCAACCTATCCAAATTACTCTAGATGAAAACAATTGACCATGTTCCAAAGAATATTTATGTCAACACAATTAAATCTTATTATAAAAAATCATTTCCGATATCAAGTGCAAGGTTCCATAGAAAATTGAATTGGGATGGTTAAATCACTCTTATGTTTGACAATTTTACTCTACAGACAGAAGTTTATACCATCTTGCATCTTTGAAGATGACAACTCTAATAATTTGAAAAGATGTAAATATATTACAAGACAAAGAGAAAGGATGGCACACATCTTCATCAATATGCTTTGAGGAAAAACCACTTTTAAAGGGGAAGGTAATGTTATGAACAAAAATAATTTAACAATAATTAATCATAATTAGTATAATGCAAGGACATGTCCTAAAAGACATGACTATTTATGAAATGGCATCCCGCTTAAGTAAATCTACGAAGCCCACATTGTATGATCAATATCATTTTATCATATATGATTCAATATATATATTTATTTATACTAAATGGATACTTTGACTTGCGAGTTAGGTTTGACTATCACATTGATTTCCTCCTTAATCAATATGATGAAAGTTTTTAAGTTACACAATCTCACTTTCACATAAAGGTTGATTCAAAAATCTCGATTTTCATATTTTATATTAGTTTAACAACTATTTAGTATTAACTAAATATGATTAATTGATTGATAATAGATCACATAACTAAAATTTCATATTTGTCAAGGAATGATTGACAATTTAGTTTTAGGGAATTAGAATCTCCTAATAAAAGTTCAATACGAAGTAGGATTGATGCTTCAAGAGGGGATGTTTATATAGACACATTTCTTCAAAAGGATTTATGCTTATTGAAAGGAAACAATTAAAGGCAATATAAAACTAGATTTTAAAATTCAATTATAATAATTTATGTTGTAATTACATTGTATTAAAATTCAATTATAATAATCTATATGTTGTGATTACATTGTATCTTTTTCCTCGGGAAAAAAAATGTAACTTTATTTCACTTTCAAAAAGATACAAAGTTACACTTTGTATATTCACATCGCTGTGTGCATTCTACTGGTTTGCATAATGTCTAAACTATTTGCATCAAATTGTTCAATATAATTGCATTGATTCCAAAATGACATACAACAAGTTCTAGAGTGTCAGAAAGTTGTTGATTTAAAAAATTATCTAACAATATTTCTCATAGAGGTATAGACGGATCACCATATATGATTTATACAAAATCTAAGTGGCAAAAACTTGTAGAAAAAGTGAAGATGTCCTTCACCAGAAGATGATGATAACAACAACGTATATCATAATCAAATATATGTAAAAGAGGCTATGTCGCTAGCTAAAAGGAGAGTCGACGTGGATGTCAACCATAAATGGGTTATAAAAAAATGATAAAAGGTATTGTCACGTTGTTCCATAATTTTCCATTGACACTACATAAGACTTTGTGATTACATTATATTAGTCCTATCAATGGGTTTCTAAAAGTTCACGATTTACTTATTTTTGAATAAATTTCCTTCCATAACCTTCTAATTCAAGGATACACGACCCTTATTATTTGCATTTCCATATTTGAACTGGAAGAATATTGTTACATTTAGGTTCCATACATACCTTTTCCTTGTTACATTTAGGTTCCATACCCTTTTCCTTTACGCCAAAGGAAACCCAAAAAACAAAAACAAAAATAAAAATAGTCTACAAAACTTAGATCCCATTATTGGTGCTTTGTAATTTATAATAACCACCAACATTCTTGCTTTGATGGCTTCATGTCCTTTTTCTAATTGGTTTTTCAATTATATACCATTATAAAGATGTTTTCCTGACTATAAGTAGACTAGAAGTAGCATAAACCACCAACGTAATGAAAGCCATTGATCTTTAGAGTGGTGCACTTTGGATAAAGTCATATCCCCTTTAGCTTCCTAGTTTTGTATCCTCTCCTCTAGGCTTCAATATGACAAGGTCTAGATGCATACTATAGCTTCAATGACAGTCAAAGGGGCATGTGGTATTGCGCAATAACACTAACCCCCTTGGCATGGCATGGCATGATAATAATTAACAAAGTTTTAAGATAGACATATGATATTGCACAATAACACAAACCCCTTTGGCATGGCATAATAATAATTAACAAACTTTTAATATGTGTATGATGTATTGATGTTCAATAATAATGTTTTAAGTATCAATAATAACAAATTGACAAGATTTTAAAATGTATATAATGTAATAATATTGACTAATACTATTTGAAATAAAATACTAATAATAACAATGAATTTTTAAACCAAGCCTCGCTATTTCTCTTACCTTAATTTGTTTTCCTATTTTCACATCATTCCTTAAGTGAAATGAAACTTAATCCAGTGAATTGTACTAATTGTTTCAGCGAGAGCTACAAAAAGTGAGCAATCTGAAAGTACATTACATGGATGCATTTCAACTCCACACAGAACCTTTACATGATAGTAAAGTCAACCTATAGTTCGGGCATTTCTATAGTTGTGTATAGATAAAAAAAGTTGGACATAATAGATAACATGAATATAAAAACTGTAGTCGTGCCACCGCGGCTAAAACCAAACATCATAATATGATGATCTGCATACTGAACTAAGATAATCCCACTTGTTTTAGAAATAAATAATGCTTGAAATCTCAAACGTGGGTAAAATGTAATTAGATTAGCACTAATGGGAATTACAAACTCAAGTTGTGTATAGATAAAAAAGGTTGGACATAATAGATAACATGAATATAAAAACTATAGTCGTGTCACCGTAGCTAGAACCAAACATCATAATATGATGATCTACATACTGAACTAAGAAAATCCCACTTGTTTTAGAAAGAAATAATGCTTGAAAGCTCAAACGTGGGTAAAATGTAATTAGATTAGCACTAATGGGAATTAAAACTCAAATTGTGTGTAGATAAAAAGGTTGGACATAATAGATAACATCAATATAAAAATTGTAGTCGTGTCACCGGAGCTAAAACCAAACATCATAATATGATGATCCGCATATTGAACTAAGAAAATCCCACTTGTTTTAGAAAGAAATAATACTTGAAAGCTCAAACGTGGGTAAAATGTAATTAGATTAGCACTAATGGGAATTATAAACTCAAATTATGTATAGATAAAAAAAGTTGGACATAATAGATAACATCAATATAAAAATTGTAGTCGTGTCACCACAACGAAAACCAAACATCATAATATGATGATCTACATACTGAACTAAGAAAATCCCACTTATTTTAGAAAGAAATAATGCTTGAAAGCTCAAACATGGGAAAAATGTAATTAGATTAGCACTAATGGGAATTACAAACTCATTTCGAATGAACTTACACACAATTGAGAATATAAACTCTAGTAATGTAAGGGCAATCTAGCTAATGCGGCAAGTATAAAAAAACTAAATAAAAGATGGTTAAATTTTACTCCATTTACAATATAGATATCATAGGAGTTGGGATTGAGCATGAATTCAAAGAAACTTGAAGAAGCTTTTGTATTAATATTGAATATTACAATAATATATTGAGCAAGAGGTGCTCTATAAGTTTTTTTTTAAATATATATATGTGTTCATACATATATGTGTGTGTGTGTGTGTTTCTAGTGATATAATATATATATATATATATATATATATATATATATATATATATATATATATATATGAGACGTTATGTATAATGTTATTTTTTTTTAAAATGTTACTTCAAAAATTATCAATCATAAATAAAATATTTCAATTTTCGTTTTTATTTTACATAAGATTTTTTATAGTGATAAAATTTTATTGAAATTAAAAAAAAAAAAAATAGTATGAGGAATATATGTAGTTCTTTCATTAATTTGAAATCTAATAATTACAATATGCTAGAAATGTGTAACTTAAGTTAATGTAATGTAAATGTTTTCAATCCGTCAAAATAAAATGAAAATATGGTAGAGATGCACAATTTAATGTAGCATAATGTAATGTAAACATTTTAACTCGGTGAACATAAAATAGAAATAACAAAATAAAAATAACCTTATAAAAATTAAATAATAATAAAAATAAAAATGACCCATGGTATTCATGTGGAATATAACCTATTTCAAGGGGAAATTAAACTAGCCTAGATCTATCTTAGTTTGATGTTATCACTGAACATAAAACAAAATAAAAATAATCCTATAAAAAATCAATAATAAAAAAAATAAAAATGACCAATGGTATTCATGTGAAATATAACCTATTTCAAGGGGAAATATCTTAGTTTGATGTTATATTTACATACATAATTAGATATAAAAAATGATCACATTGATTCCATGTAGCATGTAAATGTAAAAAAAAATTATTGATAGCTCGGCATTTGTCTAGATATGTTCGGAGGTGAGTAAATATTAGAAAAAATGTAATAATTACATTTTTTCTAATATTTTTTCATACCTCCATCCCTTTTTTACTAGGTTATATTAGGTAAAATATAATATTATAATATTACAATTTACCCTAAATATTTTGACACTGTCAAATTAAAACTAAAATATGGTAGAGATGCACAACTTAATGTAATATATGTAATGTAAACATTTTAACTCTGTGAATATAAAATAGAAATAACATAGTGACAAAAAAATAAAAATAATCCTATAAAAATTAAATAATGTAAATTTATGCAGATGTTCTATGCTTGATGCAACTTTACATTCTCTTCAATTTCAGAGAACGATCACATAAACAATAAAGTAAAATGCTGATAGAACATACCAGTTAATCAACAGAAGACAAGCCAGAAATATATATATGTGTTGGTGCATTACGGTGATCAGCGGATGCTTCAAACAACAAAGTCTTATTGGTCACCAGCCCAGTATGTGTCACATCACCCTCATCAAACAATTCAGTCAACCAAAGTCAACACAGCCCAAATAATCAACGTTGTCCAGAAAGTCAACGCAAGACAGCAACAAGTCAAAGTCAACGCAGCAAGGTCAACAGTCAACCTTTGACCTCGATTCTTGTGCCAAATAGTATGGACTACAGAAATCGAAGTTTGTGCCAAAGTTCAGCTCCATTTGACTATGGGTTGACCAAAGTCAACGTTGATCAAACTTGCGATGGAAGCCCTAGTTGCAGCAGAAAAGTCAACGTCCTTCTCCCACGTGTGAACTGAAAATTGCCTCCAAGTAGCTCGAACCAATCAGAAGAGGAGAGAGAATGTGTGAGGATGAGATGAGTGAAATGTCTTCCAACATTGACCTTATTTATATCCATCAGTGAGGATGTGTGACACATTTGCTAGGGGTGTAAAACCTTAAGGCCAACCTACACATATTTTGAATAGATTAAAAATAAATTAAAAATAAATGTTCTACTCATCGGATCAAGATGATCTCTAGATCGATCTTGCACCTCTCCAAAAGAAGAACCCAATAAAAATATTGGTATCTTCATCTGAGCATCACAACATGGAGTTGGACCTAGTTGTCCAAAATTAACACTCCCTCTCAACTAGGGAGAACTCTATCACCTGTGCAATCCAAACATCGTGTGTCATCCCGCCGTAACTTGATTTGTTGGATTCTTTATTTCATAACAGAAGTGGGTCAGTCACAAAGACATCATTCCCGGCTGACAGATTCGGCCCAAAGGTTTGAAACCTTTATAGGACTCACAAAGCGTCTCATACCAACCCGAAGTTGGTTTATCTTCCCTGAAGTCGGTAGGAGCTCTGAAACCTCACTAGACTTGATCCCAGATCAAGTGGTTGGACTGTGTCATCCTAGATAGAGAGTACGGCAATCTCTAATGCATCCATCAGTCTTTTCTACTAGTCTCTAACTTTTCCCACCTCAATGGCCAAATGAGAGGTACTTCCCATGAGCCCTTAACTCAATGGGTAGGATGCATACGAGGCACAGATAATGAGAGGTGAACCAACTCAATCATCACAATGGTGGGGCAGAAGCACACCAACAAGGTTCGGCAAGCCTAGCCCTGTGGTTGCTTATAGCTCCGAGAAATTATCCCCAAAGCCCCCTAGAGCTCCTAGAGCTCATCGTCCAACAGGACCCTCATCATAGGGTCGTTCCACGATACCAAGACTCTCATGGAAGGTTAGGAACTTGACCTTCCCCAGGGGCTTTGTGAGAATATCCGCGACCTGCTCATCAGTTCCTATATGATCGAGCCTTACGGCACCTCGTTGTACCATATCCCGGATAAAGTGGTACCCCGATATCAATATGCTTGGATCAATCGTGGAACACAGGATTCTCGGACAAGCAAATCCCACTCTGGTTATCACAGAGTATCGCGGTGGTATCTAGCACATTCCCGAACAACTCACTGAAGATCTTTCGCAATCAAACTCCTTCACAACAGGCCATACTCGCTGCAATGTATTCGGCCTCTGCGGTGCTCAAAGCCACCGACTTCTGCTTCCTACTCATCCATGATATCGAAGCAGATCCAAGTGAGAAGCAGCATCCCGATGTGCTTTTACGATCCACCACACTGCCAGCCCAATCGGCATCAATATATCCAAGGAATTTCACGCTTCCGACAATGTATCTCAGCCCATGGCTTATCATGCCCCGAAGATATCTCAGAAGATTCTTGGCACCAACCCAATGAGTGTGATGAGGCTCAACCATCTGTTGACTCAAAGTGTTCACTGCAAAACATATATCTAGACGGGTGTTCACTAAGAAAATCAGGGCCCCTACGAGTTGACGATACTCAGTAGGATTTGCTAACATGGGCCCACAGTGCTACCACTCAACTTCTTAAAGTTGAGCTCCATCGGTGTCGACACGGACTTGCAGTCCACCATGCTGAATCTTTCCAGAAGTTTCACGATGTATTTTCCTTGAGAAAGGAAAATCTCGCCAGGTCTCTGCCAGACCCCCAAGCCTAGGAAGTAATGCATTAGTCCTAGGTCCTTCATCTCGAACTCGGCAGCGAGTTCCCTCTTGCACTGATGAATGAGAGGATCAACACCTGTCAAGAAGAGGTCATCCACATACAACACCAGAATGAGAGGCTTATCTCTATCAACCTTGAAGTAAAGGTTCGGATCAGCATTACTACGAGTGAAGCCTAGCTTCATCAGGTAGCTATCTATCCTCTTATGCCAAGCTCTGGGTGCTTGCTTTGGCCCATAGAGGGCTTTCTTCAACTTGCAAACAAGGGTGTCCCGATCCTGGACTTCGAACCCAGAGGTTGCTCTACATACACCTCTTCCTTTATCGCACCATGCGAAAATGCAGTCTTCACATCCATCTGATGAAGACGCCATCCTTGCGCAGCAGCAAGGGCTATGATAGATCGAATGGTGATATATCGGGCCACATGTGCAAATATGTCATCATAGTCTATGCCTTCCTTTTTAGAGAAGCCACGGGCAACAAATCTTGCCTTGAATTTTTCAGCACTTCCATCAGATCCGTGCTTGATCTAGTAGAGCCATTTCGAGGTGACAATTGCTTTGTCCTCCGGTCTTGGAACCACATCCCAGACATCATTCTTCATTATGGACTCATACTCTTCGTGCATAGCATCCTTCCAGACTTGATGCTTTACGGCTTCCTCAAAAGATCTAGGCTCAGATTGTACAATATTACTCATGGCTGCTAGATACCCTTGGTATCTACTTGGCTTCTTGCTTTCAAGGAATGTCCCCCTTGGGGCCATATGTCCCTCGGCATCCTCGAGAGTGTCCCTGAGCCATGATGGTCTCTTCCCCAGTGAAGGAGGTGGATCAATCGAGTCCATCGCTCCTTCAACATCAGACATCATCTCATCCTTCGGTCCTTCTTGATTTCCAAGCCTTGCTTCATGGTCTTCCTCAGATCTCGGAAGATTGACTACTTTCCTCAGGGAAGCATCTTCGTCAAAAGTGACATTGTGGCATCTCTACACTTTCCTTTGACCAAGCACATAGACTCTATAGGCCTTCGAATTTTCACTGTAGCCCACAAACATTCCCTTCTTCCCAGAAGCATCCAGCTTGCTCCTCTTCTCTTTCAGCACATTAAAATAAACAGGACATCCAAAAACTCTAAAATGTGAGACGTTAGGTTTCTTACCAGTGAAAACCTCTTCAGGAGTTTTGGAGTCCAAGGCAGAATGTGGGCATCGGTTTTGTATGTACACAACAATATCCGTAGCTTCTCCCCAAAGAAACTTCAGTAGACCCTAGTCACATAGCATTGCACGGGCAGCTTCCACAATGGTCCTTTTCTTTCATTCAACAACGTCATTCTGCTCAGGAGTATAGACAGTTGTGGTCTCCTTCTTAATGCCAACTTCTCTGCAAAAGTTCTTGAACTCGTTCGTCTCATATTCAGTGCCATTATCGGTCCTCAATATCTTGATCTTCTTCCCTCTCAGATTTTCCACCAAGGCTTTGAAGGTTTTCCACCAAGGCTTTGAAGGTACGAAACCACATGACATCCTCATCCTTCTTCTTCAAGAAGTATATCCAAGTTTTGTGAGAGAAGTCATCTATGAACGCCATATAATAAGAACATCCTCCCAAGGATGTCACGGGAAGCATACCAGACAGATCAGAATGTACTAATTGCAAAACATTAGATGTCTTTATGACACTTGAGGGGAAAAGTCCCCTTGTATGCTTTCCTTCAGCACAACCCTTACATACACCTTCATGATTATTTGAGAACTCGAGCATCCCTGTCACCACCTTCCTTGCTTCGTGAAGGGCTTTGTAGTGAAGGTGTCCAAACCTTCGGTGCCATAGTTCAGTATGTCCGATAGTATCACATGTCATCGTTCCCAGTGGACTTCCTCCAACCTGGTAAAGTGTATCAACTCTAAACCCAATCGTGATAGCTTCCTTGAAGCTCTTCTTCCACATGCGCACCTTTCCATTAGTGAATGCCACATTGAAACCTTTGTCTTCCATGGCCAATATAGACACCAGGTTCTTCTTCAAATTAGGTACATATAGTACATCCTGCAAGCGGAGGACTTGACCTTGAGACAAGTGGATGGTCATAGTCCCTGTCTCTTTCACAAGATATGTGGCATTATCTCCAAGGATAATTTCCAGATTAGTATCCTTCTCAACTATATCAGAGAGTGCTTCCTTGAACCCAGTGATGTGCCTTGAGGCACCACTATCTATCAACCAGACATCCATAGTGTCGGGTGGAGATGCAATAGAGAGGGCAGATACAAGAATGAATTCATTTCTTTTATCAACAACATTTGATTCCTCATACCTGAAGTTTCTCGACCTTTTGAAAGGTTGACCATTTCTGCCGGAGGGAACCTACCTCTTTCTCTTGAACCTGTTGTTCCTTTGATTTCCATTCCTCTGGTTGTTGTTGTTGTCATCACCATCGAGAGAATCATTCTTGAAAGGACATTCTCTAGCATAGTGACCTGGCCTATGACAAGTGTAACACTTGCCCTTCTTTCCTTGGGCCCCTATTCTTCCTTTGTTCTTTGGACCACCAAAGTTCTTCTTTCTAAAATGAGAAATGTAGGTAGCATTTCCTTCATTTCCATACTCCTTCATTCTTGTCTCTTCTTGAACGCATCTCGATAGTACCTCGTCAAAGTCAAGTATCACATTATTAATTAGAATGGTAGTGTTGAACACATGCCATTCGGATGGGAGCCCTCCAAGTGCGGTGAGTACCATCTCTCGATCAGCTATTGTCTCTCCAATAGCCAACAGATTGTTCATGATCTCGGTCAGCTTCAGAAAGTATTATTGAACAGACTCATCCCTGCCTTTCTTCAGATTCTTCAATTGATTCTTGAAGAATAGGACTTGATTTGCATTGTTGGCCTTGAACATGTTGACCAACTTATGATACATTTCTTTTGATGTGCCCATCTCAGAGATGTAGGCAACAAGACTCTTGTGAATTGAGTCCTTGATCATCAGCTTTTCTTTGATCTCTCCCTTTGTATACTTTGTTTTGGCAACAGCAGTTGCAGTGGATGGAGGCTCTTGGATTTTACCCTGCACATAGTCCATGACATCTTGGTCTTCCAACATAAGATCCAATGTCATCTTCCAAGCATGGAAGTCATCCTTCCCAGTCAATTTTTCATCAACCTTGAAGCCATTGTAGTTTGAGGAACCCATCCTCTTCTTCGATTATTGCTACAAATTAGGGCTTTTTCTTCACCTCAACCCTGATACCATGTAAATTTATTCAGATGTTCTATGCTTGATGTAACTTTACTTTCTCTTCAATTTAGACAGTAATCACATAAACAATAAAGTAAAATGTTGATAGAACATAACAGTAAATCAACAGAAGACAAGCCATATATATATATATATATATATATATATATATATATATATATATATATATATTTGTTGGTGCGTTACAGCGATCAGCAAGATGCTTCAACCAGCAAAGTCTTATTGGTCAACCAGCCCAGTATGTGTCACATCACCCTCATCAAACAATCCAAGTCAACCAAAGTCAACATAGCCAAAATAGTCAACGTTGTCGAGAAAGTCAACGCAAAACAACAGCAAGTCAAAGACAACGCAACACAGTCAACGGTCAACCTTTGACCTCAATTCTTGTGCCAAATAGTACAGACTGCAGAAATTGAAGTTTGTGCCAAAGATCAGCTCTGTTTGACTATGTGTTGACCAAAGTCACATCACCCTCATCAAACAATCCAAGTCAACCAAAGTCAACATAGCCAAAATAGTCAACATTGTCCAGAAAGTCAACGCAGAACAACAGCAAGTCAAAGACAACGCAACACAGTCAACGGTCAACCTTTGACCTCAATTCTTGTGCCAAATAGTACAGACTGCAAAAATCGAAGTTTGTGCCAAAGTTCAGCGCTATTTGACTATGTGTTGACCAAAGTCAACGTTGGTCAAACCTGCAGTGGAAGCCCTAATTGCAGCAGAAAAGTCAACATCCTTCTCCCACGTGTGAACAGAAAATTGCCTCCAAGTAGCTCGAACCAATCAGAAGAGGTGAGAAAATGTGTGAAGATGAGATGAGTGAAATGTCCTCCAACATTGACCTTATTTATATCCATCAGTGAGGATGTGTGACACATTTGCTGGAAGTGTAAAACCTTAAGGTTGACCTGCACATATTTTGAATAGATTAAAAATAAATTCAAAATAAATGTTCTGCTCATCGGATCAAAATGATCTTTAGATCTATCTTGCACCTCTCCGAAAGAGGAACCCAAAAAAAATATTGGTATCTTCATCTGAGCATCACAACATGGAATTTGGACCTAGTTATCCAAAATTAACAAATAATAATGAAAATAAAAATGACCCATGGTATTCATGTGGAATATAACCTATTTCAAGGGGAAATTAAACTAGCCTAGATCCATATTAGTTTGATATTATCAATGAACATAAAATAGAAATAACAAAATAAAAATAATCCTATAAAAACTAAATAATAATCAAAATAAAAAGGACATGGTATTCATGTGGAATATAACCTATTTTAAGGGGAAATTAAACTAGCCTAGATCCATCTTAGTATACATAATTAGCTATAGAAAATGATGGAATTGAATCCATGTAGCATGTAAATGTAAAAAAAAAAAAATTGATAGCTAGGCATCATAGGTGAGTAAATATTAGAAAAAATGTAAATATTACATTTTATCTAATATTTTTTCCTACCTCCAACCAGTTTTAACTAGGTTATATTGAGTAAAATATAATATTATAATAATACATTTTACCCAATATTTACCCTCAAACTCAACTATAAAATTAGAAGGGGCCGAGAAATATTGAGTAAATTATAATATTTAGGTTGAAGTGTGATATGAAATATTAGGTAAAATGTAATAATATTACATTTTAATTAGTATTTCCCTCCACTCCTGGGGTGATAATAAATATTGGGTAACATATAATATTGTAATATTATATTTTATCTAAGATTTCCACACACCTAATTCACTTTTTATTAAAAAAATTCTTTATATTTGAAGTTCATAAGTAAACTTAACTCCTATATAAACATCATTTGATCTCAACATGGTAGAGATGTTATAATCTTTCACATTTTGACATGGTAAAAATAAAATAAAAACCATAAAAATAATAATTATATTTATATTTATAATTAGATTAATTATAATTAATAAAATTCTGGATCTATAAAGAGCCACGAAGGATCAAATTTCTTGAGATGCAAACTTCTTTCAATGTGAAATAAAATTTGATCTTTTTGGCGTTTGGTAAATCCGAAATTAAGATGAATCTAAGGTTGTTAACAATCCATTATAAATTCATTCTAAAATGGATCCAGAGTCGTTAACAAACCATTATAAATTCATTATAAAATCTATATAGAACAATTAAATAAAATTTGTGCATTGCATTTTAAAATTGGTTAAAAATCTTTCAATTCTAACCTAATTCCCTATACCTGGAAAAGATCCAAAATTAGGAAATTAACAACGCTGGAATATAGAAATTTCATTGAAACTAAACTGGACCCCAAAAAAATATTGGAAATTAACAACACTAGAATATAGAAGTTTTATTGAAAGTGGGCAGTGGATTATACCCTTACTGCTTAGATAAAAGAAGCAAGGCACTTTCGGATTTAATTATAGAGCAACTATGATGAAGGAAAATCCACATATTCACATTCGTTCTCCTAAATGGGTCACTAAAACCATTGTGGTTGTTGAAAGTGTTGCAAGTAATGCCACTGATTCAAATAAAACTTGTGCTCAGAAACAAGAAGTCAATGTTGCACATATGATTAGCATACATTCATCTTAACACGAGATCAATACATCCATCTTAACCCAAGATCAATTTTAATTAAAAATTGAAAAAGGATTAAAAAAATATCAAGTGCAAACCTCAATGTGGTTAGATGTCTTCTAAAGATGCAGAAGCACTCAAGTTTGCACTTAGGAGCTTTTTTATTCCTCTGTGCTTAATAAATCCAGAGCTAAGACAACAAATATCCTAGTTTAAAAATTTTAAATACCATTATTTTTTATAGCCAACTGTAAGGGTAAAAAATATTTTTATTTGGGGAGATCTTAATGTTACATGGGCGGCTGAACGCAAACAAACACATCAACCCCCAACCTGGGCTAAAGAATGTTGCCCTTGTGCAATTAGATACAATGACTTAAATATCGATCATACTTGATACAACATGTAATCATACAGATTGTTCCATATTGTTGGCCAATTCTGCAGAGCCATCTTCTTCAGAATCCAATTCTTGTTCTACTCCCTTAACCTGCAAATAAGAAACGAAAACATTAGAGAAAGCACAAATTCAAAGGAATTTGCATCCAAAAGCTAAAAATTATGCTTCTCCGATCGATTATAATTTATAACGAGAAATAGTCCCATACATAACAAGTCAACACCAAGCTTGCAATTGGACCAGTACAAAAAGCCCAACTTTCAACACAAAATGTGCATACATTTTTCTTGTCAGTATCATTTTGGACTCCTATTGGAAACGTTATGCCCTGAATTTGTTTAAATTTGATACATTGAATCATTTTTGTGTTGCACAGAAGTGAAGAGAAATAGTGAATATGTATATGACATGCTTGCTTTGTAAGGACTGCCATGGATGCACACCCCATGCTTGAATTTCACATGCATATACATGAACGCAATTGACTGAGGATATTAAGACTGACACCTTTGCTGCCGAGGCACTATTTAGAATTAATGTAAGTTGCACGAAATGTCAAAACGTCTGGAAGTTTCTGAAATGGGTATAGCTAGAAACACGACCCCGGAAAATGGAAATGTAGAGCTAAACATTATGTATATACATGTATGTAATTTTTTTTATAAATAAGTTAATAATGTATTATCTTGCAAGAAAAAAAAGGAATGAGACAGGTAAATGACATTTCAGAAAAGAAAAAAACAAAACTAAACCCAGTCGATATTAACTCTCATAGTGATTACATGATTCAAAATCCAAAATTATCCTTTATAGATGAGCCTGTACATCCAAGATTTGAAAATCAGTCTTTATACATGAGACTTTACATTCAAAATCAAACTTTTATACATGGCTATATGTGTTTAAAAGGAAATAAAACATGGGGCTAATGACAAGCCAGCTTATAATCCTGACCTTCATCTTCATTAACAAAAATAGAACAAGGTGTCTTTTTAGCAGAACCAGAGCATTGAATGATTAGAGATAAATTATTTTGTGGAGTGATTAGAGATAAAATTTAGTGGTAGATAAATCTTTTTTGGCCATAGAAGGGCCCCACGACCTTCTTGGGTCAGTGAGTGAGCCCATGGAAGCAAAAAAGTCATGGAAACGGGGCAAATTTGGGACAAAACGCTGCTGAAACATTTCGGCGGTGTTTCCAAATCAGGAAATGCCACCCAAGAGTATCAGCGGTGTTCTACATAATGCCAGCTTGGGGGTCGTTTCATGCAACATATTAATGTATGTGATTTTCAAAACAATTATATTTGATATGCATGATTAAATATAACTCCGACCCATAGAGATTAAAATAGATAAGGGATGATATCAGATAGAACAAGGAAATAGGTCTGGATCTCTGACGCAGTATGGATGTTAAAAGCAACACTGAAAAGTTCAGGAAATCGGAAACACCACTACTCATTCAAATATTAACCAATGTTGCACAACTCGTACTCGTATAAGACTCGTTGGCCATTGACCCATCGACTCGTATATGTTGAAATTTGGTTACCGGAGGACAGGTGGTTCCCTAAGGCTTTGATCTTTGGCCTAGGGAAAAGTGTCCAAAAGAATTTAATTTTTCTCTTAAAATGACTTTAGAAAGTTATAAAGTCAAATCTAATTTAAAAGTGACTTCAAGTGATAAAGTTACTAAGTCTAATTTTAGAGTGACTTTAATAAAGTCAATGTGAAATTAGAAAGTGAAAAGTAACTTTGAAAATAAATGACTAAGAGGGTATTTATTAAAGTGGGGTGAATTAAAAAATAGAAAGTGAGATTTAAATGAACATTTAATCTCAGCCCTAGATCTAAAGCTATCTCAGCCATTGGATTTATGGATTCCCCGAAAGTCACTTAGGGTTAAGTTAAAAGAGAAAAATGAGGAAAAAGGTCATTCATTCTTTCATGAGCAAATTGAGAGAAGATGAGAGAAAGCAAAGGAGAAATTTCTGAGCAATGAGGAGAAGGAGGGCAGCAGCTAGAGACTTCAGCAAATCCGTACAGTAGCAAAGAGGCACGGTTCCCAAGGCAAAAATCTATAGAGCAGAAATGTGGCACATTTTTCGAGGAAGGAGGCACAGTTTTCAAGGAATTTGTACAGCAGCTTCAGCACAATTTTCTGGGCAACTTCTGGGTATGAAAATCAAGGAGAGAGATTGCTATTTGGTGGCACAGATTTCGAGGAAATTCGTACAACTATACAACAACTTCAGCACTGTTTTCGAAGTAGAAAGCATGGAAATCGAGGAGGGTTTGTTGTGCATTTCGTGTAGTCTGTACAATTGTACAGCCATATAACTAGGCACAAATATCGAGAAAGACATTCAGCATTTAATGCTATAATAAATGTTGTAAAATTTCTGTTTTGATTGTTCATTGTTCAGCACATTTTCCAAGGCAGGGTATAAACACGGAAATCGAGATAAGTACATTTATTAAGTTGTTGGAATTTTTGCTGTAAATTATGTCTCACTGTAAAAGCATATTCAAAAATAAAGAGAAGCTTTTGAATTGGTTTTCCCCAAGAGTTGTGGGGGGTCTTTCCAAGGTCAAGTTGACCAAAAATCAGCGTGTCTATTTTCTGTGTGGGGCTGATTTAATTTTCTGAGTTTTTATTTCTGCGTTTCAACACTGTGAAATTTCCAGAATTTGTGTTTCAGAAAATATTTATTTTTCCAGCTTGTTGAAGGTATGGCTATGGGAATAGGCATTTAACTTTATGGGAGAAATAAAGAGAAACTGAAAACCGGGGTTGGGTCATCAAATTTATACATGGTATCAGAGCTATTTTGCTGAAAAGTGCAATTTGGGACAACAAGAAGAAAAATTACAGCAAGCTGATTTTTCACACAGAAAACAGTACCTTTACTACAACAGTGTTATTTTCAGTTTATTTAGGATAGCAAGCATGTCTTTGGGCTTGAAGGTGGAGGATAGGTTGGATGGGCATAGTAACTACAGCGTATGGAAGGAGAGAATGCAGAGCATCTTCGAGGAGGCAGAAGTCTGGGTGCATACCGCACAGAACCCTGTTAATGTGTCTATTGATGCTATTCAGTTGGCAGCATTTAATAAGAAGAATAACAAGGATAAGAGACTGATTCTGGATGGAATCAAAGACCATTGCATTCCTCATGTGAGAGGAAAGAGATATGCTCATGCGATGTGGACAGCATTGACCAATCTCTACCAGAGTACCAATGAGAACAGAAAAATGGTCCTAAGGGAGAAACTGAAGACCATTAAGATGGGTAAGACTGATAGTGCAACTGGATATCTCACAAAGATTACTAATGTGAGAGATACATTGGCAGCAATTGGAGAGGTCATTCCACCCACTGAGTTGGTGCGGATTGCAGTGAATGGTCTTCCCAGTTCATGGTTGAACTTTGTTGATGGGATTTGTGCACGTGAGACCCTTCCCTCTTGGGAGAGGTTCTGGGATGATTTCATACAGATAGAAATCAGAAAGAGCCAGCTTTGGGCAGCCAAACCAGTTGAGAAAAATGAGGATGTAGCATTGTTGGCAGGAGGCAAAAAAGGCAAGGGAAAGAAGCAAGCTTCCACAAGCAGTGGTGGGGGCAAAGGCAAAGTTAAATGTAAATAGGGGAACACGCAAAAGGACTATTCCAAGGTGAAGTGTTGGAGTTGCCAGAAGATGGGACACTATGCAGTTGTGTCCAGAGAAGAAGAAGAAGGGGAAGAACCAGAGCATGGCAGCATCAGTAGAGATAGAGGACTTTACGGATAGCTTTAACTGGGAGTTTGGGTTCATTTCTTGTGAGTCCACTAGTGCAGGATCACCTGCCACAGAGGTTGAAAGGGAGTGTGCATTTCCCTCCACTAGCGAAGCATCTTCAGGTATCTGGTATGTTGACAGTGGGGCTTCACGTCATATGACAGGAGTCCGTGAGTACTTCTCAGAGCTTTCAAAGAGTGGCACTAATATAGAGGTAGTACTCGGAGATGACAGCGTTGTTAGAGCAGTCGGTGTGGGGACATTGACATTTGATAGCGAACCCAAACCTCCTTTGAAGGCGTCAGATGCTCTATATGTGCCAAGGATGAGGAAGAACCTCATATCCGTCTCAGCATTGGAGGACAGAGGATATGAGATATTGTTCAAGAGAGGACAGGTGCTAATATATCCCGGAGGCGCTCCAGCTGTGACAGCTAGAGTGATTGGTGTACGCCATGCAAAGGTATACAAGTTTGCATTTCATCCCCTTTTGGCATTAAGCAATAGTACCGGCAGCAGAGCTAGCAGTTCAGAGCTGTGCGAGATTTGGCACCGCAGGATGGGGCACATGTGTCATGGAGCCTTGAGGACATTGCAGGAGATCACTACAGGTGTGTCAAATTTGAGTACTGATCACTTTGATACATGCAAAGGATGTGCCATGGGCAAGTTTTCCAAATCCCCTTTTCCCAGCAGTGACAACAGATCGACTGGGATACTTGATTTGATTCATTCCGATGTGAGCAGTCGGACGTCTCATGTTTCCTTGAGTGGATATAAGTATTATGTTTTATCCATTGATGATCACTCTAGGAGGACCTGGATTTATTTCTTGAAGACCAAGAGTGAGGTCTTCAAGCAATTTCAGGAGTTCAGAGCTCTTGTGGAGACTCAGACAGGCCGAAAGATCAAGTCCCCAAGGTCAAACAATGGAGGAGAGTACACCCTTGGTGAGTTTCTTGAGTATTGTGCGGAGGCAGGCATTAGGAGGGAGTTCACAGTTCCTTACAACCCCCAGCAGAACAAGGTTGCGGAGAGGAAGAACAAATCCATCGTTGGGGCTGCCAAAGCCATGTTACATGATCAGGGGTTACCATTGTTTTTGTGGGCATAGGCCTGCAACACTGCTGTATATTTGCAGAACAGGAGTCTGCATCGTGCCTTGGGGCATATGACTCCGAAGGAGGCTTTTTCTGGGAAGAAGCCTGATGTTGGTCATCTTCGTATCTTTGGGTATATTGCATACTCCTACATACCCAAGGAGAACAGGACCAAGCTAGAGCCCATCGCAGAGAAGGGCGTCTTTCTGGGCTATAGTGAGACCTCGAAGGCCTTTCAGATTTATATTTCCACACAGAGGAAAGTTGTTGTCAGGCGGGATGTGAAATTAGAGGAGGACAGGGCTTTCAAGAGGTCATGAGAGATAGAGTATTTGGATCGGCCAGACCCTCAGGAGAAGTCGAGTCAGGCACAGGGATCTAGTGGGAAGGGATCAAGAGGATCCAGAGGTACATCGATTATAGTGTCAGGTCCATCAGTGAGCAGTGGCTCACAAAGTCAGAGGGGTGGTGCTTCAGGCAGCATGCAGAGCAGTCCGCAGAGCAGTTCACTAGGGAGTCCACTGATGGACAGTTCACACGATACTTCAGCGTCTGCAGGTTCAGGTTCAGGCGGGAGGATAGCAGACAGACAGTGAGGAGTTCAGGCTCCTGATGTGGAGGAGGAGTTTCATTCTCTGGTGGGAGAAGTGTGCTCAAGGAAGAGGAAGCCCAAGTGGCTTCAGGATAGCTTGAGAGAGGCCACATCTGTTGCTGAGCCAAAGAGGCCGGTCAGAGAGAGTAAACCACCTGAGAGGTTCTGTAGCTATATGGCAATGGTTGCCAACATCATTGACTCTGAGCCTTCTAGCTATGAGGAGGCAACTAGCCAGCAAGTCTGGAGAGAGGCCATGTAGGAGGAGTATTCTTCTATCATGAACAATGATGTTTGGGAGGTGGTGCCGAGGCCTGAGGGAAAATCCGTGGTTACTTCCAGATGGCTTTACAAGGTAAAGCATGTTGCAGATGGCAGCATTGAGAAATTCAAGGCAAGGTTTGTGGCTAGACGGTTCTCCCAGATAGAGGGAGTTGATTATGAGGAGACCTTCGCTCCTGTGGCTCGATATACTTCGATTCGCTACATCATATCGATAGCAGCAGAGATGGGTTGGAAGATCCACCAAATGGATGTGAAGACCGCATTTTCAATATTTCATACGGAAAAGGTGTACGTTAGTGACACGAGTCTTTAGGGTGCATGGGAAGAGTCCCATGTGCGGTCGAAAGAACCCTTTGGCACAGAAAGCAAACTCTGAACGGTACTCCAGGTAGATACATGTGCCGGAAGATGGGTTTCTGAAGTGATGGGGTCCAAGCCTTTACTTTATTGTGATAGGTGATGAGCCTCTCATTAAATTGTTGTATGTGGATGAAAGCTTGGTCATTACGGATGCGGAAGAGACTCATAGAAGGCAACGCAAAGAGAGATCTTGCGTCGGAGTTCAAGATAGAGGACATTGGCTTCGATGGCTTCCTTTGGGTTTGGAGGTGTGGCAGGAGGAGGGGAATTTCTTCCTAGGGCAAGAAAAGTATATTGTGGACATCCTTGGCAGATTCCACATGGAGGATTGTAGACCCATGTCGACACCGATGATCACCAACTGGAAGAAGCTTCATGCTTCGGATTCTGAGTTGGTGGATCCCACATTGTACAGGCAGCTGATTGGTTCCTTGATGTATTTGGTCAACACTAGACCAGATATCTGTTTACATTCTTTATTGAACGTTGTATGAGCAGAGAGTGCCAGCAGTTGCTACAAAAACATTCACATTTGCAGTACTTGCAAGGAAATAATGATGAATTAGCGAGGGTAGGTGAAGATTAGCGAGTTGCGGATGCAGTTGAGCAAGTTGTTATGCAATAGAAAGAAACACTTCGGTGTTGTTTTGAAGTTGAAGTTCGCGGATTCCCGTTTCAATGACAGTAATAGATCGATGCTTGTTGAGTTCGGTGACATTTGTAGCGTGGTCTAGCTAGTTGTGAGGCCATCTAACTTCGCAAGATGTTGTTTGGCTTATTTGGTCAGCCGTTGAGACCTTCAGTGATTTACTGTGATAATCAGAGTTGCATTAAACTCACGGAGAATCCAGTATTTCATGACAGGTCAAAGCATATCGGGATCAAATATCATTTCATCAGAGACTATGTTCAGAAAGGAGTTGTGAAGCTTGAGTATATTCCCACTGATGAGCAGGTTGTAGATATTCTTACCAAAGCCTTACCACGGGGCAAGCATGTCTACTTCAGAGACAAGATGCGTGTGGTGAGGAACACCTTCCTCAGTAAGAGGGAGTGTTGAACTTTGGTTACCGGAGGACAGGTGGTTCCCTAAGGCTTTGATCTTTGGCCTAGTGAAAAGTGTCCAAAAGAGTTTAATTTTTCTCCTAAAGTGACTTTATAAAGTTATAAAGTCAAATCTAATTTAAAAGTGACTTTAAGTGATAAAGTTACTAAGTCTAATTTTAAAGTGACTTTAATAAAGCCAATGTGAAATTAGAAAGTGAAAAGTGACTTTGGAAATAAATGACTAAGAAAGTCCTTATGAAAGTGGGGTGAACTAAAAAATAGAAAGTGAGATTTAAATGAGCATTTAATCTCAGTTCTAGATCTAAAGCTATCTCAGCCATTATATTTAGGGATTCCCCAAAAGTCACTTAGGGTTAGGTTAAAAGAGGAAAAGGAGGGAAAAGGTCCTTCATTCTTTCATGAGCAGATCGAGAGAGGAGGAGAGAAAGCAAAGGAGAAATTTCTTAGCAGTGAGGAGAAGGAGCGCAGCAGCTAGAGACTTCAACAAATCCGTACAGCAGCAAAGAGGCATGGTTCCCAAGGTAGAAATCCGTACAGCAGCAAAGAGGCATGGTTCCCAGGTAGAAATCCGTACAGCAGGAGTGTGGCACATTTTTCGAGAAAGGAGGCACAATTTTCAAGGAATCCATACAACAACTTCAGCACAGTTTTCTGGGCACGAAAATCAAGGAGAGAGATTGCTGTTTGGTGGCACAGATTTCGAGGAAAGCTGTACAACATCTTTAGCACTATTTTCGAGCCAAAAGCAGGCACGAAAATCGAGGAGGGTTTGTTGCACATTTCGTACTGTCCGTACAATTTTACAGTCGTACAGCGGGGCCCAAATATCAAGAGACATTCAGCATTTAATGCTGTAATAAATGCTATAAAATTTTTGTTTTGATTGTTTACTGTTCAAAACGTTTTCCAAGGCGGGGTATAAGCACGGAAATCGAGATAAGTACATTTATTAAGTTGCTAGAAATTTTGTTGTAAGTTATGTCTCATTGTAAAAGCATATTTAAAAATAAGGAGAAGCTTTCGAATTGGTTTTCCCCAAGAGTTGTAGGGGGTTTTTCTAGGGTCAAGTTGACCAAAAATCAACATGTTTATTTTCTGTGAGTGGCTGATTTAATTTTATGAGTTTTTATTTTTGCATTTCAGCACTGAAATTTCCAGAATTTGTGTTTTCAGAAAATATTTATTTTTCCAGCTTGTTGAATGTATGGCTATGGGAATAGGCATTTAACTTTATGAGAGAAATAAGGAGAAACTGAAAACCGGGGTTGGGTCATCAAATTTCTACAGTATAAGACTTGGGAACGGCCTATATAAAACTCGTCAAAATGCAAAAAAAAACCTTAATGCAAATTCCCTTTTCCTCCACCTCATTTCCAAAAATAAAAAAATAAAAAAAATTTCCTTCTAAGGTTCAATGGGTATGATGCGGGTCCTATACGAGTAGACGGGTCTTATGCGAGTTTGCCCGAGTAAGGGTCTTAAGTGTGGGTTCTATGCGAGTGACCCGGCTCGCTATAAAACCTGCAGGTCTTATGCGGGTGGTGCTTCACTGATATTAATGTACTATTAATGATATTAATAGTATACCATTCTAATAATGCATTCATAATATTCATAATATATGATTAAAAATGCATTCTAATTATGTAATATCTCAAATGGGGATCATGCAGCCATACTAAACAATACTACTCAAAAATAACGCAGTTCAGCAAAGTAAGAGCAAGAGGCTAATATGGAGGCTCAAAAATAACATTTATATCAGCAAATCAGAGTTATATTGAAGCCCATGAGTTATAGAACAGATAATAGAAGACCTTACATGAAGAAAACCCTCAAAATTGAGGTGTTGCAACCATATATTTGACTGAACAAGCTTGACAGTGTTATTTTATTGGCTGATAACAGTTGTAGATTACACTTCAGATCTAGAGCAGATCTATGTACAAAAAGTTAGATCTATATCAGATCTGTACACTATAGGCTCCTCTACAAATGCCCCTAGGGGTTTTCAGCAAAAAGTGAAGTACATGGAGTAGATCTGAGATCTTATGCAGTAGATCTGCAGAATGATTCAGAAAATCTGAAGCAAATACAACAGTATTCAGATCAGATTTGAATATGACATGGATTAGCTCTGAAATCCATGTATCACCACAATGAAGGACAGAACCCCAACACTAGAGATCTCTCCTCCAAAAGTGTGCCAAAACACCCTGCAACTATACACTTGCAAATAACGCAGTACTAGAAGGAAAACTGCGTTGTAGGCTCTAGAACATGGGTGGCCTCAAGCCAAGATCTGAAATCAGTGCTCCAATCATCCAATACTCTCTTGCCAGGGGGATAGAAAACTTTCCCACTGAAAAGAGGCACTAGAATGGCCTAGATCTGAGTAGATCTAGCCTCCACTTGCTGCAGCGTACAAAGACAACCAAACCCTCAACAGGATCTGCATTGTAGTTGGAAGAAGAGCTTGGCCAAATGCCTGATAGTGGACAAGAAATGCAAGACTCCTCCAAGAGCTACTCAAGGAAGGAGGTGGGATTCCCAATCAGGAAGACCCAGTGCTAAACAGCACTATTTTCTGCTAAACAGCCAAGAGAATAAGAAATGTCTAAATAGACAAAATCTTCAGGAAATGATAATCATCAACAACCTTCTCATACTGTCCTCCTCTTCCTTTTATATGATTGAGAGCTTGCAAAACCCTAAATCATCTCAATGAAATAGCTCTTTTCACATGATCCACCTCCAACTAAAACTGCGTTGTGTCTCAATGAAGATTACTCCTTCTAGACAGCGCTGTTGATTTGGTCATGGTTGACCCAGTGAAAAGATTAAGTCCCTTTCACACATTAGGGTGTTCATGTAAATAGCCCAGATTTGTCTTTGTTCACATGTGGCATTGATTTATTTGTTGTTCTAGGAGTTTTTATTGTCCTCCTTCACACATTTATTCATGCAACAGAAAAATGAAACAAAATTGAATATTCCCATTAGCTTGGGTTAATTGGGAATATTACAGTCCTCCCCTCCAAAATGTTGCTTGTCCTCAGGCAACTGATAGGGTGAGTGCTGCAACACTTCTCCTCTTCCATTGGTGACACCATCATGAATTAAGCTTCCTTCATAAGCTAAGTGTTCACCAATCCAACCCTCCATGAATTGTTCCTCCAAAGTCATCATGAGATGTACATAGTCCATCCCACAAGGAGTCGAGAACTCAAATGAAACAAACATGGTTGAACCAATGCTCTCCCTGAAACATGTAGCATAAGGTACATAGAGAGTCTCCATCCCATGTGATACATACATGCCTCCCATCCTCCCTCCATACATTCCCATAAAAAGTACAACTATATCATCAAGGTATGGAAGCAAAACTACATACAAACAGACAGAAATTTGAGCATGTGGAGGTGGGTCATAGTCCCACATATGGTACCAGCACAGTGCATCTCCTGCCTGCATCAGATCAAGGTGTGGTAAGTGGTTTCCTGCATCAGATCAAGGTGTGGTAAGTGGTGGGGAAACCACTTACTTGCTGCCCATGTTATCTCACTATGGCTGAAAGTGTGAGATATTTTTGGTGCCTTTGGGAAGCACCCATCATGAAGAAGAATCTCCCTTTGCACATTAAGGGAGTGGCCAATTTCAAAAATTTGTGTGGCCCAAAGTTTGCCATAAGATTTACATGATGTCTGACTCCTCCTTGGAGCCATGGCCTGCATAAACATGGTGAAAGAATATGTACAATCAGAAAATAAAACATGCTTTACATGATCAGATTCTTCACCAACAATTCTCCTCATACACATGGAGTTATGCATGGATCTTTCTCCTCTTTGAAAAGAAGGAAGAGATAGCTGAAATAACCCCTTCATGGAGTCATGTTGCTGCCCCAACTCCACATAGTACATGCATTCTCGAAAATGTTGATATAGTTCTTCTTTCAAGCCTTCCCAATCAAAGCTCCTCGTGATGATGTTGTAGATCCTCATGGAATACACATGGTTGAAACAAAACTCTTTTTAAGCTTTTTGTAGTAACTTCTTCTTGAGCTTAGAAGCTCTAGACAAGAGATCCTACCATGATGATAGATGACTCCCTCATGGACTAGATAGCCCTCTTCATGCAGCTGGTCATCAAGTATCATACAAGTGTGTAGATCTTTGGAATAATCCACCAACAGTTGGGATTTCCAATATAGATCTAAACTACTCAACAATGACAGCGTTGATGATGTATCAACAGAAATGTCTATCATGTTGTTGACCTCCTCCTTGACATCTCCCATGCCAAAGATGTGTGTTGGAAGGCCATTCCTTCCATTCGTCTCCTCCCATAGTGCAGATCCAAAAATGAGAGTGGGTGATGATGATAAGGGAAGAAGATCTCCCTCCTTCTTGAGCTTACCCAAGTCTCCCAGTGTTGTAGCTTTGTCTTCAAGTGCTCCAATCCTTCCTGGATCTAAGATTGGAGCAACATGTTGTGAGGTCTTCCCCACCAAATCTGAATCAGGTGACCTCCCAAGTGGTTTGCCACTAGATAAGAGTGTCCCATGCAGAAATCTCATGAACATAATAGATGGGACTGCAAGGTCCTTGCTTCCACTGCGCAAATCCATCTTTGTTTTCTGGGTGGAAGTGTTATGTGAGGGATATGTATGCATGCCTTTGATCATTTGAGATTCACCACTCTTCTTGTCCACCCATTCCATTTGCAAAGCCTCCCAATCACTGGTGACTTTCCCCAATGTAATCAACCATTGAACACCCAAAATAACATTGGTGTCTGGTATGTCAACTACAAAGAAGTGATCAACCAAAGTGTAGGTACCCATGGTGACTGAAAGTGATGGGACATAATGCATGCATTGCATTGTTCTATCTCTTGGGACCAAAATAGAGAATCCCTCAAAAGTATCAATGGGTATTGCTCTCCTTTGCACAAGATGAGCATCAATGAAATTGTGAGTTGCCCCACTATCAATCAATACAGAAACCCTCTGATTCAAGATTGAACCTTGAACTCTTAAGGTCAAGTACTTAGGTACTCCCCTCAAAGATACAAGAGTCCCTCCAATAGGAGCAAAGGCTCCATTCCCATCTCCTAATGGTGTTGGATCTCCTCCATCAGTGTCAGCGCTGTGACCCCTTCTTGGTTCATCTTCTTCTTCCTCCTCAAAATCTGAGAAGACCTCTATGTAATGTGCTTTTCCAGCAGCACATCTATGCCCCAGTGCCCATGATTCTTGGCAAATGAAGCATAGCTTCTTCTTCCTTAGATCTCTCCGGACTTCATCATCAAGAGGCTTCTTGTATGAGCTCTCCTTTGAAGGAGCAGCTTTCTCTTCCTTTCCTTTAGAAGGAAAAGAGGGCTTGTGCTGAAAGTTTGCCTTTGCTTTTGGCAAGGCATCTTGAAGGTCTCTAGCCCTCTCAATGGCATCATGCAAGGTAGTGGGCTTGGTAGACTTTACCAACCCATGAAGAGGTTCATCTAGACCATCGATGAACATGTACACCCTTCTTGTTGCAGACAAGTCAGTAACCATAACAAATAATCTTAAAAATTCAGAAATATAAGACTCTGTATTACCTGATTGCTTCAACTTTGCAAGGCTCATGAAAGGTGTCTCTGGATTTCTTCTGTCAAATCTCTCCACCACCCTTCTAGTGAACTCAGAATAAGCAGTCACATTGGCATGACCCAATGTAGACAAGCCATGGAACCACCAATCATGTGCTTCACCTTCAAAGTGCAGCGCTACAATCTTAATAGCTTCCATCTCTGAGACCTTGTTCAACTGAAAGTAGATGTCAAGTTTTTCTACCCATGCCTTGGCAGAACACTTGGATGACCCATCAAAATTGAGTAGAAATAATTTGTCCATAGAGTGATGTCGATCATGATTCTGAGTGAATCCACCATCTCTATGTTGATGCCTTGGTCTTCTTTTGTCCTTCAGGTGACAGAACTCTTGAAAACTCAAGTGATCTTTGAATCTCTAATTTTGAGACTCATATTATTCAAAATAATCTTCAAGGGATGCTTGCTCTTAAGACCCTTCATTTCCCACAGCCAAAAAGGTAGGCATGGTAGGGCTTTCGGAAATTTGTGGCTGGTGCACTGGCTGATCATTCCAATGATGAGACATGCCAGAGCTTTCTCCAAGATGGAATCTCTTAGGAGACTCTTTGATTCTGTCCATTCTCATCTCTTTGATCTCTCTAGCAAGATCTTGCATGGCTCTCAAAAGGATCTTAGGAAAATCCTTTTCTTCGACATCACTTCCAAATTCAAGGGCTTTACCCTTGTCTCTATCATCATTTGTGTAATCAAATTTCTTCTGTCTTCTTTTGAGATACCTCTTCTCTCTGTCAGTAAGAGTCTCTTCTTCTTCTGAAGACATATTGGCTTCTTACAGACTGTGTCAAGATGATTTCTATGATACCACTGTAAAATCTCAAATGGGGATCTTGTAGCCATACTAAACAATACTGCTCAGAAATAACGCAGTTCAGCAAAGTAAGAGTAGGAGGCCAATATGGAGGCTCAAAAATAACATTTATATCAGCAAATCAGAGTTATATTGAAGCCCATGAGTTATAGAATAGAAAATAAAAGACCTTACATGAAGAAAACCCTCAAAATTAAGGTGTTGCAACCATATATTTGATTGAACAAGCTTAACGGCGTTATTTTATTGGCTGATAACAACTGTAGATTACACTTCAGATCTATAGCAGATTTGTGTACAAAAAGTTAGATCTATATCAGATGTATATACTGGATAGGCTCCTCTACAAATGCCCCTTGGGGTTTTCAGCAAAAAGTGAAGTACATGGAGTAGATCTGAGATCTTATGCAGCAGATCTGCAGAATGATTCAGAAAATATGAAGCAAATACAACAATATTCAGATCGAATTTGAATATGACATGGATTAGATCTGAAATCCATGGATCACCACGGTGAAGAGCAGAACTCCAACACTAGAGATCTCTCCTCCAAAAGTGTGCCAAAACACCTTGCAACTATACACTTGCAAATAACGCAGTACTAGAAGGAAAACTACGTTGTAGGCTCTAGAACATGGGTAGCCTCAAGCCAAGATCTGAAATCAATGCTCCAATCATCCAATACTCTCTTGCCAGGGGGGTAGAAGACTTTCCCACTGAAAAGAGGCACTAGAATGGCCTAGATCTGAGTAGATCTAGCCTCCACTTGTTGCAGCTTACAAAGACAACTAAATCCTCAACAGGATCTACCTTGTAGTTGGAAGAAGAGCTTGGTCAAATGCCTGATAATGGACAAGAAATGCAAGACTCCTCCAAGAGCTACTCAAGGAAGGAGGTGGGATTCCCGATCAGGAACACCCAGTGCTAAACAGCACTATACTCTGCTAAACAGCCAAGAGAATAAGAAATGTCTAAACAGACAAAATCTTCAGAAAATGATAATCATCAACAACCTTCTCATGTTGTCCTCCTCTTCCTTTTATAAGATTGAGAGCTTGCAAAACCCTAACCCATCTCAATGAAATAGCTCTTTTCACATGAGCCACCTCCAACTAAAACTGCGTTGTGCCTCAATGAAGATCACCCCTTCTAGACAGCGCTGTTGATTTGGTCATGGTTGACCCAATCAAAAGATTCAGTCCCTTTCACACATAAGGGTGTTCATGTAAATAGCCCAGATTTGTCTTTGTTCACATGTGGCATTGATTTATTTGTTGTTCTAAGAGTTTTTATTGTCCTCCTTCACACATTTATTCATACAATAGAAAAATGAAACAAAATTGAATATTCCCATTAGCTTGGACTAATTGGGAATATTACAAATTATTAATAATTAATAACATATTATGATAGCATGATTAATAATGCACTGCAGATACTATCAATGTGACATTTATATATTATTATTGTTGTATTTAAAAAATAGAGCATCTACATTGAAATCAAAGGTTACCATACACAAAGACCTGTAATAATATCTAGAGAAGTATTGGCACTATATGGAATTTAGAGAAGTTGTTAACGCTGTATGGACTCCTCATTTTATACTTTCTAGTAGGGTGAAATGAAGAGGTTTTGTCACCATTCATAAATGCCACTTTCTAAATATTCTTTTTGTATGTCAAATGTCCACCAAATAAAGGCAGAAAGGGTTCAAGCAGTGCCTTCCTGTGGAAAAACTGCAAGGAAAAACCTGTCAAACGTTTCATAGGCATTCCACCTACATTTATGTGCCAAAAACGTTTCTTGTACAAAAGGAAATGAAAAACGAGGTTTCATCCACTCTGCTTAAGGGTCTTTAAGTTGTTTTAAGAAATCCCCGATATCATTCAAATAGATTTTATTTTAATGTTCTTTAAGAATGTATTCATGTACTAAATTTTAGAAATGTAATGCTCCTACTATTATGTGAATCAGTATAATCTTTAAGGGTTTTGTAGCCACACGAGAATGTTGTGTAAGAGCGCCCATATACTATTCTTTGAAAATGAGCCTTATATATATTTCTAAGTTTGTTGGTAAGCAAGGCATCAAAGGATACTTTGAGATGTTCACGCATGATGCCATGGTGTTACCTTCAAGGTCTACATGAAGATAATTCCAATCACCAAGAACAATTCCTAGGGCAACTTAAAAGTTCCAACCATTGTCACCTCAGTGGAGCAAGGGGGGGTTTCACTAATAGGACTTCAAATCTGTCCTAAAAGCTCAAATAACTAATAGAAGATTTTATAAAACTCAACTTTAATGGAGTATAAAACTCGGATAAATAGAAATAAGTATATTTATTATTGATAAAAAGATGAGATGATTACAATGGGGAATGACCAAGGCTTTAAATACAGCCTTACGATGTCCCTCGGTGAAGGGGCAAGATCTTTGATCATGCCCTTTTGCTTAATAAACCTAAGACAATTATATTTAATAATAATTAATAAATTATACATAACATTGCCTCTCTCTCAAAAGATGCTTTGTCCTCAAAGCATACGTAAAGATGGATGTTGTTGACGAAATGCTTTGGTTCCCCAAGAGACGGGCTCTCGCTGTTTGAGATGACTCCACATTTTAAAAGATCTTGGATTATCTTCTCAACTTCAATCGTTTGGTGATGCGAATAGTGATATGGCTTGATGTTGACAGGGTCTGATCCTGCTTTGACTTCTATTATATGTTCAATTTCCCTATTAGGAGGCATTTTCAGGTGCAGATCTTGGAATACTTTTTCGTGCTTCTGAATTACCCCTTGTACTATTGGTGACCCTTCACTGATCATTTTTGCAGATAACATTTCTAACTGATGACATTGTACTATATAGGCTGGCGATCCTTTTCGAATCATTTTCATCATCTGGGATGACGATACGATTTGATTTTCTGGTGCTTGGAATCCATATAACTTGTGCTTCTGCCCTTCCCACTTAAAGCTTATAAACTGTTTTTGATGGTTGGTAGAATAAGTACCTAAGGTTTGTAGCCACTGGATTCCTAATACCACATCTACTCCTTTTAATGGTACGGTGTAGAATGGAGATTCTGAAGTCTTGAATCTGCAATTTGACCTTATGGCATTTCCCTACCTTCTCAATCTTTTTACCATCGGCCACCATTACCTTCATATTGGGCATGGGAAACATAAAGATGTTGATTCTTTTGGCCATGGTTGAATCTAAAAAATTATGGGTGTTGTCGGTGTCAAGGAGAACCATTACCTTGTTCTTCTTAATATGTCCTTTTAGTTTTAGTGTCTGTGGTTGTGATATACCTGTCATAGCTGATAATGACACTTGCGGAATCCTTTCGTCATCTATTTCTGGAGAGAACTCTAGGGAGTCTTCCATTCCTTCTACATCTGAATCATCATTGTTAGAGTCATTAGTTGCTTCACAATTATACAGATTCTTTGTCTCTTTTCCTTTAGCGCACCTATGCTTAGGGTCCCACTTTTCGCCGCAGCGTTTGCACTTGCCCTCTCTCATCTTTTGTATTTCCACGTTAGATTTTTCTCATTCACGAAGATGGGGTTATCTATATTTTCAGATTGAGGAAATCTGTCTCAAATATACTCTTTCCGGTTTTGACCGAAATAACTTTTCGAATTTCTTTTCAGCAGCTTTTGCTTTTTGTCTTGTTAGTTCTATCGATGTAATGTCGTGAAGCTCGAGCTCTACTTGTATATGGGTTTTAAGTCCCGAAATGCAAGACTGGACTAAACGAGATTCTGACAATCCAGGTACTCATGTTGCTAAGGTCTCCCATTCTCGAGTGTACTCATCCACATCTTCTTTTTGGCGCAATTTGATGAATGTTGAGAAGAACTCTTCTTCCTTGATACCTTGGAATCTTTTAAAGAATGCATCCTTAAATTTCCTCCAACTAATAGCAAGCGTCGTCTTTTTCCACCACACATACCAATTATATGCTTCTCCTTCCATTTTCATGGAAGCATGCTTAATTTTTTCGTCATCACTGTCAATGTCGTAAATCTCAAAATATTCTTCGGCTTTATTAAGCCATGCAACACTGCCTTTTTCATTACCATTGAACTTAGGTAGCTCGATTTTTGCTCTTCGTTGATATGCTACTAACAGTGGAACGAAGAAAGGATTTTGATTCTTGAATGCATTCCAGAGCTGAAAATTTGCATTACTATCTTCCTGATGGTGTGGAGATGATGTTTTGTAAGAGTCGGTTTTTTCATGATGATCTTCTGAATTCCCTGAATCTGCTGAATTGTTCTGTTGATTATGTCCACTATTCCAGAATATTTGTTCTTGCGTATTTATCTTGTCGCAAATGGTGTTTAGCTTCTGCAGTGCTTTGTTATGAATTTTTGCCCAATTTGTCTTTCTATCCGATTTGTCGTGTCTTGAAGCTTTTTGATGTTGTTGGAATGTCCCTTAACCTTATCCTCAAGATCGCTTAATATTTTAGTGAATTCATCGAGATTATTCATCTTACTCTCAAGATCAATCAACCTTTTGTTGAAATCGGCCATTGTCATTGGTGAAGACATCGAGCGGGTCTGAAGTGGTGTATATTTATCTGCCAATTTCCCCTTTTTCTTTTTCTTTTAAATAATAATAATTAATATTATTTTATTTTATTTTATTTTTAAATAATAATAATAATTGTTATATATATATATATATATATATATAATTGTTAATTGTAAATTATATAATATATATATTATATAACTATCGATCAAATTTTCAAAAAAAAAACTCATCCGCTATATAACTCAACCACTAAGAAAATTACACTTCGCGGTAAAAATTACAAACCTGCAGTTTCAAAACCAAATCGCCCGATTGGTATTTACGCTTCCATCCAAGTTTATGGCTCCGTCCACTGTATTGTATTTTTACAAACCTGCAGTTTCAAAACAAAATCGCCCGATTGGTATTTATGTTATCAAATCCGAAATTACTTTAAATTGTAACCCGATACTGCTTGTATATATATATATATATATATATATATATATATATATATATATATATATATATATATATTTTAAATACTGATACCAAATGGAATGTTGACGTGAATCTTTTATTTGACGGTGGATGGGGTAGATGCGGCGTCTGGCAAGGAGCAACGATAGGGGTCACGGTAGCGTTGGCAGAGCAAGGAGGTCGAAAAATGTCATGGCGGACAGGATAGCAATGTCAATGATGGTGATAAGAGGTTGACACGGAAAGTAATGTGTGGAACAGCAGTGGGACTGACCAACGAATGGATGTGCAAAAATAGAACCGGGAATAAAGAGAACGGTAGACAGTGATAGTAGAGAATGAAAAACCACAGTGAACTACAAGAAACCACAGTCGTGAAGATCGATTGCTCTGATACCAATGGAGTATAAAACTCGGATAAACAGGAATAAGTATATTTATTATTGATAAAAAGATGAGATGATTACAATGGGGAATGACCAAGGCCTTAAATACAACCTTACGGTGTCCCTTGGTGAAGGGGCATGATCAAATTTCGCTTAATAAACCTAAGACAATTATATTTAATAATAATTAACAAATTATACATAACATTTAATGTCTAAAATAAATGGATGATGGTGGATTCAAGCAAATGAGTGCCTTATCCATTGGGAAAAGGAGTCCATGACAATTATATGAAATGGAAACTTGATTATGAAGCATATTAAACCAACAAACATGCCCTAAACAGAAGCATTTCCAGCTATAACAGATTTGCAAATTGCACTTTCAGCGATCGTAATAAGCTCAAAAAGAGACTACAGCACTTGCAAAGAGTACTCACTCAAGATATAACATCAAAACTGAATATATTAAGTAAAAAGTCAATTTGCCGGCACACAGGTCTGCAGGGTTCAAAGGAAAATTTTGGGTTTTTTTTAGTCATTTTGCTTTGTCGGTCTTAAAGAAGGAAGGGGAAGAGCTTTGTGGTGATTTTCAAGGAGGGATTGAGGATCAAACAACCATTATTATCACTGGCCAAATTTTTTTTGTGGATCAAAGATTCAAGATCAATGAGACAAACTTCATTTCTTCAATTCACAGGTATGCTCTTTGCCTACCAACATTTTCCTTCTTTGTTTTTGTCATTTGCTATGATTTTCATGCCCATGAACCAATGCAAGGGTTTTCTCCATATTTGGACCGCAAGCATCATTTTTTTTTAACTTTCTTATGCACCCTCTTATTGCCATTTTTCATTGCAAAATAGTGTAGTGAAAATTTGATTGTTTTATTTTGAGCTTCTGGGTTCGGAATCTCCACAGTGAACATTTTTGTGTCAACGTTTCGGGTCTAGAACAAGACCCATCTCATTTGTCCTGAAGATGGGTCTTGTTCTAGACCAGAAACGTTGACACAAAAATGTTCACTGTGGAGATTCCGAACCCAGAAGCTCAAAACTCTCACCACAGAAATCTAAAATCTACAATTGATTGTTTTAAATGAGGAATCTTTTATTTTTTGTGTAGTGGGGGTTTAATGCCATTTTTCTGTCTTTTTGGTGCCCTAGGACTGAATTTTGAAGCAGACTATTAAACAATTCCACTACAAATATGCCAAATCCCTTCGACCCATTTTGGTAGTATGGGGAACCAAATGGTGGGAAAAGATGATAGGAGGGTTTACCCAATTGAAATACCATCTGGCTAGAATCCCTAGACATGATGATGGACTTTGTAAAAATTCTAGCTTAGAGCTTATAAGAGCCGCATATGAAGCAATTGAGTTAAAATACAGAAAGAAAGAAGAGGCAGTTACAAACAAGGTCGAACATGTAGGCATATCTTTAGGGCTATCTGCTTCGGAGATTGAGCCTGAGGGTAGTGGGAGGGGCTCCACGGCTTCACCTGCTAATGTTACTAGTAGGTCATCCTTTTTTGTTTCACGAACTAAACATGGAGCATAACCTTTAATAAAGTCAATAGTTTAAAAAAAAGAAGCAAGAAGCAAATAGAGTTTGGGGGATCTTTGTTGAAGTGACTTACCTATCAGCATCACCATAAACAATCCATTTTGGCAGGCAATGTGTGATGTTATTGCTATTGTGGGCCCACATTACAAAAGTGCTACATGTGAGGAGTTGAGGGGGCCAATTCTTGAAACAGAAAAGGACATCAACTCTAGATTGGAGGAGTTGAAGCAGTCATGGGTGTTCTTTGGATGCACAGTGATGTTTGATGGCTGGAAAGATAGGAAGGGTGGGAGCCTTTTAAATTTATTGGTACATTGTCCTAAAGGTACCATGTTTATTAAACCAGTGGATGCATCAACACATATAAAAGATGCAACATTGATATGTGAGTAGGTAGATGGGTTTGTACAAGAGATTGGTATGCAAAATGTGGTGCAAGTCATAACAAATAATGCAACTAATTATGTGGCTACTAGCAGGATGCTTATAGACAACCACCGTTCATAGTTCCAGACTCCATGCGCAACACATTGTATCAATTTGATGCTCGAGGACATGGGGAAACTCTCCTTCATCAAGGAGGTGATTGATATGGCTAGGAGCATCCCCAAGTTCATATATAACCATGTTTTTGTTCTTAGCCTCATGAGGAGATGCACCAAAAACATGGAGTTGTGACATCCTACAATCACACGTTTTGCCACCGACTTTATAGCTATTCAATCTTTGCTTCAATGTTAGTTTGAGTTGAAGCAAATGTTTGTTTCTGATGAGTGATGTGATTGTAGATACAATAGGAGACGGGATGGAAGAGCCATTGCAAAAAAGTTGTAAACTAACAACTTTTGGCAAGGAATAGAAGAAGTGTGCTCAGTTAGTGAACCTATAGTAAAGGTTCTGAAATTGGTAGATGGGGATAAGCCTACAATGACTTATTTGTATGAGACCATGGATAGGGCCAAATAGTCATTTGTGCTTATTATGCATAAATGGGTTCTGTTGGGTTTAATAGACATATGATATTATGGGATGTGATTGATAGTCGATGGGCAGAGATACTTCATCTGTTGAAAAGTGTAACTAGGTCGGTTTTCATGTTGACTATGTAATTATGAACTTATGAAAAGAAGTCAAAATAATAATATATATTTTTGTTGTACTTGCTTCATGGGTTTCATGAGCAAGATTTATTAAGTAGATGGACTTCTTCTTGGTGTCTATTAGGTTTGAGTTAAGTGTCCTATTCATGAAAGATCTAGTCTAGCTATATATATGCTCCAATACCTTGTGGAAGAAGGGCACCTAAACAGCTCTCAAACAACGTTGAAGACATTCTCCTAACAACCCTCAAGACAACCTTATTCAACGCTGGAAAATAATGTGGTAAAGACAGCCTACAATCTTTTGTTAAAGTTGACCTAAATGTTTGTTGAAGGGTCGGCCTAAAAGCCAATCTTGGCACTGTATATATAACACCTGTTCAACGCCCATTTGAATAACAACAATTGTGGATCTCTCTGAGGAAACAGTGCGGATAAAAAGACAGGAAAAAGTTTGAATTTGTAACACAAAAATGTAGATGTGAGTTAAGGTTAAAACTGACAAACTAAAGGATAACATTTGTGGATTGCACTGAATTATATTGCAGACTTCAGGAAGAATTAATAGTGCGAATTTTTGTATGAGTTAAGGGTCAAGAAGCTATTATATATATAATGTTTATATAAAAGGAAGGATGTGGAATTCAAAGATAGCTTGACATAGAAGTAGAAGTAAAATACAACATTCAAAGTGCAGATTTGTTTAAAGCAGGATTTGAAGTAAGTACACTCATACAGTGCATGAAAAGAGATCAATTTGAAAGGTGTGAAAAGACACTGAGTTCTCTAGGTCAAGTGCAGATTGTTATAAAAGAGTAGAATCGAGTTTTGGTTCATCTGAAGAAGCTGTATCAAGGTCTTGGAAGCATATCTAGGTCAAGGGTCTGAGTCTTGGTCATGGTACTTGTCATTTGAAGATCTATAAGAAGAATTCTTTGCAAGTTTTCCTCTCCAAGAGAGAGAGGTTTTGCCCTGGCTCTAGGAGCCTAAGTTTGTGTCTTCTTTATTTTGATAATTGACTTGATGAAAGACTAAACAATATAACGAAGAAAAGATATAAGTAAGCTCACAAGTAATTATCAAGAGAGAATTTGTATTAAACACCGGCCCTCCGAATTCTCAACATCATCCACCCATTCATGCAACAATGATTTTCCTCAACCCCGCATTTTTCTAGAAATGCAACTTTGATTTTGATTGCGAGGTGATGGAAGGGCCCCATACTTGTATTCGTAGGATGGTACCTAATCCTGAGTTTTGCAGAAAAATCATTCGTGAGAAACAGATGTATCAGGATGGTGCTAGACTATTTGAATTTGATGATGTTATTCATGAAAGGACCATCTTCATGCCACGTAAGTGACAAGTCATGACTCATTAGAATTTACTAATTTAGAATTCTAGATTTTTTAAATTCAATTATGTTTTATTTGAAAGTTTAATTATGTTTTAAGTATTTTACTTTTCTTTATTTTGTTGTAGATGTTTGGTGGCAAAGCTATGGTGCAAGAGCACCAAATTTGCAAAAATTGGCCATCATAATACTCAGTCAAACCTATAGTGCTTTAGGGTATGAGCACAATTGGAGTGTATTTCAGAAAATAAACTCAGAGAAGCGCAACAAGTTATAACTTTGAGCTTCAGCCTTAAACTTAGAAATTGCATTTATTGCAATTTATGGTGTCAAGACTCATTAATTTTTTTATGACACTCTTTACAAGTTGGAGTTCTCACACCTTAATGACTTGGTGTATGTCCATTAAAATCTTTGACTATAGGTGAAGGATGTGGATGCCATTTCCTCAAACAATATTGATGTACTGTCTAAGTGGATGGTGGAATCTGAGGTTCTAATCATGGAGGAGTCACCTACATGGTTAGAGGAGGAACCATTAGTACAGGAGCAGCAAGAGGAGGATGACTTAGGGGAGGAGCAGGAGGAGGGGGGAAGGAAGAGGAGCAAGGAGCATCTACACCATCTTTTACATATATAGGACGGCACAATTCCATACCCAACAGTCATCATTTGACATTAGGTGCAGTGCCAGGGCCTTCTACTGTTAGGGGAAGGCCTGACAAACAACCTATCATCTTTTCCCGTAAAAGGGGGAGAGGGAACTAATCTCAGATAGCTAGCTACTAGTTTTGTTTGTTTTGCTACATATAACTCATGATGATGAGATACATTATATATGTGATGTTATTTTGTATTGGTTCTCCACATTTGAGTCCTTGATTGGACATTTTTATCAGGGATCAACAAGATTTGGTATTGCCTTTGATGTATCATTTTTATTTGACAACCATTACATCATATATATCAGTGCTTTCTTCATATTTATGTGTCAATGTGTTTATTTCATGTTGTTGTTGCTTTATATGTTTAAAACTCTGAAAAAAATGAATATATTTTGCATTTTTAATGTTTACCACTTTTTGCCGATATTTTGTTGATTTTTTCGTCGATGTTGTCGAAAATATGTTTTCAATACCCTCATCGATATTTTGTTGATGCCGAATTTTTCAACATTGACCCTAATAGACCCTCATCCTAACCTGTTTAGCCTTTTCAAGCCCTCAACCTGATCTTTTTTCAAGCCCTTGGCCAATCTATTCCTCCTGCGGCTGCCCAGGCAAGCCATGCAGCGAACACTTCGACCCTCTTGTATCCAGCTCTACAGCTTTTGCAACCCTCCTTTGGGAGACTTGCAAATCACCTTCAGCCAGACCTTCACTCCTTGCAGCTACACAAAACACAGTCTAGCCCATAGACTGCAACCCTCCTTTGGGAGACTTGCAAATCACCTTCAGCCAGACCTTCACTCCTTGCAGCTACACAAAACACAGTCTAGCCCATAGACTATGGCTAGGCCTTATCCTTTATACCAACAACACCTTAAATAGAATCCAATCTCTCCTGCGTCTAGACTTTCTTTGGTAGACTACGGCTAGCTCACTTTTTTCCCTCCACACAAATGATGTCCTTCACACTTGATGTAATTTAGCCTCTTCTTTGGCCCTATATTTACACTTGTCCATAGGTCACTTAGGGAACCCCTTGGTCCTTTAAGGGTGTTGCCAACTCAGCCTTAATCATTCATTAGAATATAAAATTCATTATCTTGGGTTCTAAGCCCACTCTTTTGGGTCAAAATGCCAAACTCGGGTACTTTGTCCACAAAGCCCGAAAGGCTTCACTGGGAAATACCTTCTGAGCTAACAAATTCCAACAGTCCCTATTAGTGAGGAATGTATTTCCACCACTACCTGGAAGTGGCCATGCTTCTGAATTTGATCATAACCACGTCCTTCTAGAAGATGTGGATATTCGAAGATACCATACTCCTTGAAATCTCCAGGTCCATGACTTTTCCTTGCATGCACCATAAGTATCCTTGCATGGGCTATGACTTTCCTTGCACCACCACAATTGTCCTTGCATGGTCTGTGTCTTTCCTGCATGGCCTAGTAGACTCCACTCTATCGCTTCAACCCTAAATGTTATACTTCCATTAGGTAGTCAACTCTCCTTCGCAGTCTCCCTCTAAAGCCAGACTCCCTTTGAGCTTACACAACATCCTCTTGGCTCACTCTACTATCCCTCCCGAAAAGTGCTGCAACTAAACCTATGTCTTTTAAAGGCGTGTATACTAGAAGATTAGTGTTTGAGTTCTTCTTTCTTGATAATTACTTGTGAATTATGTTGGCTTCTTTTACTTTATTATTATGTTATCTTTCATCAAGCAATTACCAAATTATGTGTGTCTGAAGATCACAAAAGCATGAGACATAAGATGTAGGCACTCTGCCAGGGAAAATTCCCTCTCTAGGGGAAAACCCAGTCAAAATTCTCTTCCTTCAATAGTTTTCCTTGAGACTCTTCAACCTAGACATAGACCAAACCTTCCTCCACACCAAGTCAACCCTTCCAGACCTTCAACCTTGTAGCAACAACAATTTAACCCCAACAACCTCGATTATGCAACAACAGGCAACAATGGCAGCAGCAACAGTAAAAAGACTTTGATCTTTGAAATTAGGGCACAAGAGAGAGAAAGAGAGAGCCCAAAATTTCGATTTTCTTCTTTTCTTCTTCCTTGACCAAACCCACACTTCATTTGACCTCCTCCTACTTCACACTTTTCCCAGCTACTTCTTGAGATATCGAACTTGAGTGAGAGAGTGTGTCCAAATGAATTCGATCTGCTCCAATATATAGGCTCCAAGTGAGGTTGAATTGCCCAGATTGAGGCCGACTTGGTGTGGAGGTGACATAAGACAGATTTGACTCAAAAATAATTCTTTTTACGTGATTCGAAAGCCCAAGAAGGGTCTTATGAAAGGTACAAAGACTCTAATGACTCAATCTTAATCCTAGAAGTCCACAATGGGGACTTTGACTAATATAATGATGACCCAAGCATGAAACCCATGCTTTAATAAGTCATTGTAACAATAATAAACATTATTTTCTTTACTCTTTTGACAAGTACATTATATAGTGACTCAATTACATTTATGAAGACCGAACCTAGTTACAATTTTCAATAGGGCCTAGTCCACTCAAGACCAACGCAATTCAAATTTGCAAGTGTCATGATCCTCCTAGGTCAAACACCTTATATGCACATGGCTCCACTGTCAAATGTGCAATTCTACAACCCAATGAAGATACCATCTCACAATCAACCTGCCATCCACTCAAAGCTACTTTGTCCATGCTAAAGTAGTCCTTGCTAGGGCACCTAAGTTGTCTCAACATACTTCGACAAGTCCACAGAAGACCATTATCAACGACTTGCCACAAAAAACATTGTTGTGCATCAAGTTCTCCACCAATCCACCAAAACTCCCATCCTACCTCATCACCAAACCAATCAAGACCACATCTCCATGTTCTCTGTTGAACTTTCTACTCCATGTCTAGCCAACTCACTTGGCAACACAGCTATTTCCTACAGTTTAATAGCTCCATCCAAGAGTTGACACCTGTGCACACTCTGATCTAGCTACCCTTCAAAGTAGCTTTGATATCATTTTGGAATTTCCACAAACCTTGGGTTTGGTCTATGCCCTAGCTAGAAACAAAAACACACTAGAGATGCCCAACCAAAAACAACTTTGCACAACAGAATATAACAAGAAGCAGATCAACAACTATACACAATATTTTTGGCCTAAATCACATTCCCTATTTGTCCATTAATAAGAACACCATAGGGCTCTCGTGCCAGAGATCATGGCCCTTTACAAACCCCAGTACAAAGTTATAGTACAGTCAATCCTTTGACTGATACAACCTAGGGCTAAGGCCTAGTCCATAAGGTCCTCATCTGCCCACTATGCAAATATAATACAAAATATGACCATCAAGATCTTGAATCACTTGGGTTGGTTCCTTTAGCCCAGATACCTCATATTTGCCTTGGTTTACCTTATTGTAGCCCTCAATCCTTCGTTGCTACAATATTCCTTCAGCCTTTTGGTCTGCCTTTAATAACCCTAGTACGCTTCCTCTCCAACTTGGCCAGCTACAACAACCTCTATTTCTTTTGCGGCTACATTCAGAAGGCCTTTTAACCCCACAACCAGCTCACTCTAGGCTTCTCAAGCCCTTAGCCTCTTTGTCTAGACTTCATTCAACCCCCTTCAACCTTGAGGCTCTTAGCCCTTGGCCAGTCTGTTCCTCCTGCAGCTACCCAGGTAGGCCCTACGGCCAACACTTTGGCCCTACTGCGGCCAACTCTGTAGCTTCTGCAGCCCTCCTCTAGCAGATCCTTCTGCCAGATGTTCACTCCTTGCAGCTACACAAAACATAGTCTAGCCCACTGACTAGGGCAAGGACTTATCCTCTACACCAGCAACACCTTAAACATAATCCAATCTCTCTTATGGCTATACTTTATTTGGAAGACTGCAGCTACATCACTTTTCGCCCTCTGCACAAGTGATGTCCTTCTCACTTGATGTAATTTAGCCCCTCCTATGGCCCTATATTTAAATTGTATACTTGTCCATAGGTCACTTAGGGAACCCCTTGGTCCCTTAAGGGTGTTTCCAACTCAACCTTAATCATTAATTAGTATATAAAATTCATTATCTTGGGTTCTAAACCCACTCCTTTGGGTCAAAACCCCAAAGTTGGATACTTTTCCCATAAAGGCCCCAAGACTTCTCCACTCGAAAATACCTTCCAAGCTACCAAATTTCAACAACACATTTCCTAGAAAGACTTGACTATTGAAGAGTACATTGAGAGGTTACAAGTCCTTGAGCTAAGGCCATACTCTCCATAGATCTGTTGAGAAACACCTATGCTTCAAACCTGAAGACAAAATCTGGAATAAGGTAAAAATGTTTGAATTTGACTCTTTTGAAGAAGGCATTACTAATGCTAGAAGAGCCCAAAACATGGTATATTGAAACTATTAAAGGGAGAGAAAAATAAACCCAATTGTCCCCAATGAATATAAATGAACTAAAATACCTAAGATGTGATATTCCCACTTAGCATTATTGCTAAGTGAAATATCAGTTTTGGCCATTTTTTTCTTAATTCATATTTGTAATTAGGAAATGTCGGTTTAGAGGCCCCACATGTATTTTTGACTAAAGCAAACCCAAATATTAGAGTTAGAGGGGGAACATCGAGCCTCTAGTGGAGTGTGGGGGCCAACCATAGAGATTTACAACCCACATGAGAAATATCCACTCATTGGAGCATGTTTAGTGGGGGGAAATCATGGGCATTTTGGAGGCACTTTGACAAAAAGGAAGGAAAGGCACTCATTTTGACATTCATGATCATTTGAGAATTGTCTTAGACTAGCACGCTTGAGCTGAAATCAAGTCTGCAAATGTTGTTTAGCACAAAAGTGTTTCCAAGCGGAAATCTCAACCCTTGCTTTGGTGGACTTTGAGTGTCAGCCCAAGGAGGAAGTTTCACCTATTCCAGTTCGATCAAGGAGCAGGGAGTGCGAGTTTTGAGGGAGGTTACAACAGCAGCAGTGTTGATTTGTGGTAGCATCGAATGTGCTCTAAGTCTCAAAATTTGCAGCGAGGCTTAGGCACATGTATTCCAAAGAACCCAAAAAGGATTTTGGAAAATTCCACTCAGATTATGTTTTATGGTAATAATTAATTATTTTTAATGGGACCCTAAGTCTAAACTTGGGAAATTAAAATAATTAATGGATATTAATTTAAAAAGAGTGTGAATCTTCTAGAAAAGCCAGAGATCAAGTCAAGTTAATCTTAGTCGTTGATTAATGATTTATTCTCGGTTGTTAAGACTCAACAAGAATATTATAAGGACTCAATGGAGCATTTGGAAAATACATCAAGACGGAGAAAGAATCCACAGATCGAAATTCTTTAGTGAGCATTGCTCATTGATAAGATCGATCAGGAGGGTTCTCGCAAAGAGGGGCGGGGATAATTGTCGGTTGGCGATTTTCCAGAGCCAGGAATACACCGTAGAGAAGACTAAGCAGTATGAAGAGAGGCAGCATAGCAGAGCCAGCAGAGGCAACACAGCAACCTTTAGGAGATCCGTGATTCAGCTAAGGATCAGTTAGATCTAGTACCGAAGAGTCAGAGTGTGAGACCGGAAGGGGCCAAAAGGTCAGATCCAGCCAGCAGAAGAGGCAACTAATAGAGGTGACGCAATTCCCATGCAGAGTGACGCAAAGGCAGCGTAGAGCTCATCAGCTCAGAGTTTGATCAGTTCAGCTTTCCAGTGTCAATGTGAGGTAACCTCACGAGCTCTTTGTCAGTGAAATTCTCTGTGTGGATGGCCAGCAAGGCATCCCAGATTGCATTCAGAATTACTGCATAATAAATAAACCCTCAACTGTTGCACCGATTTTCCCGCATTGGGTTTTTCCAGGGACATTGGCCCAAAAATAACGGTGTCATGTGTCTATGATTTATTCTTGCTCAAATCTTGTTTCAACACTTTTATTTTCCCCAGTTAATTTGTCAAGGTTGTAGTGTATGAGTTTTCGATATTTACCGTAGAAAACAGTAAACAATTTGTTCAAGGCATTAACAAATAGAAGAATTCTCATCAGTTGTTGTAGTAGGATTCCAGATCTAGAAATTTTCACAAGCAGCGCAATCACTGTGCAGTCCTTGGAGAAGTCACAATTGGGGCATGCGGAGAGAAGGGAGTTTAGGGCTGAAGTTTGAGGAGGAGTCCAGGGAAGTATTTTGTTGGTGATTGCAACCATATTGGGGGGGGGTATGCAGCAGGACTGATAGGTGGGTCAAAATACCCAGCAACAGTGCCATTGAGGGAAAATAGGGCCGAAATTGCAAGGTCGACCATTGGCCAATTCCTTCGTGGGTTATTCAGGGTATTTTGTGGAGAGCACGAGATTAATTTCCCAAAATTTTCAAAGCACCGGAGGCCTGAGCAGCAGTTTTTCACAGCCAGCAACGTATTTTCTAGGCAGTTCAGTGTAGAGCCAGGAGAGAGCATCAACAAACTTGAGGGGGACTTCATACCATTCACTTGGGATTTGCTAGCTTGCCTTGGGCAAGCCTAGGTGCACACTTTCCAGCACCACATTGTACCCTCTTTATTTTTAATAAAAAGGCTCAACAGCTCAGTTTTTGGTGCAAATTCATGGACTGATTTATGTGTTTTCTTTTCATGGTTTTTATGTCTATGCATGCTTTTTTATTTACTGTAAAATCCCTAGGAATATTACGTGGTATCAGATCTCATAGACTTGGCTCAGCCTATGGGAGTAGCATCGATCTATGACACCAGAGGATAAGCAAAACATGACATACCAGAGACAGAGGTACAAGAGTAGAGAAGGGCAGTTGCAGATTACTCTAGATCCCGTGACAACTGAACCGGAGGTTGTGGAAACAAACATAGCGGACAATGAGGGAGACAGGAGTAAGGAGGAGTTTGTTCAACATTCGCTGAAGGTAGTACAGGACCTGTCCAAGAGCATTGAGGAACTGAGGCAGCAGAACGGTAGCAGCAACAAGGGTAAGGGAGTTCAAGGGGAATTCCAACTGGGTGAAGGTTTCGGTACTTCACAGCACCACGCATCCCTTAACCCCAACATGCCTCTTATTTCCAACACAACACCTAGATCCACTATTCCCACGTTCTTGACATCTGGAGATGGTGGGTCGCAAGGGCAGGAGGAGATGCCTATGGGGGACTATTTCTTGGAGTATCAGGCCTATGGACCCGATTTTAGGGAAGCCATCACTTTCAGGGACTTTGACCAGCTGAAGGGCAATAATAGACCTAAGGGACTAAGTGGGGCAAGCTACACGCAAGGGACAGATGTGCAACGTACTATGGGGAGGTTGTTTCTCCCAACTTTTGATGGCTCTTCTAAGAGTTTAGCTAGAGTGTGGGTAGAGAAGTTGGATGTCTACTTCCAGCTAAATCAGGTGGGAGATAATTCCTATAGATTCAATCTACCTTGCATACATGGACATTTACTCAATATTGAATGTATAAAATTTGAAACTCTATTAGCCTTCCATACTGTACCAAGAAGAGGAAGAAGTTGTACATTTCGTAGAGGATTTGGCACCAAATACTCAAGTATAGTTGATTAAGAACATTGTTTTAAAGAAGGGGCCCAAAAGTTAAAACTACAAAATAGGGGCAACATGACCTTTGGTAGATTGGGTTGAAATGACAACTTCCATGCAAGGCTAAATGGTATTGCAGGGAGAAGGTGGAGGACATATTTAATCACCTCATTTAGTAAACATAGTGACTAGCCTTGTGACACACAAAGCACTTCACTTTACTCATGTCCTTCACAAAAGCAGATCCCCAACTTCCCTTTACTTTACCTTTTCCCTTCACAACAAGAGTAAAATTTTCCTCATAATCCTTACCATCATGTTGGCCTATAGTTTTAGAACGTCTTCTTGTCTCTTCCTGTATGAAATCCCCCCACAATCTCTCCCAACTGGGAATATTTTCTCGTGCGACAATCCCATCAACAAAGACATCTCGTTTAAGAGGAAAGCCACTCAAGGTTGATATGACCAACCCTTCATTATCAATACTTTCCTCCATTGCTACCAAGTCATCTCTAATATGAGTGATCTTAGTCAGGTATGTTGCAATTGTGCTAGTTTCATACATCTTGGTGTTTCTCATTTTCTCCTTCAACACCATATTTTTGTTTTGGTTTCTACTCTGGTATAACTTGGCTAACAATGAAAACATCTCAAAGGCATACTTCTTCCACGTCACATGAGGTATACTATGGCCTTTAATGGCCTTAACATTCTTCTTGTTAAACATACCCAACTAGGTAGGATCTATGGGAATTCGCATGATCTTCTCCACGATGTCCCACAATTCTTGTTCCTCAAATAATTGAACAATCCACTCCTTCCATGGGATAAAATTTTGGCCCTCGTCCAGCTGATCCTCACAGCATAACCAAGTAGTTGTCCTGTCCAACTGACCAATAGTTAGTTTTATACCCTCTGCACGTCACCCAGGCCCGTTACTTGAGCCTCCTGCACATTGCCCGAATTTGTTTCCCACTTCCTGAACACTTCAAAAGTATAACAATGATTTTTGTCTTCTTAATTAATTTAACATAGCCTCTGCTCGATCACCCCTGTCCTATGATTTGTTGATCCTCTAATACCGCTCGATTAGCTTTCCACTAGCACTTCTTGCGTTTCTCTGCAACCAGTTGGCCCTCAGTTCTATCTATATCGTCGACTAGATCTTCCCTCAGTGAACACATCCACTGGCGGTCCCAACCCTCAATACACACACCAAAACTGCCTCGTGGTGCACTTAATTTACACCTACAAAGCGACTATGGTCTCTTTTCAACTCGACTGGAAACATGGCTAAATCTCTTGGCTATTTCCTTTATTGTTGGGCCAATAAATCTCACGTCTACTTGCCCTAGTGGTTATGTCTACCTGCAGGTCAACCGACGACCTAACCTCACAATTCCCATGTTGTTGCTTCATTGTTCTCTTGTTTCCTTCAGTACTGGTCGACCCTCAATTTACCTCCACCACACTTCTTTTCATTTGTGTTCATCCGCCCGTGTGTTAACCACCTATTGCATGGGTTCTTGAGACAATTGGTTAACAATTTATTCTTTGTGTGTGGTTCTGTAGTTGGGTCTCGCGTTTGTGGTTGTGTTGTCCATTACACAGGATGCCAAGTTTCCTAGAAACAAATACCCATATAGTTGTTGCTGGTGCATGGTGGTTGGATGCCCCAGTTGTCGACCACCACAATTTTTATTTTTAATTTTTGTAAAAGGGCCTATTTTTTATGTTTTTTTAATCGAATCTTTGTTTTTCAACTAAAAAAAAAAATCCCAGAAAAGAAATCACTCTCAACCCTTTTTGAAAGAAAATATCGTCGCCTTAAAAAAAACAATTTGTATGATCCTAGCCAACCTGGATCCACCGATCTGATATAAATTGACACCTCTAATTCTAAGAATAACATGTTAAAAATTCCTTGAACCCAACACCCAATATTCAGTTCCTACCAATTATTAACTAAAAGAATACAAAGCTAAGTTCCTAAACAAAAATATTTAGCGAAAGAAAAATTGCGCGATTTGAATCACACACACAAAAAAATTTAGGCCCAACCAACAATTCTTCATTAATAAATTAACTAGAGAACTTATTTGGGCTCCCTTTCCAGGGATAATGGCGCAACTGAGAAAAAAAAAATTGATCACTAGCCTCACTACACTCTCGTACCCAGTACACAGCCCCTCTCAATCTTCTTCTGTTGTTGTGTCTTATCTACTCACTTGAGGCTCAATTTATAACTTTCCTAAGCTAAGATTGATAGCCAAAATTAGCATGCAATTTGACTGAAGATAGGTGAATTTACTTTAGTTAGCGATGGAGAGGCAATCAAAATTGTCATGCTACATCTGGAGGGGGGAGCTCATGACTAGTAGTTCCATGGGCTAACCATGATGGGACATGTCATAGTGACCGCTTATGAGGATTTCACCAGGAGGGTGTTGGAGCATTTTGAGAGGAAAGATCCAGAGGAGCACTTTGGGCAGCTGAGAAGGAGCAATCTGGTAGCGTTGAGGCATACATTTCAGAGTTTCTGAGGCTGCCAGTGATGGTGCCGGATTTATCGAAGGTAGGAGAATCTACATGTTTGTAGAGGGGCTAGCAGAGCCATTGCGGGGATTGGTGAGGTCAAACAGGCCCACTACTTTATAGGACACAGTAGGGAGAGCCTGAGATCTACCGGATGCCCTACCCAGGGCTAGAGCACCACTACCACCTAGACATGGTTTCTAGCAGAGGGGAAGAAACATTAGGGCTCCACCACTGAGAGCCAATCATGGGTGTGGACAGATGGATGAGGAGACCCGAAGAGACCTATGAAGGAGGAATTTGTGTTTTACCTATCAAGAGCCATGGGCATTAGGCCACAGATGCGCAGTAGGCAAGGCCCACTACAATGAGGTCTTTTCTGACAGTGACGCGGAGGATGATGCAGATTTGGAGGTGGGTGGAGATGACAGCGCAGTACACATGGAGAGGGGACAACCACCACCACCACCGCCAGGGGAAGCTCCCTTTGCACCTTCAGCCCAAGCCACCACACCCGAAGATACAAGCCATTTTGGACAAGTACCCAGTAGTGTTTGGAGACATATCGCCAGGTCAACCACTTGATCTGGGGTTTAAGCATACTATTGAGTTGGAGTCGGGGGTACAGGTCATGATTACTATCCCTTACTGACATCCCAAGGCATACCGAGATGAGATAGAGAGAGCTATTCGTGAGTTGCTGGCACTTGGGCATATCAGGCCTAGCTCCAGCCCTTTTGCTTCATCAGTTGTTCTGGTGAAGAAGAAGGATGGGTCCCTACGCACGTGCATTGACTACCAGGCCCTTAACAAGAAGACCATAAAGAACCATTACCCCATCCCACGCATAGATGTTTGATGGACGAGCTGAGGGGGTCAAAGTTCTTCTCCAAGATTGACTTGCGCTCAGGGTACCACCAAATCAGGGTGAGGGACCAGGATGTTCCAAAGACAACTTTCAGGTGCCACTATGGGCACTTCAAGTTCCTGGTTATGCCCTTCGAGCTAACCAATGCACCAACCACCTTATAGTCCTACATGAACCACGTGTTTCGTGGACAGTTGCGGAAGTTTGTGTTGGTGTTTTTTGATGATATCTTGATTTCCAATTGGACCTGGAGGAGCACTTGCAGTATTTAGAGACAATGTTGCGTATTTTAGAGGAGCAGTAGTTCTACGCAAAATTGTCCAAGTGCGAGTTCGGCTCGACAAAGATGCTCTACCTAGGGCACATCATTGAGGAGGACGGTGTGAGGGTCCATGAGGAGAAGATCAAGGCCATCTAGGATTGGCCAGAGCCTCGGAATGTGACAAAGTTGAGGGGATTTATGGGCATCTGCACTTACTACAAGAAGTTCGTGAAGGGCTTCTCTCAATTGGCAGCTCCCCTCACCGATTTGACGAATAAGGGGGCATTTGAGTGGACAACTACAACACAAAAGGCTTTTGAGTGCCTCAAATAGGTCATGAGTTGTTTTCCTATGTTGGCACTTCCATATTTCACCCAGCCCTTTGTGTTGGAGTGTGATGCATTTGGAGAGGGTGTAGGAGCAGTTTTGATGCAAGGGGTCAACCCATAGCTTTCGAGAGTTAGAATCTCCTGCCCCACGAGAGGTTGTACTCCATCTATGACAAGGAGATGCTAGCCATCATGCATGCGCTACCCAAGTTCAGACATTACTTAGTGGGGAACAGGTTCAGGGTCAAGACACACCACAACAACCTCAGATTTTTCTTGGAGCAGAAGCAGCTGTAGGAGAGGAAACAAAAGTGGGTGAGCAAGCTCTAGGCATACGACTTTGACATTGAGTATGTCAAAGGAAAGCACAATGTGGTGGTTGATGCGTTGTCCAGGAGGCCGACTACCCTTTCAATGATGAGCATTACCCCAGATTGGAGGCCACAGTTACTGGTAGAGTGCTCCAAGGACTGATTTGAATGTGAGGTCCTTGATGGGGTAATGGCAAATGACCAGTACAAGGTGATGAACGAGGTGATTTACTTCAGAGACCGGATTTACTTAGTGCCCATCTCCCACTTGAGGGAGACGATTTTACAGGTTGTCCATGACTCACCAGTAGCAGGGCACCAGGTGTTCACAAAGACGTACAGGGCCATCGGAGAGAGTTTTGCATGCAGGGGCCTAAAGGATGATGTTCTAAGGCATGTCAAGGAGTGTGACACATGCCAGAGGAACAAGGGTGAGCAGTGACACCCTGCAGGGTTGCTACAACTTCTTCCTATCCCTGAGGGGAAATGGGAGAGATTGTCAATGGATTTCATTACCAGGTTGCCCACAGTACAGGGAAAGGACTGCATATCCGTGGTGGTGGACCAGTTGACAAAGTTTGTGCATTTTTTCACCATCTCAACCCAGTACTCGGCCTCACAGGTAGCCGAATTGTTCTTTAGGAAGGTGTTTCAGCTACATGGTATTCTGAAGACCATTTTTAGTGACCAGGACAACAAGTTCATGGGGGGGTTTTGGCAGGAGTTGTTTCAACTGATGGGCACAAAGCTCACTTCGAGCACTAGTTATCATCCCCAGACAGACGGGCAGACGAAGATTGTTAACAAATGGTTGTAGGGCTACTTGTGTAACTATGTGACGGGCCATCAACAAGCATGGATACGGTGGTTGCACTTGGGCGAGTATTTCTACAACACCACGTACCACATGTCCATAGGTATGTTTCCATTCCGAGCCCTGCATGGTTACGATGCATTATCTTTTGCTGACGTGATGTTTGGAGATAACAAGGCCCCCAGGGCCAAGGATTGGATACAGGAGAACCAAGACATTTTGCGGGCTCTCAAAGACAACATGCGCACAACACAGAACTAGCAGAAACTTTATGCAAACAAAGGCAGAGTTGAGAGGCATTTTGAGGTAGGGGATTTGGTCTTCTTGAGGCTTCAGTCGTACAGGCAGTCATCATTCATCTAAAAGGGGGTCGAGAAGGTCAAACCTCGCTTCTATGGGCCATACCGAGTCACTCAAAGAGTTGGGGAGGTAGCATATGAGCTGAAGCTACCCCCGAGAAGTCGAGTGCACAACATTTTCCATGTGTCTTGACTAAAAAAGGCACTAGGGAAGCAAGGGACAAAAGCTACAGAGCTACCCCCTATGGATGATGAGGGGCACTTAGTTCAGGAGCCAAAGGCTATTTTGAACACCCGAGAGAGGCACTTGCGGAACAGGGTCATCAAGGATTTTTTTTATCGGATGGAGGAAGCTACCAGATGAGGATACCGCTTGGGAAGGGGAGCAGATACTTCAGCATCCTTCATTACAGTTGCTTGAGGACAAGCAACGTTTTGGCGGGGAGGACTGTGATATTCCCACTTAGCATTACTACTTAGTGAAATATCAATTTTGGCCATTTTTGACATAATTCATATTTGCACTTAGGAAATGTGGGTTTAGAGGCCCCACATGTATTTTTTATTAAAGCAGGCCCAAACATTAGAGTTGGAGGGGCAACATTGAGCCTCTAGTGGAGAGTGGGGGCCACCCATAGAGAATTACGACCCACATGAGAAATAGTAAATACACACTCATTGGAGCAAGTTTGGTGGGGGGAAATCGAGATGGGCCCACATGGGCATTTTGGAGGGACTTTGACAAAAAGGAATGAAAGGCACTCATTTTGGCATTCATGATCATTTGAGAATTGTCTTAGGCTCGCACGCTTGAGCTAAAGCCAAATCTGCAAGTGTTGTTTAGCACAAGAGTGTTTCCGAGCATAAATCTCAACCCTTGCTTCGGTGGATTTCGAGTGCCAACCCAAGGAGGGAGTTTCACCTATTCTAGTTCAATCCAAGAGCAGGGAGTGCGAATTTTGAGGGAGGTTCTAGCAGCAGCAGCGCAGTCACTGCACAGACCTTGGAGGAGTCACACTTGGGGTATGAGGAGAGAAGGGAGTTTGAGGCTGAAGTTTGAGGAGTTCGGGGAAGTATTTTGTTTGTGATTGCAACGATCTTGGGGGATTTTTACGGCAGGACTGATAGGTGGGACGAATTACCCAGCAACAGTGCCATTGAGGGAAAATAGGGCCGAAATTGCAAGGTTGATCATTGGCCAATTCCTTCGTGGGTTATTTTGGGTATTTGGTGGAAAGCCCGGGTTAAATTTCCCATAATTTTCTGAGCACCAGAAGAGGCCCTGGCAGCAGTTCTTCACAGCCAGTAGCGTATTTTCTAGGCAGTTCAACACAGAGCTAGGAGAGAGCAGCAATAAACTTGAGGGTGACTTCATATCATTCACTTGGGCTTTGCTAGCTTGCCTTGGGCAAGCCCAGGTGCACACTTTCCAGCACCACATTGTACCCTCTTTATTTTTAATAAAATGGCTCAGCAACACAGTTTTTGGTGGAAATTCATGCACTGATTTATGTGTTTGTTTTTCATGGTTTTTATGTTAATATGTCTATGCATGCTTTGTTATTTATTGTAAAATTTCCCTAGGAATATTACATAGGACTTGCCAAAATACAAGGACAAAGATAGCATAAAGCCATGAAAATTTATGCAAATACCCAAGATAAATAACATGAAATAGCACATCCCAATATAACTGTGTAAATTTTTATCCAAATTATTACATCATGACCGTTTTTATTGAGCGAAGTTGCCCACCAATGTAGGGGATGGTTGAACGTCCTTGGAAAGGATTAAGGGACATCCGAACATCCATAGTGATTGGGCAAAAGTAGCAAAGGGAGATAAATAAACCTGAGTTTCCCTAATGAATATAAATGACCCCATATAACTAGTGATCACCAAAATACCGTGAGTGAGATAGCATAAACCCACATTATTTTATGAAAACATCCAAGATCAATAATATGAAATGGAACATCCACATGTTACATGTAATTTTAAAGATCAATAATTTGAAATGATCTTCATTTTTCCAAGGAAAACCTCATAGAATCCCTTACATTCCCCAAAATATCCGAAAGGAGGGTGATTCAACTGCCAATTACAATAGCGACTAGTAACCCAACAAGACTCAACAGACCTTTAAAAACCTTAGTCAAACTAGAACTAGAGACCTCGTGACAAACAACACGTTGAAATAGTCCATTCGAACTAATTAAGCTAACCCACCGAACTATGGAATGGAACATATACATAGCACTACTTGTAAATTTCTAAGAAAATTCTTCCATTACAACATTTTTTAATTTGAGAAAAGTTGCATACCAATGTAGGGGATCATTGGGTATCCTTCAACACAGTCTAGAGGCATCTGAACATACCCTACAATAGAGGACATCCCTAAGATGTCCCCACTGGGCAAGAGATAAGTCAAGGGTGTCCATAGGACATCCCCTATGTCCTAGGAAAGGTAACAAACACTTCCCACCATCCCCACCTCCTTAGGGCGCAAGAAATGCAAGGGACATGTCCCCCACCCATAAGGAAGCATCCCCATTTCACACTCAAAATTGCTATGGTTTTCGATTTATAACTTTGAAGAAGGATAATTCAAGACATGAAATCAAAAGTATGTTACATGACCCTTGATTTTGGGGCTTAACAAAATGATTTGTGGTACTGCAAGCCTTGCAAAGTGTTCTAAATCAAAATGTGTTCTTAGGACAACTCATAATTGCAACTTAGTTCACTACTTTTCCATTTCTTCTTTTTATTTTTCAGATGAATAAGTTTATCTCCCACTATATATGTTTTAAAATTTAAAGTCAATATGTTTTCTTAGGATGAGTCATAATTGTGAGTTAGTTTGCCACTTTTTCTGTTTCCTCCTTCTGTTTTTCCAATAAATATGTTAACCTCCCACTAATTTGGACATGGCCTAAGAGCTTGTAGACATTTGGTCCCTTCTGAGTGTACTTGGAACGTCACCGTTTTAGGTTGTCCCATCCACAATCATGCACACCCAGGCTAAATTGTAAAAAGTAAATAGCTATTAGGAAGGAAATGAAAATGGAAAAACGAAGAACAAAATACTTTGATTGGAAGTGGAAATAAAAAGCCAGAACAAATTGGAAAATAGCATTTGATTTTACAGTCAAGGACTACACAGAAACCATGAGAGGAAATAAAAAGGACAGAAAAGTAAAAGCATGGGTAAGCATGAAAATAGAGTAACAAGAAGACGAAAGTAAATAAATCAGGAAAAGCCTAAAATTGAATAATGAAGAAAGTAATTACTTGCAGATAAAAAAAAGGCATTGCATAAAGGATGAGCTGATAAATGCGAAAGATCATAAACTGATAAATTTGAGAGAATCTTGAAAGGGATTACCTCAGGTACATAGTGCATCAGCATGTTCTCAATGCCAGACTTCAAAGTGAGTGAGGAGCTAGGGCAGCCACTACAAGCCCCTTGCATTTTTAATTTGACTACTCCAGTTTCCCTGGAGAAAATGATAGAATTCAAAAGTTCATAAATATAGTCTTCAATGTCAACTTAAACTGATAAAAAAGTTAAATGATAGTATTCTTCTACATGTATTTTCAAGGATCAGTTATATCAGGGACAAAGCTTTTAATGAAAGATACTAGACTGCAACCAAGCATGGCATAAAACCTACGCATCAAAACCACAATATTCAATATCGCCACCATCATCCTGAACAGCTGGTCGTATACGTGTCTCTAACAATTCTTTTATCATGGCAACCGTCTCATCATCATCCTGAAGAAATGATCAAACAAATGTCAGAAACATTGGAAGGGATTAAAATGAGAAACAAAAATATAGTTACTTGTCTCATGTAAAGTCACTTCCGAAACATATACAAATCATGCATGTCCACTTGGCATATAAACAGTAGGTAAGGGTGAGGCATCAAACCTACTGGCTTGAAAAGTAGGGTAAAATACCATTTTCATTATATTCAGCTGCGAAGAATTTGCAGAGAGAGAGAGAATAAGCAGTTCTTTTTTATTTTCGTTTTCAATAATATTTTTTTGAACGTTTATCAAGTTTATCACAGGAGACAAAAAAGGGTAGTATACCACTTTAGTTTCATCTATGATTTATTAAAAACACTGTTTAATCATTAGAAACACAAAAGGTAATCACCTCAGTAAGTTCTTGTAGACAATGCAGCATACATCCCATGAAAGGAGATTGACATCTTTGACACCACTGATTGGTGTTGAGATTTTGGGGTGTTGGGGTAGCATCAAATGTGCTCTAGCTTCCGAACTTTGTGGAGGGACTAGAGTACATAATATCTCCAAGACCCTGAAAGCATTTTGGGAAATTCCGTCCCGTTTAAGAGATATTTAATTAATTAATATTTTTAATTAAGGACCCTAAGTCTAACTTAGGAAAATTAAAAGATTAAAGGTAATTAAATTAAACACGTGATGAGAATGACTTAAGTGACGCGAATAAAGCATCTTCTAATCTTAGCCGTCGATTCAAGATTAGATCACAGTCGTTGATATTTGAACGAGAAAAGTATAAGAAGAGGGCTTGGTGTCAGTTAGAGAACACACACACTGGCAAGAGCACTAAAGCTAAGCTGGAGTTCTAGGGCGTGGTTTGCTAAGAATTTTAGAAGTGTTTCAGCTGCAACGAGGGGTAGTATTGGCAAGGGGGATGGTATAGTCCAAAGCCAAGAGTACAACGAGGGCAGAGAAGGAGCATACCAGGGCAGCGCAGAGGCAGCAGCTACGCAGAACAACCGAGAGCCCAACAGGAGCAGCGCAGAGGCAGCAAGAGGATAGGAGGGCTGATGCAAACCCAGCTCAGGCAGCACAGGGGCAGCATAACCTAGTCTAGGGTGACGCGGGCCCTTCCTAAGCAGTGCAAAGGGCTTCAAAGCAGCATTGGGGTTTCCAAAGGCCGGGAAAAGGGTTGAGTTCTGTAAATCTCGTTTGAGGGTGTGAATCAGTCAGATTTTGTCTCTGGGATAGAGGGATTGCTGCCATTTATTTTTCTCTGTCGGGTTAACCAATTTGGTGCCCAGATTTGTTGTACTTAGAATTTGCATAATAATAAAAACCCTCCAGAAGCTAGCAGCACCAGTTTTCCCGCATTGGGTTTTTCTGGGGACATTTTTCCAGAAAATCCTTGTGTGTCACTTTTTCATTGAGCATTTTATTCAGTACTTGATCTGTATGTGTAGGTTGTTAACTGAATTTACTTCGATATTAATGTTGAATTTTTCAGATTAATAACTTATGTAAGTAGGAGAAGTAAATCAAGAAATAATAGTAGGGTTTTTGCTTAGTAAATTCAGAAATTTTCACATGGTATCAGAGCGATTGCAGATCAAGCTAGATCTCTAGCAAGACGGCAGAAGAAATCTGTGTTGTAGAAAGCAACAGAGAAAGCAGCAACAGCAGCAAATAAACCGGAGAGGGTAGCGCAGCAGCAGAAGGACACAGAGGCAACAAGAGCCACGCAGGGGCTGATGCAGTCCCAGCTGGGTGATGCAGAGACAACGCAGAGTCTTCCAAAGGGACGCAAGAGAAGCCTGCGCTGCGCAGAGGCTGTGCTGAGCCAGTGTGCTGACACAGAGGCCAGCCAGGGTGACGCAGTCCAGAATTTGATTGTTGTGCAGAGTGTCGTGAACTGGACGCTGAGTTGTAGACCTTCAGCAGTTGCTGGTGGGGTGAAGATTCTACCAGTGTAGAATTTAGCCTAAGTTAAGTTGACAAAGAACGAGAGTTGAACAACTTCTCAGTAGATTTCCTGCCAAAGAAATCTGAAGATCGATCATAGGGTGATCGAAGAGAGAGGATTTGTTGTGTTTGGCAGAATTCCAAGGGAGGTAGTTAGTTGTCAGAGGGAGCAGAGGGTGCCTTTCTCGCCAAGGACCATATATCTGAGTCTCGAGAGGAGGATAAATTCTGACAAATTTCTGAGCAAATGGCGCCAAACAGACTCAGAAATTTAGGGACAGGTGGTTCCCTAAAGCTTTGATCTTTGGCCTAGGGAAAAGTGTCCAAAAGAATTTAATTTTTCTCTTAAAGTGACTTTATAAAGTTATAAAGTCAAATCTAATTTAAAAGTGACTTTAAGTGATAAAGTTACTAATTCTAATTTTAAAGTGACTTTAATAAAGTCAATGTGAAATTAGAAAGGGAAAAGTGACTTTGGAAATAAATGACTAAGTGGGTCTTTATTAAAGTGGGGTGAATTAAAAAATAGAAAATGAGATTTAAATGAACATTTAATCTCAGCCCTAGATCTAAAGCTATCTCAGCCATAAGATTTAGGAATTCCCCAAAAGTCACTTAGGGTTAGGTTAAAGGAGGAAAAGGAGGGAAAAGGTCATTCATTCTTTCATGAGCAGATTGAGAGGAGGAGAAGAGAGCTGGAGACATTTTTGGTTTTGAGAAAGAAAAGGAGAAGAGCAGTTCAGCAAATCCGTACAAAAAGGAGAGGTTGCATGCATTTCAAGGCAGCAGTCCGTACAACAATAAATCAACACAGTTTTTGAGGCAAATTTCTGTACAGCAGCAATGGGCACATTTTTCGAGGTCCATACAACAGCAAGGAGGCACATATTTCGAGAAGCAATAGTAGTGTGTAGCACGCATTCTGAGGCTGAGTTGGCACAATTTTCGAGGCTAAAAGAAGTTGTTGTAATTTCCATACATTCCGTACAACAATACGAAATTTCTGGCATGGTTTTTGAGGAGGACATACAGCATTAAATGCTGTTATCTCTTGCTGTAAAATTGTTGTTATTACTGTTTTATTGATTTGGCACATTTTCCGAGGCAGAGGCAAGCACGGAAAACGAGATAAGTCTGTACATTGTTTGCTGGAATTTTTCCTGTATATTTCATTTCTGTGTAAAAGCATTTTCTAGAAAATAAGAGAAGCTTTCGAATTGGTTTTCCCCAAGAGTTGTAGGGGGTTTTTCCAGGGTCGAAGTTGACCAAAAATTAGCATGTCAAAATTTTGTGTGTGGCTGATTTATTTTTCTGAGTTTTTATTTCTACATTTCAGCACTGTGAAATTTCTAGAATTTGTGTTTTCAGAAAATATTTATTTTTCCAGCTTGTTGAATGTATGGCTATGGGAATGGGCATTTAACTTTATAGGAGAAATAAGGAGAAACTGAAAGCCGGGGTTGGGTTATCAAATTTCTACAATTAGACTTCTAATCTAGGTCATTGATTCGTCAATAAGAAGATTATAAAAGAAGGCTTGAGGGTCATTTGGAAAGCAAGTCGGGCATACATTCAGTAAACCGAAGGAAGTCGATTCTGAAGGAATAGAATTCGATTTCAAAGGGAGAGTTGCAGGGCATCGTTGCAAAGGCAGAAGAAGGAGAGGGACTCAACAGTGACAGAGAAGGAAGAGAGAGAGACGCAGAGGGCCACAGAAGGCAGAGCAGTGTGCCCACGCAAAGTGACGCAGTCCAATGCAGGGACTGTGCAGAGAATCACGCAAAGTGATGCAGAGGGAGATAGTGGGTCTTCTGGGTGTCAGGAATTCTCTAGAAGGAACCGGAGAATCTATCTCAGGTGTTTTCTAAAGAAATCTACCAGTCTATTTCTTGTAAAGAATTCATTGCTGAAGAATAATAATATAAACCCTCATCTACTGCATCGGTTTTCCTGCATTGGGTTTTTCCAAGGACAATTGTCCAAAAATAAGTGTACATGTCATTGTTTCTTATGCTTATATTTCTTACTATTCCTTTCTCTGCATATACATAAGTGAATGTTGCAGTAGTATTTATTTTGAAATTTACTAGAAGAATCCTGTAAATAACTTATTGAAATAATAAGTAGGAGAAATAAATCTATCACTGTAGAAAGATTTTCTGGATTGAAATTTTCACATGGTATCAGAGCTAGAGATAAGTAACAGGAGCAGAGAACCGATGATTGAACGTAAAACAGACATTATTGCAGCAGCTAGGAAGGGTTCGCGCAGTTCTCTAGAGAAGAACGGAAGCATGGAAGAACAGATGGATCACGATGTTTTTGTTATGGCATCCAGATTGGAAGAAGAATTTGCTTGTGTCAAGTTGTGCTTCTTCTGAGATCTAGTACATTGACAGTGGGGCTTCTGCTCACATGACGGGAGTGCAAGAATGTTTCTCAAACTACCAAGAAGAGAAGATGAACTTTAAAATCACCATGGGCAATAAGGCAAAATGTACCCCTATTGGAAGAGGTACCATAGTATTTCAAACAGAAGTTGGTAATAAACTTCGAGCCACTAATGTACTGCATGCGCCTAGTTTAGGGATGAACTTACTCTCGGTGTCGCAACTTCAAAACAAAGGTTATGACGTTTACTTCTTTGGCAATAGAGTATACATCAAACACCCAAGTTGGAAGAAGAAAGCACAAATCGGAGTCAGGAGCAATAAACTCTACAAGTCACAGCTCGAATCCCCAACGGCACTAATAGGCAGTATTGATGAGACGGACTTGAATGAGCTATGGCATAGGAGAATGGGGCACTTGCATCATGGGGCGTTAAGGATTTTCAAGAGGACTGTCACAGGAGTTCCATAACTGAGCACCAAGCGAGACGATGTCTACAAAGAATGCATATGAGGAAAGTATGCCAAGGCAACATACCGTAGAAGCAGCAATAGGGCTAAGAGTGTGTTGAGCCTAATACACTCAGACATCTGTAGGCCAATGTCCATTAGAGCTCTTAGTGGTGCCGAGTATTTCGTTACCTTCATTGATGACCATTCCATGAAAACTTGGATCTACTTTCTGAAGACATAGGACTAAGTCTTTGGCCGATTCAAGGAGTTTAAAGCTCTGGTAGAGTATCTGACAGGAAAGCGGATCAAGACATTGCATTCAGACAATGGTGAAGAATACACGGATAAAAACTTCACAGAGTTTTGTGCAAGGAAAGGCATCAGAAGAGAGTGGACTGCTCCATATAATTCGGAGCAAAATGGTATTGCAAAACGAAAGAACAGAACTATTGTCAAAGCTGCAAGGGCAATGTTGTACGATCAAGACATGCCCAAATTTTTGTGGGTTGAAGCTTGTAATAGAGTTGTTTACGTACACAACATGATTCCTCATAATGCATTGGGTAAGATCACTCCAGAAAGTGTCTTCACTACCAGCAAGCCTGAAATGAGCCACTTTAGGATCTTTGGCAGTGCAACATATTGTCATGTGCCTGAAGAGAAGAGGAAGAAGCTGGATAAGGATACGGAAAAGGGATATTTGGTGGGATATAGTGAGAACACAAAGGCTTACCGTATATACATTCCTGAGAGCAGGAAGATTGTGGTACAGCAGGATGTGAAATTTATTGAGGAGAGGGCCTTCAGAAAATCTTGGGAGATGCCTTTTGCTCTGCAATCTGAGGATGATCCATTGGTCCAGCCATAACGACCGACGGAGGGTAATATGAGTGCCTCTCCAAGGCATGGGGATCCAAGGGATACATCTCCCGAGGACTTGCAGGAATGAGAGCAGGTGGATCCACCCACTACCAGTGGTAAGACGAGCAGGGAATTGTGACAGATTCTGAGGGATGCAAAAGAGTTTGTTGGAGCCCCCCGAAATGAGAAGAGGCAACACAGACAACCTGAAAGGTACCAAGCTTTGGTTGCGCAGGTTGGAGAGTCATCTATTTTTCGGGAGGAAACTCAACACCAGGTTTGGGTCGACGCAATGGTGGAGGAGTACAGCTCCATCATAACGAATGATGTCGGGAAGTGGTTCCCAAGCCTCAGGACAGATCAATTGTAGGTTCAAGATGGATCTACAAGATCAAATATGATGCAGATGGCAGAGTTGAGAAATTTAAGGCTAGGTTTGTGGCTAAGGGGTACGCTCAAAATGAAGGGATAGATTATGAAGAGACCTTCGCCCCTGTAGCCCAATATACTTCTATTAGATCCATGATATCCCTTGCTACGCAGATGGGATGGGAGATTCACCAGATGGACATCAAGACTGCGTTCTTGAATGGGGTGATAGAGGAAGAAGTATACATTGAACAACGAGAGGGGTTTGAGACGCATGAACAGAAAACTCATGTGTGCAGGCTCAAGAGGGCCTTGTATGGATTGAAGCAAGCCCCTAGAGCTTGGTATGGTCGAATTGATAGCTACTTGCAAAAAATGGGATTTGTCAAGAATGATGCAAATCCCAATCTCTACTATCTGAGGGTAACATATGAGCCTCTTATACTAGTGCTATATGTAGATGATCTATTCCTAACAGGATCATCTAGGCTCATCAAGGACTGCAAGGAGAATTTAGCTACGGAATTGGACATGAAGGATTTGGGGCTAATGCATTATTTTCTGGGGTTGGAAGTTTGGTAGCAAAAGGGTGAGATCTTCCTTGGGCAAGGAAGATATACTACAGAAGTTCTGAAAAAGTTTTAGATGGAGGACTATAGACCCATGGCTACTCCAATGATTATCAACTGGAAGAAAATTGACACGTCCGAAGATGATGAGACTGATCCTACTTTATATAGGCAGCTTATAGGTTCTCCGATGTATCTAGTAAACACTAGACCAGACATCTGTTATGCTATCAATACCCTCAGTCAGTTCATGGTGGAACCTAGGAGGGCTCATTGAGTAGCAGCCAAACACGTTCTTAGATACTTACAAGGAACATTGAACCTTGGACTGAAATACACCAGAGGAAATGACATCAGGTTGAGTGGGTTCACTAATGCAAATTGGGTTGGGAAACTAGTAGATCGGAAAAGTACTAGTGGGTACTGTTTCAGTGTTGGATCGGGGATGACCTCCTGGTGCAGCAGGAAACAGAAATTTGTGGCCCTGAGCTCCGCAGAAGCTAAATATATGGCAGCTAGCACGGCTTCATGTGAGGCCATATGGCTTCAGAAATTTCTTGTGAACTAACTCAAGGAGAAGATGGAGGCAACCAACATTCTTTGTGATACTCAGAGTTGCATCGAGCTCTTTGAGAATCCTGTGTTTCATGATCGGTCGAAGCACATTGACATCACGTGTCATTTCATCAGAGACTGTGTCCAAAGGGGAGTTGTACAATTGGAGTACACTCCTACAGGAGAACAAGTGGCAAATATCCTCACGAAAACTCTGGGAAAGAACAAGTTTGTCTATTTTAGAGAAAGATGGGGATGATCAAGAATCCATTTCAGTAGCAGGGATGGATAGGTTCAGGATTCAGAGGGAGCTGCAATACAGATGAGGCAGTGACAATGATAGAGTCATGGGCAACAGGTGAGGGGCAGTAGCCAGGTATCTATGAAAATTTCTTAATCTAAGAAACCCTATTGCTAACCATTGATTTACTTCTCCTACTTGATTAATCATACAAGTTATTAATCTGAATATTCAGAAAAACAGCGAAGTAAGCACAAATAGCAGCCTACACATACAAACCATTTACTAAAAAGCATGCTCATATGACAAAGTGATACAGATTTTTCAGACAAATGTCCCTAGAAAAACCCAATGCGGGAAAACCGGTGCATCTAGCTCTAGAGGGTTTTATTATTAAGCAGATTCTAAATACAACAATTTATGGGCACCAGACATGGTTGGCCCTACAGAGAAAATCACAGCAACTATACCTCTTTCACTTGGAGACAGAAAATATGGTTGATTCATACCCTCAAACGGGATTTATAGAACTCGAGCCCTTTCTGGCCCACCAGAGACCCTAGCGTTGCTCCTCAGCCCTCTACGGCAGCCTTACTAGCCTGTGTCAGCCAATGTGCTACTCTGGAAGGGCCTGTGCCACTCCTGAAGGGCTTACGCTACCCCTGCGCTGCCTTGACTAGGCCTGCGTCAGCCCTGCGTGGCTCCTGTTGTCTCTACGTTGCCCCTGATTGGGCTTTGGCGGAACTGCGTAGCACTGGCTGCCTTCTGCGCTGCTGGATATGTTGCCTCTCTGCTGCTATTATATTCTTGGCTTTGGATTCAGAATCCCTCGCCAATACTGCCCCTCATTGCATTGCAAACTCTTCCTGAAATTCTTAGCAAACCATGCCCTAGAATTTCAGCTTAGCTTTAGTGCTCTGCCAATGTGTGTGTTCTCCCACTGACCCCAAGCCCTTCTCTTATACTTTTCTCGTTGGCAAACCAACGACTGTGATCTAATCTCTAATCGACAACTAAGATTAAAAGTTGTTTGTTCCACGTCACTTAAGTCATTCTCATCACATGTTTAATTTAATTCACTTTAATCTTTTATTTTTCCTAAGTTAGACTTAGGGTCCTTAATTAAAAGATTAATTATTTGAATATCCCTTAAACCTGATGGAATTCTTCCAAACGCTTTCTGGGTCTTGAAGATCTAATGTACTCCAGCTCCTCCACAAAATTTGGGAGCTAGAGCACATCTGATGCTACCCCAAAATCTCAACACTCCCTCTTAGCGAGGAATGTGCTCTAGCAATACATCAACCCCGAAGTACTACTATGATCTCTGGCATCAGTCTCCGCGTGGATGCTTGGCCTGCTACCCTTCATCATTGCGCTATTGCTACTCTCTGTATTGCTGCCCATGACTCTGCCACATCTGTACTGCAGCTCCCTCTCAAATTGTTGCATCGTGTTGCCCAATGTTGCACTGCAACTCAGTTGTTGAGAAGTAAGCAACTAAAGGACCCCTGCCCAATGACAAACAAGTCAGTCGTGCTACATCTCATCACTAAAGCTCCTTAGGCAACTGCTTTGTGCTATCCTCCTGAAGCCACTGCATTGCTACAGCTCTGCACTACATAAGCATGCCTCCTCTGCGTTGTTGAAGTCCCATCAGCGCCTTTGTGCTGCTGCCTCTGCACTGCGCTACTCCCTCTGCAGCGTCCCAGCCTATGCCATCTACTTCACTTTGATCCTTCTACACCCACTGCTCCAGTCATTCCCGCTACTGTCTTAAGGCTCCCGTAGCACGGATGTGATCCAAGAGTTGGGCTACTCAAGGATCTCGCCATCTCCATCTGTAGCTGCTCTACAGATCAATGTTGCCCCACTTTCGTGGCTCATGAGCACTCATGGCTACATCATCATCACTCCCATCGTCTCCCTTAGCTGTTGCAACCTTAGATTCAGAAGATCCCTTTTCCTTCTTCTTAGGACGATTGTTGGTAAAGTGTCCAAGTTCACCACAATTAAAGCACCAGGCCTTGGATAGGTCCTTCTTCTTCTTCCCTTGCTGCCTCCTTTCCTTTGATGCAAGGGTTGCATCCTCCTCCTCTTCTTTCTTTACTTTGATCGTCTCGTTGTTGCTGCTTTGCCTCTTGGTCGTCCTTCTAATTTCCTCATGTCGGAGGATTGCCCACATATCCGCCCAGGATGGTAACGCTGCCCTGCCCAAGATGCTTTGGACAAATGTTTCCCAATCCACAGTGACTGCATTCAGGGTAGTCCTCACCAAGAGCCCCTCATCTGGATTCCTACCCATGGCAATCAATGGATCCTGGATAGTTTGAAGTCTGAAGAGAAAGGGATCTATCTCCTCTCCCTTTTGCATTTGGAACAACCGCATCCGATTCTCCAGAAGGATTCTTCTTTGGACTGAGCCTCCCTAATACATCGTGTCCAAGGCTACCCACATTTCATTTTCTGAGTTCTTCCCGGCGATATGTGGCATGACGTTGTTTTTGAATTCGTCCATGATCAAACGCTTTGCTCGCGCTTGATTCTCCCTATACTTCTTTAGAGGATCTGCATCGGTTGGCATAGCTAGGACTCTCTCTGCATGGTCCTATTGGGTGTTGAGCCTGATTTTCATCTTGATTCAGAGGTCTTTGTTTCAACCGAATGTATACCCCAAGAAGATTGTACACCCCTCCACGCAGGGGTAATTTCGTAATCAATCTCGGTCGCTCATTGGGCGGATGATCTGACGTTAGAAGTTATGTTTAATATAGGGTTTTTTTGCCCTCGAAGGCAACCCCTCATTTTGTATGAGGGTATTGTATTGCGACTGTGTATTGTATGTGTATTATGAGCAAGAAACAGAAAGGGGGACTGTAAGAGAGAGTAGAGGATATTACAGCGGATCTGTTGTAGGTTGTGTCTCTTCATCTTGCTGGATAATATAAAGGAAGGACTGGTTGTTCGGGGTGGACGTAGCCCAAATTGGGTGAACCACGTATATCTGTGTCTCTCTTGTTTTATATGTTTTCTGTGTTTGTGTTTACGCATATTTTATGTGTTATAATTTTTCTAACAGGTCCTTGATGTTGTACTCATCCAGGACTGTCAGGATCTTGGCCCTCCAGATAACGAAGTTGGACATGTCGTCCAACCTGTCCTCATCTCTCAGTGCATGAGACACCATCTTTGCTCGAATGTGTCAGAACAGATACTCCTCTCCCTCTTTCTGTTGCAACACTCAACAGAAATGTTGGATATGGGTTTCTTGGCGATTAGAAACCCTCTATAGTAGTTGCTCTCTCCGACAACTGATTTCCCTCTCGGAAATCCTTAGCCAAAAAAAACTGAACAGTTCTCTACGATCGCCCTCCTGATCGAACCTCATAATTGTTTGGCGCAAATCTGATGAGCAACTGTTCTTCTCCCACTCTTCGTCAACTTAGCTAGGCAAGATTATGCAACGGCAAAATCTCCACCACACCAGCAACTGCTGAAGATCTAAAGCCCTGCTTCCGGACCACAGCAATACTGCACAGCAACTCAAAACTGGGTTGCGTCTCTCTGGCTGGCCTCTGATTGGCTCAGTGCAGCCTCTGCGTAGTGCAGGCTGCTCCCGCATCCCTCTAGAATGCATTATGTTGTCTCTGCGTCACCCATCTGGGACTGCATCAGTCCCTGCATAGCCTCTACTAGGACTGCGTCCTCCTGATGTTGCGCTACCCTCTCCGGATCTCTACTACTTCAGCTTCTCTCTGTAGCAAAAATTTCTTCAGTCGATTTTGTTGGAGATTCAACTTGATTTGCAATGCTTCGATACCATGTGAAAATTTCTTAATCGAAGAAACCCTACTACTAACCATTGATTTACTTCTCCTACTTGATTAATCATACAAGTTATTAATCTGAATATTTAGAAAAACAATGAAGTAAACACAAATAGCATCCTAGACATACAGATCATTTACTGAATAGGACACTCATATGACAAAGTGACACGGATTTCTGACAAATATCCCCAATGTTCGGGTCCTATAATAATAGGGTTCATAATTTTTTAATTGACTTCGATAGTCTTGTAAATATGTACATACCTTGTTTTCTGCAAGTTGTTTTCCCCTATTTAAAAAATAATAAAAAATTAAAAGAGGGTAAAAGTCCTAAAAGAAATATCAAAGGACTCAGAAAAAAATGGACCCCAAAAGAAAAAGGAGATAAAACTAAGACATGAAAGTGAGCAAGTCAAAATGTCACTACTATTTACTTTCACTGCTAGAATAATGATTATGTGCAGATTGTTCAAAATGCCATAATCCATGATCAGTTAAATAGTTTAATCTTAACTTTTCCTGCTTTGAATTTGATGTTTTAGATAGAGAATAAAGATATGTCAAATTGTTTAAACTTGACAAATCAATAGATAGTTAGAGAATAAATGAGAAGCTCAACAGTTCAATCTGAGCCCTCAATAGATTTATTGCTTTATAAGAAAAATGGATTGAGGGTTGCAAGGTTAAATGCACCCATGCAAATGAAGTAAAAAATGTTAGAATAATGATGGTAAGGTAGAAAGCAATTGTGCAAGACATGTAATAAAGCATCATCGAGCGAGTTATTAATTTCCCCTCCCCCACAATGATCCAGTATTCTAAACCTTCAGTTAAAGAGGCTCAAAGCATTTCTCTGACTTCTTTTGGGACCGGACCCAAGGCTTAGTAACTGAATGGTTAAAAATATTGGATTCCCTTTATAAAATCCATTTTCCTCAGCATATTCACCTTTTTCCAAAACTATAATCCATTTTCCTAAGTAAAACACCTTTTTTGCTTAGTGAAAGTAAAAATCCCTAATTAATTAATTTCATTTTCATCAAAAAACACTCAAAAAACCCACAAAATACATTTTATCCTAAGTTTATATGAAAATCAAAATGGGATAATTTTATGCTAAAAATGCCTATTTACACTTTACTTAGTTTATTTTTATGTATTTTCATACATTTCATTCCATTTCATATTAATTTTCTAACATAAAGTATTAAATCCCTTATAAAACCCCTTCCCGTGTATATTTATTAAATCCATTATTTAAATATCCCAAAAAAACCCATTTATTTAACATTAACCTATGGTTTATATTCCCCATGTGTTGAAATATAAACCACGCCCTTTCCCCATAGGTTAAACATCTCTTATATATTAATCTCGCTCCCAATGGTTTTAAAACACACGTAAATGTTTTATTTACCATATAATATATGCACCACCAATCAAATAATACATTGGTTTTAATTAAAAAAACAAAGGTTTTTAACATTAGAACTATCCTGCCACAACATACAAAACCCCGGACCCCATGCCCCACTGCCGATCAACTCCAAAGCTAATCCTCACCATTCGCATAAACGATCTCAGATCCAACGACCGCAAATACATATTGCATTTTAAACTGCGCGATTAAAACCCATTTCAAACTTTGCGAAATGGGTGGTTTAGCACCCTTCTCTCTCCTCCGCGCGGCGACATTTCATTGGATCGCATTCAATCCAGCAAAACCATATACCGCTCAAATCACATACGATAACCGCCTATGGTTTTTTTCCCCAGCGCCAAACCGCCTCCACTCTGATATGACTTGCATTTAATGTTAATCCTACATTAAACCTAAAAACCTTATAAACCTTCGTATTGCACTGTCAAAGCCCTTCTTTGCATTCTTTCTGTGCATTCATACTCCCGATTGAAGAAAAGAAGACTCATTCATTGTTTTACGCCCAGAGACCCTGAACAGCCATTGCAGTTGTTATTAAAACAACTGGAAGTGCCCAATTCGACTTCCAAAGACCTTCAAAGCGATCAGAAGCCTGTTTTGCGCCTCAAAACCTGTTTGAAAGACCTAATACCTGCACAAATAGGTATTTTCGAAGAAAACAAACCTGTTATTATTTGAAAAGGAATTCCTGAAAGAATTAAGCCCAGTAAAGCCTATTTACCCAAAGAAAGACCTTGTAGTTGCCTGAAAAGAACGAATTCCCTGTCAAAAATTTGATAAAACCTTCAATACTGTAAACTGGTTTTAAATTAAAATTGAATTTATTTTCAGTCTTTGTGGACCTTATAAAACTTCGAATTTGCCCAGAAATCCTTTGCAGGTAACCTCAATCCTTCCATGCCTAATTTGAACAAATTTCAGTCCAATATTTACTGAAAAAAAACCAAACTAAACCCTTGTTTCTTATTTCTAAACCTGAAAGAGTCTAAAATCAAGTTTAAAGCCAAAATTGACGAGTTAAATTCAAGGAAAAGCTAGTTTTTGCCTACTTTTATCCAAAGAACCTCTGCCAAAATCAAAAACAATTCTGTAAACAATTTAAACTTACAGAAGAGTCCAAAAAAGTCCAAATATAGAGTTTTCCATCATCCAGAAAGTCTAAAAGATGTCAAAATCAAATCCAGCCATGTCCTCCAAGACTACAATTATTGTAAATCCTCTACAACCTCCTGTTCTAGACATTGAACATACACCTTTAGCAAATGTGGATTATAAAATAGGAGATCCAGTTGTTGAATTCAATTTGTTAGACCTTCACTGCTGGAGTTTTGAAAAGTCATTGGATCAAGTTGAAGAAGTCCAAATTTGGGAGTCAAACCTACCCAAATATGTTGTTCCACTCACCCATCAATGTCCAATGGTTATTAGGTTATGTCAGACCCATTATTCTCCTGAACATAGAGCAATTGTAAATGCAAATAAATAAGTCTTGTTCACAATTACTGCTGAGTCAATAAATCAAATGCTACAGATCAAACCTGATCCTAAAGTTGTTCCCTTATCAATTGAAGCACTCACAAAGCTTTACATTGGTCTTGACTTTCCCAAAAGGTTCCAAATTTTCCAAGTATTCATGCCTTTACATGTTGAAATTCCACACATCAATCCCCCTTACTCTACTTCAAAATTTCCATAAGGATCTAGGCATGTCATATTCATGTAGGGTATTTTACAGATGAGCATACAAATGAGTCCATCCTAGGTTTTCTATCTACCTTTGCACAAGGACAGCCTCCTTCTGTCATTTTCAATTATGTTGAATATATAGCTGATAATATCCATGATCAGCTTGTTAAATTGCCAACTAAAGGAGTATTTAGGTATACATCCTTTCTGTTCCATATGTTCTTATATTTCCAAGCAGACAAGTTTCCAATTACACTTCAGAAACTTGATATTGAAGAGAACCCACTTTCAGTCATATTTTGGACTTCTTTGATCAGAAAAGAGTCCACAATGTTCACTTATGCAAAGTTTACAGATTACTTTATTCATCCATTGATAAACATATTAACAAATACAGTCCAGCCAAGAATCAGTGATGAAATAAAGAAAGTTCTATAGCTATCAGAGCAAACAAAAATTGGAGATTGGTACTTATATCAGAACTATACAGAAATCAGAGTTTTTGGATTCAATCTGTTACCCTATAAACTTCCTAAGTATGTGCCAATGAGAATTTTTGCCTTGGAGTATATCAAGCAAATCCTAAATTCTGATTCTATCAACTTCCTAGCAGCTAAGAAGAAAACTCAATTTAAGTTGAAAAATCAAATAGGGCCCTTCATTTGTAATCATAGATATGCAGCATTAGAAGCAGCAAAACAGTTACTGGAGTACAAATTTGAGTTTAGCTTCTTATGGAATCATGACCCTCAAGGAATTCTCCGCAAAATGAGGGTTAAAAGCAAACTGACACCTTATATTCATGACAAAAGACCAAAGAATGAAAAGTATGCTAATCAAATAGTGGTTAGAAAACACCTTGATTGAAGCAGTAATACAGGGTGATACTAGTCACACCTTGAAAGCTATAAATCAAGGAGAGAAAGCCACTAAGAGAGGCAGAGAAGAAGGTAATTACACTGATGAGACAGCCACTGAGACTCGGTTTAAAATCAGGTATAACAAAAAGCCTAAGCTCAATTCAGTTGATAAAAACAAAGAGACCATAGAAGTTGAAGATACAGATGTTCCAGAGACAAACAAAAATGCAGCTACAGTCATTACAAATGAGTCAGCAACAGAGATTTTAAATGAAGAACATTCTGATAATTTCAATACACAGGTAATTGAAAAGCAACAGAGTATGGAGGCATCCTCCTCACATACAGCAGAAGATAAAGATCTTGATATCAGAGATAAATATAAGCAGATTAAGACAAAGAATGAAGAAATCAAAAATGAGATTTATTCTCAATATTTGAAGCAAACACCAGGTATCCAAAACAGATTTCTTTCTGCTTTTGATTATTCAAACAAGAAGTTGATTATGTCAGTACTTCAACCAACAATTCTAGACTCCCAAGACAGTGGCAGATTACAAGAAAGTTGATCTTGAAGTGCCAACAGAAAGTATCCATGCACTAGATCAAATAGAATTTCACAGGCAAGCTTTTGAGATGTTATATTCTACCATTACTACAAAGGCCATGAGTGTTCACAAGCTTCATAATACCATAATAAACATGAGAGATCAAATGAAGGTTGATAAGGCTTCCTCATATGCTAAAGATCTTAGGATTAAGTCTTTAGAAGAGTTGGTTATTCAAGTAGGATATGATCCTGCCAATGTCAAAGCTGCAGACCAGTTAGTGAAGAAAAAGAATGAGGATATTGTAGCACTAAGGAAACAGCTCAAGCTTCCACCAACTGAACATCCACAAGCCAAAGAAATAGTGCAAGAGCAAAGCCAGAAAGATGATATGATGAATTTAATTCTACAATTAACAAGACAAATAAAAGAAATGAAAATCCAAATGGACAAGCTTGTCCATGAAAGAGAAACTACAAAAGCACAGGAAACTCCTACAGTAATTCCCATAGTTACTACAGTTGTGCCTTCAACTCTTGCAGAAGAGTTGGCACCCAAAGTACCAATGGTTACTACAGTGCCAGTGACCTCATCTACTACTTCATCTACAAAGTCATCTACATCAACAGTGCATCCAACAGATGAGGCTAGTAAACTAATTAAGGCCATGGAGGAAATGTCACTTCAAACCAATTAGATCAACAGATTGAAGAAAGTAATTGAAAATCTTGAAGACACCAAGAAGCTAGCCCAAATCAATGCTAAAACTCATGAACAAAGGGTTAACAGGTTAAATACTGAGTTAAAATATCTACAAAAGGACTTAACCTTGAAAGAGCCAATGTCTTATGTGAAGAATAGTTATGGAGTAAAATCATTGAAGCCATCAATGATGTTTGGCCATCAATCCAGGTAATATATGAGCAAAGGGATTTACTGAAGGCAGCACAAGCAGAAATTCAGAAAACAAAAGATGAGCTAGGTGACAAACCTGAACAGGCCCTAGAATTAATCAAATTTCTCAACAACAAGAACAAGCAAGAACTTGAAGAAATAGAAATTACTGATAGAACAGAGACAATCCTTGAGATAAGGAAAGTCGTTTCAAAGAAGAATTTAATGAAGCCGTTAGAGGAAAAATGTGAAAACATGAACATAGCCATAACCAAGTTTATGTTTAAGTTTGAAAATTTGAGGCAAAGAGGTTTGCCTAACATTCTGGTCATTAATGATAAACTCATGCCACAGGAGGACTACAACAAAAGATTAGAGATTATGCAAAAGAACAAGTTAACAAAACAGAAGGGCAAGGAATTCCTATAGGGAAGGTTTTACGTAGAAGTTTTAAAGACTTGTTTTTTCTTCAGCATGAGATAAAACACCTTTTTGTTATAAAACCAACATTTTCCAGATACACTGAGGCAAATGAGAACTTTAGGAAGCTGAAAAAGATAAAAATTCTTGATGATGAAGCTTGGATATCACTCACTAACTTACTGTAGATGTCAAATTGCAGATAAAAGGATAACACAGTTTGCTGATTTTTTCACAGTCAAAACAAAATTTTTTACAGCAGTAAGGCAGTTTTGACAGAGTTTAAAGAGTATCAGAGGTAAAGAGTATAAGATAAAGAAGATAATATTTCAAAATAGATTTGAAATATCTGTGCCAGCAAAGAGGACAAGGCAGCCAACTGCACCAATTCCAATACAGTTTTCTATTTTATTTGGATAAATAGGACAGTTTGCTGATTTGTTAAGCAGTTGTCACTATTTTGTTGTAAAAGATATTTATTTTTCCTTAGATAATTCTTAGAAGTATTCTAGGATATTTTGTAAACATTTTTGTATATATACTTCATCTTTTGAAGTATGAGTGTGGAATAAATCGCTGAAAATTTCTATAGTCATTTTTGTTGCACTTGAAGGCTTTTTGTTGCAAGTTCGAGTAGCAGACTGGATCAAATCATCTAGCATCATATTTTATGATTCATGTGATGAGCCATTGAAGTAAACTACTTTCTACTGTCTTTGTTTATCTTCTTATGTTTACATGCATCCATATATGTTCTCTAAATTTGAATGATAAATCAGGAGTATTATTACAGGATTTGTTAAAAGCAAGCTGTCTTTAACTGTTTATCATTTCTATGTTTTCTGCTGATTTCCAGAGTAGAGAACCCTTAATTGCTCCCTCATTCGAATGACCCCTGTCTACTCCTTCCTTATCCGGATCAAAGAATCCTTCATTGCTCTTTATCCTGATCAAACCACTTCACCAAACAACCTTCCAAGATCTTCAAAGACTTGTCTATCTTGCCCTGACAACATTTGACTTTCTGACCTTGATCCTAGTTTTGTCTGCTTGACTTTTGACTCCTTAGCCCAATGGACAAACAGATCTCCCACTATCCATCTCATTAAGTGATTTTTACAGCCAAACCAAACCAAACCAAACCAATTTGCACATCATAACTAGCATAATATCAGATAATTAAAACAAAATTAAATCTTAAAGAGAGAGCCCTCTCTGAACCCTAGGAAGGCTAGATCCTAGAGTTTAAAAGTTGGTCTGTGGTTACCTCTAATATTCTTAGAATTTAAATCAAAAATCTCACAATTTTAAAATTATTAGTGACAACACCCGGAAAAACCCAATGCGGGAAAACCAGTGCAGCTAGCTCTGGAGGGTTTTATTATTAAGCAGATTCTGAATACAACAATTTCTGGGCACCAAACATGGTTGGCCCTACAGAGAAAATCACAGCAACTATACCTCTTTCCCTCGGAGACAGAAAATATGGTTGATTCACACCCTCAAATGGGACTTACAGAACTCGAGCCCTTTCTAGCCCACCGGAAACCCCAGCGCTGCTCCTTAGCCTTCCTGGCCTGCGTCAGCCTCTGCGCTGCTTTGGAAGTGCCTACATCACCCCTGAAGGGCTTACGCTACCCCTGCATTTCCCTGACTGGGCTAACGTCAGCCCTGCGTGGCTTCTGCTGCCTTTGCGCTACCCTAACTGGGCTCTAGTTGGACTACGTAGCACTGGCTGCCTTCTGCGCTACTAGATATGCTGCCTCTCTGTTATTGTTGTATTCTTGGCCTTGGATTCAGAATCCCTCGCCAATACTGCCCCTCGCTGCATTGCAAACTCTTCCTGAAATTCTTAGCAAACCACGCCCTAGAATTTCAGCTTAGCTTCAGTGCTCTGCCAATGTGTGTGTTCTCCAACTAAACCCAAGCCCTTCTCTTATACTTTTCTCGTTGCCAAACCAATGGTCGTGATCTAATCTCTAATCGAGGGCTAAGATTAGAAGTAGCTTGATCCGCATCACTTAAGTCATTCTCATCACATGTTTTATTTAATTCACTTTAATCTTTTAATTTTCCTAAGTTAGACTTAGGGTCCTTAATTAAAAGATTAATTATTTGAATATCTCTTAAACTTGATGGAATTCTTCCAAACGCTTTCTGGGTCTTGGATATCTCATGTACTCTAGCTCCACAAAATTTGGGAGCTAGAGCACATATGATGCTACCCCAAAATCTCAACATTTAACATTGAAGCATGTCCTACTACCTGATGTGAAACTTGAGCTAAGTCAACCTATCACATCCAACCATGCTCTGACGACCCTATTCCTGATCATCCAACAATGTCATATCATACCAGTTAAGGCTCTCGGTAGTACCTAAAGAATCACTCTTCCTCACCACTTGCTCCCTCTCAACAACTGACATTGATCCTATATCAAAGATCCCCTCGGATATACCCACTTGTTATCCCAGCTACTTGTATGACCGCCCCTATATGATGTCAAGCACTACAACTGGATCCAAAGTCGCTCGCTCCGAATATAGAAGCACTTGTCCATCTCAGAATAAAACTCTATATCCAACATCCTCCAAAGTTGATACTGAGAGCACATGTACCATCAACTCTGGAACAAATAACATCCTTGTCAACTCTGGCAATCCTCCCGACACTAGGAGGAATCTGACACATCCAACCCCCTTCACTACATGCTTGGTACTAGTCCTACCAAACACACTACAATTTGAGCTTGTCTCTGAAACACTGCAGAATACTAACCTCATTCCCATCATGTGGTTGGACCCTCTACTGTCCACGAACCATAACCCATTGCCCTCATACACAATAGTATTGTTGTCAGAAACACAGGAAACTAGAGAAAATTTCTTCTCAAATTTCTCCGTAAAGTCATCAATCTTAATTGATGTTTATGCAGCCACCTAATCCTCCTCCTCCTTGTATGGACACCAGCGTGCACAATGACCAATCTTGTGACATGCAAAGTACTTCACTTTGCCCATGTCCTTCATGGAAGTAGATCCCCCACTTCCCTTTACTTTACATTTTCCCTTTACAACAACAACAAAATTCTCCTCATCATCCTTACCATGATGTTGGCCTGCAGCTTTGGATCGTCTCCTTGCCTCTTCTTGTACAAAATCATCCCATAATCTATCCCAACTGGGAAAATTATCCTGTGCAACAATCCCATCAACAAAGGCATCCCACTTCGAAGGAAAGCCACTTAACGTTGATCTGACCAACCCTTCACTATCAATAGTTTCCCCCGTTGCTACCAAATCATCTCTAATTTGAGTGATCATAGCTAAGCTATGATGCAACTATATCAGTTTCATACATCTTGACGTTTCTCAATTTCTCCTTCAACACCATCTTCTTGTTTTGGTTTGTATTCTAGTACAACTTGGTCAAGGATGCCCACATCTAATAAGCATACTTCTTCCCCATCACATGAGGTATAACATGGTCTTTTATGGAGTCCATGATTATTCTCTTGGCCTTCATGTTCTTCTTATTAAATTCAGCCTACTGCGGAGGATCTGCAAGAATTGGGACGGTGTTTTCCACAATGTCTCACAACTCCTCAAATAACAAAACAATTTTCTCCTTCAATGGGATGAAATTTCCTGCCCCTCCAACTTGTTCTCGTAACGTAGCCCAGTAGCAATCTTTGGCAACTTGACCTACAATAATTTTCTCACCTCCTGCACGTTGCCCGAAACATCTTCCACTCTTCCCAAAGTTGCTCGGAGCCTTCTTGTTCCCTACTCGGAAATCGCAAATGCTGCCCAGACACTTCAATAATCTAGCAACAAAAAAAAATTAATGCTTGTACCTCTGCATTGCCCTGTCACAGGCTGTGTCAGTTGCCGCCGACAAATCCCTTCACCTACGCAGCATTGATTCGACCCCTAATTGGATCTCCTTTGTTGTCACCGCTCTGGGCTCTGCGATATTAGCTTTGGCTATATGTGAATTTCCTTACAACGCTTCACTGACTTTCCCAACGACTTACCTGCTCAAATCGCTAATCGCAATGGCTCATCCACCCTGTTCCTGTCTTGTCTACTTATGCTCAACAGACAAAAACCTGCGTTGTAGTTGCACTGGTCAGCCTTTCTGCAATGGTGGTTGTCTCGACCCAACAAATCTTTGCCCACATCGACTAGCACCTAACCTATAGGCTTCGAGCTTCTTTGCCCGATCCAAGTTTCCTCAAGCCCATGCGACCTCTAATTCGTCCACATTTCTTGCCCCACGATCGTGCGTTGTTGTCCATGCCCACCGATTCCAAACTCCACCTATCCCTAATCGTGCTCAGTCGTTGCCCTTTCGCCCTGCCACTGCAATTGGCCACTCAGCCTACCTTTGACCTCCTCTGCAACTCCTTGACTCTGCATACTGCTGGTCAGTTTGCCTGCTACAATGTCCCCCTATGTTGTATTTTATCTGTCGATCTCCAAACTCCGTCACTCGCGACCAAAAATCCCGGCCTGATCTGCTTTGTCATGCTTGTGCTTGGCCAACCCTATTGTGGTGTTGCATTGGCTGGCTAGTCCGTTGTTTGGTTATGGTTGCTGTTAAATTTGGACAACTAGGTCCAAACTCCATCTTGTGATGCTCAGATGAAGATTCCAATATTTGTATTGGATTCCTCTTTCGGAGAGATGTAAAATCGATATAACATTGATTTTAATCTGATGAGCAGAACATTTATTTTGAATTTATTATTTATAATAAATTTAAGTGCAGGTCGGCCTTAAGGTTTTACACCCCCAACAGATGTGTCACACACCTCAATGATGGATATAAATACAGTGAACGTTGGAGAGCTTTTCACTCATCTCATCACACATCTTCTTCTTGATTATCTACAAGCATTTGAGAAGCAGTTTCATCTCCCACGTGAGAAGAAGGACGAAATCTACTGCAGCTAAAGGACGAAATCTACCGCAGCAAATTTTCTGCAGTTAGGGTTTCTGGGAAAGTTTGACCAGCGTTGACTTTGGTCAATGCATGGTTCGTTTGAGCTGAAATTTTATGGAGAATTCGATTTTTGTAGGCCATACTCATTGGCACAAAAATCGAGGTCAAAAGATCGACCGAAGTTGGAGCTGCGTTGACTTCTTGTTGCTGCCCTGCGTTGACTTTTTCTGGACTGTGTTGACTTTTCTAGGGTTGACTTTGAGTTGACTAGATAATTGATTTGAGGACTGTTGTGACACATTTTGGGTTGGCCGACCAAGAAGACTTTGCTGGTTGAAGCATCCTGCTGATCGCCGTAACGCACCAACACATTCTCCTGTTTCTGGTTTGTCTTCTATGGATCCACTGGTATGTTCTATCAGCGTTTTACTTAACTATTTATGTGATTGTTGTTATAAAAGTAAAATTGCATCAAGCATAGAACATCTACAAAAATTTACATGGGATCAGAGCTGAGGTGAAGACAAGCCCTAACTTATAGCAATCACCAACTGAGAAAAATGAGTTCCACAAGTTATAGCTTCAAGGAGGATGACAAGCTGACTGGAAGGGATGACTTCCATGCTTGGAAGATGATATTAGTTCTCAAATTGGAAGACCATGATCTCATGGACTATGTACTGGGTAAGATACAAGAACCTCCATCCACTGCTACTGCTGCTGCTAAAACCAAGTATAAGAAGGGGGAGTTCAAAGCAAAGCTAATGATCAGGGAATCCATACATAAAAGTCTGGTTGCCTACATATCTGATCTAGGCACATCCAAGGAGATGTATGATAAGCTGATACAAATGTTCAAAGTAAACAATGCAAACCAAGTGCTATTCTTCAAGAATCAATTGAAGAATCTGAAGAAAAACAGGGATGAGTCTGTCCAAACATACTTTCTGAAATTGACCGAGATCAGCAACAATCTGCTGGCTATTGAGGAGACAATAGCCGATCGTGAGATGGTACTCATCGCACTTGGAGGGCTCCCATATGAATGGCAAGTATTCAACACTACCATTCTCAATAATAATACAATTCCTAACTTTGACGAGCTACTGTCAAGATGCATGTAAGAAGAGACAAGAATGAAGGAATACGAAAATGATAGAAATACTGCCTACGCTGCTCATTCTAGAAAGAAGAACTCTGGTGGTCCTAAGAACAAAGGAAGAGCAAGGGCCCAAGGAAAGAAGGGCAAGTGTTTCACTTGTCATAGGCCTGGTCACTATGCTAGAGAATGTCCTTTCAAGAAGGATTCTCCCGATAGTGATGACAACAACAACAACCGAAGGAATGGAAATCAAAGAAACGACAAGTCCAAAGGAAAGAGGAAGGCTCCCTCTGGCGGAAACAATCAACCTTTCAAAAGGTCTGGAAACTCCAGGTATGAGGAGTCAAATGTTGTTGATAAAAGAGATGAATACATTCTTGTATCTGCCCTCTCTGCTTCATCCCTGCCCGACACTATGGATGTCTGGCTGATAGATAGTGGTGCCTCAAGACACATCACTGGGTTCAAGGAAGCACTCTCTGACATGGTTGAGAAGGATACTAATCTGGAAATTATCCTTGGAGATAATGCCACATATCCCGTGAAAGGGACAAGGACTGTGACCCTCCACTTGTCTCAAGGACAAGTCCTACATTTGCAGGATGTACTCTATGTACCAAAATTGAAGAAAAACCTTGTGTCTATATCAGCCATCGAAGACAAAGGCTTCAATGTGGCATTCACTAATGGAAAGGTGCGCATGTGGAAGAAGAATCTCAAGGAAGCTATCGTGATTGGTTTTAGAGTTGAAACACTCTACCAGGTTGAAGGAAGTCCACTAGGAGCTATGACATGTGATACTATCCGACAAACTGAAATATGGCACCGAAGGTTTGGACACCTTCATTACAAGGCCCTTCCCGAAGCAAGGAAGGTGGTGACAGGGATGCTCGATTTTGGAAATAATCATGAAGGTGTATGTAAGGGTTGTGCCGAAGGAAAGCATACAAGGGGACCTTTCCCCTCAAGTGTCACAAAGACATCTGATATTTTGCAACTGGTCCATTCTTACCTATCTGGTATGCTACCCGTAACATCCCTGGGAGGATGTTCTTACTATATGACATTGATTGATGACTTCTCCCGCAAAACCTGGATATACTTCTAGAAGAAGAAGGATGAGGCTTTCATGTGGTTCCGTACCTTCAAAACCTTGGTGGAAAATATGAAAGGGAAGAAGATCAAGATTTTGAGGACCGACAATGGCACTAAATATGAGTCAAATGAGTTCAAGGACTTTTGCAGAGAAGCTGGCATTAAGAGGGAGACTACTGCCTATACTCCTGAGCAGAATGGCGTTGTTGAACAAAATAACAGGACCATTGTGGAAGCTGCCCGTGCCATGCTATCTGACCAGGATCTACCGAAGTTTCTGTGGGGAGAAGCTGCGAATACTGCTGTATACATTCAAAACTGATGCCCTCATTCCGCCCTGGACTCCAAAACTCCCGAAGAGGTTTTCACCAGTAAGAAACCTGACGTCTCACATTTTAGAATTTTTGGATGTCCTGTTTATTTTCATGTGCCAAAAGAAAAGAGAAGTTGGATGCTTCCGGGAAGAAAGAAATGTTTGTGGGCTACAGCGAAACCTCTAAGGCCTATAGAGTCTATGTACCTGGTCAAAGGGAAGTAGAAATATGCCATGATGTCACTTTTGACGAAGATGCTTCCCTGAAGAAAGTAGTAGATCTTCCGAGATCTGAGGAAAATCATGACGCAAGGCCTGGAAATCAGGAAGAACCGCAGGATGAGACAATGCCTGATGTTGAAGGACCAATGGACCCAATAGATCCATCTCCTTCACTGAGAAAGAGACCAGCATGGCTCAGGGACACTCTCGAAGATGCCGAGGGACATGCTGCCCCGAGGGGGACATTCCGAGAAAGCAAGAAGTCGTGTAGATACCAAGGGTATCTGGTTGCCATGAGTACTATTGTACAATCTGAACCTGGATCTTTTGAAGAAGCCGTAAAGCATCAAGTCTGGAAGGATGTTATGCACGAAGAATATGAGTCCATAATGAAGAATGATGTCCGGGATATGGTATAGCGAGGCGCGGTAAGGCTCAATCATATAGGAATTGATGAGCAGGTCGCGGATATTCTCACTAAGCCCCTAGGGAAGGTCAAGTTCCTAACCTTCAATGAGAATCTTAGTATCGTGGAACGACCCTATGGTGTGGGTCCTGTTGGACGATGAGCTCTGGGAGCTCTGGGGGGCTTTGGGGATAGCTTCTTGGAGCTATAAGCACTCACGAGGCTAGGCTTGCCAAACCTTGTGGTGCTTCTGCCCCACCGTTATGATGTTTGAGTTGGTTCACCTCTCATTATCTGTGCCCCGTATGCATCCTACCCATTGAGTTCAGGGCTCATGGGAAGTACCTCTCATTTGGCCAATGAGATGGGAAAAGCTAGAGACTAGTAGTAAAGACTGATGGACGCATCAGAGATTGTTGTACTCTCTATCTAGGATGGCACGATCCAACCACTTGATCTGGGATCAAGTCTAGTGAGGTCTCGGACCTCCGCCTGACTTCGGGTCAGATGAACCAACTTCGGGTTGGTTGGAGACTCTTTGTGAGTCTGATAGAGGTTTCGGACCTCTGGGCTGAATTTGTCAGACGGGGGATGATGTCTTTGTGACTGACCCACTTCTGTTCTGAAATAAAGAGGCCAGCAAAGCAAGTTACAACGGGATGACGCACGATGTTTGATTGCACTGGTGGATGGAGTTCTCCCTAGTTGAGAGGGAGTGTTAAATTTGGACAACTAGGTCCAAACTCCATCTTGTGATGCTCGGATGAAGATTCCAATATTTGTATTGGATTCCTCTTTCGGAGAGGTGTAAAATCGATATAAAATTGATTTTAATCTGATGAGCAGAACATTTATTTTGAATTTATTATTTATAATAAATTTAAGTGCAGGTCGGCCTTAAGGTTTTACACCCCCAACGGATGTGTCACACACCTCAATGATGGATATAAATACAGTCAACGTTGGAGAGCTTTTCACTCATCTCATCCACACACTTCTCATTATCTACAAGCATTTGAGAAGCAGTTTCATCTCCCACGTGAGAAGAAGGACGAAATCCACTGCAGCTAAAGGACGAAATTTACCGCAGCAAATTTTCTGCAGTTAGGGTTTCTGGGCAAGTTTGACCAGCATTGACTTTGGTCAACGCATGGTCCGTTTGAGCTGAAATTTTGTGGAGAATTCGATTTTTGTAGGTCGTACTCATTGGCACAAAAATCGAGGTCAAAAGATTGACCGAAGTTGGAGCTGCATTGACTTTCTTGTTGTTGCCCTGCGTTGACTTTTTCTGGACTGCGTTGACTTTTCTGGGGTTGACTTTGAGTTGACTGGATAATTGATTTGAGGACTGTTGTGACACATTTTGGGTTGGCCGACCAAGAAGACTTTGCTGGTTGAAGCATCCTGCTGATCGCCGTAACACACCAACACATTCCCCTGTTTCTGGTTTGTCTTCTATAGATCCACTGGTATGTTCTATCAGCATTTTATTTAACTATTTATGTGATTGTTGTTATAAAAGTAAAATTGCATCAAGCATAGAACATCTACAAAAATTTACAGTTGCCGACCCTCGCGGCTGTTGTTGGCGACTGGTGGGTTGTCGGCCACACACTATGGCATCACGTTCTTTTTATTTTTTTTACTCTTTAAAAAAAAAAAATTAAGCCCCCTTTTTTATTTCCACCCTTTTTTCATCATAATTTTTTTTATTTTTCCTCAACTTAAAAAAATGCCCATTAGAAAGAAAAAAAATCTCATTCGTATGATCCCAGCCACCCTGGCTCCGGTGATCTGATACAAGTAACAAACCCACACCTGTAATTCCGACATCGATTCAAAGTTTTAGCTCTAATACCCTGTTAGACTTTCTGAACCCAGCACCCGGTATTCTGTTCCCAACAATTATTAACGAAACGAATGCACGACCAGATTCCTAACACAAATAAATATAGCGGAAGCAAAAAAATTACTTGATCTAACTGACACATATAAATGGATTTCTACCCAATCAACAGTTCTTCATTAACAAATTAATCACAAAACCTACATGGGCTTCCATACAAAAGATAATAGCCCAACTAAGAAAATACAAAATTAATCACCATCCTCACTACATTCTCTCGGAGCCAACACATGCTCACTAAGAAGCATCTCTCAATCTTGTGCTACTATTGTGTCTTCTCCTCACCTTAGCCTTGCTTTTATAACTTTACATTGATCCAAAACCCTAACCCTAATCTCAAAGTATGGACGGTCGAGATTAGATCTCACCTCACTTGAGATCGATGGCTAAGATTAAAGCTTAATCATTAAAGTAAATAATTTACTTTATCTAAGTTTTTATCACTGAAACAGGAATCGGCGAGTCTGCCGATTAACCGCGATTTAAAGTCTGCTGGGTCACCAAATGAGCAGAGTTGCCTCTGCACGAGTCAAACTCGCATTGACCAAGTTTGACTCGTGGTCAACGCGAGTTTGACTCACGATTTGGCGATTATGCCTGACTTCTACAACTAAGGCGATTTAACTTGGCTTATTTTTAGGCTGTCGCTATGTGGTTTATCTTTTTGTTCGCTTGTCGCTATGTTGTGGTTTCATTCGCTACGGTTTCATTTTGCTGCATGGTTTTATTCGCTATGTTGTGGTTGCCATTGTGTGGTTTTATTCACTATGGGTTTTAACTTTTTATTCGCTGTGTGGTTTATGCATTGTGTGTCGCTGACACTGTGGTTTCATAACTTTCAATCGACCACTGCTCGTCGTGGTTTCATTCGACCACGCACCGCTCGCTCATCGTGGTTTCATTGGAGTCTGGACGCAATCGCACTAGCATTGTCGCCATTGTGGGGATTGGAATCCGGACGCAGACGCACTGAATCACGGACATTGCTGCAGCCCAAAGGATCAAGGTTTCTTATTTTAAGTTTTAACAAAATATTATTATGTTTGATAAATAGTCAGTTTGATCATAGTTGGCATTCAAAGGTATTAATTCAATTCTCAAACAGTAAATTTTAAACTTTAAACTACATCGCCTCCCAAACCTATCTCTCGTTAGCCCACATGTATATGGTACAACCTATAAATAATAATGTGTACTATGTAGATGTGTTTCTCTCGTATTGTCTAGAAAGAAATACGGTATACCACTAGTTGGTCAAATTGTCACTTGTAGTTTTTCTTTTGCTGTATTGAAATAAATTTTGATCGTTGTGAATTATTGCTTGAAGTTCATGTTAATTTTTGTAGCATCAAAAAGTGTTTTAAGTCTCAAGCTTTGTAAGGAGACATGGACATCAGTATTCCAAAGAACCCAGAAACCATTTGTGGAAATTCCACTCGGTTCATGTCTTATTTTAATGGAGACCCTAAGTCTAAACTTAGGGAAATTAAATAATTAAAGGGCTTTAATAAGACAGAGTGTGAATCTTCTAGAAAACGAAAATCAAGTCAAGTTTTAATTTAGCCATTGATTAGACTTCCAATCTGGGCCATTGATTCATCAACGAGAAGATTATAAAAGAAGGCTTGAGGGTCATTTGGAAAACAAGCCGAACATACACTCAGTGCCCTAAGCAGAGCAATTCTAAAGGAATAGAATTCGATCTCTGTGGGAGAGTTGTAAGGTGGAGAGTTGCAGAAGCAAAAGGAGGAGGGAGTCAGCAATGACTGAGCTCGAGGACAGAGGAACGCAATGGGTCATAGGAGGCAGCGCAGTGAACCCACGCAGAGCCTATGCAGACTTACGCAGTCCAGTGCAGGGATTGCACAAAGAAACACATAGACAGGCACAGAGAGAAGCAGAGGTTGATCAGGGTGTCAGGAAATTTGTCGAAGGGAGCTGAGAATTCTGTCTCAGGTGTTTTCAGATTTTATCTGCCAATGTATTCCTTGAAAAGATCCATATGCTGAAGAATATCAATAAAACTCTCATCTTCTACATCGGTTTTGCCGCATTGGGTTTTTCCGAGGCATTTGTCTAAAAATAACTATGTACATGTGATTGGTTCTTATGCTTATGTTCTTCATTGTTTACTTCTCTGCATATATAATTGTGAATCTTGCAATAGTATTTATTTCGAAGTTTACTGATAGATTTCTGTAAATAACTTATTGAAGTAATAAGTAGGAGAAATAAATCTATCACTGCAACTGTAGATTTTCAGATTGAAAATTTCACATGGTATCAGAGCCAGAGATGAGTAACAAGAACGAAGAATCGACAAGTGAACAGAAATCTGACATTTCGACAGCAGCTCAGAGGGGTTCATGCAGTTCTCCAGAGAGGGAAAGAAGCATGTTAGAATAGATGGATCACGATGTTTCTGTTCTGGCATCCAGACTTGAAAAAGAATTTGCTTATGTGTCAAGCACTGCTTCTCTAGAAGTCTGGCACATTGACAGTGTGGAGCTTCTGCTCATATGACAGGAGTGCAGGAATATTTTTCCAACTACTGAGAGGAGCAGATGAATTTTAAAATAACCATGGGGAATAAAGCAAAATGTACCCCTATTGGAAGAGGTACCATAGTATTTCAGACCAAGGTCGGAAATAAGCTTTGGGCCACTAATGTACTGCATGTGCCCAGACTGGGAATGAACTTGCTCTCAGTGTCTCAACTTCAAAACCGAGGTTATGACGTTTACTTTATTGGCAACAAGGTTTATGTCAAACATCCCAGTTGGAAGAAGAAAACACAGATCGGAGTAAGGAGAAACAAACTTTATAAGTTGCAGCTCGAATCACCGATGGCACTAATTGGCAGCGTTGATGAAATAGACCTGAGTAATCTATGGCACAGAAGAATGGGAGATTTGCATCATGGAGCCTTAAAAATTCTCAAGAAAACTGTCACAAGGGTTCTGATACTGAGCACCAAGTGGGACGATGTCTGCAGAGGGTTCGTACTAGGTAAATATGCCAAGGCAGCTTATCCAAGAAGCAGCAATAGGGACAAGAGTGTATTGGGTCTGATACACTCAGATATATGTGGACCAATGTCCACTAGAGCTCTTAGTGGTGCCGAGTATTTCGTCACCTTTATTGATGACCATTCCAGGAAAATCTGAATCTACTTTTTGAAGACCAAGGACAAAGTCTTCAATCGGTTTAAAGAGTTTAAAGCTTTGGTAGAAAATCTGACAAGAAAGCGGATCAAGATACTGCGTTCAGACAATGGTGGTGAATACATAGACAAGGAATTCACTGGGTTTTGCGCAAGGAAAGGAATCAGAAGAGAGTAGACAACTCCATATAATCTGGAGCAGAATGGTGTGGAAAAAAGGAAAAACAGGGTTGTTGTCGAAGCTGCAAGGGCGATGTTGTATGATCAAGACATGCCCAAATTTTTGTGGGCTGAAGCTTGTAATACAGTCGTCTATGTTCAGAATAGGATCCCTCATGCTGCATTGGGAAAGGTCACGTCGAAAAGTGTCTTCACTGGCAGTAACCATGAAGTGATTCACTTTAGGATCTTCGGCAGTACAGCCTACTGTCATGTGCCCAGTGAGAAGAAGAAGAAGTTGGATATGACTGCGGAAAAGGGGTATCTGGTGGGATACAATGAGAATGCAAAGGCGTATTGCATCTATATTCCTGAGAGCAGGAAAGTTGTGGTGCAGAGGGATGTGAAATTCTTGGAGGAGAAGGACTTCAGAAGATCCCACGAGTTGCCTTCTGCTACGCAGTCTGAGGAGGATCTGCTAGTTCAACCTCAACAACCGACAGTAGATAATTTAGTTGCCTCTCCAAGGCATGAGGATCCAAGGGACATTTCTCTCGAGGACTTGCAGGAGGGAGAGCAGGTAAATCCACCCACTACCAGTGGGAGAACGAGCAGGGAACTACGACAAATTCGGAGGAATGCAGAAGACTTTTTCGAAGTCCCCCAAAATGAGAAGAGACAACGTAAGCAACCTGAAAGGTATCAAACCTTAGTTGCACAGGTTGGGGAACCTTCTAGATTTCGTGGAAGCAGCTCAACACCACGTGTGGGTAAATTCAATGGTGGAAGAGTACAGTTTGTTCATGACAAATGATGTCTGGGAAGTGGTCTCCAGGCCTCATGAGAGTTCAATTGTAGGATCAAGATGGATCTACAAGGCCAACTATGTTGCAGATGGCAGCATTGAGAAATTTAAAGCCAGGTTTGTAGTTAAGGGGTATGCTCAGAAGGAAGGGATAGATTATGAAGAAATCTTCGCCCCAGTAGCCAGATATACCTCTATTAGATACGTGATATCCCTTGTTGTGCAGATGGGATGGGAGATTCACTGGATGGACGTCAAGACTGTGTTTCCGAATGGGGAGATAGAAGAAGAGGTGTATATTGAACAATCAGAGGGCTTCGAGACGCATGATCAGAAGACCCATGTGTGCAGACTTAAGAAAGCCTTGTATGGACTAAAGCAAGCTCCTAGAGCCTGGTATGGTCGAATTGACAGCTACTTGCAAAAGATGGGATTCGTCAAGAGTGACACAAATCCCAATCTCTACAATCTGAGGGTAGGGAGTGAGCCCCTGATATTGGTTTTATATGTAGATGATCTATTTCTGACAGGATCATCGAGGCTCATCAAAAACTGCAAGGAGAATTTGGATATAGAATTCGACATGAAGGATCTCAGGCTGATGCACTATTTTCTGGGGTTGGAAGTTTGGCAGCAGAAGGGGGAGATCTTTCTTGGTCAAAGAAGATATACTACATAGATTCTGAAGAGATTTCAGATGGAAGATTGTAGACCCATGACGACTCCAATGATCACCAACTAGAAGAAAATCAACACGTCCGAAGATGGTGAGGCTGATCCTACTCTATATAGGCAGCTCATAGGATCTTTGATGTATCTGATAAACACAAGGCTAGACATTTGTTATGCTGTAAATACTCTCAGTCAGTTCATTGTAGAACCTAAGAGGGCTCATTGGGCAACAGCCAAGCATGTTCTCAGGTACCTTCAAGGAACAGTCGAGCTTGGAATGAAGTACACTCGTAGCAGTGATGTCAGGTTGAGTGGGTTCATCAACGCAGATTGGGCTGGGAGTCTACTAGATTGGAAGAGTACCAGTGGGTATTGTCTCAGTCTAGGATCAGGAATGACTTCCTAGTGTAGCAGGAAACAGAAATCTATGGTACTGCACAACCTCGTGTGAGGCCATATGGCTTCAAAAACTGCTTGTGAACCTACTAAAAGAGAAAATGGAATCGACCAGTAATTTATGTGATAATCAGAGTTGCAATAAGCTCTCTGAAAATCATATGTTTCATGGTCGGTCGAAGCACATTGACATCAGGTGTCACTTCATCAGGGACTGTGTCCAACGAGGAGTTGTACAGTTGCAATACACTCCAACAAGAGAACAAGTGGCAGACATTCTCATGAAGGCTCTACGGAAGACTAAGTTTGTCTACTTCAGAGAGAAGATGGGGATGATTAGGAATCCATTCCAGTAGCAGGAATGGATAGGATCCGGATTCAGAGGGAGTTGCAGTACAGATGTAGCAGTGACAGTGGCAGTGTCATGGGCAGTAGTAGAGAAGGAAGCAGCGCAACAGATGAGGGGCAGCATCCAGAGATCGGCAACACAGAGGATGCTTCCAAAGCATAGCAGCATGCAGCAGGCATCTTGCTGGAACACTTTCCTCGCTAAGAGGGAGTGTTGATTTTTGTAGAATCAGAAAGTGTTCTAAGTCTCAAACTTTGTAAGGAGACATGCACATCAGTATTCCAAAGAACCCATAAAACGTTTGAGGAAATTCCACTCAATTCATGTCTTATTAAAATAATTAATTATTTTAATGGAGACCCTAAATCTAAACGTAGGGAAATTAAATAATTACAGGGTATTAATCAGTGTTGCGAACATCGCGATTTTATCTCGAAATCACGATTTTTTGCCCTAGTCGGTGTTTTCCGATTTTTTCAAATATTTTGATGGTATCTTAATTTTGTCGATTTTTGCCGATTTTATCCTGATGCCGATATTTGCAACATTGGTATTAATAAGACAGAGTGTGAATCTTCTAGAAAACAAAGATCAAGTCAAGCTTTAATCTTAGTCATTGATTAGACTTCTAATTTGGTTCATTGATTCATCAACGAGAAGATTATAAAATAAGGCTTGAGGGTCATTTGGAAAACAAGTCGGGCATACACTCAGTACCCGAAGGAGATCAATTCTGAAGAAATAGAATTCGATCTCAGTGGGAGAGTTGCAGGGCGGAGAGTTGCAGAAGCAGAAGGAGGGAATCAACAGTGACTGAGCTCGAGGACAAAGGGACGTAGTGGGTCACAGGAAGCAATGCAGAGCTGCAACGCAATGAACCCACGCAGAGCCTACGTAGACTTACGTAGTCCAGCACAGGGACTGCGCAAAGAAACACGCAGACAAACACAAAGAGAAGCAGAGGTTGATCAGGGTGCCTGGAAATTTTTCGGGAGAAGCCAAGAATTTTGTCTCGAGTGTTTTCAAATTTTATCTGCCAGTGTATTCCTTGTAAAGATTCATTTACTGAAGAATATTAATAAAACCCTCATCTGCTGCACCGGTTTTCTCGCATTGGGTTTTTTCGGGGACATTTGTCCAAAAATAACTGTGTACATGTGATTGGCTCTTATGCTTATGGTCTTCACCATTTACTTCTCTGCATATATAATTATGAATGTTGCAGTAGTATTTATTTCGAAGTTTATTGATAGATTTCTGTAAATAACTTATCCTCAGAAAAATAAATCAACCACACACAGAAAATAGACACGTTGATTTTTGGTGAACTTGACCCTGGAAAAACCCCCTACAACTCTTAGGGAAAACTAGTTCGAAAGCTTCTCTTTATTTTATGAATATTGCTTTTACAGTGAAACAGAAAAACACAGTAACAATTCCAACAACCAAATTTACGGACTTATCTCGATTTTCGTGCTGGCACACCACCTCGAAAATTGTGCCAAATCAGCAACTTGCAATACAGAAATTATTATAGCATTAATGACAACAATAAATGTTGTACAGCCACCTCGAAAAACATGTATGGTATTGTATGGACTGTATGGATTTGTATAGCAGCCCTCCTCGAAATTTGTGCCCAGAAATAGCCTTGAAATCAGCGCTGAAGCTGTTGTCCTTTTTCTCAGTTTTTGTGCAAAAAAATTAGCAACACTTCTCGATTTTTGTGCCCAGACTTCTGACTCAAACTTCGTACTAATGTTGTTGCCCTCTTCCTCGATTTTGGTGCCTCCCTTTCTTGGAAACAGTGCCTCTCTCCTGCTATACGAATTTCTGCCTTGAGATTTGTGCCAATAAACGCTACTATACTTTTTGCTGAATCTCCTCACTGTTGCTCTCTTTCTTCTCACTGCTCAAAAAATCTCCTTAGCTTTCTCTTCTCTCTCAATCTGCTCATGAAAGAATGAATGACCTTTTCCCACATTTTCCTCCTTTAACCTAACCCTAAGTGACTTTTGGGGATTCCCTAAATCTAATGGCTGAGAAAGCTTTAGATCTACGGCTGAGATTAAATGCTCATTTAAATCTCACTTTCTATTTTTTAATTCACCCCACTTTAATAAAGAACCACTTGGTCATTTATTTCCAAAGTCACTTTTCACTTTCCAATTTCACATTGACTTTATTAAAGTCACTTTAAAATTAGGCTTTAGTGACTTTATTACTTAAAGTCACTTCTAAATTAGATTTGACTTTATAACTTTATAAAGTCACTTTAGGAGAAAAATTAAATTCTTTTGAACAATTTTCCATAGGCCAAAGATCAAAGCCTTAGGGAACCACCTGTCCTCCGGTAACCAAATTTCAACACTCCCTCTTACCGAGGAAGGTGTTCCTCACCACACCCATCTTATCTCTGAAGCAGACATGCTTGTCCCGTGGTAAGGCCTTGGTAAGAATATCTGCAACCTGCTCATCAGTGGGAATATACTCCAGCTTTACAGCTCCCTTCTGAACATAGTCTCTGATGAAGTGATATTTGATGCCGATATGCTTTGACCTGTCATGAAATACTGGATTCTCCGTGAGTTTAACACAACTTTGATTATAACAGTATATCACTGAAGGTCTCAATGGCTGACCAAATAACCCAAACAACATCTTGTGAAGCCAGATGGCCTCACAACTAGCTAGACTGGCTGCCATGTACTCTGCTTCCGCTGAACTCAATGCTACTGACTACTACTTTCGGCTGAACCACAACACCACAGTCGAACCCAACCCAAAACAACACCCTGAAGTGCTCTTCCTATCAAAAGCACAACCTGCCCAATCTCACTCCATTCCCCTACCTATAATCTAGACCATACTCCACTGTCCCCTGCAAGTACTGCAAAATGTGTTTTGCAGCAACCCAATGAACCCTCCTAAGCTCACACATGAACTGGCTCATCGTGTTGACTATAAAACATATATATGGTCTAGTGTTCACCAAATACATCAAGGAACCAATCAATTGTCTATACAATATGGGGTCCACCAACTCAGAATCTGAAGCATGAAGCTTCTTCCAGTTGGTGATCATCGGTATCAACATGGGTCTACAATCCTCCATGTGGAATCTGCCAAGGATGTCCACAATATACTTCCCCTGCCCTAGGAAGAAATGCCCCTCCTCCTGCCACACCTCCAAATCCAAAAAGTAATGCATCAAGCCAATGTCCTTCATCTCAAACTCTGATGCAAGATCTCTCTTGCAGTGCTCTATGAGTCTCTCTGCACCCGTAATGACCAAGTCATCCACATACAACACCAGAATGAGAGGCTCCTCAACTATCACAATAAAGTAAAGGTTCAGATTTGCATCGCTCTTTGTGAAGCCCATCTCCTGCAAGTATGTATCTATCCTAGAGTACCAAGCTCTGGGAGCTTGCTTCAAGCAATAAAGGGCCTTCTTCAGTCTGCACACATGGGACTCCTTCCCATGCACCTCAAAGCCCTACGGTTGCTCAATGTACACCTCCTCCTGTATGAAGCCATTGAGAAATGCGGTCTTCACATCCATCTAGTAGATCTTCCAACCCATCTCTGCTGTTATCGATATGATGGAGCGAATTGAAGTATATCGAGCCACGGGAGCGAAGGTCTCCTCATAATCAACTCTCTCGATCTGGGAGAACCCTCTAGCCACAAACCTTGCCTTGAATTTCTCAATGCTCCCATCTACAGCATGCTTTACCTTGTAAAGCCATCTGGAAGTAACCACAGATTCGCCCTCAGGCCTCGGCACCACCTCCCAAACATCATTCTTCATGATAGAAGTATACTCCTCCTGCATGGCCTCCCTCCAGACCTGCTGGCTCGCTGCCTCCTCATAGCTAGAAGGCTCAGAGTCAACGATGTTGGCAACCATTGCCAAATAGCTATAGAACCTCTCAAGTGGTGTGCTCTCTCTGACAGGCCTCTTAGGCCCAACAATAGATGTGGCCTCTCCCAAGGTATCTTGAAGCCACTTGGGCTTCCTCTTATCTAAGCACACTTCTCCCACTGGAGAATGAAACAACTCCTCCTCATCATTAGGAGCCTGAACTCTTGACTGTCTGTCCGTTGTCCTCCTACCTAAACCTGAACCTGTAGACGCTGAAGTACCATGTGAACTGCTCTACGAACTGCTCTGCATCCTGCACAAAGTGCCACCCCTCTGACTCTGCGAACCACTACTCACTGATGGACCTGACACCATAATCGATGTACCTCTGGATTCTCCTGATCCCTGCCCACTGGATCCCTATGCCTGACTTAGCTGCTCCTGAGGGTCTGGCTGATCCAGATACTGTAACTTCCGTGACCTCCTAAAAGCCCTGTCTTCCTCAAACTTCACATCCCGCCTGACAACAACTCTCCTCTGTGCGGGAATATAAATCCGAAAGGCCTTCGAGGTCTCACTCTAGCCCACAAAGACACCCTTCTCTACGGTGGGCTCTAGTTTGGTCCTCTTCTCCTTGGGTACATAGAAGTATGCAATACACCCAAAGATACGACGATGACCAACATCAAGCTTCTTCCCAGAAAAAGCCTCCTCCGGAGTCACATGCCCCAAGGCACGATGCAGACTTCTGTTCTGCAAATATACAGCAGTGTTGCAAGCCTCTGCCCACAAAAACAATGGTAACCCCTGATCATGTAGCATGGCTTTGGCAACCCCAACGATGGATCTATTCTTCCTCTCCGCAACCCCGTTCTACTGGGGGTTGTAAGGAACTATGAACTCCCTCCTAATGCTTGCCTCCGCACAATACTCAACAAACTCACCAAGGGTGTACTCTCCTCCATTGTCCGACCTCAGGGACTTGATCTTCCGAACTGTTTGAGTCTCCACAAGAACTCTGAACTCCTAAAACCGCTTGAAGACCTCGCTCTTGGTCTTCAAGAAATAAATCCAGGTCCTCCTGGAGTGATCATCAATGAATAAAACATAATACTCATATCCACTCAAGGAAACATGAGACATCTGACCACTCACATCGGAATGAATCAAATCAAGTATCCCAATCGATCTATTATCACTGTTGGGAAAAGGGGATTTGGCAAACTTGCCCATAGCGCATCCTTTGCATGTATCAAAGTGATCAATACAGAAATCTGGCACACCTATAGTGATCTCCCGCAATGTCCTCAAGGCTCCATAATACATGTGCCCCATCCTACGGTGCCAAATCTCGCACAGCTCTGAACTGCTAGCTCTGTTATCGGTACTACTTCTCAATGCCAAAAGCGGCTGAAATGCAAACTTGTACACCTTTGCATGGCATACACCAATCACTCTAGCTGAATCAGCTGGAGCGTCCTTGGGATATATCAACACCTGTCCTCTCCCGAACAATATCTCATATCCTCTGTCCTCCAATGCTGAGACGGATATGAGGTTCTTCCTCATCCCTGGCTCATATAGAACATTTGACACCTTCAAGGGAGGTTTGGGTTCCCTATCAAATGTCAATGTCCCCACACCGACTGCTCTAACAACACTGTCATCTCCGAGTACTACCTCTATATTAGTGCCACTCTTTGAACGTACTGAGAAGTACTCACGGACTCTTGTCATATGACGTGAAGCCCCACTGTCAACATACCAGATACCTGAAGATGCTCTGCTAGTGGAGGGAAATGCACACTCTCTCTCAACCTCCGTGGCAAGTGATCCTGTACTAGTGGACTCACAAGCAATGAACCCAAACTCCCGGTCAAAGCTATCCGTAAAGTCCTCTATCTCTGTTGATGCTGCCATGCTCTGGTTCTTCCCCTTCTTCTTCTTCTCCGAACACACAACCGCATAGTGTCTCATCTTCATACAATTCCAACACTTCACCTTGGAATAGTCCTTCTGCGTGTTCCCCTGTTTACCATTACCTTTGCCTTTGCCCCCACCAACACTTGTGGAAGCTTGCTTCTTTCCCTTGCCTTTCTTGCCTCCTGCCAACAGTGCTACATCCTCATCCTGCTCAACTGGTTTAGCTGCCCCAAGCTAGCTCTTTCTGATTTATGTCTATATGCAATCATCCCAGAACCTCTCCCAAGAGGGAAGGGTCTCATGTGCACAAACCCCATCAGCAAAATTCAACCATGAACTGGGAAGGCCATTCACTGCAATCCGCACCAACTCAGTGGGTGGAATGACCTCTCGAACTGCTGCCAATGCATCTCTCACATTAGTAATCTTTGTGAGATATTCAGTTGCACTATTAGTCTTACCCATCTTAATGGTCTTCAGCTTCTCCCTTAGGACCATTTTCCTGCTCTCATTGGTACTCTGGTAGAGATTGGTCAATGTTGTCCACATCTCATGAACATATCTCTTTCCTCTCACATGAGGAATGCAATGGTTTTTTATTCCATCCAGAATCAGTGTCTTACCCTTGTTATTCTTCTTATTAAATGTTGCCAACTGAACAACATCAGCAGGCACATTAACAAGGTGTTGTGCAGTATGCACCATGATGTCCCAGACTTCTCCCTCCTCAAAGATGCTCTGCATTTTTTCCTTCCAAACACTGTAATTACTATGCCCATCCAACCTATCCTCCACCCTCAAGCCCAAAGACATGCTTGCTGTCCTAATAAACTAAAAATAACAATGTTGTAGTAAAGATACTGTTTTTTGTGTGAAAAATCAGCTTGCTATAATTTTTCTTCTTGTTATCCCAAACTGCATTTTTCAGCAAAATACCTCTGATACCATGTAGAAATTTTAGTTGCCAACCCCGGTTTTCAGTTTCTCGTTATTTCCCCCATAAAGTTAAATGTCCATTCCCATAGCCATACATTCAACAAGCTGGAAAAAATAAATATTTTCTGAAAACACAAATTCTCGAAATTTCACAGTGCTGAAATGCAGAAATAAAAACTCAGAAAAATAAATCAGCCACACAGAGAAAATAAACACGCTGATTTTTTGTCAACTTGACCCTGAAAAAACCCCCCATAACTCTTAGGGAAAACTAGTTCGAAAGCTTCTCTTTATTTTCTAAATATTGCTTTTACTGTGGAACAAAAAAACACAGTAAAAATTCTAGCAACCAAATTTACAAACTTATCTCGATTTTCGTGCTTGCACACCACCTCGAAAATTGTGCCAAATCAGCATCTTGCAAAACAGAAATTATTACAGCATTAATGACAACAATAAATGTTGTACGGCCACCTCGAAAAACGTGCCAAAATCAGCGATATGGTACTGTACGGAATTGTACAACAGCCCTCCTCGAAATTTGTGCCCAGAAACAACCTTGAAATCAACGCTGAAGTTGTTGTCCTTTTTCTCAGTTTTTGTGCCAAAAAAATCAGCAACACTTCTCTTCGATTTCTGTGCCCAGATTTATGCCTCAAACTTCGTGCTTAATGTTGCTGCCCTCTTCCTCGATTTTCATGCCTCCCTTTCTTGGAAACAGTGCCTCTCCTATTGTACAAATTTCTACCTCGGGATTTGTGCCGATAAATGTTGCTATACTTTTTGCTGAATCTCCTCACTGCTGCCCTCTTTCTTCTCACTACTCAGAAAATTTCCTTAGCTTTCTCTTCTCCTCTCTCAATCTGCTCATGAAAGAATGAATGAACTTTTCCCTCCTTTTTCTCCTTTAACCTAACCCTAAGTAACTTTTAGAGAATCCCTAAATCTAATGGCTGAGATAGCTTTAAATCTAGGGCTGAAATTAAATGCTCATTTAAATCTCATTTTCTATTTTTTAATTCACCCCACTTTAATAAAGAACCACTTAGTCATTTATTTCCAAAGTCACTTTTCACTTTATAATTTCACATTGACTTTATTAACTTTAAAATTAGACTTTAGTAACTTTATCACTTAATGTCACTTTTGATTAGATTTGACTTTATAACTTTATAAAGTCACTTTAAGAGAAAAAATAAATTCCTTTGGACACTTTTCCCTAGGCCAAAGATCAAAGCCTTAGAGAACCACCTATCCTCCGGTAACCAAATTTCAACACAAAGTTTAAGGGCTAGAGCACACTCGATGCTACCCCAACTACACAAAATCTCAACAAGTTGCAGTGTAACAGTTGACAGCACGATAAAGCAAATTGAGAGGGAGCTGCAGTACGGATGTAGTAGTGACGATGGTAGAGTCATGGGCAACAGTACAGAGAGCAGCAGTAGCGCAGTGATGAAGGGCAGCAAGCCAAGCATCAACACAGAGACCAATACCAGAGATCAAAGCAGTACTTCGGGGTGAAGTGTATTGCTAGAGCACATGCCTCACTAAGAGGGAGTGTTGACATTTTGGAGTGTTGGGGTAGCATCGGATGTGCTCTAGCTCCCAAAATTTGTGGAGGAGCTAGAGTATATGGGATCTCCAAGCCCCAGAAAGCGTTTAGAAGAATTCCATCAGGTTTAAGTTTTATTCCAATAATTAATCTTTTTAATTAAGGACCCCAAGTCTAACTTACGAAAATTAAAAGATTAAAGTGAATTAAATTAAACATGTGATAAGAATGACTTAAGTGACGCGGATCAAGCAGCTTCTAATCTTAGTTGTCGATTAGAGATTATATCACGACCGTTGATGTTTTCCAGGGACATTTTGTGCAAAAATCCTTGTGTGTCACTTTGTCTACAAGCATGTTATTTAGTATTTCATCTGTATGTGTAGGTTGTTTACTACATTTAATTCGATGTTAATTCTGATTATTCAGATTAATAACTTATGTAAGTAGGAGAAGTGAATCAAGATTTAACAGTAGGGTTTCTTAAGTTTAAGAACTTTGCACAACCCCGCCCAAGAAATTCGACTTAGCTTCAGTGCATCCGTTGTGTGTGTGTCCTCCAACTGACCCCAAGCCTTTCCTTTATACTTTTCTCGTTGGGAAACCAACGGCCATGATCTAATATCTAATCAACGGCTAAGGTTAAAAGAATGCTTGATCCACGTCACTTAGAACATTCCATCACGTGTAAATTCATTCACTTTAATTTTAATTTCCAAGTTAGACTTAGTGTCCCCATTAAAAAATTTAATTATTTGAATAACTTTTACACCAGATGGAATTTCTCCAAACGCTTTTTGGGTCTTGGAGATCTTGTGTGTTTCAGCCCCTCCACAAAGTTTTGGAGCTAGAGCACACCTGATGCTACCACAAAATCTCAACACTCCCTCTTAGCGAGGAGTGTGCTCTAGCAATACTTCCACACTAAAGCATTGCCCTGATCTATGGCATCGGTCTTCGCGCTATTGATCTGCTGCCCTCCATCCACTGTGCTGCGAGTTTTTGTATCGCCGCCCATGTCACTATCACTGACACTGCCACATTTGTATTGCAACTCCCTCTCAAATTGTTGCATCATGATGCCTATAGCACAGCCATTGCCAACTGTTGCACTATAACTCAGTTGTTGAGAAGTAAGCAACTGAAGGACAATCACCCAACAACTGATAGACAAGTCAATCGGGCTACATCTCATCATTGAAGCACCCTCCGTTGTTGCTTTGTGTTGTCTCACTGAAGCACTGTGTTGTCTGTTGCACTGCATTGCGTAAGCACTGCCTCTGCGTTGTTGCTTCCACATTGTTGCTGCCTCTCCTCGGCACTGCTCCAGACTTTAGCGCCCCAACACTGCCTCTGCTTCTCCATGATCTTTTGCACCCATTGCTCCAATCATCCTGCTACTGTCTTAAGGCTCCTGTAGCTTGTATGTGATCCAAGAGTTTGGGCACCTCAAGGATCCTACCAGCTCCATTTGTAGGTCACTCCACAGACCTATGTCGCCCCACCTCTTCTCTCGAGGCACATGAGCACTCATGGCCACATCATCCTCACTACCGTTGTTCCCTTGTGCTGTTGTTGCCTTGGAATCAGATGCTTTCGTGTCCTTCCGCTTAGGAAAAGTGTTGGCAAAGTGTCCATGTTCACCACACCTAAAACAACGGACCTTGGAGAGGTCCTTCTTCTTCTTCCCTTGTTGCATCTATCCCTTAAGTTGCAAGGGCTACATCTTCCTCCTCCTCTTTCTTCACCTTGACGCCTTCGTTGCTGCATTGCTTCTTGGTTATCCTCATGATTTCCTCCTGACGGAGGATTGCCCACATGTCCACCCAGGATGGTAGCGCTGCTTTGCCCAAGATACTTTGGACAAATGTCTCCCATTCATCAGTGGCTGCATTCAAGGCAGTGCTCACCATGATCCCTTCATCCGGAGTTGACCCCATGGCAATCAGCTGGTCACAGAAAGTTTGTAGCCTAAAGAGGAAGGGATCGATTTCCTCCCCCTTCTGCATTTGGAACAACCGCTTCTAATTCTCCAGAAGCATCTTCCTCTGGACGGAGCCTCCCTGATACATTGCATTTAGTGTTGTCGACATCTCGTTTGTCGTGTTCTTCCTAGCAATATGTGGTACCACATGATCTTTTACTCCATCCATGATCAAGTGCTTAGCTCGCGCCTGATTCTCATTGAACTTCAAAGGATCAGCGTCGGTTGGAACAACTAGGACATTTTCTGCATGGTTCTGATGTCGTACTCATCCAAGACTGTCAATATTCTAGCTCTCCAGATGACAAAGTTGGACACACCATTCAACCTACCTGATCTCTCAGTCCATGAGAAACCATCTCTGCTCAATCTGTCGAAACACAAACTCTTCTCCCTTTTGCTGCTGCTATACTCAACAAAAGACTGGATCTGAGCTTCTCTCCCTCCGACAAATGATATCCCTCCCAAAAATCCTTCACCAATTCTGACGAATCAGTCCTCTATGATCACTCCTCTTGATCAAACTCAGATTCCTTGGCTAGAGAATCTGCTGAGCGACTGCTCTCCTCCCGCTTTTGTCACCTTTACTAGGAACTGTTATGCACCGACAGTGTAGGAATTTACAGGGTAAGTTCCTTAGATCAAGAACCCAAGGTCACCACTCACATACAAATCACAAATCAGTACACTAGTATAATCACGTGGTTAAAACCCAAAGAGGGAAACAGTCCACGGCCTGAGCCAACGCGGCCACTTCAGGCAATTTATTAATATAAAAGGAAAAGTTACATATGTTTCTCTCATAAACGGTTTGTTAGTATGAATCTTTTGTCGTAAAATACCACTTTAGCTACGCATAACAAATAGCCCTAACATCGATTATGGCTGCCAAATATCTTTAAATCTGCAATCAGATGATCCAAATAATGCTGCACAAATCCAGATCTAAGCATAAAAGACATTAAGCAGATAAAGTAAAATGTGGCTCCATGCATCCAATAGACAAGACAAGAACAATGTATTTGAAAGAATTTTTATATTATATTAAAAGGGGGCACCTGAGAGGAAAACAAGAAAGGTGTTTTCCGGTTCTCCTCAATGGGATGGGTTCTTGAAAGTCCTCAACGTTTCAGATCTAAAATTCCTCTCTCTTGTTGTTGTAGAAAACCCAGACAAACATAGAACTCAATGGGAGCTCACAAGGCAAAAATGGAGAATGTGACCTAGTATAGATCTAGAGTGATCTAATGCAATGGAGGTGACTAATGAATGGGGAAAACCCTTCTATTTATAACAAAATATTAGGGTTATCTAAAACTTGGTGCATGAATAAAATATTATTAATCAAATTCTAGAACCACTCTTTAGGAATATTTTATTATATTTGTTGGAGGGAAAAGGTCTTTTGACTTGGGTCAATTCCTTTATTTATAAACAATAAATAAATAAATGATTTATTTATTATTTTAGGGAGATGGTGGGAATATAATTAAATAAATAATGATTTATTTAATTATTTAAAAAATATTTAGTCAAATTTAACTAGGAATATTATTTAAATAATGATTTGAATAACTTATTCCTAGGAAAAAATTATATAATTAATGATTTATTTAATTAATTTCCTTGTTTTGGGTTAAATGTGACCAGGAAATATAGACAAATATTATTTTACATGGTGAAAGCAATTTTACTTAGGGTAAAATTGGTCTTACATGGTGTACTTGGGTTCATCTAATGATAATGAGTTAGATGACCAAAAAAATGGTGTAACAGATTGCCCCCCAACGTACGAGTGTTAGGAGCAAATCGTATGACTGAAGTACGTTGTAAGAACTCAATCACTAGACATTAAAAGGGAAGTGAGAGAGAGAAATATAAGGTAGTCTAAGGTGCTAAAGGACTAGACCCTAAGGAGACGAGACTTACAGGTGCAACAAGTCTCTATTTTATGAAGTGGTACCTGTGCTAAAGGCGGCAGGGGAGGCATACCTATGCCCGCCGAGACAAAGTACAAAGAATAGGAAGTCCAGTAAACAAGGAACCAAACCATGAAGAATAAGCTGGCTTAAATAGGAGCCAGAAAAATAGAATGATGGATCCCACATACATGTTATGCCTGGAATAACCATCAGGACTTATACAATAAGATTTTAGTACATGAGATACAAATACACCCAAATGCCCCCTACACATGGGGAAGGGCTCGCAAAATCTAACTGATACATGCAAATCAAAGAGGCGCTGCAAGCGGCTGAGGCCAAGATCATCAAATGGGAGGAGCTGCATCAAGGACTGAAATGAAGAAGTCATCCGAGCATGTGGGGGGCTACCTGCAAGGCCACCCCCTCATGAGGGTTGAGACATCTCACACACACCCGGAAATCACCAATAGTTGCTGCTGCATCACTGGAATATCAAGTGTATAGATCAAGATCATGCTAAAAAGAGCTCGAACCAAGGTATATTGCCCCCTAGACCTAGCTTCTAGAGTAAATGAGCTGATGTCGATAGAAGAAGGTCTGCCATAGGTGAGGTAAGAAGCTAATCTCAACTAAGGCACGGGAGAAAATAGTAGAGCGACGAACAGACAGACACTAATGATGATAATGAAATAAGGGATACTGAATAGCAGATGGATGACTTCCCTTGTTAGAGCATAAGGGGCATGAATGGCTTGGCAGCAACTGACACAATATCAGGGAGGATAGGTGACAATGGTACAGAAGGCCATAATGTGCAACACAAGAGAGGGACCAAGTGAGGAAGGATGGAGGACTATAGTGGGAGATAAAGGGGCTCGATATAGACTCCATGACGGATGATGACTCAACTCAGATGCTCTAAACAAGGGCGACTCGATGGTGCTGCCACACAGAAAAGGTCCAATGGGGGACCATAAACACATGAGTAAGATATGGTATCTCATGACGAAAATCTACACGAATAAAGCCAAGTAAAGAGGTAAAGTGGTGCCCCAAGTACAAGCGTTGTAAGTGAATAATTTCGATTAGAAGGAGATATGAAAGGACCCTTCGTGGACAAAATGTGTCCTGGTGAAGTATCCAAACATGAAAAACTAACAGATACCCATTTGAGTGCTTGGTGAGAGCTTTCCAACGGTGCAGACGGTGTGTTAAATGGGGCTACGGTTTGGTCGCAGTGAACGAAAGAAAAAACAGGGTTTTTTCTTCTAATAAGGCATTTTCCCTCCAAAATCATTCATTTGCTTGTGTAGCTGTGGTGAATGTGGAGAGGAGAGAAGGCCCTAAATCTTGCGGCGATCGTAGCAGACAAACCGACCGTTGGAATCGCGATCCGTCAGTTGCAGGTAAGAGGCCTAATCCTACTCTTTGTTTTTGATGGATTGAAAGTTCATATTAGGGGTTTAAATCCCAGTAACTACTCCTACTTCATCATTACAGTCGGGTCGCACTTTTTAGGGCAAAATCTATGACCTGGGACACAGGTTTGGGCCTAAAAAGTGCGACTTGGCCTAGGATTTTTCCAAAAAGTGCAACCTATTAGAGGGGTGTGGTTTCAGTGCTGTTATGGGCTGAGATTCAGTTTTGATGTAAGCAAATGCAGTTTTGTTTATCTGTAGATTGACAAAGATGATGGTTTTGTGCAGATATGGCAGATATACAGATCAAATGGAGAGAGAGAAATCTAGGTACATTATGGATGGAAATCCAAGCGGATCAGGGTGTTCGTCATGCATTGGCTAGGTTTGGGGTTCTGAAATTTGTGGAGAACCCTTTGATGAGGGCTAGTGAGCCATTGTTGGCTCGGATTATCAGTTATTGGGATCCAAACCATGAGGTGTTTATAGTGCAGGGGCACAGGATTGAGTTGACAATCCAGGATCTGTATTTCCTGATTGGTCTCTTGCCATTAGGGATAGTGGGAAATACACAGCCAGTGTTACCGCGAGGGCATAACATCATGGAGTTTGTTGAGCGACATTGTCGACCAAGTGTCCAAGTCAAAGGGACTCAGATATCGATTAGGGATCTTGAGAGGTTGGAGACCCGGGCAGTGGCAGCAGCAATGTTGCGGATCGTCGGCAGCCAGGCGTTCCATCACATCACTGGAGGACAGATGATGATTGTAGAGAGTGTGTTGGGTGGGACCTACTATGGGTGGGCCTAGATGATGTTGGTGTCGGTGAAACGACAGTTGTCGCTATGTAAGCGGCAAGTGAATCATGATTGTGCCTATGGGACGGTATTGTGCTCTTTCTTCTTTGAGAAGATCCCGACCTTACGACCTCGTATACAGTTACCTGATGGGGGTCCGAGAGAGCCCCGGATGCGTCGGTGGGGACGACTACTGTGTAGAGGAGGGGGAGGGGCGGTCGGACGGGTGTTCCGACCAGAGTTCTTCGCCCATTGGGATCAGATCCCATTGTACATAGACGACTATCCCTATAGTGGGATGAGTTATTGGGGAGATCCGGACTTGCCGCTTCCGCCTGGTCGAGTATGGGGGCCTGATGGTAAGTGACAAGCAACTAATCTATTATGTGCATTTTTGAGTTTGTGACTAGTATTCATGGTACTAATCTTTATACTTTTTGGAATGCAGATATAGCTCCGGTAAAACCGGCCGGATATATGGGACGACCTGCAGCAGCAGGAGCTATAGGTGCAAGTGGATCAAGAACGACACAGAACAAGGATATGGCCGCTCTGTTAGAGGACATCCGTCGTAGATGTGAGGGGCTGTTGACCGGTATGTCGGAGCGTGGTTGGCAGGATTTAGACGACCAGTACATAGAGTTATGTATTTGGCTACCCTCGGAATGGCGAGGTATCATGCGACGCATGGCAATGGCCGGTCAGACTGTGCGTGATCTACGAGCTGCGGGAGCAGAGCCGTTGGCTCAAGATCCTCCAGAGAGTGATTAGATGTAGGGCAGGTGGTGCCCCCCAACGTCTATGTAGAGGCAAGTGGTGCCCCCCATTTTTGTAGTTTTGTTTTTCGTAACATGTTATGGGCATGTCATATGTTTCAGAGTAGATGAACTCTAAAAACATGTTATATGATATATATGATTGATATGCAATTTGGTGATGGTGTTAACTGTTATTGTCTTGTGTGTGATAAATGCCAGTCTAGAACATGATTTGCGATTTGATCTACGTAGTGATTTTGACTTCTAGGTATATGGTTGAAAGTAATGAAACTAAATTCACGTATCAAAAGTTTCACTCGTAAATATTGTCTAAACAGGATAGGGTTATGCACACGATAGACACCATTAAGTTGTAAAACAAGAAGCAGGGAATCGACACGAACGGGCAAATGGTGGATGTGATGAGAGAGGGCATCAGCTAATAGACCACGTACGGCATCATATTCGGCTTGATTATTGGTGGCATTACCAATGCAGACCCCATTTGCAAGAACGAGGGTATGCAAGGGGGTAAAGATGGCCCATGCGGCCGAGGCGAGATTCCGAGAATAGCGACTTACCCCATCGGCATACCCAATATAATGCGTGGACGAGAGAGTCGGTGGAATACTGTCACAAGACAAGAAATGGGAGGAAGGAGAATAATGATGCAAGCGTGAGTGTAGGGTAGACATCCAATGACAACTATGGGAGGGAGTAGTCGGGGTAGGAATTCTAGGACTCATAGATCGACTAGAGGGAGATGAATGAGAACTATGGGAGGAAGAGCGGGAACTCATGCTGTGAAGGACATCATAAATACGGATGGTATCATCGTGATTATGGGAAGAAAGGGAAAGGTCGAGGAAACCACATGACGTTGCAAAGCTACCTAAATCATCAGTATGGGAAGAGAGGCGCACATATGGGTCATCAGGGGGAATGACAGAAGAACAAGTAAAAAGATGGTCAAAGCATGAAGAGCCCAAGAATGTTGCTGAAGGGGAATCAAGCAAAACAGATGGAGTGGATTCAGAGGAAATGTACTCTGAGGGTTGTGCAGCTGATGATAGGTATAGGAGAGGGGCAGCAGGTTCCGACATCTCAACATCAGGGGGAGGAATGTCAATGGTAGCATGGGGATCCTCGAGTAGACCTGACGCATATTGAGCAAGGATGGGAGAGGCGAATTGATTTTGTTCAACTTCGTACTCGCGAATGACCTCTAAAGAGGCTCGGTAATGCGTGAGGTGAGGACAATGGTGAGAATAATGGCCATGGACACCACACAGAGCACAGAGTTTGTTGGTGCGAAGAGTCTTTGGGTTCTTGGTTGTGGATGAGGAAGAAACAGAGGTTTCAGGGACCGTAGATTTAGGGAACGCGACTTTAACCATGGGTTGGATACGAGGCAACTCAGGACAAGTATGGGTGGCGTGACCGATACCATCACACAAGGCACAAGGCTTGGTGGGTGGAGGAGAAGTAGGGTCGGGTGCGATGGCCTAGTCCTTGGATGCCCCCTTGCGAGTTTTTCTTTTCTTACATGTAGCTGTCACAGAATGAGGAGGGTCCTGCAAAGGGGCTAGGGGCACTGTAGCGGTGGAAGGAGCGAAGGGAATCGGTTGCACTGGTGTCACAGCAATGTATGGTTTGAGGTGGCCCGGTGGGGTCTTGGCTGGAGGAGTAAGATACCATACTGGTATTCCCAAGGTTAAATTAGGGAGGGAAAGGGTGGCCATGACGGGAACCGAATAGACGCCGGGGGGGGGACCAAGGAAAGGTATCTGACCGGCGGGGTAATGGCCAGGAGGACGGCTCCCATATGGTGGAGACCTGAAGGAACCGAGTCAGGAGGGTAGGGAGGTTCCTGAGTGTGAGGGGGATGGGAAGGTCCCGGCGGGAGAGGTTCAGGCGGCTGAGGCGAAGGGCTAGGAGCAGGGTGCGGCGGACGAGGTTGAGGTTGCTGACTAGCCAAAGCAGGCTGCGAAAGGGCAGCCTGAGATGAGTGCATCATGCAAACATTCGCCAAGCTGGGATCAGATACAGGAGGAGGAGGAGGACCTGAGAAAGTTCCAAGCAATGAGGAGTCTTTGTAGACGCCAGGGAAAACACTGGTCAAAGAATCAACAGTTTGCTTATTGGTGACAATAGAGATGGTGGACTCAGGGGAGGTCTGAGATTTTGGTTCGTGGTATGTCAACTGGTCAATGGTGACAATCTTGCCATTATGAGGGAAAAACATCTTGCGGTGGACTGCGGATGGGACGGCAGACATGGCATAGGTGTAACTACGCCCCAAAAGAATGTTGTTGTCAAGAGGAGCGTCGATAACTTCAATGTCGACACAAACAGTCTTGCTTGCAAGGGTGATAGGGCAGTTACGGAATAGGCCAATGGGCTGGGAGGCATGGCCATCCCACGCACGAAGGGTGATAGTGGAAGGGGCCAGCTCAGGAGATCCGAGTTGCTTCCAAACCGAAGCGGACATCACACAAGTAGATGCCCCCTCATCAATAATACACCGAGCGACATTGGCATTTTGGATTTTGACTGGGATTTGGAAAGCAACAAAAGCAGGAAGGGGAGAATGGTTTGACTGGTGGACATCGAAAACAATTAATTGGTCATCAGCAGGATCTACAGCACCCACGATAGATAGTAGAGCCTTCTTTTGAGAAGGACACGACTGGAAAAGTTCCAATGTTGAAATGGCAGCGAGAGATCGAGCCAGATCATCTACTATGCTGTATGAATGGGTAGCGCGACCAGAGGCAGCATTTCGGCAGAATGGGCCCTTAGGAATTTTGGTATGAACCTTAGCTTGGGGCGGAGGGATTTGCAAGGGACCATTGGGTGTCGACAGAGGCTCTCTAGGACCTGAAGATGGGGACTCGGAGACAGACGGAACGGGAGGCGTGGAGTACTGACGAGACTGAGTTTGAAGGTTAAGGTCGACGGTGAGAGGTTGGTCAGAGGCCATCATGAGAATCTGGTAATCAGAGGAACCAGAAGGGGAAGGTTGAGTGGTTACCGGGGCATGAGGTGGTTGAGTAGCCACGAATCCTTGTTGAGGGAAAGGATCGGTAAACACAGCGGATTGAGAAGTAGCTGTATTGGGAGGGACAGTAGGGGAGGAGTGTTGTCCCCGCACGGTGGCTTGAGACTCCCACATCTGCCGCATTTGTGGTAATAAGGGGCAATCGTGAGTGTAATGACCATAAACACTGCAACACGAACAGAGCTTATTGGTGCGAAGCGACCTGTCTGGCTTGGGCTGAGAGCCCTGTGGCTGGTTGGCAGTGGTAGAGTCAAGACTTGAAGGATTGGATCCACGATTACTAGAAGCGGGTTGATTGCCTTTCCTCTTTCTTTGAGAAGGGAGAAGATTAGTTGCCCCCGGCTGCACAAATACTTACCCGGGAGGGGGTAGGAAGTGCGGGTGCGGGGTGGAGAAGACAAGGGAGTGAGAGGTCCAAATGCTGGAGGAGCTGGGACACCGGGCTATGGGTACGGATAAGGGGTAGGATGGGCAACATTGAGGTAAGCAGGAGTGGGGGTAAAAGGAGGACGCATGTCGTATCCTAGATACATGCTACCTGGAGGGGGGGAAGTGCCGGAGGGGCTAGCCCCTCCTAGAGGGAAACCATAGCCTAGAAGAGGTTGACCAGAGGTATGTGATAGAGCTCCAACGATACCGTCGACAAAGTGAGATGCCCCCGAGGCGTTAGGGCCACTGAGCTTGGGGAGGTCAGGAAGGACAGTATAAACATAACCCGATTGAGTATAGATAAGGTCATACTTCAAGGCTATTTGGAGGGCAGCTTCTTCGGTTTGGGGAAAATGGGATACGACATCTTTGCCAATGGGAGGTAAGAGAGAGCGAAGGAACCAGTCCATATAAACCCGATCTTCAAAGGGGGGAGCGCGACATAAGCTTCGTCTTCGTCGCCATTCCTGGACATAAGCGGAAAGGCGGGTCGAAGAGGATTGGTGAAAAGAAGTCAAGAGTTCAGTACCAGTGTTGTATCGGAGAGGGAGCTGGAAATAAGATAAAAAGGCTTGGGCAATGGTCGCAAAGGTGGTATGGGAAGACGTGGCTTGATCAACATACCATTTAGAAGCTTCGTCAGTAAGCGTGCATTGGAACAATCGAAGACGGATGCAGTCATCGGTGATGGAATTGGAGGAACACCACATGTGGAAAGATCGGATATCGTTGGAGGGATCTTCACTAGCAAGGCCTTCGAACTTGGGAATGTCGGAGGGGAGCTTGGTTGGCATAGCAGGCCAACTGACATTGTGGCGGATAGGATCATTAATCAGCTGATTGAAATCGGGGAGACTGAGGCCGGCCATATAAGGGAGCAAAGGGGCAGTCGAGGTAGGTCCCGTAGTGGTTCCACTAGAAACGGACCCAGTAGTAGAACTGGGGTTGCTGCTGGCAGTAGGTCCTGAAGTAGACATGGTGAAAGTAACAGGGGGAGAACCAGGAGTAGGGGGAGAACCCGAACAATCAGAAGAAGAGTCGAAGTGCGACTCGGGGGAGGACTTACTCGATGACGATGGGAAGGAGGAAGTCGACCAACCAGAAACTGAGGGTGAAGGCCAAGAAGTCTCCGGGACAAACGCCTTGGAGGCGCAATGATGACGGGAAGAAAAAAAAACGGCAAGGGCAGGGAGGTGTAAAAATCAAGATGAAACAAGGGCAGAGAGGTGCAATGTCAATTGATTTTAAAGGCTTTGCCAGGCGGTGTTAACCAGGCTCTTCTTCACTTAGGGTCAGTGTGTGGCGTGCGTTAATTTTAATTGTTTAAACCCAGACGTTTTGAGAGTAAAAGAAAAAATGTGCTACGTAACTGAAAATAAATCTGCAGTAAATAAGATTGAAAGAATAGAAAATTAACAGCTAACAATGCATCAATCTAACCTAAGAAGGCGGGTCTCTCAAAACTAGTCTATAAGAGGGAAAAACTAGGCAAAGCACGCGAAAAAGAGGCCAATAGATCTAAGGTCGGGAGGGACGGGGATCTAAAGAAGAAATTTGCTGAAAAGAGGTGCAGAGAACAGCAAAGAGGCAAAGGCAAGGTTGCTGCTAAAAAGGAGGAGATCAGCTAAAAATAGAAGGGGCCAGGAGGCAGCCCTAGAAATGAACCCAAACAAAACTATATGAGGTGATTTGAAAGGGATAAGAGCTGATCTAAAGGGATCTGAAAATGAGGTATCAGATCTGAAATAAATAAGGCTGAAACTCTGGAAGCTCAGACTTCTCAAACAGCAAAAACTCGCCCACAAAAAGTGGAGGGTACTAGAGCCCTAAGGGGCAAGATTCCCACTTAGTTGAGTGAAACAGATCAGAAACAGGTCTAAACAGGCGGAGACAGAGGCTGGAAAACCCTGACAGAAGCTTCAGACAAACCCAGAAAAAGTGCTGGAAAATTGCAGAAAAAAGTGCAGGTCGCAGGTTCTGACCTGTTTTCAGTCCAGGTCGCAGATTTGGAGCAGAAAAGTGCGACCTCAAGGCCAAGTCGCAGTTTTTGGCCGATAAGTGCGACCTGCAGATCCGGGTCTCTCGGCGGCAGATTTCAGAAAAAGTTGTCGTCGCAGCTGCAGCTGATGTCTGTCACCTGCGCAATAGGGCCAGAAACACACGGAAGTTAAAAATTTTAATGTTTGAGGGTTTTAGAGGTGAAAAGCACCATAAAAATAGGAAAAACATAGAACGGAAGAGAAACCCTAGGATCTGAAACAGCTGGATATGCAGGAATATATAAAACGACAGCGGTCGCAAAATAAAACCCGTGTGGAGTCGCCAATTGTTAGTATGAATCTTTTGTCGTAAAAGACCACTTTAGCTACGCATAACAAATAGCCCTAACATCGATTATGGCTGCCAAATATCTTTAAATCTGCAATCAGGTGATCCAAATAATGCTGCACAAATCCAGATCTAAGCATAAAAGACATTAAGCAGATAAAGTAAAATGTGGCTCCATGCATCCAATAGACAAGACAAGAACAATGTATTTGAAAGAATTTTTATATTATATTAAAAGGGGGCACCTGAGAGGAAAACAAGAAAGGTGTTTTCTGGTTCTCCTCAATGGGATGGGTTCTTGAAAGTCCTCAGCATTTCAGATCTAAAATTCCTCTCTCTTGTTGTTGTAGAAAACCTAGACAAACATAGAACTCAATGGGAGCTCACAAGGCAAAAATGGAGAATGTGACCTAGTATAGATCCAGAGTGATCTAATGCAATGGAGATGACTAATGAATGGGGAAAACCCTTCTATTTATAACAAAATATTAGGGTTATCTAGAACTTGATGTTTGAATAAAATATTATTAATCAGATTCTAGAACCACCCTTTAGGAATATTTTATTATATTTGTTGGAGGGAAAAGGTCTTTTGACTTGGGTCAATTCCTTTATTTATAAGCAATAAATAAATAAATGATTTATTTATTATTTTAGGGAAATGGTGGGAATATAATTAAATAAATAATGATTTATTTAATTATTGAAAAATGATTTAGTCAAATTTAACTAGGAAAATTATTTAAATAATGATTTAAATAACTTATTCCTAGGAAATATTCAAATAAATAATGATTTATTTAATTAATTTCCTTGTTTTGGGTTAAATATGACTAGGAAATATGAACAAATCTTATTTCACATGGTGGAAGCAATTTTACTTAGGGTAAAATTGGTCTTACATGGTGTACTTGGGTTCATCTAATGATAATATGTTAGATGACCAAAAAATGGTGTAACATGGTTACTGGACAAATGACCCTCCATGCTCTTTAAATAAAAATCATGGACCAATCGAGTGTTAAGTCACGGATCAAGTGTCGTTAATACCGAGGAGTGAGATAACCGTCAGATCACTACAAATCGTGACTGTTGGATTATAAGTTACAAATGTACATGGTAAAGAAACACACTTTATCTAACTCTACACTAGACTAAGTTATTCTTAACTATTTCCTATGTGTCAGAATATCCTAACATCCCCCCTTAAGAACTTGGGATAAGATTGAAGGATTTACAAAAGTGACACAATAGGAGCCTATTTCCTATGTGTCGAAATATCCTAACATCCCCCCTTAAGAACAACTTGGGATAGGATTGAAGGATTTACAAAAGTGGCATAATAGGAGAAGGAAGGAGGCATTAGAGCCTATCCCCCCTTAATGACAACTTTCCTGACCTCCAAGCATGGATCGAAGTTTGGTAAACTTCGCTTCTGTGAGAGCCTTTGTAAAGATATCGACTACTTGATCATTGATTGGAAAATATTGCACTTCAAGAACACGATCATGAATGAGCTTTCTGATGAAGTGTATGTGAAGTTCAATGTGTTTCATACCCTAATGTTGAACTGGATCTTGACATAGTTGAATGGCACTCTGATTATCACACCAAAGTGTAGTTGGATGTTGCAAATGAAGACCAAATTCAGACAGGATCTGACGAAGCCACATGGCTTCCTTACTAGCTTCAACTGCACAATGATACTCTGTGTCTGCTGAAGAAAGAGAGATGGCACTTTGTTTCTTACAAGACCAAGTAATAGGTCCTGAACCAAGAGTGAATACATATCCTGCGGTAGACTTTCAATCATCAAGGTCACCAGCCCAATCAGAATCAGTGAAACCAATAAACAATGGAGATGCTCCTGCACTGTAATGAATCTTAAACTGAACTGTACCTCAAATATATCAAAGTATTCTTTTAGCTACTTTCCAGTGACTTTCATGAGGTTGGTGCATAAACCGAGCGACAAGACCAACGGTAAAGGAAAGGTCAGGACAGGTATGGGTTAGATACAGAAGTTTACCAACAAGTTGACGGTATAAGGTAGCATCAACTTCAGGGGTAGTACAAGTGACTGAAAGCTTGACTCTAGATTGAAAGGGAGAAAGGGCTGGCTTACAGTCTTCCATGTGAAAGTGGTGTAGAAGATCACAGGCATACTTGGACTGAGAGAGGGTAATGCCTTTGTTGGATTGCAAGACTTGAAGACCAAGGAAATAATGCAAGTGTCCTAAGTCTATCATTTCAAACTGCTTTTTGAGGTTAGACTTCACATGGTTTATATGGTTTGGATCACTACTAGTAAGGATAAGATCATCAAGATAAAGAACAAGGATGGTGAAGGACTTGCCCACTTTCTTGGTGTAGACAGTGTTGTCAGAATGACACCTAGAAAAGCCATTATTTAAAAGAAATCTATCCATTTTGGCATACCAAGCCCGAGGAGCTTGTTTGAGACCATAAAGAGACTTCCTAAGGCCACAAACAAGGCTAGAGTCATTTTGGATAAAGCCAGGGGGTTGTTCCATGTCGATTTCTTCATGCAAATCTCCATGTAAGAAGGCAGATTTAATATCCATCTGATGGACTTCCCATTTAAAAGAGGCAACAAGGGAAAGAACAAGGCAGATAGAATTCATTTTGGCAACAGGGGAGAAGGTTTCAATATAGGCAATGCCTTCAACTTGTGAAAATCCTTTAGCGAAAAGACGAGCTTTATCTCTATCCACTTTTCCATCTGGTCCAAACTTTGTTTTGTAAACCCATCTGCATCTGACAAGTTTTCTTCCTTTTGGAAGAGGAACAAGATCCCAAGTATCATTCGCCAATAAGGAACGATATTCAGAAATAAAGCCCTGACAGTAATGCGGATGAATGGAGGCACGATCAGGGTTTTGGATCGAGATTTTCACGGAACTTGAGCCAATAAGAGAGGGGCTCTTTGTTTACCGAGAGCAATCTTGTTGTCGATGCGCAAGAGAACCTGCTGCATCCTGAGTAGAGCAGACCCATATTGGAAGTTGCGGAGATAAAGGAACATCTTCAAGAGGTGGAGGAGGATTTTCATCCTCACTATCGTCATATGAACTAGAAGAAATGCTGTCAAAAATAGAAGAGATAGAGAGAGGTGGCACATATGTTGAATCGGGCTATAGGCCAAAGGTGGCACACCCATTGATCTAGGCTCGCAGGCCAATATATTTTCATCAAATTTTACATCTCTTCTAATAATTATATTTTTGGACTTTGGTTGAAGAAGTCTACATCCTTTGACATCTTCAGAATATCCAACAAAAATTCATTTTTCACTCTTAGGTTCTAAGGCTTTATGTTTCACATCTGGAATATGGGCCCAAGCATCACTTCCAAGAACATGAAAGTGACTTACATCTGGTTTGATTGAGCTCCAAGCTTCTTCTAGAGTTATATTCTTTAAAACCTTAGTAGGAGTGCGATTTACTATGTAATTTGCACAGTTAATGGCTTCTGCCCAAAAATTGAGACCAAGTCCTTTAGATTGAAGCATACAATTAGCCATTTCTTTTAAGGTGCAATTCTTCCTTTCAGCTACATCATTTTGTCGTGGAGTATATGGAACAGTATGTTGCAATTGAATGCCATGCTCAGTGCAGAAGTTGATAAATTTGGTGTTAACATATTCTCCTCCATTGTCTGATCTTAACTTAAGAATTTGATGTCCAGATTGTCTCTCAACAAAGGCCTTAAAGGCCAAGAACATGTTAAAAACTTCACTCTTAAGTTTTAAGAAGTATACCCAAGTGCGTCTAGAAAAATCATCACTGAAAGTTAAGAAGTACTTGCAACCAGAGAAAGAAAAAACAGGAAGTGGACCACATAAATCACTGTGCACAAGCTGCAAAGAGGCTGAAGCATGCCAAGAGGCACGTTTGTCAAAACTATCCCGATGATGTTTTCCGAGTACACATCTGGAGCAAACACCATCTTGGCAAGATACCATAGGAAGACCCATCACCATATTTTCCTTACATAGAGTTTGAAGAGAGCGAGAGTTTAAGTGACCAAATCGCTTATGCCAAAGTTTGCTCACTTCATCATTATGAGCAACAAAAACAAAAGGAAGACATAATGACCCAAAGTTGTCAAACTTATACAACCTTGTGAAATCATCAGCAATGCCAGTAGCTAAAATATGTTTAGGATCTTTGAGGTCCTTGATTACAACATCATGAGGTGAGAATTCTACTATTTTCCCTTCACCTGAATGAGTTATCTGATAAACAGAGAGAATGTTGCATGACAAGGTAGGAACACATAGTACATCATTAAACTGACCATTATCAAGATGAATGGTTCCAGATCCTACAACACTAAGAGATCTATCATCACCAACATAAATATGTTTGGTGTTACAATCATTTAAAGAAGAAAACATGGCTTTATTTTTGGCCATGTGATAAGAAGCTTCAGAATCAATGAGCCACTCATGAGAATGAGAAGAGGAAGATACATTTAATGCATAACCAGATCTTGATGCTTGACAACCACAAGCAGAAAGTGCCATTCCTGAAGATGAAGGTGAAGAGTGCTCCAAATTGATGTTGTGCTTCTTCATTGCTGCTTCTAAGGCTTCCATCTTCTTAAAAAATTTGGACTCTATATGGCCATCACGATTACAAAAGTTGCAATGTCTATCGGTCTTCTTCCCTTTGTTTTTAATTGCCTTATCATTTTGGTGAGGTGCTTTTTCAATTTGCGACTGAAATTGCTTAGGACCCTTGTTTGGTTTCGGACTATATTTTTTAGGATATTGCTTCTTGGGATTATTTTGATATGATTGTTGTTGGGCTGCTAAGGCTTTCTTAGAAGCGTTTCCAGGAATGATAAGACCAAGGTGTAAGAGTTTTTCTTGTTCTCTTATCAAAGAATCACAAAAGGAATCAAAAGAGGGATTCTTGTAGGTGGTTCCTGAAGAAATGATGGCTTCTTTAGTGGAATGGAAGGCAGAAACAAATACAGAGTATGCAGGGCCAAGCTTAGCAAGAATGCAATAGATGAGGCTACCATCTTCCTTAGCAAGAAGTCTCAGGGTCTTGAATTTGGACAAAAAGTCTTCAATAGAGGAGAAATTATTAGGGTCCAAAGTAAGCAACTCATTTTCAAGCTGGTGGGCCCTTATTTGACTTTGAATGCCAAAGACAGTATTTAGCTTGTCCAAGGCTTCATGAGGGGTGTCAATGTCAAAGATATGAAATCGAAGATCTTGAGCAATGGACATTCCTATCAACCCTTGTGCTTGATCTTGTTTATTTTCCCATTTAGCGACTTTATCATCATTAGAAGGTTTAGTTTCATGTCCTATGGCTATTCTATAAATCCCTTTACTTCTAAGTATATCTACCATGTGAGGTAGCCATTGCAAATAATTGGTGTTGTTAAGAATAATCGGGCATGCACTTTCCATTTATTTTAAAACTAAAACTAAGAAAAGTTGAAACTAACTGCTCCAATGGAAAGATCTCGAAAAATTAGGTTGATTCAAAAAAAAGGGCTCGAAAAATGGCTTCTGAATGAAGAAGTTATGCTTTTTTGAAAAAACGAGTTGAAGATGTCGAATAGTTACGAGCAGGGTTGCGGGGAAGCTTCACCCCCCCCCCCTCGTTCCCACTCCCGAAATGCGCTCCATTCAAGAGCGTTTTAGGAGCACTCGGAAACGCGCTCCCGAAAACGCTTCCTGAGGGGAGCGTTTTCGAGAGCGCGTTTCCGACCTTGTAAAAACGCTCCCTGCCTTTTCGGGAGTGTTTCTGGAAGTGCTCAGGAGCGAACGCTCCCTAAGCGCTTCCGGCGTTTGAGCGCTTTTTAAACGCCGGAAGCGGTCGGGGAGCGTTTGCTCCCAAACGCTCCCCGACAAAAAAAACGTTTCCCACCGGCGAGAAATTTTTTTTGTTGAAAAAATCGTTTTGTTTTTAAGAGGGAGGGAGGCTCATTTTGTTTATTGTTTGTAGTTGAGTGAGTGAGAGAGTGAGAGGAGCAAGAGGAGCAAGAAGGAGAGCTTGAGAGCGAAGTTGCAGAAGTGACAAGGAGAGAGCAAGGAGCAAGCTGCAAGGCAACAGGAGGATTGCAAGAAAGAGGTAGGTCTTCTAATCTAATTTTGTATTTTCTAGGATGAATTTGTAAGTTGTTTAAAAATGAAAAATTGATTTTTTTCTTGAATGTTGCATTTTATTGTGTTTAAAACTTAAAAATTGAATTGTTTTTTTCCTATGTTGCATTTCCTATTCCCATTTGGCATTTCTCCATTTGTTTTGCAGGCTAGAAACTTGAAATTTGAAACATCATGGCTATATGGCTAGGGATTTTCCTCATGTTAGTTCCTTTCTTTGTAATAATGATGTTGGAGAGTAGAAGAAAGAGGCAAATCAGAGAAGAGGAGGATGAAGAGGAGAGTTATGGTGGATTTGAAGAAAATCCTGAAGAGGAGGAGGATTATGTTGAGGAGGAAGTGGGGAGTGGAGAACATGAGGACAAAGATTCCCCAACTAGACAAGACCAAACTCAGACACCTTTGTGGAAATATGTTCAGAAACAGGAAGGAGGGAAAGGTGGTGGAACCAATAAATTTATTTTCCCCCATTGCAATAAACAATACCATGGTTCATACACCAGTGCGAGAAGGCACCTTTGTGGGAAAATGCCAGGGGATGGAGAAAAAAATATAGGAATCAAAATTTGTACTAGTGTGCCAGCAACACAGAGAGAGAAATATAGAAAGGAAGAGGAGGTTGCCCTACAGAGATCTAAAAGATCTAAGGGTTTCATTGATTCTTATTCAAGCCCATCACGTCATGGAAAAACAAGTCCAACTTCCACCCATGCCAGTGGTTATGGAGGCAGTGGCACACCTAGATTAAGGCGTAGAACCATATCCGATTTCCTGGACAAAGGGTGTAGGAATGATGTGGATTCAAAATTTTACCGGTTTCTATATGCATGTGGGGTGCCATTCAATGTTCTTCACTCACCTTATTGGCATGAAATGGTTTCTGCCATTAATGATGCCCCCAAAGGATACAGGAGCCCTGGGTATGACAAGGCCAAAACCGTGGGTCTTGATCATGAAAAAGCTAAAATAAACTATTCTTTGGCTAGAATGACAAATTCGTGGAATGAGCATGGGGTGTCCATTGTCTCTGATGGATGGACCAATGTAAAAGGAAAGCCATTGATAAGTGTTTTGGTTGTGTCGGTTAGTGGTGCAATATTCCTGTCAGCATATGATTATTCAGGCAAATTCAAAACCGGCATTAACATTGCAGAACCATTACTTGATATAATTGAAAAGACTAGGCCATACAATGTCATACAGGTCATCACTGATAATGCTGCTGACTGTAAGGCAGCAGGAGCAATTATTGAGGATAAATACCCCAACATATTTTGGTTTGGGTGTTTGGTTCACACAATGAACCTTTTGATGCATGATATCATTAAAAACAAACAACCTCAATTCAAATGGCTTGGTGATTTGTACAAGAGAGGTAAAAAAAAAAAATATTACAAATCGTAGCAACACCCATGGGCTTTTCCGTACTCACTCCAAATTGGAGTTGTTGAAGATAGCAAAGACTAGATTTTCTAGCTATTACCTCACCTTCAGGCGCCTTTTGAAGGTAAGAGAGTCATTAGCTGCAATGGTATCAAGCCCACACTGGCAGGTATTAAAGGACAGGGTAGCGACAATAGTTGATAGGCAAGGTTTCGAACATGTGGAGGAGACCGCCCTTGACCCTTTGTTTTGGGCACGTGTGAGGGAAATTTTGAATTTCACCAAGCCCATTTATCACATGATTCGGTTTGCAGATACAAATAAACCAGTGATTGGGGAGGTTTATGAGCAGATGGACAGCATGTTGGGCCAAATAAAAGATGTTGTTAAGGATAATGATCCCAACTTGTATGCTATGATTCATGACTGTGTGTGTGCACGGTGGAATAAACTCAATGTTCCACTACATGCCTTGGCATATATCCTTATGCCAAAATATTACTCTCTATCTTGGTTGGGCCAACTTGCACTTGGAGGTGGGGTTAGGATCAAACCTCACATAGATCCAAAGGTACAAGAGGGGTACATGAAGGCATTAGACAAGTTGGTACCTGACAGGGAGGAGTGTGCTAGATTGCGCCTTGAATTAGGCAAATACTTCAATTGCATTGCTAACTTTGGTTCTTTCCATGCAATGGAAGACAGAGACAGATTTGATGCTCTCACATGGTGGGAAGCATATGGCGGCATGGGACTTTTGCCAAAGTTGGCAAAAAAAGTTCTCTCACAGGTTGTGAACACTTCTTCTGCAAAGAGGTGTTGGAGCACCTACAGCTTCATACATAATGTGAAAAGAAACAGGCTGAATGAAAACCGAGCTGGAAGCTTGGTTTATGTGCATTACAACTTGAGGTTGTTGAGCCATTACTGTGATCGGGCAAATGAGGATCCATCATACAGAGTCTGGGACAACAACCCAAAGGATGATAATTTGGAGGACGGCACGGTACATATGGAAGAATTGGAAGCAGAACTTTTTAGGGATGATGATGAAGCATCAGCAGCACTGCCACACACAGGGCCAGTCCCACCATCTACTGGTAGCAGTACGGGTGCGGGTGCCAATGTCAGTGCTAGTGCCAGTTCTCGATATCGAACTATTGTTCCTTTGCAGATTCAGCCTCCACCTTCTAGTCATGGTCGTGGTACTCCTGAGAGTACTAGAAGACCACCATTTCCTCGTGGCTCGCACAAATTAGACATTTCTCGTGGGCGTGGCAAGGGGCCAGCCAATAGATAAAATAGATTTGTTGTTTACTAGTCTTTTCTATTTTCTAGTAGTTTTTATCTTTTATAACTATTGACAGTTGAACAGTTGAAACTTGACTCTTTCATATATTTAATGACAATTTAAGTTTGAATTTTGAATTTGAAAGGTGAAACTTTGAAGTTGGCATTTATAGGTTTACAAGTCATTATGAATTATGAATATGATACTTCATGAAAGTTATATGGTGATCAATGAATCAATGATGATAAATGTTATATATTGAAATTTGAAATCAATGAATCAATGATGATAAATGTTATACATCAATGATGATAAATGTTAGATATTGAAATTTGAAATCAATGATGATAAATGTTATATATTGAATTCTGAAAGCTTGAAACCTTCAGATTGATGATTCGCGAGACTCAAGAGTCAATATGTTGTATGCTTCCAACTTGTGGGCGTGGTTGATGAAGATTATAACTTCTAGATGATTGATGTTATATGATTCAATCTATGTTTTTATGTTTTTTATGTCTAATTCATCATTCTCCATGTTTTTGTTGACATATATGCATCAAAATATAAAAAATATTAAATATATATATATATATATATATATATATATAAACGCTTCGGACCGGGAGCATCTAAAAATGGCACTCCTGCTCCCACTTCCAAGTAACCTTGGTTGCGGGAACAGAATGAAGTGCGACTTTAAAAGAAAAAATTCGGCCCCTTTTAACAAAAACTTTTTAAAAAAGAAGCTTGAAGAAGAGACTTGAACCCAAGACCTCTATTCTCATAAACTAACTTCTCACCAAGTGAGATAGTAAAAGGATTCTGTAATTGTTTGAAAGGAGGAAGGGTCTTCGGTGTGCGTGCCTTTTCCTAAACACAAAAATCCAAGCAAAAAACAACAAAATGCAAGCCTTACGGCAGATTGTTAGATTTTTGGTTAGCCTTACCAGCAACTATCTATTTTTCCACTATTTCTAATTTCCCGAGATCGCAAAAAGACGCGGGGAAAGAGCATATGTAGCAAAAAAAATCTCTTTCTCCTATTTCTGATTTGCCGAGATCGCACACAATGCAGAGCAAAGAGCATACACAGAGAAGAGGGTATAGATCCGGCAAATAAATAAAACCTAAAACCGAAATAAACAGAGGGAACTGAAATAAGAAATAAGCAGAACTTTTAACAAATAAAACTGCAAAACAGATACTTTATACCTCCAGATCTAAACTGACATAACTTGGGCAAACGAAAACCTTTTCGTGTGAAACGAAAGGCGTTCCTCACTGTAACAGACGCTCCCGACACAACAGAGCGCTTCTCCAAGCCCGAAAATGTTCATAAATAGTAGATCTAGAAAACAGTGGTCGCATGCAGTCAAACCGACTTCGGATCTTGATCAACAACAGATGCGGCCCTCAAAATGGCTTTGATACCATGTAGGAATTTACAGGGTAAATTCCTTAGATCAAGAACCAAAGGTCACCACTCACAAACAGATCACAAATCAGTACACCAGTATAATCACGTGGTTAAAACCTTCAAAGAGGGAAACAGTCCATGGCCCGAGCCAACGCGGCCACTTCAGGCAATTTATTAATATAAAAGGAAAAGTTACATATGTTTCTCTCATAAACGGTTACCGAACAAATGACCCTCCATGCTCTTTAAATAGAGATCATGGACCAATTGGGTGTTAAGCCACGGATCAAGTGTCGTTAATACCGAGGAGAGAGAGACCCGTGGGATCACTACAAATCATGACCATCGGATTATAAGTTACAAATGTGCATGGTAAAGAAACACAGTTTACCTAACTCTACAATAGACAAAGTTATTCATAACTATTTCCTATGTGTCGAAATATCCTAACAAACAGAACCTGTACCACACCAGCAAGTTCTGAAGATCAGAAACTGCACTTTCGGTCTCAGCAAGCTACACAACAACTCCCCAAATCGCACTGTGTCACCCTCCTGGTGCTGCGTCAGCCTCTGCATGAGCAGACTAGCTCAGCGTCCCTCTCCTGGTGCTGCATCAGCCTCTCCATGAGCACACTGGCTCTATGTCACCTCTCTGGAGCTGCGTCAACCTCTACGTGAGCAGACTAACTCTGCGTCACCCTTGCAGTGTCTGTTATCCCTCTGGTGCTGCGTTGCCTTCTTACGGATCCGTGTTGCTTCAACTGCCCTTCCTACAGCCAATATCTTCAGCCGCTTTGTTGATGGATCAGATTGATCTGCAACGCTCTGATACCATGTGAAAATTTCTGAATCCTTATTACAGAAATCCTACTGCTAAGTATTGATTTACTTCTCCTACTTGATTTATTACACAAGTTATTTTAACTGAATATTCAGAAAAAACTTTGAAGTAAACACAAATAGCAGCCTACACAAATACAGATCATTTATTGAACATCACGCACATGTAACAAATGACACACAGATTTTTCGGACAAATGTTCCCGAAAAAACCCAAAGCAGGAAAACTGGTGCAGCAACTCTAGAGGGTTTTATTATTATGCAGAATCTGAATACAACATTCTGGTCACCAGAAACAGTTTTCCCTATAGAGAAAATACACGGCAGTTGTACCTTTCACTCAGAGACAGAAAATATGGTTGAATCACACCCTCAATCGAGATTTACAAATAACGAGACCTTTCTGGCCCATTGGAACCCTCAGCGCAACTCTTCCTGCAATTGCGTTAGCCGCTCTAGCCCGGCGCAGCACAGTTTGCCCCTGCGTCACTCTGAAGGCCTCTGCATTGCCCTCTGCGTCAGCTTGGCTGGGTTGCGTCCCTCCTGCAGGGCTATGCATTGCCCTCTGAGTCAGCTTGGCTGGGTTGTGTCCCCCTTGTTGGCCTCTGCGCTGCCCTGGTACGATGTTGCCTCTCTGTTGTTGTATTCTCGACCTTGGATCAGATCATCCCTTGCCAATCTCTGCCCCTCATTGCACTGCAAACTCACTTTGATTTCCTCACCAAACCCCGCCCCAGAAATTCGACTTAGCTTCAGTGCATCCACTGTGTGTGTGTCCTCCAACTGACCCCAAGACTTTCCTTTATGCTTTTCTCATTGGGAAACCAACGGTCGTGATCTAATCTCTAATTGACAGCTAAGATTAAAAGAATGTTTGATCCACGTCACTTAGAACATTTCATCACATGTGTAAATTAATTCACTTTAATTTTTTAATTTCCCTAAGTTAGACTTAGGGTCCCCATTAAAAAAATTAATTATTTGAATAACTTTTACACCAGATGGAATTTCTCCAAACGCTTTCTAGGTCTTGGAGATCTCGTGTATTCAAGCCCCTCCACAAAGTTTCGAAGCTAGAGCACACCCAATGCTACCCGAAAATCTCAACAACGAACACTTGCCAGTTGCTTGGTCTTTGGTGGCAAAACTTTGGTGGTGATACGCCAGATTTGAAGAAATTCACCATTCGAATCTTAAACCAATCATGCAGTGCTTCAGGTTGTGAGCACAACTGGAGCATGTTTGAGAAAATACATTATAAGAAGCTGAACCGATTGACACAAAAGCGCTTAAATGACCTTGTATTTGTTCATTACAATCTATGACTTCGCAACAAGAAAATACTAGGTGAGAGCTTGAATTTGAAGGTTTCAAACTTTCATAATCTGATTTGCACTTTAAAGTTTAAAGTTCAAACTTCAAACTTTAATTCACACTTCATTGTTTCAATGTCTCATGATAATCACAGGTTTGGATCATTCACTAATCGACCTTGAAGAAATAGATCCGCAAACTACAAATGCATCAGATAGGGTACAATTAGAGGAGGCTGCTCTTTTAAGAGTGAGAACAAGAAGCGATTCCTCCCACTCCTTCGCTTGCTTGACTCTCAAATGTCTCCAAGTCATGTAGGCTTAGACTCTTAGTCACTGAATTTTTACTGATTAGCATGCAATATTCTGTAAAATTTTAGAAGCAGATGCTTCTGGTACTATGTAATCACTGGTTAGGACTCAGGAGTCAAGACTCAATACTTTGGAATCTGGATCATGTTTGGACTCATGACATATATGAGATACTTATCCATTCATGATATTTTGGACATCTAGTAATACTATGCATTGTTTGGACATGGCTTTATTGAATATCAATGAAAAATGTTTTTTTTTTTTTTTAATTCGATATATGTGTATATCTTTATTTATTGAATTCACTGATTTTTTCCCAGTCTGATTCAAACTCTTCGCTCTTTTGCCTCGCTGATTTATTGCCAATTCTGAGTCTGGTAACATTGGTTTTTATTTCAACTCAATAAGCCAACATATAATTAGGTGGTTTTTTCTATATTTTAACTTAGGCTAAGTTACATTAGCAGATATTCTAAGATAATAATGTGGGTGACTTCTGCACGCCTAGACACAAGGCTAGTGCAGAAGCACCTGCCCGACCTACAAACTCAACAAAATCAACTTTTCTTTGATGAAGAAGAAAACTGCTCTTGCAGTAATCCACACCTGTAAACCTGTGTGTCAAAAAATTTGGTTTCCCTTTCAGAGACAAAGCTCTGATACCATGTTAGTTTGTTTTTTAACACAGATCTAATATACTATTCTAATAAAAATTTATACCGAGATTTTTGAACTCAGAAAATAAAATATTTTCCATATATGTTTTTATGAATAGCAATACACTGAGTTTACTAACTTTAAAATGCAACGGAAATAGAAACCATTTAAACAGAAAGTTTGACATGGTGATTTACCCTGGCAACACCAATGGGGAAAACTAGCAAACAAGTGACTATTTTATTTCAGCCCATAGAGAAAATATATCTGGAAATCATTACAGCAATTTGTGAACCTGTACTTGACTCAAAAATATGAGAAATTCACCCACAGAAATCTGCATTGATCAGTGTGCCAAAACATCTCTGCACAACACGCTTTTAGAGGCCTGTACAGCCTATCCATACAATTGTATGGGCGGTTCAGAATCCGTATGGTACAATACAGCAAGTTGTTGCTTCCCGCTGCCTGAAAGTTGCTTCTCTGCTACCTAGAACTGCATACCCAATATCTGTGTATGGACAGCCTTCAAATGCATGCCTTAGCTTGCCCCCCTTGCTGCCCCTGTAATTTTGTCCTACTGCAATATTTTTCCCTCTTCCTATTCAGTTCATATCCTCACTTGTTCATGCAATGTGTGTCTCTTCCTCTCAGATTTGCTTTTATAACTTTCCAATAAGTAAAACCCTATCTCCAAAGTGATTGATGCCCGCTTGAGACCAACAGTTGTGACTTAATCTCTTATTGACACAACTTAAACTCACCTTTTAATCATTATAAAGTAAAACTCAATTTTAACTTTATAAAATAAAGCTAATATCTGACACATGTGACCACATCAAGTAGATTAATTCTCACCAGTTTCTCCATTCTAAGTATATCGATGAGAATTGGGGCGCAGATTTATCGTGAATGAAAAATGATGATCACATTCATATGAGATTATGTATGAGTGGCATATAGAGCAGAATGGGAGAAAAATGATATTGCTGTCACTGAAGAGAAGCTTCACAAACAGTTGAGAATGCTTTACAGCAAGTCTTAGGCTCCCGTGTTGAGTAACTTCTGAATTGCAACTTTAAATAAAGTGAATTGAAGTTTTACTTTTTCTTGTCTAAGTTTCCAAAGTTTATTACAACTGTCATATGTGTTTATTTTTTGAAATTTTTTTGCCAATACTGCAATAGAAGATTTTGCCTTTGAAGATCAGATTTATGTGATGAACTTAGAAAACTAACGCAAAGATCCTTGATCAAAAACTTAAAGGTATCTCAATACAAAGCAAAAAATACTGACCGAAGCATAAAAAGAATGGAAGGAAAACTAAAGGGGATTTTCTTCATCAGGAAAAATATGTTATATTTATTCTAAATTATGTATTTAAAGTCATGTTTATGACCGCAATTTACCTCATTAATGGTGGTGTCTGTAGGAGCTCCTGATTTAGAGTCCAAAAACAGTGGTTTCTCCGATGAATAAAAATCCATGATTGCTGCAAAGATTTCAGGCTTCAAAATATCCCATGAGACCTCCTCTGATTTTGTTACTGTTATGAAATCAGATCCAAAAAAAACACGTGCAACACCTGCAAACAAAAATTAAATGGCAAATTAATAAATAGAGGCAATAAAGTACTTTGAACTGGCAATCTAGAAATATCAAAAGGATATAAGGAAAGAGTGTGTAAACAGTTATCAGAATTTATACTGAATAAATAATGGAGTAAATTTCACATAATCAAAAGGCTAAGTCACATGATTCACTGGATTTGATGATACAAGTTTGAAATTAAAAAAATATGAAAAGCAGAGATAAATTGCCAAATATTAATAAGAATAAAAAGAAAATGTGTCTCTTACTTGTGTGAGAGCCAAGCTGCTGTGTATTAATTATTATTGGCATTTTTTCTTCTAAAAATGGCCACTAATATAGAAAGTATGCTGTTTTTCTTCAGCATCAAAGCTTACTGCTCTGTATATGTAGTCCTTTGCATTAGAATGGCTGTTAAATGTACATTGTGGCTTGTCCATTCACTGGAATAGGGAAGGATCAATGCATGTTTGCCAACATACCTAAGATTGCTCGATGGTTAACAGATTTTATCTCAAGGATTCTAAATTCTATGTGTGTAGAAGTTTAACACAGATTTTGACACTCAAATTCTAAATTTGATATATTTATGTGATTCAAAAGGCAAAGAGCATATGTAACTATAATCATACATTTATATATAATACAAGTCTTATATATACATATATGATAACCCAAGGGGTTCGATTCAACCAAATGTTGCTAATGTTATTGGGCATTTGGTAGCTAGCTCTGTGAAAAATCCTGAATCTACTTAACAGAAATTTCTACTGCAGATATCTGGTTTACTTCTCCTACTTGTGTTTTTTACATTTACAAGTTATTTTCAGAAATATTCAGAAAACAGTGAAGTAAACACACTACAGATCTACACATACATATAGATCAAGTACTGAAGAATTAAGCACACATGACAAAGGACACACAATAATTTTTGGACAAATGTCCCCGGAAAAACCCAATGCGGGAAAACCAGTGCAGCAGCTCTTGAGAGTTTTATTATTATGCAGAATTATGAATACAAACAAGGGCACCAGTAGTGTTTTTCCCAACAGAGAAATCCTAGTAGATGTACTTTTATCTCTGGTTATAGAAAATATGGCTGATCCAGCTGAAAATAAGGAACCCCACAGGTGCCTACGAAGTCAATGCGTCACCCTTCAGTGCGGCTCCACTTTGTCTGATCTGTTGAATACGAGCCCTTTCTCGCCCACTAAAACCCCAGCGTTCCAGCCTCTGGCTCTGCGTCAACCCCTCCTGGCCTGTGTCACCCTCCTGTAACTGTGTTAGCCTGTGCGATGGCTCAGCGTGAGCCTGGCAAAGTCTATGTTACCCCTGTTGGGCCTACGTTGCCTCTGCGTCACCCTTCCTGGACACTGTTGCCTCTCTGGTACGGATCTGCCACTCTACAATTGTATTCTCGGCCTCGGATTCAGAAATCCCTCTACCGATCTGCCCCTCATTGCACTACAATCTCACTCAAAAATTCTCAGCAAACCGTGCCCTAGAATTTCGACTTAGCTCAAGTGCTATCGCTCTTTGTGTCTTCTCCAACTGACCCCAAGCCTTCCTTTAATACTTTTATCGTTGAACAATCAACGGTCATGATCTAATCTTTAATCGACGACTAAGATTAGAAAAGACTTGATCCACGTTACTTAGGACATCCTCACCCACATGTTTTAATTAATTCACTTTAATTATTTAATTTCCCTAATTTAGACTTAGGGTCACCATTAAAATAATTAATTATTTGAATAACTTTCACACCGGGTGGAATTTCTCCAAACGATTTCTGGGTCTTGGAGATCTCATGTGTTCTAGCCCCTCCACAAAATTTTGGAGCTAGCGTACATCGATGCTACCCAAAAATCAACACTCCCTCTTAGCAAGGAATGTGCTCTAGCAACACTTCACTCCAGAAGCGTTACTTTGATCCATGGCATTGGTCCCCTGCACTGTTGATGCTTGGTGTGCTACCCCTCATCCACTGCACTATTGCCTTCTTTACTGTTGCCCATGACTCTGCCACATTCACTGCCTCATTTGTATTGTAGCTCCCTCTCAAATGTTGCATCATGTTGCCCATAGCACTGCCACTGTTAACTGTTGCACTACAACTTAGTTGCTAAGAAGTAAGGAACTGAAGGACATCACCCAAAATCCCGACAAACAAATCAGTGTAGTTGCATCTCGATATTGAAGCACCCTCTGTTGTTGAACTGCGTTGACCCTCTAAAACTCTGTGTTGTTGTTGCTCTGCACTGCGTAAGCACTGCCCCTTTGCGTTGTTGAAGTCCCATCAGCCTTTGTGCTGCTGCTTCCACGTTGTTGCAGCCTCTACACTGCGTTGCTCCATTCTTCAGCATCCTCACTGCCACCGTGCCTCCATAATCCTCTGCACCAACTGACTCCAGTCATCCTGCTACTATCTTTAAGGGCTCCCATAGCTCGTATGTGATCCAAGAGTTTGGGCACCTCAAGGATCCTGCCCCTCCACCATCTGTAGCTCAATCTACAGATCTATTCCGCCCCACCTCTTCTCTCAAGGCACATGAGCACTCATAGCCACATCATCATCACTGCCATCGTCCCCCTTGGTTGTCGCAGCCTTAAAATCTAAATCTTCCTTGCCCTTCTTCTTTTGAGGACAAGTATTGGTGAAATGTCCCAATTCACCACATCTGAAGCACCAGACCTTTGAGAGGTCCTTTTTCTTCTTCCCTTGCTACTGTCGTTGTCCCTTAGATGCAAGAGCCACATCTTCCTCCTCCTCCTTGATCTTGGCTCCTCCACTGCTGCTGCCCATCTTGGACATTCTCCTGATCTCCTCTTGACGAAGAGTTACCCACATGTCCTCCCAATTTGGAAGTTGTGCCCTGCCCAAAATACTTTGGACAAATGTCTCCCAATCATTAGTGACTGCATTCAGGGTAGTCCTCACCATGGGACCATCATCAGGAGTTGCCCCCATAGCAACTAGTTGATCTCGAATTGCCTTCAATCTAATAAGGAAGGGGTCAATTTCCTCTCCCTTGTGCATCTGAAATAGTCATAGTTGATTCTCCAAAAGCATCTTCCTCTAAACGGAGGTGCCTTGATACAGCTTGATCAGCGTTGTCCACATGTCATTTGTCGTGTTCTTCTCGACAATCTGTGGGACCACATGATCCTTCACTCCGTCCATAATCAAGCGCTAAGCCTGTGCTTGATTTTCCTCATACTTCTTTAATGGATCAGCATCGACCGTAACGGCTACAACCCTCTCGGCATCATCTTTGATGCAATACTCATCCAAGACAAATAGGATCCTAGCCTTCCAGATGACGAAGTTAGATGCGCCATCTAACCTGTCCTGATCCCTCAATCCATGTGAGGCCATCTCTGCTCAAAAATGTCGAAACAAATGCTCTTCTCCCTTCTTCTATTGTTGCTCTCAGCAAGAGAACGGATCTGGGTTTTTTGGCGATAGAAACCCTCTAGAGAATACGCTCCCTCTGACCAGTGATTTCCTTCTCAGAAATCCTCCACCAATTCTGTCGAATCAATCCTCTTCAACCACTCCACTGATCAGATCTCAGACTTCTTGGCTAGAAATTCTATTGAGGAATTGTTTCCCCTTACTTTGTCAACCCTGCTAGACATTGTTTTGCATCGGCAGAATAATGCCCCACTAGCAACTTTGAAGAACAAAACTGCACCACCAACCACAAACAACTAGCACAGTGTCACCCCCTCTCGAACTACGTCACCCTCTTGGGACTACGTCAACCTCTGTATCAGCTCTGCGTCAGCTAGACAGGCTCTGTGGCACTCTTCTGGAACTGCGTCAGCTAGACAGGCTCTACATCACCCCTGTTGGGTCTGCGTTGTCCCTCTGGTGTTGCGCTACCTCTTTCTGGATCTTTGTTGTCTCAGTTGCCTTCCTACAGCAAAAATATTCGTCACTCCGTTGATGGCTTCAACACCCCCTAATCTACAATAGTTCTGATACCATGTGAAAATTCCTGAATCTACTTAACAAAATTTCTACAGCAGAAATCTGGTTTACTTCGCCTACTTGTGTTTTTTACGTTTGCAAGTTATTTTCAGAAATATTCAGAAAATAGCGAAGTAAACACACTGCAGATCTACACATGCATACAGATCAAGTACTGAAGAATTAAGCACACATGACAAAGGACACACAATATTATTTGGACAAATGTCCCCGGAAAAACCCAAGGTATTGAAGGCATACATAGGTCAAGGGTCTGTGTCATGGTCATGGTACTTGTCAACTGAAAGTCTATAAGAAGAATTTCTTTCGGGTTTTCCTCTCCAAGAGGGAGAGGTTTTGGCCCTGGCTCGAAGAGCCTAATTTTGTGTCTCTTGTGTTTTTGGTAATTGACTTGATGAAAGACATAATAAGCTAAGAAGAGAAGACATAAGTATAAAGAGTAAGCTCACAAGTAATTATCAAGAAGAGAATTTGAATTAATCTCCGGCCCTACAAATTCTCAACAACCCCTAGCCATAAATCCTGCCCTATATTTATCAATACTTCCATCTGTTGCATGTTTAATCCTGTAGAGCCATTTGGAAGTTACCACAGATTTGTCTTCAGGCCTAGGAACGATTTCCCAAGCTCCATTTTTCATTATTGATTGATATTCCTCATTCATGGATCTTTCCATTCTTGATGTTTGACATCCTCTTCAAAGGTGGATGGTTCTGCTTCAATTAATTTTGTCATATAGGCTGCATACCCTGAATATATTTTAGGCTTCTTACCTTCCCTAAACGTAACCTTGGTTGCTCCATATCCCTCTACACCTAGAAGAGTATACTTTAACCAATTAGGTCTCTTTCTACTCTCAAGGATGATGACTTGTTGCACATGTTCACTGGGACCTTCTTCTTCATGATTTGAATCCTCTTCCTCCCTAGAACACTCTTCAAATATTGGAAGTTCTTCATCATCAGAGTCAATCGGCAGGTCCTTCGATTTCTTAAATGCAATACTTTCATCAAATATCACACCTCGGCTTACTTATATTCGGCGCCCTTCCTTTATGTAGATCTTATATGCCTTTGAAGTGTTACTATAGCCAACAAATATTCCCTTTATGCTTGTAGGATCCAACTTCTTTCTCTTATCTTTCGGAATGTGAATGTAGACAGGAGAGCCAAATATTCGGAGATGGTCTACGCTTGGTTTCTTCCCAGTGAATGCTTCCTCAGGAGTCATTTTGTCTAGTGATCTATGAGGACTTCGATTTTGAATATACACAGCAGTTTTTGTTGCTTCACCCCATAGAAATTTAGGCAAGTCTTGATCATGTAACATGGCTCTAACACTTTCCTTAATCAAGCAATTCTTTTGTTCTACTACATTTTGCTCTACATTATATGGGACAATCAGCTCAATCTTAATTCCAGCTTCCTTACAAAAAGCAATAATCTCCTTTGAAGTATATTCTCCTCCATTGTCAAATCTTAGTACCTTTATCCTTATTTCTGTAAGATTCTCTACTTCAGCGTTGAATTCTTGAAATTTGTCAAACACTTCATCCTTGGACTTCAACAAATAGATCCAAGTTTTCGTTGAGTGGTCATCAATGAATGTTACATAATATAGATGACCTGCAAGAGACTTTGTAGACATAGGACCACGGACATTAGAGTGAATGAGATCCAGGATTTCTTTTGATCTTGAAGCATTGCTTCCAAATGGTTTCTTAACATTTTTACCTAATGCACATCCCTTGCACATTCCTTCATGATTCTCCTTAAGTTTAGGGATGCCATTCACCATTGAATTTAGAGTTTGTAAGATTTTGTAGTGAAGGTGTCCAAACCTTCTATGCCAAAGTTCACATGGACTTACTTTAATGTGAACCCAAGCTTGAGAAAGAGGTGTCAGCAATCTATACAATCTTCCTTCACGAATGCCAATGACTTTTGCAATGTCGACGCTAGAGCTTTTATCCCATACCACAACCTTTCCATCTATAAAAGTGACTCTATCTTCCTTATCTTCTAGACATAAAATAGAAATTAAATTCTTTTGCAAACCTGGTACGAATAGAATGAAATTGAGATGAAAGTTTCCTCCATTCTCCAGCTCCAACGAAGTTGATCCAATTTCTATTACAGGATAGCTCTTCTTGTCACCAAGTTCAACAGAGTAGGAAGATTTTCTCTTGATAAGGACTTTAGTTGTTTGTGCTCACCTGCATATGTCTTGATGCTCCATTGTCTATTACCCAAATATTTTCATCTTCAAACGTACATGTAAGTGTTGAGAATAACCCTTTGTCCTTTGTAGAAGTCTTGGTCATACTATTCTTGATGGATAATAGGAGATTCCACAATGCCTTGATACCTTGCTTGAGATGACTTGCCACCATAGAAAATTGCTTCAATGATTTCTTCAAGGATGTAGTGATCTTTATCATGCCCTTAGCCAACCTTAGCTCTGATACCATGTTGAGAAATCTAAAGTGCTTAAACTAGGATGATTTCTCTCAAACTTGATAACTACTTGTGATGTATTTTTATTTTTCTTGATTATTAGCTTCTTCTTTTATTATTATGTTGTTCTTATCATCAAACAGCTACCAAAACAAGAAGATCAACAATACACAAGAACACAGGATGTAGGTTGCAAACCAGGGCCAAAACCTCTCCACTTGAGAGGAAAAACCCACAAATCCCTTCTCTTCTTATAGATTCTTCAAATGACAAATTCCAAGACCTCTAGACCAAGACCAAGACCAATACCCTTCCAAGACTAAGTCAAACCTTCTTGATGATGTGCTTCCTCTGCCCAAGACAAACCCAGTCAAATCTCTTCCAGATGCACAACTTCGACCCCCAACTACAGAATTTCGGCCTTTATTGTAGGTCTGAAATTTTCGGCCCCTGCAACAATTACTGCTTCCACACGTGTGAGCAATTTCAGGGTTTCCAAGGCTTCCTTTGACCTTTGCTTGGGTTCCTCCTTCTTCTAGGGCTTTTAGGTGACCTAATAGACCTTTCTTTGACCTTCTTTCTACAATTTCCTCACGTTCAACCTTGCAGCTGCAAAACCCTAGCCTTCCTTTCGCACATGTGAGAGAGAGAGAGAGAGAAATAACCCAAACAATTTGTCCCTTGTCCTTCATCCTTCTTCGCTAGCCTTTCTTTTGCTTCTCCTTCGCTTATATGATGAGAAGTGAGTGAGAGACTATAAGAGGTCGAGTTCCCTCCTATATATAGGCTTCCAAGGAGGACGACATACCCTAATGAGACAGACTTCTTAGCTGCCAAGCTGACTTGGTCTTGGGGGGTTTTGACACTTTTAAATACAAAAATAATTATTTTGACATGTTACAATGTGCCCAATAGGGTAATGATTCTATTGACTTCTTCACATTAGGACAAACCCTAGAAGCACTCAACGGATGCTTGACTTCTAAAAAATAACTTGAGCATGAACCCATGCTACAAAAATAACAATAATAAATTTTCTTTCCTTTTACAATTTACAAGAATCAAAATAACATTTCATATTTATGAAGACCGAACCTAGTTACACATTTCAACAGCTTCAACTCTAGCACTAAAAAACTTATTTTAATTCTTATTTGGGTGTGGATGTGTGGCCTTTACCTAGAATACTGGCATTCCAATTCCCTTGATACCATAGGGGATTCCCTTGGTCTTGCTTCGACAATTGAGCAAGTGGATGTCCTAACAACTATGTGTGCTTGAATTTGAATTGAGGTTGACCTTGGGAAGAGTCTCCATGAAGAGGCTCGTTCTTGAATGTAATTGTTGCAATTGGACTCAAATGTTGGACTACGAAAGCATTGCTTTTCAATGCAAGGCTTGTTTTTACCGCGGTCACTTGGAAACCAATTGTCTAAGTGTTAATGCTCAAGTTGCCTCTCAATGAACAAAGTGCAAAACATATAAACCCATTCTTTGAAGGGAAGGGATCCAATTCAAAACACCACTAGATGGAATCGAACTTGGAAAATATCTCTGTTGTTGATTGCAAGGTTAGATCAGCAATTGTCCTTGTTCTCCTTTCAAATGGAAAGGATGTTGCGTCAAAGATTACAGATGTTACCCCTCGTTTTAACAAGGGGAACGCCTAGTGAATTTCTTCACTAGCCCTGATAGTTTGAGCTTTTGATGACAGAGGATTCACTTGCATTTAGGGATATTGATGAACAAGAAATCAATGATGATGTAGAATGATAATTCTTGAGCAGTGAGCCTCATTCTAATATTTGGGAACTTTCATGTTCTTCAAGGAAGTTCACACTTATTGAGGCAACTCAAGAATCCTGAGGCATAGGTCACAACTTCATAGGCATTTCTAGGCTATTGATGTATGCATTGACAACCTTTTCACATGCTACATGGAGGATCCTTTTAGCACTCTCTTCATTGTTCATTTATGAACTAACTTTCACTTGTTTAGAAGGACCAACCCACACATATGGCCATCATGATATTTATGGGTTGTTTTCATGTTAGTCACCTAAACAATTAAGGTTATAAAGAAGAATATGAACCATGATTGGGGGTCCAAGAGACCTTGGAAGATGAATCTGATGGTAAAGAACATTTTATTTGTGTGTATTTTATTAACGGAAAAGCAATCCATGCTTATCTCCATTTATGATATATTTCAAGTTTCAATAATGGTATCAAAGCTAGGTTTGTCCCTTTGAGTTCTTCAGATCTTGCAGGGCTTCTCCAATCATCACAATAACATACCTCTAAGCATTACTCTATTCCTATGTGTCCATTTCCTCTATCAATCATATTTGTCTTCCCCGTGTACTCAAGACCTTGTATTCCTCTCCAAGCTCGTTTCTCTTTGACTTCTTAGCCCTATGGAATCTAAGCAAAATTCAAACAAGTTCTATCATACTTCCTGTAGACCTACTCGAAGTAGAAGATAAGTGTTTTTCCACGTGAAGTCATGATTTGAGAGGAAACCCTTTTCCTCTAGCACCCACAGTAGGTGTGAAAAAAGAGAGGTTCAGGTGTTGAGGTATTGAAAGAAGCATCACACCAAACTTTTCTCCAAGAAATTCAAATACATAGTTCATAAGCTCTCATATATTAAACCCTTACAACTTGCATTGTTAGCCACGAAAACAATCAGGGCAATCTGAATTTTGAACTAAAATTTGTGTTTTCGCTAGTCCTTGCTTCGGCGTCCATATATTCTACCTAGAAACCTTGAATCTCATTTGGTCATACTTTATTTTATACTTTTATGATGGCCGATTTGGTAGATTAGGGTTTTGAATCTTGAGAGGACAGGTGTTCAAATTTGAGGGAAGGCATAATGGGATTTCCGCAGAGCAAAAAGTGGCTATTGTGCTTCAACAATCCATTGTTGGATGAAGGGGTGCATGGAGCAACCAATAAACCCAAAGGCATCAATGATAAGCCCGATGTAATGTAGTAAGAGGGGAAGCTCTTTCGTTGACAAGATGCTCTTTGTTTGCAAACCCAAGCAATTGTTTGGTCAAGCATCCAAGTAGACCATATGGCAAAAGCATAAGCATTGTTCACCACTCAACAAAATCCAACAAAAAACGTTCCATCAAGAGAAACCAAGCAAGTTGTGTTATGTTAGGAAGAGAGTCGAGAACTGATGCACAACCCATGCTTTTTTAATGTTGCGTTAATTGTTAGAATTCTAAATTCCAGAAACATTGTTGCAACTAAACAAAAACATCAAACATGTTAGCTAAGTAGAGAAGAGCCACCAGTGGAATCCCAACTCTCCCTTCATTCTGACTAGGTATATGAATCAAATCCAGCAGTCCACTCTCTTGTGAAAAATAGCCCCTCGACCCCAAGAGTAGCAGAGTAATTGTGTTTATGAGTTCTTGGGAGCATCGAAAAAAATTTCTCTTTGTAAACTTGAGCAATCTACCATTTACATGGGCAAGCTCTTAGGCATCAGTGGTGAGTAAAAACATTGCTTGATTGACATGTTTTGAGAGAGATATATCCACTTCTTGACGTTGAACAACACCAGTATGTGAAAATTCTATAATGGAGAATTCTTCTGCAACTACTTATTAAATTTCTTCTATTGCATTGTCAAACACAATTATTTAACATTTCTCTTATGTTAAATAACAAAATAAAATATGCTGCAGACCTCATGATTAACAAATCACATATAAAAATAGCACAAGTAACACATAGACACCATTATTTTTGGACAATTGTCCCCGGAAAAACCCAATGTGGGAAAACTGGTGCAGCAGATCTGAGGGTTTCTTTACTATGCAGAAATTCTGAGTACAAATGTGTGATTGTAAATATCAATTAATCACCTGAAGAATTCTGATGAGAAAAGGCAGAGTGAGACAATTCTCACATCACCATCTGAGTTCCGGCACTGACCTGCACCCACACTGACTGGCTCTGCGTGATTTCTGCGCAGTGACTGCGTCACTCACGCTGTCACTGCGTCACTGCTTCTGCTGCTTGTCGTGGCTGCTTCTGTGCTTGTTGTTGTATGAGACTAGAGTGCTCCTTCCTTCCCGAAATGTCCTCCTGACACCAGATGAACCCTCAGCTGCTCCTCCAACAGAAAACGAAACTCCCTCTGCTTCTCTACGTTGGTCCTGCGTAACTGCTGCTAGGGTAACTCTGCGCTGAAGCTTTGGCTCCTCTCTATCTCTTCTTCATGCACTCTCTATGCTTCAGAAATTCTCCCTCCTGGAGATTTCACCTTCCCCTCTCTGCAAATGAGAAGCACTTCAATCCTTCCTCTCACTGAAGAAATTGAATTATTGATTCTTTCTCTGTCTGATGTGATTTCCATAGGCCCCTTACCCTCCTTCCTATATTCTTCTGTTGAACCTTCAACGGCTAAGATAAAAACATAATCAATGGCTAAGATTAATTTGGAGATGATCCATGCCTTTATCTAGAAGATTCACACTTAGTTTAATTAATACCCTCTAATTAATCAGTTTTCCTAAGTTTACACTTAGGAAAACATTAAAAAATGATTAATTATTTTTATTAAACCTTCTCTAAATGGAATCTTCCAAAATCCTTTCTAGGTTTTATGGAATACATGTATCTTAGCCCATATACAAAATTACAAGGCTAGAGCACATCCGATGCTACCATAAATCAACACAGTAGAACCAATTCGAGTGGCAACTCATAGATCAATTCAACCCCAACATCAACAAAAATTGCAACTTGCAAATAGTTTTTTTGTAAGTTTACATGTACCATTTTAAATTTTAGTTGAATTGGATTGTAAATAGGTGCACCCTCCATTTTCTAAGCTTGTCAACACTGTCACCGAGTTGGCCACATGGAAGATTAGTGTTTTGATCTCCATTCTCGAATATTGACATAACTAGCAGTGTAAATATTTTCATCTTCTCACCTTGCCTCCAACAAGGTGGGAATAATATCAATGATTAACAACCAAAATTCAAGTTTCAAAGTCCTACAATCTAGCAAGAACAAGTGAACTTGAACCATAGCCAGAAGTTAGAACCAAAGCCTCAAGCCAGAGCCAGAGCCTCAAAACAATGAGTGTGAATCAATTTGTGGTCTTCCTGAAACCACCATTTAGTAGAAGACTTATAGCTTTTGCTAGACATCAATTTGTGGTCATCTTGAATTGCCATTGGCAAGCACTTCCAATAAGCATAAGACATCAACTACTAGCCAAATTTGGAAATGCTCTAGGAACTGTTGAACCTTAAAGCCAAGTTCCACAGTTTGCGGTCATCTTCAAATCATAATTTGTGAGAACTTCCAATTAGCATAAGAAATTAACTTCTAGCCAAATTAGGAAATGTTTCGAGAACTATTGAGGCTTAAAGCCAAGTTCCAAAGTTGGTAGTCATCCTTAAGTAGAAGACTTCGGCTTCTACTAGACATTAGGTTAGTGGTCATCCCAAAACCACGAAACTGAAAGAGCACATTAACCCATTGGTAGTTGTCCTAATCTCCCTACTTGGACTCACAAGAACCTCTTCAAATTAATCTGTTAGGGTCATGATGAAGAATATGAACCATCATCGAGAGTCCAAGATGTTGAGATTTTGTGTATTTGGGGTAGCATCAGTTGTGCTCTAGGTCCCAAATTTTGAGGAAGGACTAGAGTTCACCTAATTTACAAGACCCAGAAATGCGTTTGGGAAATTTCATCTGGTTTAGGATATATTAAATTAATTAGTTATTTTAATGTATTTCCTAAGTTAAAACTTAGGGAACTTAAATAATTAAAGTGAATTTAATCAAACATGTGATGAAATTGTCTTAAGTCACACGAATCAAGCTTTCTTTTAATCTTAGCCATTGATTCAAGATTTGATCATGGTTGTTGATTTGTCAATGAGAAAAGTATAAAGGAAAGGCTTGGGATCATTTGTAAAGACACACAGAGGCGAAGCACTGAAGCTAAGCTGAGATTCTAGGGCAGGGTTTGCTAAGAATACTCAGAAATGTTTCAGCTGCAGAGAGGGGAATTTAGACCAAGGGGATGATCTAATCCCAGGGTCTAGAATACACAAGAGGCAGAGATCAGCTCAAGGACGGCGCAGAGGAAGGCAGCAGCAGCAAGGACAGCGTGATTTTCAGCAGGAAACCCTCAAGGGTTATTTAGAGACCCTTCAGGGGGCAGAGTCGTGACTGCATCACCCAGTCTGGGGTAATGCAGTCCCTTCCAGAGCAGCACTGAGGATTTGGAGGACTTCCAAAGCTAACGCAGAGGCTTTCAGGGGCTTCAGAGGCTGACGCAGAGGCTTTTAGGGACAGCGCTGGGGTTTCTAGGCCCTAATCTTGGCTGAGTTCTGTAAATCCCATTTGAGGGTGTGGATCAGTCATTCTTTTGGCCCTAGATCAACCAGTGAGTTGTAGATCTAGCATTATCTCTGTTGGGTTTTCCAGATCTGGAACCCAAATTTGTGTATTCAAAAATATTCTTAATAATAGAACCCTCCAGCAACCAGAGACCGGTTTTCCCACATTAGGTTGTTCCAGGGACTATTTGTCCAGAAATAACTGTCACTTTGTCAATGTGTGCATGTGCTTATTCTAGATCTGGATTGGTAAGATCTGTTATGTGTTTTTCTTCAATTTTAACTTGAATTTATTCAATTAATAACTTATCTAAGTAGGAGGAGCATAACTGGATTAACAGTAGTAATTTCTGCATAAAGTATAAGATTCAGAAATTTCTACACAAGAGGCCTTAGAAAATGAATCCAATGGTCAAGAACATTGAATTTATATGTGTAGTTTATTAATGAAAAAGCATTCCATGCTTATCTCCATTTAAGTTGTAATTCAACGTTTCATAGCATGATTTGATGTGGAGGGGCACTTTCATTACCTTGAGGATGTTATTTTTATCATGAGAATGATGTGGACATAGCTTGAAGACGTAACTTCGAGATTAATGAGCTAGGCTTGAGGACCAACCCCATGCACTTGGATGTCAAACCAACCCTATGCACTTGGACGTCAATATGACCTTTTGGGGGTTCTATGACCAATAAGTGACTTGGAAAGTCATTCCCATGCTTCATGAAGGTGCCTTAACTTGAAGTATGGGCATGGATATTCAATCGACACATTATTTTGGAGGTTATGGACCATTATATTACACTTTCATGAAGTTGTTTTGGAGGAGTTGCCCCTTTTTGGAGGGTATATGTCACCACTTTGAAGTCATTTTTTACCACTGGAGGCTCGTTCAACCACCTTGGAGAATTTGAAGGAGGGAAGAAATGCCTTTTGAAGAGGGCATTTAGCATCTATATGTTTCTAGGAGCCTTTGGAGGCTAGGTGTGGCATCTTAGGCATCATTCATCCCCTTTGGAGGAGAGGACCACTTTTTGGGGGTTTGTCTCATCTTGTTTATTGTACATGTGGCTTGACCACTTTTATTTTATCGTTGTGTTAGATTAATTAGTTATAATTTTGTTTTTCTTAGACTAGATCTTAGGAATCACATGAGATATTACTATTTTATTGTAAAAAGAAGTCAGCATCACTCTAAATAAACAAATGCACTTCCTCATTTTCACTCATGGTTGGAGTGTTGGGAGCTCTCTCTCATCAGAGCTTAATTGGCATATCTTTCTTGGAGCATTTATGGTGCTAAAGGGTCTTTCTATGTGGTTGTATGTTCTCAACTCTTGGAGCCTATCTTTCTTAGTTCTAATTTGATGCATAAGGATTAATGGTGGAATGTTCAAGTTTTCTACAAACCTTTCAAAATCAATCCATTGAAGGCTAACTTTATCACTTGGAAGGAAGAAAGTTATGGTTTGCCCTCAATCTTCCTTTGATTTGGTGATTATTTGGTACCATGCTTTGTTTTTCCTTGTGGTTCCTTGGCTAATTTCATCAAGTCGTAGTTGGTTTTGGATGGTGAATGTTTGTCATTGAAGGCTCCCTTCTTGTAGGCCTTGAATTCATTTTTTATCTTAATTGGTTGAGGGATTATTCTTCCTCATGGTTATAGTCTCAAGCCCTAATCCTTGAAGAAAACAGGCCAACTTTTGGAGAGCTTCTTCTTGACCTCATTGCCATTTTATTCGCCTTGACTCCATTTCCCTAGTTGGATTTAGCACTAATCTCCAAGTCCCTCTATCACTTATTCTGAAAAACCCTAAAAACACCAAACCCCATTTTTCTAAGGCTACTCTCAATTTCAGCTTTTGCTTCATTGCTTGGTCTTAGTAATCCTAGTAGGGACACCCCCCCTTGAGCTGGAGGAGAGTTGGCCTAAAGTGCAGAGGATAAGTTGCCAAGGTGACAATGGTGACCTTCCTAGAGGTTGCCCCTCAGATTGTACCTTGTGGATTAAGGGTTTCATCATACGTACAATGAGTGACAACACCAGACATTGTAGAGAGATCAAAATCTGCAATAGAGAACCCGTCTTCTTTACAGAGGCAAGAACATCATGAAGACAAATAAGATCATTTTATTAATGTCCAATGAATGACCACAATAAGTAGGTCAATGAGACAAAAAAGGTACATCCAAGGTAGGTACATAGTGTGAGTGCAAAAGTAATTTCTATATCAACACCATCAAAAGAAGATAAAGATGTGAGTATCTATATAAAAAAAACTACAAATATAATTATTTCCCTCCAATAAGGGTCAGATGATAGTCGAAAAGCAAAAAAGGTAAAAGAGAAGATCTCATTTCCAAATTATTTGCATCTTAAATCTCCTATGGAATCTTCCTCTCCAGGTCCTAAGGCAATCAGTTCTTCCATGTAGATTGAAAACTGTAAGGAATTACATAAGTCAGAGTGCTCTTGGCAGTTGGGTGATTCAGGCAAGTCTTAAAAGTGCGTGATATCTTTCTATTATGTTGGTACCATTCTTTAGCTTATCTGACTTTTAGGTATGGCTGGGGCACCAATATTGTAAATTATGTAAATTATTTTCTACTTTTAAGGAAAAAACAGTTTTCTTGTTAATAAGAAGAGGTTGCTTAGTGCTATTCTAGAAAGCAACCCTTTCTTAACATTAGAGACCATATCTAAAACAACATATATCAATGCCTGGAAACTTTTGGAATCTGTAAGATATAAAAAGATACATTTGATAATAACTTATATCCAGAGTGAGAACTAAATTATAAATTACCACAACATTAGAGAGAAAATAAAACCACTGACATTGGACATTCTCCCAAAAGTACATACAATCCAGTTCAAGCCAACAACAAAACCCAGTTCTGATAGAGAAGGCCAAACCCTCATGCATGAATCACATAGACCTATTTATTAAGTTCTTTACAATACCCTCCTTCAAATAAAAACAGTGTGCACCTTATGATACTGAAACTCATTAAGATGGGGAATTGTATTTCTGATCCTAATTCACAAGAGAGGAGTAAGCATAGAGATATTGAGCAGAACCACATACCATCAATACCATAGAGTGCTTTTGCCAAAGGGGAGCCCATTGCAACACGTGCATTTGGAAAATCGGCACTGCCAACTTCCATGACAGGCTTTCCAGGATAAAACATCAAAGATAATGGATTAGGAGTTGACTGAGTCTGTATAAACATGCTCCTATGTTGGCCTGCTCAACAAGATGGCACAGAAAGAAAGTTAGAAACCAATTCTGCCAGCTTCTAAGCACCTCAAGAAACTTAGAATGCATTTATACTTCCTAAATATTAGAGATAAGTTGTAAATTGTTGCCAAGTATGTCCAGGTAGTCTCTTTCACTCTTTAAGATGGATCATTAAGCAAACCATATGACTGATACTGAGAATAAAATATTCAAACCGCATAATCAGTTTCCTGCACTGACACTTATACAAGCAACATAATATAGTGCAGACTGGATTATATAAGCAACACATATAGTGCTGAGTGGATTTAAGGAAATTATAAACAATGCAATACAACTGACAAACAAGATAGATACCAAAGGCAAAGTAATCTGAAATTGCAGTATTACATCTCAACAACATCATGTTTATCCCTACAAGTGATTTTTTCATTGGCTTAGACACACTAAATGCTTTTCAACAGCATGTTTCTATAGATGGCCCAGTTCACCAGGACAAATGGTAAGAATTTTCTTCAACCACAAAACTTGTCAGTGACAACCAATCCCGCAGAGAGACACTATTTCATATCCATCATATTGCTCTTTCAAGAAGAAAAATGGAATAGTTAGAAGACACATCCACACACACAAACAGAAGAAGAAGAAGAAGAGACACTAAAACCTAGGAGGTCGATATTTAAACAACATTTCTACCATAAATAGATAACTCATGCCTATATTACCGCTAGCATATGGTGGCTATATTCTTAGCATTACACCTCATATTGTATGAGGTTTCACATTGTGATTTTGATCACAACGATAGAGTTTGCCACTTGTACTTTTAGATCTTTTAGATGGACTTGGGGACTTACATCTTAATGTAGCTTCTTCGCTTCTTGCCATTGGATTATTTGAAAGAGATCTGTGTGGAGACTCAGTTTTCTACGGTGGATTGACATCGTTGATGGAATCTCAGTACTACTTGTTGGAAAGTGTAACCAGGATCGGTCTTCATATTGACTATGCAATTATGTATTTATGTAAAGAAGAAGACAAAGATAATAAAATGTATTTTTGTAAAGCTTGCTTCATGGGTTTCATGAGCAAGTAGTTTTTATTGTAGGTCAAAGACTTCTTCTTGATGTCTTTTAGGGTCTGTCATCTTGTCATAAATATATAAGTTAGAGTCATATATATTAAGTGTTGTTACACTTACGACTCATGTAAATGTATGCCTCCTAACCTTGTCAAAGCACTCCTTGAAGATGGCTTAGAAGATGCTCGAAATATCCCTTGAGAAGTCGGCCTCATAACAGATGATAAGTCGGCTCATGAACAGTAACAACTGTTCATACGATATGTCGGCTAATATACAGGGACGAACAACTATATATACCCTAGTAGACTTCACAGAAATTACAGAAGCACAGTTCTAAGATATCACAGGAATTCGGATAAGTCTGCGGCTTCATTAGGACACAGAATTTTCGAACAAGTCAGCAATCACAGAAGTAAGGGAAAATCTTAATGTAGCTTCTTCGCTTCTTGCCATTGGATTCTTTGAAAGAGATCTGTGTGGAGACTCAGTTTTCTACGGTGGATTGACAACGTTGATGGAATCTCAGTGCTACTTGTTGGAAAGTGTAACTAGGATCGGTCTTCATATTGACTATGTAATTATGTATTTATGTAAAGAAGAAGACTATGATAATAACATGTATTTTTGTAAAGCTTGCTTCATGGGTTTCATGAGCAAGGAGTTTTTATTATAGGTCAGACTTTTTCTTGATGTCTTTTAGGGTCTGTCATCTTGTCCTAAATATATAAGTTAGAGTCATGTATATGAAGTGTTGTTACACTTATGACTGATGTAAATGTATGCCTCCTAACCTTGTCAAAGCACTCCTTGAAGATGGCTTAGAAGATGCTCAAAATATCCCTTGAGAAGTCGACCTCATAACAGATGATAAAGTCGGCTCATGAACAGTCACAACTGTTCATACGATATGTCGGCTAATATACAGGGATGAACAACTATATATACCCTACTAGACTTCGCAGAAATTACAGAAGCACAGTTCTGATATATCACATGAATTCGGATAAGTCTGTGGCTTCATTAGGACACAATTTTCGGACAAGTCAGCAATCACAGTAAGGGAAAATCTGTGTTTGCTACAGTGAAGTGAAGAAACTATTCAGCAAGTACAGAAGAACAAACAGCGAGGCAAAGGAAGGTTTACATATCTCTGTTTCAGGGCTAATATATCTTGGTCAAGTTCAGATTGTAAGTGCAAAGTACAGGACTGTATATTGGTACAAGATAAGTAACCTCAACGAAGAAGCACTTAGTGTTTGGGTGGTGTAAGAGCTAAGTACCCTCTCTGTGTTTTTGACTGTACCCATCTAAAGGAAGGCCGAAGAATAAACAGTGTCATCTAGTATTGAAATGAAGCACATAGAAGATGACACTACCCCAAAGAAAAGGGATCTTGATTAAGGGAAAGAAGGCAGTGGAGGAATCTCAAGGAGGCAGAGGCTAGGAGGAAAGGAATTCACTAGGAACTGAGTTTCCTAGTACTGGTGCAGAACAGTGCAGAAGGAAGGATCAACAAGAAGAAGCCAAGAAGAGCAAGTGACAAAGGTGTTGGAGGCATACAAGGGTCAAGGGTCTGTGTCATGGTCATGGTACTTGTCCACTGAAAGTCTATAAGAAGAATTACTTACGGGTTTTTCCTCTCCAAGAGGGAGAGGTTTTAGCCCTGGCTTGAAGAGCCTAAATCTTGTGTTTTGATAATTGACTTGATGAAATACCTAATAAGCTAATGAAGAGAAGATCTAAGTAAGAGAAATAAGTTCACAAGTAATTATCAAGTAGAGAATTGAAGAGAAGATCTAAGTAAGAGAAATAAGTTCACAAGTAATTATCAAGTAGAGAATTGAATTAAACTATGCCCTACCAAATTCTCAACATGGTATCAGAGCTAAGGTGATAAACACAAGGGCTACTTGAAAAGAAGACACTCAAGGAAGCAATCATCAAAGTTTGGGTTAAAAGGTCAGATTAGTTTGCAAGGTAGATACTTCAAAGGATCCACTAATCAACAAGATAATCTTTGCCATCAAAGATTTATATTCAAGACATTGTTGGAAGAGACAACATCTTTTGGAGACATCCTTTATCATCTAGGATCCAAGAACACCTACATTGGAGAAATCAATCTAAGAATAAGCTCCTGACTTCTTCATGCTCATCAAGGAAGCTGCAAGTCACTCTACTCAAGTAAGTATCTATGACCTTATTTAAATCTGTCAAGATGACTTATTGTAAAGAGAGCAACAAATTGGTTGGGTCATCAAACTTTAGAGCATGGAAGAAGAGGACAGATTTGAATCTAATTGAAGACGAAGTTATGGACTACATCGAAAGATCTACAATTCAACCCTCAAAAGAAGATGCTCCAACTCATGCCAAGTACATGAAAGGAGAAATCAGAGCCCAGAGAATCCATTAGGGACTCACTCAGAGCCTATGTATCAAAACTGAATTTTGCAAAAGAAATATTTGAGAAACTAGTGGAACTATTCTCTGTGAGTACTGCAGGAGAAGCAATCTCTTTGAGACAGGAACTATACAAAATGAAATTGTCAAGATAAGAAGGAATCACTTCATACTTTATGAGGATTTCTGAAATAAGAGACCAACTGTAGGAATTGGGAGAAGTAATGTCCGATAATGAAATGACTACAGTGGTATTGAATGCCCTACCGGAAGAATGGGGAAACTTCACTTCAAGCTTATATGGGAAAAAAGAAGCAACACCATTCAACGATCTATGGTCTCTATGTAAAATAGAGGAAACAAGATTGAAAGCAAAGCTGATACAGGATCAAGTGAAGGGAATCAAGACTTTACAGCCATATCCAAGAAGAAAGGAAGATTCGGAAAATTTGGTCCTCAAAATAAAAAAAGAAATATGGACAAAGTACAATGCTTTGGATGTAATGAACTTGGGTATTATAAAAGAGATTGTCCTAAATTTGGAAAGGACGAGGAAAAAGGAAAAGCCCATACCACAAATGAAAGGGAAGAGTCTAATGCAAAGAAATCTAAGAAAGAAGCGAATGATCTTTATTATGATTGAGATCATCTTCCTCTTTAAGTGATTTCTATTGGTTGCAAAATAGTATGATAGGAAGCAATGTATATTAATAGCATCATGATAAAAGCATGTCTAGAGCTCTTGATGAAACAACTCCTGGAAAACCTCACTGATAAACGACATTGATGGAAGGCAGTCATCAAGATCAAGGGTCATCATGGAAACAGGCGTTGACATTTTCTAATGGAGTTCTCTATGGATTCACTGACTAGAAAGAAAGCAGAAAGGTTTCATCGAGAATTCTATGCTACAGAATTCTGGGATTAGGATGTGATGGCATATTGATGAAGCAGGTCAATGGAATGAAGTTCTTCATTCTAGTAAAATTGCTACAGGATGACTCAAAGGTAAAAGGTATGAGGTGTATATATACTTATATGTTGACACTAGATGTTGTGAAGTCATGTCATATGGTTGCAGGTAATGGACTTCTATATTTAGAAGTATGATCTATGGAGGAAGATCTCTCACGATGCACAGGTTGCCACTAACAGATGAAATTAAATATGTCCTCATACGGAATATGAGGTAGTTGTTGAGAATTTGGAGGGCTAGTGATTAATTCAAATTTCTCTTCTTGATAATTACTTGTGAGGTTACTTGAGTTACTTATGTCTTCCCTTCGTTAGCTTATTCAATCTTTCATCAAGACAATTATCAAAATATACGAGACACAAGAACTAGGCTCCTAGAGCCAGGGCAAAACCTCTCCCTCTTGGAGAGGAAAACCCACGAGAAATTCTTCTTATAGATTTTCAGATGACAAGTACCATGACCAAGAATTAGACCCTTAACCTATATATGCATCCAAGACCTTGACCTTACTTCTTTGATGTCCTTCAATACTGATCTTTCTTTTCTTCACCAAGTTGCATTGTTCTGCACCAACAATTCCTTTGAAACTTCAGTTACTTGAGATGCATATAAGTTGTATTTAGGAAAGTAAATCACAGATTTACTTTCCTACTTTCTGTCACTTTCTCACTGTTCCTTCTCTTTGAAATAACTACAAGGTTTTCCCAGACTACTAATCCAACTTTTCCTTGAACTGTAACTGGATATCAATGTTACCTTTGATCAGCTCTTTCACTTCTAGACAATCTGCAAACCTTTCTTAGTTTGATCCGCACTTTAACATTTCTCTAGCACTTGGACAGATCCGCACTTCAACATTGTTGTTGCACTTGGACAAATCTGCACTTCAACACTGTTGTTGCACTTGGACAGATCCGCACTTCAACGTTGTAGTTGCTTCAGGATGATCCGCACTTTTGTTTCAATAAGCCACAGCACCTTATGACACTCAGATATCACAAGGATATATGTATATTAACCAGTCCTGAAACTCATAAAAAATCCGCACTGAAATCTGCACTTCTACCCAGAGATGACCAAAAATCTTGTCCTCAAATGATCCGCAGAACAGGTTATATATAGGGACAGTTCTATTGTCTTTTAGACCGATCATTCATTGAGCTTGAAGACTGACTTGTCTTGCTGTTGTAGCTTATCTTCCAGCGTGGTTTGAGGGTTGAATAAATCATCCTTCCATGGTTTCTTTGACAAGGTCTTGGAGCATTCTCCTGACTAGATTCTTCATACATATGACACCTAATTATATTTATACCTAGAAGACAAAAACCCTAATAGACATCAAGAAGAAGTCTATTCATCTACAATAAAATATTGTTCATGAAACCCATGAAGCAAGTACAACAAAATACATTTTATTATCTTTGTCTTCTTCTTTACATAAATACATAATTACATAGTTGATATGAAGACTGATCCTAGTTACACTTTTTCAACACTCCCTCTTAACTAGGGAGGTATCCATATAGGTACATGGTCACTTTCAAACTAAAGAATCTCATAAGAAGAATCGGATTGACAATCACATTTGTATAGCATCATATCAACCAGCATTGTCCTAGTGCAAGGCCTTGACTAATAGCCCCATCTCTCAACGAGACAATGGGCTACAATGCTAGCGAGACACATGACTTATAGACACCATAGTCATTGTCTCTCCAAGGTACATACTCCAAATGATTACCCAATCCTCCATCCTATCTTCCAGGTGAAGACCAAAATGATGTGTCTATCCATTCTCTCCACATGGCCTTCACTAAGACTTACAGTTGTTAGTCTTGGTCTAGTGCATGACACATGTATTAGAGAATCGCATACGTCACTCCCTCTCAACTCAAGAAGGACATACTTCAAGTTTCTTCCAAGTAAGAAACTTACCACTAGGCTCCCTCTCAATCAGGGTCTTGCAACAACAATGGTGAGACACCCAGCTGCTCATGAAGAATTCCTTCCCTCAATGTCATGGATTTCGATATTGAGGAATCTTTAACCTTTGGCTCCATAGGGCACAGATCATTCATCACTTTCAGTCACGAGTCATGTCAACTATCAGAAGGTGATTCATCAGTCTTTCTTATCTAGTCCACCTTCATACCATGTTGCTTTCCTTCGAATCATCTCCAAGGATCATACATCATTTCTCATGATTAGCAGCCCTTCGGAACTCATCCAGATAAACATATACATATGAACTTTTAAAATAAAAGTTACCTCAGTGATGATCTTTCACCATGACATCTTCTTGTAGGCATCGGCATCCTTTATTCAGATTCACACATCTCCTAATGATATGTTTTGTCAAGGGTCTTCTTCTTTACCAAACTTCTATCAGAGTCTACATATCCTCCCAAGAGATATTCTAGTCACATTTGCTTGGCTTCTGGATGATAACTGCCTCTTGACATGGTTGCATTTCATGATCTCTTCTTTTCTGCACATTTTCATTCCCAAGAACTTACAGTTTTCCAGTTCCTCCTTCGTATACAATCACCTCATATTCCATATGAGGATATATATTATGTTGATTTCATCTATCAGTGCACCTAGAGATCCTCCTTCATAGTTCATACTTCTAAATATGGAGGTCTATTACCTGCAACCATATGACATGACTTCACAGTATCCAGTGTCAGCATATAAATATATACCTACCTCATACTTTTATCATTTAAGTCATCCTGTAGCAGTTTTACTGGAATGAAGAGCTTCATTCCTACTGTTTGTCACTTTCTCATTGCTCCTTCTCTTTGAAATATCTACAAGATTTGCCCAGGCCATTGATCAAACTTTTCCTTGAACTGGAACTGGATACCAATGTTACCTTTGATCAGCTCTTTCACTTCTAGACAGTTAGCAAACCTTTCTTAGGTTGATCTGCACTTTAACATTTCTCTAGCACTTGGACAGATCCGCACTTCAACATTGTTGCTACACTTGGACAGATCTACACTTCAACACTGCTGGTGCACTTGGACAGATCCGCACTTCAACGTTGTAGCTGCTTCAGGGTGATCTGCACTTCAACGTTGTAGCTGCTTCAGGATGATTTGCGCTTCTGTTTCAATAAGCCGCAACACCTTATGACACTCATATATCACAAGGATATATATATATATATATTAACCAGTCCTGAAACTCCTCAAAAATCCGCACTGAAATTCGCACTTCTACCCAGAGATGACCGAAAATATTGTCCTCAAATGATCCGCAGAAAAGGTTATATATAGGGACAGTTCTACTGCCTTTTAGGCCAACCATTCATTGAGCTTGAACGCGGACTTGTCTTGCTATTGAAGGCCAACTATAACCCAGGATTGTAGCTTATCTTCCAGCGTGGTTTGAGGGTTGAATAAATCATCCGTCCATGTTTTCTTTGACAAGGTCTTGGAGCAGTCTCTAGACTAGATTCTTCATACATAACACCTAATTATATTTATACCTAGAAGGAAAAAACCCTAATAGACATCAAGAAGAAGTCTATTAATCTACAATAAAATCTTGCTCATGAAACCCATGAAGCAAGTACAACAAAATACATTTTATTACCTTTGTCTTCTTCTTTAGATAAATACATAATTACATAATCAATATGAAGACCGATCCTAGTTACACTTTTTCAACAGTAGTTGTATGCAAACAAGGAACTGGATACTAGAAGTTCTTGGGTATGAAGTTGTGCGTAGAAAGAACTGAAGAGATCATGAAGTGAACCATGTAAAGAGGCGATTATCATCTGGAAGCCAAGAAGATGTGACTTTTCTTGATGGATCACTTCTTGACATATGGATGTTGTTGAGAATTCTATAGGGTAATGATTATAATTAATTCTCTTTACTTGATAACTACGTGTGATGTCCTTTTACTTATTAGCTTTGTTCCTTATTATTATGTGTGTGAGTCATCAAACAACTACTAAAACAAGAAGAACAAGAACACAAAATATAGGCTGCAAGCCAAGGCCAAAACCTCTCCTCTTGAGAGGAAAACCCGTAATATCTTCTCTTCCTTATAGATTCTTCAATTGACGAATTCCATGACCTTAAGACTGAGACTAATACCCTACCAGACCAAGATCAACCTCTTTGGATGATGTGCTAACCTCGATCTAGTCAAACCCAGTCAAATCTCTTCCAATAGCACTTCTTCAACCTCCTGTTGCAATATTTTCGGCCTCCTACTAAAGATCTAAAATTTTGGCCTCCCTGCAGACTGCAGTTGCAGGCTACAGCTTCCACACGTGTGAGCTTTGATCTTCCTTTAGAGCCTTCCCTTGACCTTCGCTTGCCTTTCCCTGACTTTTGGAGCTTGAGGACGACCCTTGGTGACCTTCACTTGACCTCTTTGTCTTCTTTTCTCCAAGATCGAACTTGTAGATAGAAACCCTAGGTATGTTGCAAAAACCCTAGTCTTCCTTAGCACGTGTAAGAGAAAATAGCCCAAACAAAGATCTTCTTCGTCCTCTTCTTCCTTTGTTGCCTTCCTCTTCTTCTTCCTTCGCTAGAATGAGCGGTGAGTGGATGTGCTTGAAGTAGGACGAGTTCTCTTCTATTTATAGGCTCTTCAAGGGTGGACATGACTCTTCCTTTTAGGCCAACTTGCCAGCTGCCAAGCTGACTTGGTCTTGGAGGGTATTCCGACATTTTTTAAAGACAAAAATAATTTTCTTTACAAGTTACAGTGTGCCCAATGGGGTCTTCAACTTATGACAATGACTCTTTTGACTTCTTGACCTAGGGCACACCCTAGAAGCACTCAATGGGTGCTTGACCTATAAAATAAAAGACCTTGAGCATGAAACCCATGCTCCAAAAATAATAATAATAATTTTTCTTTCATTTTAATATTTACAAAAATCAAAAGTACATTTCATACTTATGAAGACCGAACCTAGTTACACATTTTTCAACACTCCCTCTTAATTAGGGAGGTATTCATAAGAGGTACATGGACATTCTCCATCTGAAGAGATCTCATAAGAAGAGTCAGATTGGTAACAAATTTGTCTAGCATCATATCAACCAGCATTGTCACATAGCAAGGCCTTGAATAACAGCTCTATCTCTCCACAAGATCATAGCACAATGCTGGCGAGACCAATGATTTATAGACACCATCATCATTGTCTCTCGAGGTGCATACTCCACCCAGGTGTTCACCGAGTATGACCTTCTTTGGACTATTCTTGTCTTGGATAGCTAGTCCTCAAAGAATATCGGTCCACAACTACTCTTATCTCGGATGTCCTACCTCATCCTCAAAGAGTATGCCAGATGGTTACCCAATCCTCCATTCTGTCTTCCCAAGTGAAGACAAGAATGTTGTGCCTATCTCTCTCGCTCAACTAGGGAGGATATATCAATCAAACCAAGATTATCTCTTAAGTACACAAGCTTCTTATTAGGAATATATTTTGTCAATATGTCAGCTACCTGCTCATCGGTGGAGATATACTATCGCTGCAATACACCATTTTGAACTAGCTCCCAAATGTAGTGATACTTGTTGTTTATATGCTTTGTCTTTCCATGAAATATTGGGTCTTCAGACAATCGTATATAACTGGTGTTGTCACAATGTATCATTGTAGGGTCCATTGGTCCTTCGAATAGGTCGAACAACGACTTCCTCAACCAGATCGCTTCTTTGCTTACTTCACACGCTGCAACATACTTAGCCTCTCTTGGAAAATGTAACTAGGTTTGGTCTTCATTTAATGTATTTGAGTCATCTTATAATGTACGTGTCAAAAGAATAAAGAAAAGAATTTTTATTATTATTATTGTGACTTATTAAAGCATGGGTTTCATGCTTGGGTCACCTTGTTTTAAGTCAAAGTCCCCATTGGACTTCTAGGATTTATTCTGAGTCAATAGTGTCATTGTATTTTTAAAGAGACTCTTCTTGGGCTTTTGAATCATGTAAAAAGGTTTAGTATTGATTCAAATATGATTTATGTATCCTCCACATCAACTCAACTAGAAGAGGTCAAGTCGGCCTAAGGACCCTAATTCGACCTCACATGGAGGCTATAAATACAAGCAAATTGAATTCATTTGGAGCATACTCTCTCACAAGAAGTTCGATATCTCTAGTAGCTAGGAGAACTACGAAGTATGTTGCTGGGAAGCCAAAAGAAGTGCAACTTTGGGGAAGTCTAAGGAGAAGAAGAAAATCGAAATTTTGGTGCCTCTCTCTCTCTGTTTCATGCTCTGGATTGGGAGATCGAAATCTTCCAAGTTTAACTGTTTTCGGAAGCTGCATGTTGCCGGAAATTACTGCCTAGTCGAAGTTGCTGGAAAGGGGTCGAAATTCTGGAGGCTGACTTGGTGTGGAGGGAGGATCTGGTCTTTGTCTAGGGTGAAGAGTCTCAAAAAATACTATCAAAAAAAATAATTTCTTGACTGGGTTTTCCCCTCGAGTGGGGTTTTTCCCTGGCATAGTGCCTACATCTGTTGTCTATTGTTTTATGTGTTGTTTCTTTGGTAATTGCTTGATGAACTAAAAGAAAGAAGATATAAATAATTGTAATAACAAGAAACATCACAAGTAATTATCAAGAATAAGAATATCTTTCTGCCTTTCTGATTTTCTAACAGCCTCAACACTACTCAAAGCAATTGTGTCTTGTTTTCTGCTCATCCATGAGATCATGGAGGATCCTAGACTGAAACATCCTCCTGTAGTGCTTCTTCCATCCTACTCACTGCCTCCCCAAACAGAATCTGTATATCCAATCAGATGGACATCATTCCTCCTATCATATTTGAGGCAGTGGTGGATAGTTCCTCGTAGATATCTCAATATATGTTTCGCTGCTATCCAATGATCATGCCTTGTCTCTACTTGGAATTGACCGAGAATGTTTACTGCAAAACATATGTCTGGTCGAGTATTCACCAAGTACATTAGAGATTCAATCAGTTGTCTATACTTGGAAGGATCCACAGGGCTTGCTTCGGAACTCCCGAGTCTCTTCAAGTTTGTGATCATCGGAGTGGGCATCGATTTGCAATCCATCATGTCAAACCTGTTCAACATCTTGATCACGTACTTTCCTTGACCCAGATAAATTTCATTAGGTCCTTGCCAGACTTCTAGTCCCAAATAGTAATGCATCAGCCCTAGATCCTTCATATCAAATTCTGTTGCTAGTTGCTTCTTACATTCTTCAATTCGACCTTCTACGCCTGTCAAGGGAAGATCATCTACATACAGAAGAATGATTATAGGTTCCCCCTTCACAACCTTCATATAAAGGTTTGGATCAGCAAAACTCTTTGTGAAGCCTATTCTTTGTAGGTATGCATCCATTCTAGCATACCATGCCCTTGGAGCTTGCTTGAGGCCATATAATGTTTTCTTCAACTTGCAAACATATGCCTTCCTATCTTTAACTTCAAATCTCAAGGGTTTCACTATATAGACTTCCTCATCAATTGTGCCATTCAGAAACGTAGTCTTGACATCCATTTGGTGGATGTTCCATCCCATTGATGTTGCCAAAGAGATCAATGAATGAATCGTTGTATACCTTGTTGTCAGAGAAAATGTTTCTTCATAGTCAATGCCTTCTTGTTGAGAGAAGCCCCTAGCCACAAATCTTGCCTTATACTTATCGATACTTCCATCTGCTACATGTTTGATCTTATAGATCCATTTGGAAGTTACCACATATTTGTCTTTGGGTAGGTACAACCTCCCAAACTCAATTTTTCATTATAGATTGATATTCTTCGTTCATGGCATCCTTCCATTCCTGATGATTGACAGCTTCTTCAAAAGTGGATGGCTCTGCTTCTATTAGCTTTGTCATGTATGTTGCATACCCAGAATATCACTTGGGTTTCTTGTTTTCTCTGAATGAGCCTTTCGTTGCTCCATGACCTTTTGCATCAAGTAGAGTAGATTTCAACCAGTTAGGTCTCTTTCTTGATTCGGGAGGACCAAAGGTTGAATAGGTTCATTGGGACCCTCATCTTCATGATGAGATTCTTCTTCTTCCCTATTAACTTCCTCTTCAAATACTAGAATTTCTTCGTCATCAGGGTCCATGGGAAGTTTCCTGCATTTCTTGAATGCAATACTTTCGTCAAATATGACATCTCGACTTACTTCTAAATGGTGTCCTTCCTTTATGTAGATTCTATAGGCCTTAGAGGAGTTGTTGTAGCCAACAAATGTTCCCCATGCTTGATGGATCCAACTTCTTTCTTTTGTCCTTTGGTATATGAATATATACAGGACACCCAAAGATACAGAGATGTTCTACAGTTGGTTTCTTCCCAGTGAATACTTCTTCGAGGGTCCTATTGTCCAACGACCTGTGGGGACTTCGATTTTGAACATATACTGTTGTCTTCGTGGCTTCTCCCCACGGAAATTTTGGTAGATCTTGACCATGTAACATCGCTTTTACACTTTCTTCAATGGATCAGTTCTTTCGTTCTGCAACTCCATTTTGTTCAGGATTGTATGGGACTATCAACTCCCTCTTAATCTGATTCTCCTTACAAAAGGATATAATTTCCTTAGATCTATACTCTCCATCATTGGATCTTAGTATCTTGACCTTTCTATAAGGTTCTCCACTTCAATTTTGAATTCTTGAAATTTTGTAAATACTTTGTCCTTGGTTTTCATCAAGTAAACCCAAGTCTTTCTTGAATGATCATCTATAAAGGTGACATAATATAAATGTCCTCCAAGAGATTTAGAAGTCATGGGACCACATACATCGAAGTGAATGAGATCCAAGATTTCTTTTCACCGTGAAGCACTGCTTCCAAATGGTCTCTTCGTATTCTTACCCAATGCACATCCCTTACATACTCCTTCATAATCTTCTTTTAATTCAGGTATTCCATCTACTATGGAACTTAGAGTTGGAAGGATTTTGTAATGAAGATGACCAAATCTTCTATGCCAGAGTTCACATGGGCTAATTTCAATGTGAACCAAAGCTTGAGCTAGAGGAGATATCAACCTGTAAAGTCTTCCTCCTTGAATAACAATTACTCTAGCATTCTCTATGCTTGAGTTTTTACTCCATAAAACAACTTTTCCATCAACGAAAGCTACTCTATCACCCTTATCTTCTAGACTTGAAATGGAAAGTAAATTCTTATGCAAACCTGGAACAAATAGGATGTTATTGAGGTGAATGTTGCTTCCATTCTCCAGCTCTATAGAGGTTGATCCAATTCCTCTCACAGGATAGCTTTTGTTATCTCCAATTTCCACTAAGTAAAATATTTTCCCTTTGATAATGTCTTCAATTGTTTGTGATGACCAATCATGTGTCTAGATGCCCCACTATCAATTACCCAAATGCTTTCATCTTGGAATGTGCCAGTGAGTGTCGAGAAGAGACCTTCATCTTTTGCCTTGACTACTTCCTTCTTAGTATTGAATAGAATTCCTTGATGCCTTTCTTGAGATAGCTTGCTACCTTTGAAAACTTCTTGATAAACTTCTTCAATGTAGTGGAGATCTTCATAATGCCCTTAGTGAACCTTAGCTTAGATACCATGTTGAGAATTCTATAAGGCAATGATTATAATTAATTCTCTTTACTTGATAACTGCTTGTGATATCCTTTTACTTATTAGCTTTGTTCCTTATTATTATATGTGTGAATCATCAAATAGCTACCAAAACAAGAAGAACAAGAACATAGAATATAGGCTACAAGCCAGGGCCAAAACCTCTCCTCTTGAGAGAAAAACCTGTAAATCTCTTCTCTTATAGATTCTTCAATTGACAAATTCTGTGACCTCAAGATTGAGACCAGTACCCTCCAAGACCAAGACCAAGACCAACCTCTTTGGATGATGTGCTAACCTCAATCTAGTCAAACCCAGTCAAATCTCTTCCAGTAGCACTTCTTCGACCTCCTGCGGCAAGATTTTCGACCTCCTACTGTAGATCTGAAATTTCGGCTCCCTGCAGTTGCAGCATCCACATGTGTGAGCTTCGATCTTCTTTAAGAGCCTTCCCTTGACCTTCGCTTGCCTTTCCCTGACTTTTGGAGCTTGAGGATGATCCTTGGTAACCTTCACTTGACCTCTTTGTCTTCTTTTCTCCAAGATCGAACTTGTAGATAGAAACCCTAGGTCTGCTGCAGAAATCCTAGCCTTCCTTAGCACGTGTGAGAGAAAATAGCCCAAACAAATATATTCTTCGCCCTCTTCTTCCTTTGTTACCTTCCTCTTCTTCTTCCTTCACTAGAATGAGTGGTGAGTGAATATGCTTCAAGTAGGATGAGTTCTCTTGTATTTATAGGCTCTTCAAGGGCAGACATGGCTCTTCCTTTTAGGCCGACTTGCCAGTTGCCAGAACAACTTGGTCTTAGAGGGTATTCCGACACTTTCAAAGACAAAAAAAAATTCTTTACAAGTTACAGTGTACCCAACGGGGTATTCAACTTATGACAATAACTCTTTTGACTTATTGACCTAGGAAAAACCCTAGAAGCACTCAATGGGTGCTTGACTTATAAAATAAAAGACCTTGAGCATGAAACCGATGCTCCAAAAATAATAATAATATTTTTTCTTTCATTTTACAATTTACAAGAATCAAAAGTACATTTCATACTTATGAAGACCGAACCTAGTTACACATTTTTCAACAGATGCTTACTATTTTATGTGTCAAATATTTTGGAACATTCGAGTGACTATGTATGATGATGTTATGATATTGGTTTGTCACTGAGAGGGGGTGTTCTACATGGTCCCCTTTGTTGAAAATGTAACAAGTATCAGTCTTCATAATTGTTGTCTAGCTCATGACATGATGTAATCCATATGTATTTGTAAAAATAAAGAAGAAAAAAAAATTTATTGTAAAACTCAAAGAAAATTATTGGTTTCATGCTCACTTGATTATGTTTCTAGGTCTAAGAACCCATTGAGTGCTTCAAGGATTGAGTCATGAGTCATTGTCATTGTCCTTATGTTCTAGAGACCCTTCTTGGGCTTATTTTGTTAGAGAAAGAAAAATTATTTCATGTAAAATGGTCATTTATCTCTCCTCCACCAAGTTGGCCTCATTATAGGGATTCGACCACATCATAAGACTATATATAAGCAGTGTATTCGACCTATTGTGGCATCCATAAAAGCAAGATTCGATCTGCAATACCAAGGAGTGCGAAGGAAAGAAAAAGGAAGAGAAAAAGCTTGTAGAAGGAAGGAAAACCCTAGCGAAGGAAGGAGGAGCCATAGCAAAGAAAGGAAGGCTGATTTCCTCTTGTTTTCGCTCACACGTGTGAGAATTCTGAGTTGCAGGAAGGCCAAAATTGTAGGTCTGCAGTAAAGGCCGAAATTCTAATGCAGGAGGGCTGAAATCTGTGATTGAAGCAGGATTGAAGAGGGTTGACTTTTGTTGACTAGAAGCAGACTTTTGTTATCTTGGAAAGACCTTGTTGGGAATGTGACTTGGTGGATTGGAGGAGGTCTTTGTCTTTGTCAAAGGGTCTTGTTTGTCTCATTTGATTTGGTTCTAAAGGAAGAGAAGATAATTTTTGGGTTTTGCCCTGGCTGAGACTCTGAGAGCCTACATCTTGTCTCCTTGTTGTTTTGATCTTCACGCATTTATGTTTTGGTAATTGCTTGATGATAAGAAAATAAAAGAAGACATAAAAGAAGATAATAAGGATACTAAGAAATCACAAGTAATTATCAAGATAAGAAAATCTATCTGCCTTTCTGATTTTCTAACACCCTTTTTTTGAGTGTGTGATGGGGACACACTTGATGTTTGGTTGAGTTAATATTAATTCTTCACAACCCTGCAAATCGGCACTTTAATACCTAGTGATTTTTTCATGCAAAGGTCAAAAAAATAAATTTTCTCAATGAATAAAATGCACACTGGAATTGTTAATAGGTATATGCAGCAGTATAAAACAGAAGCAAATTTCACACATGCAACACCAGAAAATTTAACGCTTCAAATCAGTTCTCCATTCAAATTTCTTCAAAACTTATGAGGGCTTCCGTACCAGGAAAGGCCCACAGAGAAAATCTGGAATTTACAGCAAAATGAACTTGGCTGAATTTGGCCCAGAAAAACACCAAACTGCAGAAAATCACACCTGCACACTGTTGTACGAATTCTGAGCAGAAGATGGACCGAGTCATATGGACTGTATGCCTGTCTTGGTTCGACCTGAACTGGTACAGCTGAATCTCAGCCTCCACCAGCTACAGCTGCTGCTTATTCCGTCTATATGGCTCTCAAGTTGCAGTAGCTTCCTTCCACATGGCCCATACAGTCCTAGACGGCTTCAGCTCCCTCACACATGGCCCATATAGACCTAGACAGCTTCAGCTCCCTCACACATGGCCCATATGACCTCAATCTGGTGCGTCTATATTTCCCTCAGCCCATATGGTCCACACACGAGCCTTCACTGTAGTGCTTGACCTCCAAAATTCACCCTGGGTTAGCCTCAAGCCATGCCCTGGCCGCTTTCTCATCTATATTTCCCTCAGCCCATATGGTCCACACACGAGCCTTCACTGTAGTGCTTGACCTCCAAAATTCACCCTGGGTTAGCCTCAAGCCATGCCCTGGCCGCTTTCTCTATGTCTGCGATTTTGTTGGCTAAAAACTCACTCAGCCTCCACTGAAAAGTACAGCCAGATATGTCTTCAGCTGTTGGGTTCTTGTTGACCTTTACTACCGCACTTTTTCCTCTTCTCCTCAACCTGTTGATTTACACAATCACTACGTCTCGACTCTCACACTCTTTGTGCCTCTCGCACTTGTGTCTTTCACTTTACCCAGATCTGTCTTTTTACTACTTGAGTTTTTGACTAGAATCAAAATTAACCACAGATGACCCTTTCTCCAAACTTTAATCGTTCACTGAGATTGAGGATTGAAATTAGTCCCGATTAATAGTCAAGTTTCCTCTAAGTCACAAATACAAAAGCCTTTGCATTGCGATAGATTAAAAAAACTCACTTTTTAATTTAAAAACATTCACTTTAATTAAACTTAAGTAATGCAAATTTTCTAAGTAAAGACTTAGTATGAATTCTACACACCTAACACCAAGGCCTATGCAGTGTAGAAACAAACATCAACACTCCCTCTTAGCAAAGAAGGTATTTATAGAAGAACCACATGGAACCAGCTTTCTCTCTGGTCCAGGCACAATATCCCATGCATCATGTTTCACCATGGCTTTCCTCCAAACCTCATGGTCTAACTCTACTTCCTCTTCAATGACACTACTCACCAATGTCGTGTAATTTCGAAACTTCCTTGAAGGCCTGCACTCTCTAAATGTGCTCCTAGGATCCTCAACATGCTCCTGAGCATCCTTTAATGTCTGCTCAATGTTAGTTTTTGTAGCATCGGAGGTGTTCTAGTCTCAAAACTTTGTGGAGAGGCTAAAACACGGGAGTTCTCCATAACTCATAAATCGTTTCTGGAAATTCCATCTAGAAGTATCTCAATTAGAATATTAGCCTATTTAAATATTTCTTAAGTCTAAACTTAGGAAATCTAATTAAGTAATCAGAATTAATTGAGATAAAGTGTGAATCATCTAGAAACTCACATGGATCGACCCCGATATGATCTAGGCCCTTGATTAACTTTTAATCTTGGTCGTTGGAGATCCAACAGAAGATTATACAAAGTCGATGGGTACATGGAGAATATACTTGTGGAGACATAGGAGATCGATTTCCTTGGGCAATTCGATTTTCTAGAGGCAGCAGCTGGAAGATTTCGAGCTTCAGAAGGAAGCAAAGGCAAAGAGGAGCAGGGATAGTCAAGTCGGAGGAAGATTTCCAAATCCAATGAGTGCATTTGCAGAGAAGCTGAAATTTCTCCAAGAAGCTGCATAGAGACTTCAAAAGGCAGTTTGATTTGCTAAAGGAAAAAGACATTTTCAATTCCAGAGGCTAAGCAGAGGTTCCAGTGGGCCAGAGAAGTGTTTTCCCAGTCAGTAGCAGGCAAGACAGCTTGATTTTCAGTTGTTCCGAGCAAAGCAAGTGCGAGCAGTGCTAGTGCGGGCAGCGCTAGTGCAGGCAGCGCGAGTGCAGGCAGCGCGAGTGCGAGCTAGGCATGCAGCAAACTGCGCTAGGGTTACGCAGAAGTTGTGCAGGGCTAGGTGGATGGCTTGATTTTCAGTGGCAGTCAAGTGTCACGATTGCAGAAAATAAATTAGGAACTGAGAAATATATGCGCACACATAAAAACGACACCAAAGTTTTTGGACTAACATCCCCAGAAAAACCCCAAAATGAAAATCAATGCAGCAAATGAGGGTTTATATTTTATTATCTTGAGAAAATTAGAGAGTACATATGTCTACTTGCCAAAACACTGGCAAACCTTCAAAAAAATTTCTCCACCACTCCAACTAGCAGATCGACTTGGAAACCCTTTGTTTCCCTTGCAAAATCAAACTTGGCCTCCTCTAGTAAATGCGCACAAAAAACATTGTTGCGGGAAATACGCACTAGCTGAAGGCTGAGGTTTTGTTGATCCTGCACTCCTTTGGTGATCTTGCACTTGCACTAGGCAACTCACTCTATCCTTCGGGTTTGATCCTCGACAACTGGAAATATGATCTGATGCCTAGATCTGCACTCTAGAGAACTCGCACCCACTGGTACGGCCATCCTGTAGAAGAAATCAGCCTTCCCTCTAAAATTGGAAAACTGTGGAAATCTCCCTTGGAAATCTCTCTCCAATTTTTGCTGATCCTCTCATTGATGCTTTGTTGGCTCGAACTCTTCCCTCGTTGAATGTTGCACACTGGGAAATTCGCACTGCCTACTCTCTTGCTCCTTTAATGTGTCTTCTCCAAGCCCCATCGACTTGCTCTTATAATCTCTCGTTGGAGCACGAACGGCCAAGATCTAATCGTAATCAATGACTAAGATCATCTTAAACTTGATCCATGTCACTTTTTAGAAGTCTCTAGAGCATAAGTAAACTTCCTTAATTAATACCCTTTAATTAACCATTTTTCCTAAGTTGGACTTATGAAATTTTAATTATCCAGTCAATTAATTTAATTAAGGTGTTTCGGAGTTAAATCTCATGAAAGCATTTCTGGGTATTGGAGATCTCATGTTCTGTTGAAAAGTGTAACTAGGTTCGGTCTTCATATTGACTATGTAATTATGAATTTATGTAAAGAGGACATAGATAATAAATGCATTTTGTTGTACTTGCTTCATGGGTTTCATGAGAAAGATTTTATTATAGGTCAATAGACTTCTTCTTGATGTCTATAGGGTTTTATCTTCTAGTGTAATTAAGAGTCATGATTATGAAGTATCTATTCTGAAGAATGCCTCTAAGACCTTGTCGAAGAAAGGCTTATAACAACCCTTAAAACAGCTCTCATTCAACGCTAGAAATGATGTAATAAATCGGCTTGTAATCAGTGATGAAGTCGGCCTAAAGGTTTGTTGAAGGGTCGGCCTTTAATCCAGACAGTGCACTATATATATCAAGGTTGCAAACATCGCGATTTTTTCCAGCCGGCGATTTTTTCCCGATTTTTTGAAAAAATCGTTGATCGCCAAAAATCGCGATTCGATCGGAAAAAATCGTTGCCTCCTAAAACAACACGGTTATAATGCGATTTTGATGTTTTTTTTTTCATTTTCACATGGACAGGTTTGGTTATGAGAGCTAAGGAGTGAAGAAGGAGAGCCAAGGAGGGAGATACGTGATCTACAAGCCCAAAATTGGACAAAAGTGAAGAATTTCTTGCAAGCCAAGCAAACAAAAATCGAATTTTTATTTTGGTCAAAAATGCAAAAAATTGTTTGTTAAATTTTGTTTTTTATATTTCTTCTTGTGCTCTTAGTTTCTTCCCATTATTTTTGTTTGTGTTTCAACATGTATTTTTTCCCATTATTTTTGCATTGAGTTGAGGGTTATTTTTTGTGAAAAAAATCAAAATGTTGTATGTAAAATTGTAATTTTTTTTATTTTATTTTTTAACTTGCAATTTTTCTTGTGCCCTAGGTTCAAATTTCAACGTTCAAAGTTCAAAGTTTCCAACATGCCAAAGAAATTAGATCCTTTATGGGAATTTGGTGAACCTGATCAGGGGTTTGACCGATCAAACTTGACTTGCAAATTATGTGGTCATCACATGACAGGGGGGGTATACAGGTTGAAATACCACCTGGCACAAATTCCTGGGCATGAAGTAGGCCCTTGCACAAACACCAATCCAGAAATAATCAGAAGAGCCATTAACTCATTGGGAGAAATAGAAACCACTAAACTCAGCAAAGCAACTCTGAAGAGTCAAATATCAGGGTTTGGAGTTGACCGTGAGTGGTAGTGGCTCTTCAGCATCAGCCTCTTCTACAGGCAGCCGCGTAGCTGCCTTCTCATTTTTTGCTCCTAGAACCACTCACGGGGCACAACCATCTATCTCCTCCCTTATTAAAAAAAAGGAAAAGGAAGAAGCTGATAAGTTGTTGGGCAAACTGTTTCTTTGGAGTGATATTCCTTTCAATGTTGCCAGGAACAATCCATTTTATCAGGCTACAATTGATGTTATCGCTGTTGTTGGCCCAGGATACAAAGCCCCTTCATATAATGACCTTAAAGGGCGCATTCTGCAAAATGAGAAAGCTGATTGCACCAAGAGATTGGAAGAGTTAAGGGCATCATGGTAAGTCACAGGATGCACTGTGATGTTAGATGGTTGGACTGATCAAAAGAGTAGGACCCTTAATTAACTTCTTGGTCAGTTGTCCCAAGGGGACAATGTTTATGAAATCTGTTGATGCATCTGCACATGTCAAAGATGCAAAATTATTATGTGATTTATTAGATGTGTTCATTCTGTAGGTTGGGCCCCAAAATGTTGTCCAAACCAAAACGGACAACGCTGCAAACTATGTTTCTGTTGGCAAGATGCTTATGGAGAGATATCCGAGCATATTTTGGACACCTTGTGCTGCACATTGTCTTGATTTGATATTGGAGGACATCGGAAAGATTGATTTTGTCAAAGAGATTGTAGAATCATCAAAGAGAATCACAAAATTTATATATAATCATGCATCTGTGCTTCATTTGATGAGGGCATTCACCAACAAGAAGGAGTTGGTGCGGCCTGCTATTACACGATTTGCCACTACTTTCATATCTCTTCAATCCCTCTTGAATTCTAAGTGGGATTTGAAGAGAATGTTTCTTTCAGATGAGTGGCGTGCTTTGACTATCAGCTGCAAATCAGAGGGAGAGGCCATCTGCATGTTGGTGTCATATCAGGAAAGTTTCTGGGCTGGAGTGGAAGAGGTGTGCAGCATTACTGAACCTTTGGTAAAGGTTCTTAGATTGGTGGATGGAGACAAGCCCGCAATGGGCTACTTGTATGAGGCCATGGATAGGGCCAAAGAAGTTGTTCGCAACTATTATGATGATAAGGGTGATGAGGGGTTTCAGAGAACTTCTTTTATGGGAAGTGATTGATGATCGATGGAACAACACACTCCATCGTCCCATTCATGCTGCAAGGGTCTTCTTGAACCCCACATTTGCTTATTCATGTGGTTTTCTATTTGATGCTGAGGTCATGGATGGCTTTTTCACTTGTGTTCAGAAGATGGTGCCAAATCCATCAGAACGTGCAGAGATATCCAAAGAGATGGAGGTATACAGAATGGCAGGTGGCACCTTGAGCTTCGACATGGTTGTCCAGGATAGGACTACTAAAATGCCAGGTAAGATTTTCATTATTTTAAAATTTTTCTTATGTTTGTAACTTTATAAGTTTATCTTATTTGTTGTAACTTGTAACTTGTAGATGCATGGTGGAGGAGCTACGGTGGCAGATTACCAAAACTCCAAAAACTTGCCATTAGAATACTCAGCCAAACATGTAACGCTTCAAGATGCGAGCGCAACTGGAGTGTATTTGATAAAATACACACCAAAAGGCGCAACAGGTAAAAAACTTAAAATATTTCAACTGATTTTTTGAATTCATTAAATTTTTTTTTTAAATATTTAATTTATTAATTTATGACCCTTGTACAGGTTGGAGGCCCAGCGGCTCAATGACATGGTTTAAGTCTACTACAATCTTAGATTGTGGGTGAGACAACTTAAGAGAACCCCTGATATGGAGGCCATCTCTTTAGATGCGATTAACACCACTGCTGAGTGGAGGGTTGAAGCTGAGAGGCTTGTCATGGAGTCAGCCCCTGATTGGATAGAACAGGAGGTAGTGGAGGGGGAGGATGAGGAGGAAGAGGAGGAGTTGACACCACCTACCACTACTACCGGTAGAGGACGTGGTCTGCCTCCTTTAGCTCCTAGTACTTTAGGTTCCCGTTCTGGTGCTTCAGTTTCTACTTCTAGAGCACGACAGAGCCCATTGCCAGTCCCGCCAGCTTCTTCATCTAGAGAGAAAGGCAAAGCTGTTGTATTTTCTCGCAAGAGGGGCAGAGGAAATCAGTAGTATAGGACCATAGGTTATATGGTGCATTGACATTCCTTTGTATATGACATTATGACTCATGATATGAGATACATTATTATATTTTTTGTTGATATTTTGAGGCTGAGTTGACTCTTGAGACTCGGGACTTAGTATTCAGGACAGGATTCTATTTTATGTGTGATGTAGCACTAGACATGATATTACACATCTTATATATTAGTTTTTTTTTCATATTTATGTGTCAATGCATTTATTTTATGCTGTAGATGCTTTAGATATTAAAAAATTTGAAAAAAAATGAATATTTTTGTATGTGCCGATTTTTACCGATGTTTTCCCGATTTTTACGATTTTTTCCGATTTTTTCCCCTCGACGATTTAATCCCGATCGCGATGTTTGCAACCTTGATATATATACCCTGTTCTGCGAATTTCCTAACACAGAAAATTTGTGGATCTCTTTGTGATTTCCACACAAAAAAATTGCAGACTGTTCTGTGGAACAAAGCGCGGATTTCAGAGGACATCAGATGCGGATTTCATAAGGTGACAAAGTGCAGATTACTGAGATCAAGTACAGGGTTATAATGCGGACTTGTCTGAGGTATCTCAATATCTATTTTTGAATCCTATCTCAGGAAGAATCTGCAAACATCACACTGAAGTTTTGCATACCATTTTATGTCACCAAGTAATGCAAAGAACCTGAATCATAAGCAATGTTAAAGGCAGTGGACAAATACTATAAGTACGGATCTGTTTAAATAAAGACTGGCTAATAGTGTCAAAGTTAGATTGCGGATCAGTTTACATCTACAATACATAAAGTTGAGACAGTGACATAAAAGAAGAAAGCAGTCTTAAATGTTGAGCAGAAGAGAAGCATCAGTGTTGAAGGCAGTCTAAGAAGTAATGACAAGGTCTTGGAGGCATTCATAGGTCAAGGGTCTAAGTCTTGGTCATGGTACTTGTCATTTGAAGATCTATAAGAAGAATTTCTCGTGGGTTTTCCTCTCCAAGAGGGAGAGGTTTTTCCCTGGCTCAAGGAGCCTAACTTCGTGTCTTTTGTATTTTGGTAATTGACTTGATGAAAGACTAAATAAGCTAAGGAAGAAAAGACATAAGTAACTCAAGTAAACTCACAAGTAATTATCAAGAGGAGAATTTGAATTAATCTCCAGCCCTCCAAATTCTCAACATGGTATCAGAGCTAAGGTGTTGAACACAAGGGCTACTTGATAAAGAAGACACTCTAGGAAGCAAAGATCAAAGTTTGGGTTGAAAAGACAAATCAATTTGTAAGGAAGACTCTCAAGCTATTTCAAAAAAAGATACTCTATTTCATTCAAAGGATCAACTCATTCAAGGAAATAATCCTTGCCATCAAATATTTACATTCAAGACATTGTTACAAGAGGACATCATCTTTTGAAGATATCCTTTATCATCAAGGATTCAAAAACATCTACATTGAAGATTTTAATCTTAGAAGAAGCTCCTAACTTCATCTTCATCAAGGAAGTTGCAAACCACTCTACTCAATGCATGGAAGAAGAGGACAGATTTGAATTTAATTGAAGACGAAGTTATGGACTACAATGAAGGATCGACAATTCAACCACCAAAAGAAGATGCTCCAGCTCATGCAGAGTACATGAAGGGAGAAATCAGAGCCCAGAGGATTCTCATAGAATCCATTAAGGACACTCATTCCCTATGTATCAAAACTAAAGTTTGCTAAAGAAATATATGAGTAACTAGTGGAGCTATTCTCTGTGAGTACTGCAAAAGAAGCAATCTCTTTGAGATGAGAACTATATAAAATGAAATTGTCAAGAGAAGAAGGAATCACTCCATACTTTATGAGGATTTCTGAAATAAGATATCAACTGCAGGAACTAGGAGAAGTAATGCCTAGCACTGAAATGACTATAGTGGTGCAGAATGCTCTACCAGAAGAATGGGGAATCTTCACTTCAAGTTTATATGGGAAGACAGAAGCCACACCATTCCATGATTTATGGTCTCTCCTAAAATAGAGGAAACAAGACAAAAAGCCAAGTTGATACAGGACCAAGTGAAGGGAATCAAGCCTTTGTAGCCATACACAGGAAGAAAGGAAGATTCGTAAAATTTGGTCCTCAAAATAAAAGAAGAAATATGGATAAAGTACGATGCTTTGGATGTAATGAGCTTGGGCATCATAAAAGAGAATGTCCTAAATCTGGAAAGGACAAGAGGAAAAAGAAAGAAGCCCATGTCTTAGATATAAGAGAAGAACCTAATGCAAAGAAATCTAGGGAAGAAGTGAGGGATCTCCACTATGATGAAGATCATCTTCTCCTTTAAGTGACTTATGTTGGTTGTAAAATAGTATGATAGAAAGCAGTGTATATTATAGCATCGTGATCGAAGCATGGTAGGAGCTCTCGATGAAACGGCTCCTGGAAAACCTCACTGATATCAATATTGATGGAAGCAAGTTATCAAGATCAAGGGTCATCATGGAAACAGGTGCTGAAATTTTCTAATGGAGTTCTCTATGAATTCACTGATTGAAAAGAAAGCAAAATGGTTTCATCAAGAATTTTATGCTACAGAATTCTGGGATGTGATGACATATTGATGAAGCTGGTCAAGGGAATGAAGCTCTTCATTCTAGTAAAACTGCTACAAGATGACTCAAATGAAAAAGGTATGAGGTACAAATACATTTATATGCTGACACTGGATGTTGTGAAGTCATGTCATATGGTTGTAGGTAATGGACTTCTATATTTAGAAGTATGATCTATGAAGGAGGATCTCTCACAGTGCACTGACAGATGAAATCAACATAATATACCCTCATATGGAATATGAGGTGGTTGTATATGAACAAGGAATTGGAAATTGTAAGTTCCTAGGAATGAAAATGTGCAGAAAGGAAGAGATCATGAAGTGAACCATGTCAAGAGGCAGTCATCATCCGGAAGCCAAGAAGATGTGACAAGAGTATCTCCTGGGAGAATATGTAGACTCTGATAAGAAGTCTGGTAAAGAAGAATACCCTTGACAAAACATATAATAAGCAGATGTGTCAATCTCAATAAAGGATGTCGATGCCTACGAGATGTCATGGTGAAAGATCATCACTGAGGTAACTTTTGTTATAGAATTTCATACGTATATGTTTATCTGGATGAATTTGTGCAGGGCTGCTAATCATGAGAAAGGTTGTAAGATCCTTGGAAATGATTCGAAAGAAAGCAGCATGGCGTAAAAGGTGGACCGGATAAGAAAGACAAATGAATCAATTTCTGGTAGATGACATGACTCATTAATGAGAGTGATGGATGATTTGTGCCCTATGGAGCTAAAGTTGAAGATTCCTCAATATCGAAATCCATGACATCGAGGGGAGGAATTCTTCATGAGCAGTTGGGTGTCTCACCATTGTTGTTGCAGGTCCCTAATTGAGAGGGAGCCCGGTGATCAGTTTCTTACTTGGAAGAAATTGGGTAATTCCTAAGAATGAGCTTAGGTACATTCCTTATAAAGGAATGATTACATTCCCTTGTGGAATAGGTCCTCCCTTGCAGAGAGGGAGAGATAGACACATCATTCTGATCTTCACTTTCGAAGACAGAATGGAGGATTGGATAACCATCCGACATTTGATACTCTTTGAGAATGTGTTAGAGCATTCAAGATAAGAGTAATCGGAGACCGATATTCTTTGAGGGCTAGCTACCCAAGAGAAGAATAGTCCAAGAAGGTCATACTTTGGGAACACCTGGGTGGAGTATGTACCTTGGAGAGACAATGACTATGGTGTCTATAAGTCATGTGTCTCGCCAGCATTGTAGCCCATTGTCTCGTTGAGAGATGGGGTTGTTAGTCAAGACCTTGCACTAGGACAATGTTGGTTGATATGATGCTATACAGATGTGATTACCAATCTGATTCTTCTTATGAGATTCTTCAGTTTGAAAGTGACCATATACCTATATGAATACCTCCCTAGTTAAAAGGGAGTGTTGAAAAGTGTAACTAGGTTCGGTCTTCATATTGACTATGCAATTATGAATTTATGTAAAGAAGAAGACATTGATAATAAATGTATTTTGTTGTACTTGCTTCATGCCTTTCATGAGCAAGATTTGATTATAGGTCAATAGACTTTTTCTTGATGTCTATAGGGTTTTGTCTTCTAGTGTAATTACGAGTCATGATTATGAAGTATCTAGTCTGAAGAATGCCTCCAAGACCTTATGGAGGAAAGGCTTATAACAGCCCTCAAAACAACTCTCATTCAATGCTAGAAATGATGTAATAAATCGGCTTATAATCAGTGATGAAGTCGGCCTAAAGGTTTGTTGAAGGGTCAGCCTAAAAGCCAGACAGTGCACTATATATATTCCCTATTTTGCAGATTCCCTAACACAGAAAAATTGTGGATCTCTCTGTGATTTCCACAGGAGAAATTGTGGATTGTTCTGTGGAACAAAGTGCGGATTTCAGAGGACATCAGATGCGGATTTCATAAGGTGACAAAGTGCGGATGACTGAGATCAAGTACAGGGTTATAACGCAGACTTGCCTGAGGTATCTCAGTATCTATTTTCGGATCCTATCTCAGGGAGAATCTGCGGACATCACACAGAAGTTTTGCATTCCATTTTATGTCACCAAGTAATGCAAAGAACCTGAATCATAAGCAATGTTAAAGTCAGTGGACAAATAGTATAAGTACGGATCTGTTTAAAGAAAGAATCGCTAATTGTGTCAAAGTTAGATTGCAGATCAGTTTACATCTACCATACATGAAGTTGAGACAGTGACATAAAAGAAGAAAGTAGTCTTAAAGGTTGAGCAGAAGAGAAGCATCAGTGTTGAAGGCAGTCTAAGAAGTAATGACAAGGTCTTGGAGGCATTCATAGGTCAAGGGTCTAAGTCTTGGTCATGGTACTTGTCATTTGAAGATCTATAAGAAGAATTTCTAGTGGGTTTTCCTCTCCAAGAGGGAGAGGTTTTGCCCTGGCTCAAGGAACCTAACTTTGTGTCTTTTGTATTTTGGTAATTGACTTGATGAAAGACTAAATAAGCTAAGGAAGAAAAGACATAAGTAACTCAAGTAAACTCACAAGTAATTATCAATAAGAGAATTTAGATTAATCTCCGACCCTCCAAATTCTCAACATGTTCCTTAGTCTCTCTAACACCTTAAAGAGAACACCTGTCTGATGCTACCACAATATCCAAAAACTAACACTCCCTCTTAGCGAGGAATGTGTTCTCTCCTCAACATCCTTCTCCTCTACAACCTGTAGCTGGACAGTCCATGTTGTTGATGTCTAACATTTGTTCCACCTCGTTTCTTCATATTGATCTGACTCCCTGCCACTGGAAATCAACTATCCATCAACTACTATGCACACTCTGATCTACCTCACACTGTTGTTGCAACTGCTCTAGTGTTGATCCTGCACTGTTGCTACAACTACTGCAATAGTGAGTTTGATCTCCTCAAAACCTAAAGCACTAAGCTTCCATAGGGTTGCTCCCTTTGAAGCTCCTCCCTCTGAGTCTCGATCTCCTAATGGGAAATCACTCTGGCTGGAACTGCATCTACACCCTGCAGCTGAGCAATTTGCACTGCCTGTGCCACTGCAACTAGTTATGCACTCTCTCTCAAGAACTGACTGCAAGTAGCTCTGTTGACATTGAATCTGCTACTAAGATATTGTGGGACCCTGTAGCAAAGGTGATGGTCCTATTGCAATAGTTGGAACTGATATAACTGATCTCCATGCTACATCTGCAATAGACCCTGCCCAACTTGACACGCTAAGGTATGAAGCCCCTCCTCCACCAGGAGGTATCCTTATTATCAGTGCAAACTCCTCCAATCTAGCAGTCAACCCATCGATCTCTGTCGAAGATGTTTTTTACTCCCGCTTCTTATACTTCTTTCGTTGAGGACACTAGGAGACATAGTGACCAAATTCGCCACGCCCGAAGCACTTGATCTTCGATAGGGCTTTCTTCTTCTTTTCTCCTCACATTGAGCCTTGTCCCTAACTGGGACCCTTCTTCACTGTGAAAATTCCAAGATCTAGATCTAGAATCCCTGTTGTAACAAGTTGAACTACTTCTCCTACTTGCAAATCTGATTTAACAAGTTATTTAAAGATTACTTCTTAAAATATCGAAGCAGATACTGAATCAGCCTTCACTCATTAAAATATTTGTGAAAACAGAAATCTAAGAAAGAAAAATAACACACACAGAGGACACCGTTGTTTTTGGACAAACGTCCCTGGAAAAACCCAATGCGGGAAAACCGGTGCAATAGGTCTGAGGGTTTTACTATTAAGCAACAGTTAAATCTAGATACAACTCTGATTGTCCCACCAGACAACTCAGTTACAAAGAATACTAACAGAGAAAGAAACCAGTGAGTATATCTCAGTCTACAAGTCCCAGCTAATTCGGTAGTTGAACTGACGAAACCCCAGCTCCCTCTGTGTTGTAGTTGCGTAGGCTTGTGTGGGTTCAGATCTGGAGCTACGTCACCCCTTCTGCGGATCTTTTAGCCCTTCTGTAAAATTGATCCCGCCCGTCCAGCTCAAATCTAGATTTTCCCAGCTGAAATCAAACTTTTTCTTGAAGAATTGCACTGCCTCTACGTGGGGACTGTGCGGCCCTGCGTCACCCCTTTTGGGTGCTGCATCACTCACTATGGGCTTTGCGCAGCCTCCTCTTCGTCTTCCTCTGCCTCTTTGTTGCTGATCCTTGGCCCAGAGAAGATCCTCCTGCCAAAACTGTCTCTGCTCCTCAAATGCGTTGAAGAATCACTTAGATCTGGTTTTCGTCTTGAGCACTGCTCACTTCAGAAAATTCAATCTCTAGATCCTCTCAATGTATTTTACAAATGACCCTCAAGCCTTCCTTTATAGTCTTCTCGTTGAGACTTTTGTTGAGAAATTGATAGGGCATAGTTTAATTCAATTATCTACTTGATAATTACTTGTGAACTTATTTCTCTTACTTAGATCTTCTCTTCATTAGCTTATTAGGTCTTTCATCAAGTCAATTATCAAAACACAAAAGACACAAGATTTTGGCTCTTAAACCAGGGCCAAAACCTCTCCCTCTTGGAGAGGAAAACCCGCAAGTAATTCTTCTTATAGAACTTCAATAGACAAGTACCATGACCTTAACTTGGACTTTTAACGCTAGTACACTTCCAAGACCTTGTCACTGTTGAGAATTTGGAGGGCTAGTGATTAATTCAAAATTCTCTTCTTGATAATTACTTGTGAGCTTACTTGAGTTACTTATTTCTTCTCTTGCTTAGCTTAGTTAGTCTTTCATCAAGTCAATTACCAAAATACAAAAGACACAAAGTTAGGCTCTTCGAGCCAGGGCAAAACCTCTCCCTCTTGGAGAGGAAAACCCACGAGAAATTCTTCTTATAGATGTTCAAATAACAAGTACCATGACCAAGACTCAGACCCTTGACCTGTGAATGCCTCCAAGACCTTGACACTTCTTCTAAGTCTTCCTCCAACACTGATCCTTTTATTCTTCACCAATGTATACTGACCTCCAATAGCATTAGATAACTCGTTCTCTAAGTTTATCTTGAGATCCTCCTTCTTATCCTTTGCATGCACATCAGCTTTCCAGAATGTAGACCTTCTTTCTTACCTCTATGATCCACGCTTGATCACTTCTTAAATCCACATTTGATTCCTGTTGACTTCCGCACTTCATGATTGTTAGAGTTCGCACTTTTTCACTGTTAACACTTTAGAGAAATCCGCCTCCCTTTCTTCCTGAAGTACGTATTGTCATCTCCTACAAACCCGCACTATTTACCACTATGATCAGCATAGGAATCCGCATCATCTTCTTAACCTTACCATTGTTCCACTTCAAATAATTCCGCACTTTATTTACTGCATTTTTACATAGAGTAATCTGCACCTCAGATCTGCATTTTAGTCACAGGTGAATACGCAATTGGTTAGACATTTTGACACTTGTAATCAACTCATAAGATGTCCGCACTAAAGCCCTGTGCATGTTCTTCGAAATCCGAACTTTCTATTATGTGTTAACTCAAAGAGAATCTGCATTCTTTTATGTCCAAATGAGCCACAGCTCTAGGTCTATTACTAGTAGAATTACCTCTGTTTTAGGTTGACCATACAGTCACTATTTAGGCCGACTTTAATCACAGATTCTGGGCCGACTTGTCCAGCTGTTGGAGGCCGACTTTAGAAGCAGAATTGAGTTGATCTTTCAATGTAGATAGTGGGCAGTCTTGAGGGCCATTATGGGCCATTCTTTCGCAAGGTCTTGGAGGACATTCTTCATACTAGACACTTCATTATCATGACTCTTAATTACACTTATAAATATAAGATAAACCCTAATAGACATCAAGAAGAAGTCTATTGACCTATAATAAAATCTTGCTCATGAAACCCATGAAGAAAGTACAACAAAAACTACATTTTATTATCTTTGTCTTCTATAAATCCGTAATTGCATAGTCAATATGAAGACCGACCTAGTTATATTTTTCAACACTCCCTCTAAACTAGGGAGGTATTCATACAGGTACATGGTCACTTTCAAACTGAAGAATCTCATAAGAAGAATTGGATTGGTAATCGCATCTGTATAGTATCATATCAACCAACATTGTCCTAGTGCAAGGCCTTGACTAACAACCCCATCTCTCAACGAGACAATGGGCTAAAATGCTGGCGAGACACATGACTTATAGACACCATAGTCATTGTCTCTCAGAGGTACATACTCCACCCGGGTGTTCCCAAAGTATGACCTTCTTGGACTATCCTTCTCTTGGGTAGCTAGCCCTCAAATAATATCAGTCCCCGACTACTCTTATCTTGAATGCCCTAACACATTCTCAAAGAGTATCGAATGCCATATGATTACCCAATCCTCCATTCTGTCTTCCCAAGTGAAGGCTGGAATGATGTGTCTATCTCTCCCTCTCAGCCAGGGAGGACCTATTCCACAAGGGAATGTACTCATTCTTGTATAGGGAATGTACCTAAGCTCATTCTTAGGAATTACCTAGTTTATTCCGAGTAAGAAACTGATCACCATGCTCCCTCTCAATTGGGGACCTGCGGCAGCAATGGTGAGACACACAGCTGCTCATGAAGAATTCCTCCCCTCGATGTCATGGATTTCGATATTTAGGAATCTTCAACTTTAGCTCCATAGGGCACAGATCATCCATCACTTTCATTCACGAGTCATGTCATCTGCCAGAAAGTGATTTATCTATCTTTCTCATCTGGTTCACCGTTATGCCCTGCTGCTTTCCTTCGAATCATCTCCAAGGATCATACATCCTTTCTCATGATTAGCAGCCCTGCACAAATTCATCCAGATAAACATATTCATATGAACTTTTAAAATAAAAGTTACCTCAGTGATGATCTTTCACCATGACATCTTCATGTAGGCATCAGCATCCTTTATTCAGATTGACACATTTCCTAATGATATGTTTTGTCAAGGGTCTTCTTCTTTACCAGACTTCTGTCAAAGTCTACATATCCTCCCAAGAGATCTCCTAATCACATCTTCTTGGCTTCCGGATGATAACTGCCTCTTGATATGGTTGCATTTCATGATCTCTTCCTTTCTACACTTTCTTCATTCCCAAGAACTTACACATTTTCCAGTTCCTCATTCATATGCAGCCACCTCATATTACATGAGGATATATATATTATGTTGATTTCATCTGTTAGTGCACCGAGAGATTCTCCTTCATAGATCATACTTCTAAATATAGAAGTCTATTACCTGCAACCACATGACATGACTTCACTGTTAAGAATTTGAAGGGTTGTTGGTTAATACAAATTCTCTTCTTGATAATTACTTGTGACCTTGTGATATTTTTGTCTTCTCTTCCTTTAGTTTAGTTAATCTGCCATCAAGTCAATTATCAAAAGGCACACGACAAAAAAATTACGCTCCTAGAGCGAGGGCAAAACCTCTCCCTCTTGGAGAGGAAAACCTGCAAAGAATTCTTCTTATAGAGCTTCAAATGACAAGTAACATGACCCAGACTTACACCCTTAACCTAGATGTGCTTCCAAGACCTTGAACTTCACCTTGCATATGCTTGTAGATGAATTGCTTGAACAGTAGGAAGGTAAATCATAGATTTACCTTCCTCACAATTACTGCCTCTTCTCCTCAACTTCTGTTAATTCTATCTTGTTATCACAGCCCTTAACAATGTATATCAGCTACTTGTCCTTGCAATAATCTTCTTAAGTCTGCCTTGCACTTGTCTGCAATCATATGCTAGTCTTATATACTATCCTTCCTGCACTTGTTTGTATACATAACCGTACTTATATACTTCCCTTTTATCCGCAATAAAGTCTGGTATATGTCCGCACTGTGATCTAACATATGCCCACACTTTATGTCCGCAATATCTCCTGTAGTGTATACCCGTAGTGTCTACTGCAGTGAGGTATATCCGCACTTAGATACTTAAGTCGATCCGCATGAAACTATCTGCAAACGTTCCTGTATAGGGTTTAGTCTTATCCGTAATAGTTTTCTGAAATGGTTCAGTATTCCTGCAATGATATCCGCACTTCTTACTCCTATGATTGACCCGCGTTAGCTGCAGTGTTGTCCGCAATCCTTCCTGAGGTAACTCCGCAAATATTCCTGAATGCAATGTTTCATGTATTAGATCCGCAAATGCTTCATGTATTTTATCCGCAAATGCTTCCTGTATTTTGTTCAGACTTGTCTACATTTCTATTCGTTCAAATGAACTGCAGTCATGCCTTATATATAGTGAACTGATCCTAATTTTAGGCTGACCATCAACTGTAATTTAGGCCAACTTATGTAGGCTGACATGACTGTAATTTCTTCAGCAACGATGAGGGATTGTCTTCACTATATTATGAGCTTGTCTTCAACATTGTATGATGGTTGTTTCAGAGCTTCTTCAAGGTCTTTGGAACACAAATACCTAAACTAAATCCTTCATGGATATGACCCCTAATTATATTTATTCCTAGAAGACATACACCTAATAGACATCAAGAACAAGTCTATCTACATAAGAAAATCTTGCTCATGAAACCCTGAAGCAAGTATACCAAAAATACATTTTATTATCTTTGACATCTTCTTTATATAAATACATAATTACATAGTCAACATGAAGACCGACCTAGTTACACCTTTCAACACTCCCTCTTAACTAGGGAGGTATTCATATAGGTACATGGTTACTTTCAAACTGAAGAATCTCATAAGAAGAATTAGATTGGTAATCGCATCTGTATAGCATCATATCAACCAACATTGTTCTAGTGCAAGGCCTTGACTAACAACCCCATCTCTCAACGAGACAATGGGTTACAATGTTGGCAAGACACATGACTTATAGACACCATCGTCATTGTCTCTCCAAGGTACATACTCCACCCGGGTGTTCCCAAAGTATGACCTTCTTGGACTATTCTTCTCTTAGGTAGCTAGCCCTCAAAGAATATCGATCCCCAACTACTCTTATCTTGAATGCCCTAATACATTCTCAAAGAGTATCAAATGCCAGATGATTACCCAATCCTCCATTCTGTCTTCCCAAGTGAAGACTAGAATGATGTGTCTATCTCTCCCTCTCAACCAGGGAGGACCTATTCCACAAGGGAATGTACTCATTCCTATACAAGGAATGTACCTAAGCTCATTCTTAGGAATTACCCAGTTTCTTCCAAGTAAGAAACTTATCATCAGGCTCCCTCTTAACCAGGGACCTCCAACAGTAATGGTGAGACGCCCAGCTTCTCATGAAGAATTCCTATCCTTGATGTCATGGATTTCGATATTGAGGAATCTTCAACTTTTAGCTTCATAGGGCGCAGATCATCCATCACTTGCATCCCTAAGTCATGTCAGCTATCAGAAAGTGATTCATTAGACTTCCTTATCTGGTCCACTGTTATGCCAAGCTGCTTTCTTCGAATCATCCCCAAGGATCATACATCATTTCTTCTAATTAGCAGCCCTGCACAAATTCATCCAGATAAACATATACATATGAACTTTTAGAACAAAAGTTACCTTAGTGATGATCCTTCACCATGACATCTTCCTGTAGGCATCAGCATCCTTTATACAGATTTACATATCTCCTAATGATATGTTTTGCCAATGGTCTTCATCTTTACCAGACTTCCGTCAAAGTCTACATATCTTCCCAAGAGATCTCCCAGTCACATCTTCTGGGCCTCTGAATGATAATTGCCTCTTGACATGGTTGCATTTCATGATCTCTTCCTCTTTGCACATTCTTCATTCCCAACATATTACAAATTTTCCAATTTCTTGTTTATGTACAACCACCTCATATTCTATGAGGATATATTATGTTGATTTCATTTGTCAGTGCACTGAGAGATCCTCCTTCATAGATCATACTATTAAATATGGAAGTCTATTACCTGCAACCATATGACATGACTTCACATCATCCAATATCAACATATATGTTTGCATACTTCATATCTATTTCCCTGAGCCATCCTGTAGCAATTTCTCTATAATGAAGAGCTTCATTCCTTTGGCCTGCTTCATCATTATGTTAACACATCCCAAAATTTTGTCACCATGATGACCCTTGATCTGATGACTGTTCTACTTAAGTAGATAGATTTTCCAGAAGTTATTTCACTGAGAGCTCCTTTCGTGCTTCTATTGAGATGCTTCTTAATGTACATTGCTTTCTATTATACAATTTTACAATCAATCAGACATCACTTAAAGAGAAAGATGATCTTAATCATAATAGAGATCTCTCTCTTCCTCCTTCTTGGATCTTTTAGCAGCAGGTTCTTCTCTTTCATTAGTGACATGGGCTTCTTCCTTTTTCCTCTTGTCATTTCCAGATTTAGGACAATCTCTTTTATAATGCCCAAGTTCATTACATCCTAAGCATCGTACGTTGTCCATATTCCTTCTTTTATTTTGAGGGCCAAATTTTCCGAATCTTCCTTTCTTCCTGTATGAGGCTGCAAAGGCATGATACTCTTCACTTGGTCTTGTATCAGCTTTGGCCTTTAGTCTTGTTTCCTCTATTTTACATAGAGACCATAAATCATGGAATGGGGTGGCTTCTTTCTTCCCATATATGCACGAAGTGAAGTTTCCCCATTCCTACGGTAGAGCATTCAGCACCACTGTAGTTATCTCAGTGTCAGACATTACTTCTCCTAGTTCCTGCAGTTGATCTCTTATTTCAGAAATCCTCATAAAGTATGGAGTGAAACCTGCTTCCCTTGATAATTTCATTTTGTATAGTTCTTGTCTCAGAGAGATTGTTTCTCTTGCAGTACCCACAGAGAATAGCTCCACCAATTTCTCATATATTTGTTTTGCAGTCTTTAGTTTTGAGACATAGGGAATGAGAGAGTCTTTGATGGATTCTATGAGAATCCTCTGGGCTCTAATTTCTCCCTTCATGTACTTGGCATGGGCAGGAGCATCTTCTTTTGGGGCTTGAACAGTAGATCCTTCGATATAGTCCATTACTTCGTCTTCAATTAAATTCAAGTCTATTATTTTCTTCCATGCACTAAAGTTTGATGACCCAACCAGCTTGTTGCTTTCTTTACAATAAGGCATCTTGACAGATAGGGCCATGAATACTTACTTGAGTAGATTGGCTTGCAGCTTCCTTGATGATGATTGAGAATGAAGTCAAGGGTTTCCTTTCTTCAATGTTGGTGTACTTGAACCCTTGATTATAAGGAATATCTTCAGAAGTTGAGGTTCTCTTCAAATAATTGCTTGAGTACAAATATTTGATGGCAAAGATTATGAGTTGATCTTTTGAATGAGATAGGAGATCTCACTTGAAGTAGCTAGATAGTCTACATTGCAAATTGATTTGACTTTCCAACCCAAACTTTGATCTTCGCTTCTTTGAGTGTCTTTGTTGACAAACAGCCCTTATGTTCAGCACCTTAGCTCTGATACCATGTTGAGAATTTGAAGGTGCAAAATTTTTGTAGATTGTCAATGCTTGATGCAACTTTACTTTTTATCCTAATATCACTCAGCAATCACATAAACAATAAAGTAAAATGTTGATAGAACATACCAGTAGATCGATAGAAGACAAGCCAGAAATATATAAGTGTGCTAGTGTGTTACGGCGATCAGCAGGGTGCTTCAACCAGCAAAGTCTCAATATGGTCAGCCAACCAGCAATGTCACACAACCCTCTAGGACAGCCAAAACGGTCAACACAAAAGTCAACGTTGTCAGTCAACGGTCAATGCAAACAGCAACAGCAGCTAGGTCAATGCAAAAAAAGTCAAAGTCAACATCTAGCCTCAGAAATAGTGCCAAAAAATGCGGATTTGGAAAAACGAACTTTTGGGAGAGTTTCAAGTCCATTTGACCTTGCATTGACCAAAGTCAACGTTGGTCAAAGTTGCTACAGAAACCCTAGACCGAAAACAGAAAAGTGCAGCTGCTGAAATTTTCCCACGTGTGGAGACAAGAGCCTCCAAGGTCATCGAAACAATCAAATGAGGAGAGAGAAATGTATGAGGATGAGATGAGTGAAAATGTCCTCCAACGTTGACAAATTTATATCCATCAGTGAGGGTGTGTGACACAACCGCTGGGGCACAAAACCTTAAGGCCGAACTGCACATATTTTGAATAAATTCAAAATAAATGTTCTGCTCATCGGATTAAGATGATCTTTAGATCGATCTTGCACCTCTCCGAAAGAGTAGTCCAATAAAAATATTGGCATCTTCATCTGAGCATCACAACATGAAGTTTGGACCTAGTTGTCCAAAATTAACACTCCCCCTCAACTAGGGAGAACTCCATCCACTTGTGCAATCCAAACATCGTGCGTCATCCTGCCGTAACTTGCTTTGCTGGCTTCTTTATTTCAAAACAGAAGTGGGTCAGTCACAAAGACATCATTCCCAACTGATAGATCCAACCCAGAGGTCCAAAACCTCTATAGGACTCACAAAGAGTCTCATACCAACCCGAAGTTGGTTTACCTGACCCGAAGTCAATTGGAGGTCCGAAACCTCGCTAAATTTGATCCTAGATCAAGTGGTTGGACCGTGCCATCCTAGATAGAGAGTACGGCAATCTCTGATGGGTCCATCAGTCTTTGCTACTAGTGTCTAGCTTTTCCCACCTCACTAGCCAAATGAGAGGCACTTCCCATGAGCCCTGAACTCAATGGGTAGGATGCAAACGGGGCACAGATAATGAGAGGTGAACCAACTCAATCATCATAACGGTGGGGTAGAAGCACATCAACAAGGTTCAGCAAGCCTAGCCTTGTGGTTGCTTATAGCTCCGAGAAGTCATCCCCAAAGCCCCCTAGAGCTCCCAAAGCTCATCGTCCAACAGGACCCCCAGCATAGGGACATTGCACAATACCAATATTCTCACGGAAGGTTAGGAACTTGACCTTCCCCAGGGGCTTTGTGAGAATATCCGCGACCTTCTCATCAGTTCCTATATGATCGAGCCTTATGGCACCTCGCTGTACCATATCCCAGATAAAGTGGTACCTAATATCAATATGCTTGGATCGATCATGGAACACCGGATTCTCGGACAACCGAATCCTACTATGGTTATTACAGAGTATCACGGTGGTATCTAGCACATGCCCAAACAGCACACTGAAGAGCTTTCGCAACCAAACTGCTTCACAACAAGCCATACTCGTTGCAATGTATTCGGCCTTCGCGGTGCTCAAAGCCACCGACTTCTGCTTCCTGCTCATCCATGAAATCAAAGCAGAACCAAGTGTGAAGCAGCATCCCGATGTGCTCTTACGATCCACCAGACTGCCAGCCCAATCGGCATCAGTATATCCATGGAGTGTCACGCTCCCGGCAGAGTGTATCTCAGCCCATGGTTTATCGTGCCCCGAAGATATCTCAACAGATTCTTGGCACCAACCCAGTGAATGTGATGAGGCTCAACCATATGTTGACTCAAAGTGTTCACTGCAAAACATACGTCCGGACGAGTGTTCACTAAGAACATCAGGGCCCCTACAAGTTGATGATACTCAGTAGGATTTGCTAGCACGGGCCCGACATCGCGGCACCACTCAGCTTCTTGGGGATTGAGCTCCATGATGTCGACACGGACTTACGGTCCACCATTCCGAATCTTTCCGGAAGCTTCACGATATATTTTCTCCTTGAAAAGGAAAATCTGCATGGAGCCTACGCAAACCTCCCGGACACAAGGTAATGCATCGGTCCCGAGGTCCTTCATCTTGAACAATGGCCTGACTCCCACTCTTGCCTTTGATGAATAAGAGGAGTCGTACACAATCGGGGAAAAATTGCGTCCACATCTGTTTTAGGAATGAGGAAGCTACTCTATCAACCTTGAAGTAAAGGTTCGGATCAACATTACTACGAGTGAAGCCCAATTTCATCAGGTAGCTATCTATCCTCTCGTACCAAGCTCTGGGTGCTTGCTTCAAGCCATAGAGGGCTTTCTTCAACCTGCAAACATGGGTGTCTCGATCCTGGACTTCGAACCCCAGAGGTTGCTCCACATACACCTCTTCCTTTATCGCACCATGCAAAAATGCGGTCTTCACATCCATCTGATGAAGACTCCATCCTTGCATCGCAGCAAGGGCTATGATAGAGCGGATAGCAGTATATCAGGCCACAGATGCAAATATGTTATCATAGTCTATGCCTTCTTTTGAGAGAAGCCACGACCAACGAATCTTGCCTTGAACTTTTCAACACTTCCATCAGATCCATGCTTGATCTTGTAGAGCCATTTTGAGGTGACAACTGCTTTATCCTCCGGTCTTGGAACCACATCCCAGACATCATTCTTCATTATGGACTCATACTCTTCATGCATAGCATCCTTCCAGAATTGATGCTTTATGGCTTCTTCAAAAGATCCAGGTTCAGGTTGTACAATAGTACTCATGGCTACTAGATACCCTTGGTATCGATTCGGTTTGTTGCTTTCACGGAATGTCCCCCTTGGGACCATATGTCCCTCGGCATCCTCGAGAGTGTCCCTGAGCCATGATGGTCTCTTCCTCATCGAAGGAGGTGGATCAATCGGGTCCATCGATCCTTCAACATCAAGCATCGTCTCATCCTTCGGCTCTTCTTAATTTCCAGGCCTTGCTTCATGATCTTCCTCAGGTCTCAGAAGATTGACTACTTTCCTCAGGGAAGCATCTTCGTCAAAGGTAACATCGTGGCATATCTCCAATTCCCTTTGACCAGGCACATAGACCCTATAGGCATTCGAAGTTTCGTTGTAGCCCACAAACATTCCCTTCTTCCCAGAAGCATCCAGCTTGCTCCTCTTCTCCTTCGGCACATGAAAATAAACAGAATATCCAAAAACTCTAACATGTGAGACATTAAGTTTCTTACCAGAGAAAACCTCTTCAGGAGTTTTGGAGTCTAGAGCAAAATGGAGGCATCGATTTTGTATGTACACAATAGTGTTCGCAGCTTCTCCCCACAGAAACTTCGGTAGACCTTGGTCACATAGCATGGCACGGGCAGCTTCCACAATGGTCCTATTATTTCGTTCAGCAATGCCATTCTGCTCAGGAGTATAGATAGTGGTGGTCTCCCTCTTGATGCTAGCTTCTCTGCAAAAGTTCTTGAACTCGTTCGTCTCATATTCAGTGCCATTATCGGTCCTCGATTTCTTGATCTTCTTCCCTATCAGATTTTCCACCAAGGCTTTGAAGGTACGGAACCACATGAAAGCCTCATCCTTCTTCTTCAAGAAGTATATCCAGGTTTTGCGAGAGAATTCAACTATGAACATCATATAATAAGAACATCCTCCCAAGGATGTTACAAGCAGCATACCAGACAGATCAGAATGTACTAATTGTAAGACATCAGATGTCTTCGTGATGCTTGAGGAGAAAGGTCCCCTTGTATGCTTTCCTTTGGCACAACCCTGGCATACACCTTCATGATTATTTAAGAACTCGGGCATCCCCATCACCACCTTCCTTGCTTCGGGAAGGGCTTTGTAGTGAAGGTGTCCAAACCTTCAGTGCCATAGTTCAGTCTGTCAAATAGTATCACACATCATTGCTCCCAGAGAACTTCCTCCAACTTGGTAGAGTGTATCAACTCTAAACCCAATCGTGATAGCTTCTTTGAAACTCTTCTTCCAAATACGCACCTTCCCATCAATGAATCTCACATTGAAACATTTGTCTTCCATGTCCGATATAGACACAAGGTTCTTCTTCAAGTCAGGTACATAGAGTAGATCCTGCAAGCGAAGGACTTGACCTTGAGACAAGTGGAGGGTCACAGTGCCTGTCCCTTTCACGGGATATGTGGCATTATCTCCAAGGATAATTTCCAGATTAGTATCCTTCTCAACCATATCAGAAAGTGCTTCCTTGAACTCGGTGATGTGCCTCGAGGCACCACTATCTATCAACCAGACATCTATAGTGTTGGGTGGAGATGCAACAGAGAGGGCAGATACAAGAATTAATTCATTTCTTTTATCAACAACATTTGATTCCTCATACCTGGAATTTCTCGACCTTTTGAAAGGTTGACCATTTTCGCCAGAGGGAGCCTTCCTTTGCCCCTTGAACCTGTTGTTCTTTTGATTGTCATTCCTCCGGTTGTTGCTGTTGTCATCATCATCGGGAGAATCCTTCTTGAAAGGGCATTCTCTTGCATAGTGACCTGGCTTGTGAAAAGTGTAACACTTGCCCTTCTTTCCTTGGGCCCCTGCTCTTCCTTTGTTCCTTGGACCACCTTTCTTTCTAGAATGAGCAGCGAAAGCTGCGTTTCCTTCATTTTCATATTCCTTCATCCTTGTCTCTTCTTGTATGCATCTCGATAGTACTTCGTCAAAGTCAGGTATCACATTGTTATTGAGAATGGTAGTGTTGAAAGCCATTCGGATGAGAGACCTCTAAGTGCGGTGAGAACCATCTCTCGATCAGCTATTGTCTCCCCAATAGCCAGCAGATTTTTCCTGATCTCTGTCAACTTCAGAAAATATGATTGAACAGACTCATCCCTGTCTTTCTTCAGATTCTTCAATTGATTCTTGAATAATAGGACTTGATTCGCATTGTTGGCCTTGAACATGTTGACCAACTTATCATACATCTCCTTGGATGTGCCCAGCTCAGAGATGTAGGCAACCAGATTCTTATGAATTGAGTCCCTGATCATCAGCTTTGCTTTGATTTCTCCCTTCTTGTACTTTGTTTTGGCAGTAGTAGTTGCAGTGGATGGAGGCTCTTGGATTTTACCCTGCACATAGTCCATGAAATCTTTGTCTTCCAAATTAAGATCCAATGTCAACTTCCAAGCATGGAAGTCATGCTTCCCAATCAATTTGTCATTAGCCTTAAAGCCATTGTAGTTTGAGGAACCCATCCTCTTCTTCGGTGATTGCTACAAACTAGGGCTTTGTCTTCAGCTCAGCTCTGATATCATGTAAATTTTTGTAGATGTTTTATGCTTGATGCAACTTTACTTTTTATCCCAATATCAGTCAACAATCACATAAACAATAAAGTAAAACGCTGATAGAACATACCAGTAGATCGACAGAAGACAAGCCAGAAATATATAAGTGTGTTGGTGCGTTACGGCAATCAGCAGGATGCTTCAACCAACAAAGTCTCAATATGGTCAGCCAACCAGCAATGTCACACAACCCTCTAGGACAGCCTAAACGGTCAACACAAAAGTCAACGTTGTCAGTCAACGATCAACGCAAACAGCAGCAACAGCTAAGTCAACACAAAAAAGTCAAAGTCAACGTCTAGCCTTGCGAATAGTGCCAAAAAACGCGGGTTTGGAAAAACTAACTTTTGGGAGAGTTTCAAGCCTGTTTGACCTTGCATTGACCAAAGTCAACGCTGGTCAAAGTTGCTACAGAAACCCTAGATCGAAAACAGAAAAGTGCAGCTACTGAAATTTTCCCACATGTGGAGAGAAGAGCCTCCAAGGTCATCGAACCAATCAAATGAGGAGAGAGAAATGTGTGAGGATGAGACGAGTGAAAATGTCCTCCAACGTTGACCAATTTATATCCATCAGTGAGGGTGTGTGACACAACTGCTGGGGCACAAAACCTTAAGGCCGACCTACACATATTCTGAATAAATTCAAAATAAATGTTCTGCTCATCAGATTAAGACGATCTTTAGATCGATCTTGCACCTCTCCGAAAGAGGAGTCCAATAAAAATATTGGCATCTTCATCTAAGCATCACAACATGGAGTTTGGACCTAGTTGTCCAAAATTAATAGAAGGGTTGTATGTTAATACAAATTCTCTTCTTGATAATTACTTGTGACCTTACTTGTTGATAATTACTTGTGACCTTACTTGTGATATTTTTGTCTTCTCTTCTTTTAGTTTAGTTAACCTTTCATCAAGTCAATTATCAAAATGCACACGACACAAAAATTAGGCTCCTAGAGTCAACGAATTCTTCTTATAGAGCTTCAAATGATAAGTACCATGACCCAGACTTAGACCCTTAACCTAGATGTGCTTCCGAGACCTTGAACTTCACCTTGCATATGCTTATAGATGAATTGCTTGAACAGTAGGAAGGTAAATCCTCACAATTACTACCTATTCTCCTCAACTTCTGTTAATTCTATCTTGTTATCACAGCCCTTAACAATGTATATCAGCTACTTGTCCTTGCAATAATCTTCTTAAGTCTTCCCTGCACTTGTCCGCAATCATATGCTGCTCTTATATACTATCCTTCCTGCACTTGTTTGTATACATAACCGTACTTATATACTTCCATTTTATCTGCAATAAAGTTTGGTATACGTCCGCACTGTGATCTAATATATGTCCACACTTTATGTCTGCAATATCTCCTGTAGTGTATACCCACAGTGTCTACTACAGTGAGGTATATCCGCACTTAGATACTTAAGTTGATCTGCATGAAACTATCCGCAAACCTTCCTATATAGGGTTCAGTCTTATCTGTAATAGTTTTCTGAAATGGTTCCGTATTCCTGCAATGATATCCGCACTTCTTACTCCTGAGATTGATCCGCGTTAACTGCAGTGTTGTCCGCAATCCTTCCTGAGGTAACTCCGCAAATATTCCTGAGGTAACTCCACAAATATTCCTGAATGCAATGCTTCCTATATTAGATCCGCAAATGCTTCATGTATTTTATCCGCAAATGCTTCCTGTATTTTGTTCAGACTTGTCCGCATTTCTATTTGTTCAAATGAACCACAGTCATGCCTTATATATAGTGAACTGATCCTAATTTTAGGCCGACCATCAACTATAATTTAGGCCGACATGACTGTAATTTCTTCAATAATTTAGGAGGTGTTTCTTCAGCAGCAATGAGGGATTGTCTTCACTATATTATGAGCTTGTCTTCAACATTGTATGATGGTTGTTTGAAAGCTTCTTCAAGGTCCTTGGAGCACAAATATCTAAACTAAATCCTTCATGGATATTATTCCTAGAAGACATAAACCTAATAGACATCAAGAAGAAGTCTATCTACATAATAAAATCTTGCTCATGAAACCCATGAAGCAAGTATACCAAAAATACATTTTATTATCTTTGATATCTTCTTTATATAAATACATAATTACATAGTCAACATGAAGACCGACCTAGTTACACTTTTCAATGTTCACAGCATCCAGTGTCAGCATATAAATATATACATACCTCATACCTCATACCTCAGCATATAAGTCATCCTTCAGCAGTTTTACTAGAATGAAGAGCTTCATTCCCTTGGCATGTTCCATCAATATGTCATCACATCCCAAAATTATGTTTTTCATGATGACCCTTGATCTTGATGACTGTCTTCCATCAGTATTGTTATCAGAGAGGTTTTCCAGGAGTTGTTTTACCAAGAACTCCTACCATGCTTTGATCAGGACGCTGCACTGCTTCCTATCATACAACCAACAAAAATCACTTAAAGGAGAAGATTATCTCACTCATAGTGAAGATCCCTCGCTTCTTCTTTCTTATATTTCTTTGCATCAGGTTCTTTTCTCATATCTCAGATATGGGCTTCTTCCCTATTTCTCTTGTCCTTTTCAGATTTAGGACAATCTCTTTTATAATGCCCAAGTTCATCACATCCAAAGCATCATGCTTTGTTCATACTATTCTGAGGACCAAACTTACCGAATCTTCCTTTCTTCCTTGACGTGGCTGCAAAGGCTTGATTCCCTTCATTCGATCCTGTAACACCTTTGGCTTTCAATCTTGTTTCCTCTATTTTACATAGAGATCCTAAATCGTGGAATGGAGTGGCTTCTTTCTTCTCCTATAAACTTGAAGTGAAGTTTCCCCATTCTTCTCGCAGAGCATTCAACACCACTGTAGTCATCTCAGTGTCAAACATTTCTTCTCCCAATTCCTGCAGTTGATCTCAGAGAGATTGCTTCTCCTGCATTACTTACAAAGAATAGCTCCACCAATTTCTCATATATTCCTTTTGATGATTCTAGATTTGGTACATCGGAGATGAGAGTCTTTTATGGATTTTGTAAGAATCCTTTGGGCTCTTATACCTTCCTTCATGTATTTGGCATGACTTCATTTTCCTTGTCTTCTTATGCAGGAAAGTTTGAAACCCTAACAAGTTTGTTGCTTTCTTTGCAAAGAAGACATTTTGATAGATTCATATGAGGTCATAAAGATACTTACTTGAGTAGATGCTTTTCTTCTTCTATCAGCTTCCTTGTTGAGGATGATGCCAGGAACTCCCTCTTAGATTGATTTCAAAGTAGGTGATCTTGGATCCTTGATGATCAAGGATTACCTCAAAGTGAAGATGTCTTCAATAGTGTTGGGTGGGCTTAATGATGTGTCTTCCAACAATGTCTTCAATATCAAGAATCTTTGAAGTCAAAAATTACCTCCTTGATGTTGAAGTCAAAAATTACCTCCTTGATGTGTAGATTCTTTGAATAAGGTTGAAAGTCTCCTTGAGATGGCTTGAGAATTTCCTTACAAACTGATTTGACTTTTCAATGCGGACTTTGACTTTTGCCTTGATGCTTTCTAGAAAACTGAATTTTGATCCTTGAGTGTCTTCTTGTCAAATAGCCCTTTATCTTTAGCAACTTAGCTCTGATCCCATGTTGAGAATTTGGAGGGCTAGTGATCAATTCAAAATTCTCTTCTTGATATTTACTTGTGAGCTTACTTGAGTTACTTATTTCTTCTCTTGCTTAGCTTAGTTAGTCTTTCATCAAGTCAATTACCAAAATACAAAAGACACAAAGTTAGGCTCTTCGAGCCAAGGCAAAACCTCTCCCTCTTGGAGAGGAAAACCCACGAGAAATTCTTCTTATAGATCTTCAAATGACAAGTACCGTGACCAAGACTCAGACCCTTGACCTGTGAATGCCTCCAAGACCTTGACACTTCTTCTAAGTCTTCCTCCAACACTGATCCTTTTATTCTTCACCAATGTATACTGACCTCCAATAGCTTTAAAGAACTCGATCTCTAAGTTTATCTTGAGATCCTCCTTCTTATCCTTTGCATGGACATCATCTTTCCATAATGTAGACCTTCTTTCTTACCTCTATGATCCACACTTGATCACTTCTTAAATCTGCATTTCATTCCTGTTGACTTCCACACTTCATGACTGTTAGAGTTCGCACTTTTTCACTGTTGACACTTTAGTGAAATCCGCATCCCTTTCTTCCTGAAGTACGCATTGTCATCTCCTACAAACCCACACTGTTTACCACTGTGATCAGCTTAGGAATCTGCATCATCTTCTTGACCTTAACATTGTTCCACTTCAGGAAAATCCGCACTTTATTTACTGCATTTTCACACAGAGTAATCTGCACCTCAGATCCACATTTCAATCACAGGTGAATACGCAATTGGTTAGACCTTTTGACACTTGTAATCAACTCATAATATGTTCGCATTGAAGCCTTGTACATGTTCTTCAAAATCCGCAGTTTCTGTTCTGTGTTAACTCAGAGAGTGTTGGAGTAATCACCGCACCTCTATGGAATCTGTAATTCCCACCCTGGGGATCCTAGTTACAGGTTTGGAAGTTTCCCACCTGCGGGTTTTGGTGTAACGGCAAACCTCTACATGGTATTCCCCAGGGTGGGAATTACGGATTCCATAGAGGTGCGGTGATTACTCCAACACCCCCCCTCAAACACAGCTCGAGGGAATCAACATCCCCCTCAAATGCAACTCGGGGGAATCGAACCTGGGTCCAAGCTCTGATACCATGTAGAGGTTGGACCCAGGTTCGATTCACCCGGGGGATTGCTGAGGGGATGGTTCCAGCTCTGCGTTTGAGGGGGGGGGTGTTGGGGTAATCATTGTAGCACCTCTGTGGAATACATCCGCAATTCCCACCTTGGGGATCCTAGTTACCAGTTTGCCGTTACACCAAAACCCGCAGGTGGGAAACTTCCAAATCGGTAACTAGGATCCCCAGGGTGGGAATTACGGATTCCATAGAGGTGCGGTGATTACTCCAACACCCCCCGTCAAACGCAGCTCGGGGGAATCAACATCCCCCTCAAACGCAACTCGGGGGAATCAAACCTAGGTCTAACCTCTACATGGTATCAGAGCCTGGACCCAAGTTCGATTCCCCCGAGTTGCGTTTGAGGGGGATGTTGATTCCCCCAAGTTGCGTTTGAGGGGGGGTGTTGGAGTAATCACCACACCTCTATGGAATCCGTAATTCCCACCCTGGGGATCCTAGTTACCGGCTTGGAAGTTTCCCACCTGCGGGTTTTGGTGTAACAACAAACCTCTACATTTAGGTTAGAGACTAGGGAAAAACCCACAAGGGGGAAACCCAGCAAATCTTTCCTTATGAGAGAGAGTTCAGTTCATCAAAATGTACATTAGAATATTCCAAACAAAATTCCAATCTCCTGACCTTAATAAATGCCAAGTCAAACCAGTCAAATGAGAGAGAAGTGGTCAATACTGGTCCAAGTCAAAGTCTGCAACATAGGGGTCGAATTTCAGCTGAGGTAACTGGTCAAAGGACGGAAGTTCGACCTGTAATACCACAGTCAAAGCTCGAGCAAACTGCAAATGTTGGCCTGCGGTCAATGTAATATTCCAAATTAGCAGTTCAGCTAATTGGAATATTCATTTTGATTTAATTTTGCATTTCCTAATGTTGGGCAGAAATAAAGTGGGTAGGGGACCCACAAATAACATTTGCCAAAATAAAGCCTTTTCCTAAAGTCACTAAGGGAAAATTGCGGCTCTAGTGGTGGGGCCGAGTTGGTCTTAGGTGGCAGCGTGGAGGGGGCACGAAGAAGGCAACGTGAGAGTGGCTCGAGGCAGGCAGCACATGATTGGCTCAAGGAGAGGCAGCATAGGCCAACGTGGGACCCAGGGAATGCGTTGGGTCTCAATGGACAAAAGGGAGAAGGAAGGCCTCATTTGCCATTCATTCAGCTTATTTCTCTTTGTCATTTTGACTGAGCACGCTTGAACCGAAGAGCCAAGTCTACAGAGTTGTTTAGCACACGGGATCTTCAAGCGGAGATCTCAACCTCTGCCTCAGGGGACTTCGAGTGCCCGCTCAAGAGGAGTCTTGCATTTTGGTGAGGGAATTACCCAACAGCAGTAACAGAGACAGTGTAGCCCCTTCTGGACTGCGCAAAGGCAAAGTAGACTACGCAGTGGATTGCGCAATACAGTGTGGTATTGGTGCCGGGAGTGTGGAGAGAAGAGGAGCTTCAGCAGGATATTCGGAGGGGAGGCTAGCCACCTCCTACCAGTTATTTTTGCAACATTCTGGAGGCATTTACCAACAGTTTCCTTCAGTGGTTCGATTTCCCCAGTAGATCAGTGAGCCAAGCCCAAGAGGGCCAATTTCCGGGGTCGAGCTTCCAGCAAACCCTTCGCAGGTTTTTGTGGGTTTATTGAGGAGAGTCCGGTGTTCAATTCCCGGAATTTTCTGAGAACAAGAAGCAGCCTAACCAGCAGACCGAAGACAGCCAGCAGAGCTATTTCCAGCAGGAGTTTTGCTTGGGTTTGAGTTGCCCTTCAGCCTGCCTTCAGCAAGCCCAGGTGAAATCTTTTCAACACCTCATTTGTACTCTTTCCCAGTATATGAATAAAATGGCTCAGCATTGATTTTGGCTCCAAATTGTGTGTTTTAATGGTGTATTTCTTGTTGTTGTAGTTATTAGTCTATTTTGCTTTGTATTACTGTTTAATCCCAATTTGGGATATTACAGTGGTATCAGAGCTCGTAGACTTGGCTCAGCCTGTGGAGCACGCAGTCTATGACACCGGAAGACAGACAGAACACGACTTACTAGAGGCAGAGATACAGGAGAAGAGAAAGAAGGCTCAAAATCACTCCAGATCAGGTTGACAACATTCCGGAGGTTGAAGAGAGAGAGATGGCACACACAAATGATGGGAGGAACGAGGAGAAGGAGTTTGCCCACCTTCTTCTGAAATCTGTACCCAATCTGTTTCAACACCTAGGAGTCTAAGGGTTTTATAAAAACTCTACCCTGTCTAAAGGTCACCTCGTACCCCTTATCCTTCAAAGCTAGAACTAAAACGAGGTTCTTCTTGAGCCCTGGTACATAAATACTAAAGAACATCTCTAAGATATAGAAGGTTTCCAGACTCCCTCTAAAAACAAATTTTACCAGTATCCTCAACCTAGTACTTCCCATCGTCTCCCATCTCAATGTCAAACATGTTCTTTTCTAACAGTTTGTTGAAATACTTTTTGTTTCTTGTCATATGAAACACACCGCTATCCACATACCATAAACTAGTAGCCACTGAACTTGCTATACAGGAAATGAGTGAAAATTCCTTCTCAAATGAAAAGAGAACTCATCTATTTCTACAAAGGTTGCTACTTGGTCCTTCTTGGAACCTTTCTTCCTATTAGGGCATGTGGTAGCATAGTGTCCAAACTGGTGGCATGAAAAACACTTGATCATGTTGAGATCCTTTTTCTTCTTCTCACCCTTAAAATTGGCTCACCACCACCACTGCGCTTTTTACCCTTGGATTTGGTCCCCTTACTAGATAGAGCAAAATTTTCTTCATCTTCCTCGCTCTTAACATGAGATCCAGCTTGAGCTTATCTACGAATCTCCTCTTGGACATGTTACCACTCAATCTAGCAGGGGCCCTAGGAGGAGTACCTAACAGACAACTACTAGACCAACTAGCAATAACGGGACAAGGACCCACTGTCACCTCAGTCGATGTCCCCTGCTCTTTACGAACTTTCACCGATGGGAGGAGTCCCAAAATGGAGGAAATCACTTGAATGATAGGATCAGTGGCAAGGTATAACGTGATTTCCAAGGCCCATTCAAAGGAAAGGCTCAATTAATGGTTCAAATGCTTAAAGAAAAGCTAAAAGGCTCCCCAAGAAAGACCTACCAAGGATGAACTCGGGCTTGGGAATATTCAAAAATGATGAATGCTTAAGATCAAAACTTCTAGTGATTGATGTGTTTATAGTAAGGTTCAAAGTGACGCAAGGATGGTTCATTCAATGGAAAGAGTCAATTAAAGTGCGAGCTTTGGGAGAAGCTAGGGTGACTTTCCACGAAAAACCCCTTGAGAGAAATACTATACGAGACAAAGGGTTGAAAGAAATACCATGGTAAAGGCTCATCCAATGATCACCTATAGTTAAGAGAAAAGGTTTTGAATGATGAACTACAGAGTGCAAACCTTGAAGGAATCCCCAATTCAAAGCAGCTTCAAGGGTTCCCTCTTGGTGTGATAGTTAGGGCATCAATTTATTTGAAATTCCACTATCAAAATTCATTCAAAACTAGAAGATGCCTAGAGGAGACATAAATGTAGAAACTTGTCTGGACGAAATCCTAAAATTCCTCCTCCCTAAAATTTCGCACCAAGCCCTAGAAAAAATCCTTATCTTTACGGGACAAAGAAAAGAGGTGAAAAAATGATATTTCGTTAAGTTAATGTGATCACCAAGGATCTAGGACCAGTGCTTGGCTATTGGGAAGATTGGAGTCAAAATTATTAAGATTTAGGAACTTCGCTCTTCAAGGAGGCCTAAAGAAGCAACTACACTCTTTGTGGTTGCAGCTTCACAACAACTTTAAACTTTTATACTTCGATATGCAATATTTGATGGAGTTTCAAGGTAAAAGGTGCACAACCTACCCCGATGAAAATCTATTCTTCTTGCCAAAATGAATAACATATGCAACGAGCAAAGATTACAAGTGTTTCATAAATTCACATTAATTTTTAGGGCACAAGTACAATCATGACATGGTATTCCATACATTAGACATGAAACATTATGAAATTCACATGAGAAGAGCACTTACATGACAAAAGAGCATATCCATCCATAAACTTGCCAAATAGAAGCTCCAAGAGAGATAGAAAAAATATTCCACACATTAAAATGCATTTAACCATCCAAATCATGTGAAAATTCGATGACCCGAATTCCTACTACAACAAACTAATATTACTTCTCCTATTTGTTAATTTCTACAAGTTATTTACTATGTTCTACAAGTAAATATCGAAGCAAACACAAGGATAGTCGTCTCTTAAATAAATAAAGTGCAGAAGAAAAGTACTGACCAAAAAGAATTATAACACACACAAGTGACACCATTATTTTTGGACAAATGTCCGCGGAAAAACCCAATGAGGGAAAACCAGTGCAGCAACTAAGGGTTTATATTATTAAGCAGTAGTTTTTTTTAATACAATATGGATGCCCAAATCTAGCTATCCAACAAAGAATCTGACTAACAGAGAATTAGTGAGGATTACCTCACACTAACACTAGAGATCCGGCACTGACCCAACCCTGAACTGACAAGCCCCGCGCTGCCTCTGCGCAGCTCTGCGTCACAATAGCTGGGGACTATGTCACTCCCTTCGGTTGATCTTTTTGTTGGCTAGATACTGATCCTCTAGCCCCTCCAGTCTCACACCCCAGCTCTCTGACACAGGATCTGATTGATCCTCAACAAAATAACGGATATCTTCAGAGGCGCAGTGCTGCCTCTGCGTGGCTATGTGTTGCCCAGCATAGCCCTTATGCTGCCTCTTCTGCGTCCTCCCTCTGCCTTCTCTGTGATGTATTCCCCTCACTACAAGAATCACTTCGACGTTCTCTTCGGCTGCTCTACATTGCTCACTTGAGAAATCGATCTCTAGATCCTCTCCCGATGTAATTTCCAAATGCCCATCGAGCCTTCTCTTATAACCTTCTCGTTGAGAAATCAACAGCCTGGATTAAAACATAATCAAGGGCTAAGATTAACTTGACTTGATCTTCGTCTTTTTCTAGAAGATTCACACCCAGTTCTATTAATATACTTTAATTATTTTAATTCCCTAAGTTTAGACTTAGGCTTCCTATAAAAATAATTAATTATTTTAATAAAACCCCATCCGGGTGGAATTTTCCAAAACGCTTTATGGGTATTTTGGAATACATTTGTCTAAGCCTCCCTGCAAAATTTGAGACTTAGAGCACATCCGATGCTACCAAAAATCAACACTCCCTCTTAGCAAGGAATGTGCTCTAGTAATGCATTCTGTTGAAGCATCACCCTAACTCTGTAACATCTCCCTTTGCGCTGCTGATGTCTAATAGCGTTGTTGCATCTATGCTGATGTTGACCTTGCGTACTGCTGCCAACTAAATCTGCACTACAACTTTGTTGTTGTTACAGCAAAAAACCATCTAAAATATTGAACTAAGTGTTTAGTATGATGTATCTGATACTGAAGATCTGACTACTGCTTGTCTCTGCGATGACCCTTTGAAGCCTCTGTGTTGCTGCTGACTCTGCTCTGTGCCATCTACACTGTTGCAAACTCTGCTCTGCGCTACTCAGACTTTGGCACTCTCTAGCCATTGCACTGTCACTCTGGCACTCCTCTCACTCTGCACCAACTAACACCGCTCCATCCTGCTACTACTAATATGGGCTCCCGTAGCAAGGTATTTATCCAAGAGGTGGATTCCTCAAGGATCCTGCCTAACTGCAGCTCTTTCGAACTACAGTTCTAGATCACCCAAATTCTCCCCTAGAGATATGTGAGTAATCATAGCAAACTCCTCCTCCTCGATCCTCGCAGTTGCAGCCTGCGAATCATGTTTCTCATCCTTGTCCTTCTTCTTGAGACGACATTATGTAGCGTAGTGACCAAATTCACCACACCAGAAACACTTGATCTTTGAGACGTCCTTCTTCTACCTAGGCTGCTCCTACTACCCCTTTGATGCAAGGGTTGCATTCTCCTCCTCCTCCTTGGGCTTTGACCCACTACTGTTGCTGCCATCAAGCTTGCACTTGACTAAGTCTCTCCTCATCTCTTCCTGCTGAAGAGTTGCCCACATTCCTTCCCAATCTGGAAACTTCTCTCTGCCCAAGATACTTTGGACAAAGACTTGCCACCCTTCGGAATTTAGGGCCAATCTAACCATCTTCGTGGCCTGAGGTGCTGACCCTACAGCTACCCGCTGATTTCGAACATCGTGAAGCTTCGATATGAAGGTATTTATGCGTTATCCTTTCTGCATCCTTGTAGATCGCATCTTCTCCTCCAAGAACATCTTCCACTGCTCGGAAGACCCTTGGTATAGCGTAGCCAATGCGTCCCACATCTCCTTGGTAGTCCCTTTGCCAGAAATGTGTGAAACTATATGATGCCTCACTCCGTCGAGGATCAATCTCTTGGCTTTAGCCATATCTTTCTTGTAGGCCTTTAATGGATCCAGATTTGCAAAGACAGCTACCACGCTGTCAATGAAGGTCTTGAGATCATGCTTATCCAGAAGGAAGGAGATCCTTGCTTCCAGATTACATAGTTGGAGGCACCCTCCAACCGATCTTGATCACGCAACCCAGTGGCTGCCATCTCACCCAACCAACAGTTGAACTGCTGCCTCTAACCTTTTGTGCAACTGGCTCTACGCACTCCCTGCTGGAGTGAGCCAAATAAAACTCGGTTTCTATTGCTTCTACAAGGGAAATCAGAATTTCTTGGGCAAGAAATTCTTTGAGGTCAGAATTCCCTCAGTATGCTTCTTCTTCCTTCTTTTGACGCCTTCTCCGCCAGCAACAACTACTGCAAAAATGTGTCCCACCAATAGACTGCTTTGCGCTGAATCTGCTGTTGCATTGCTGCCTCTGCCGCTGATAAATCACGAACTGGAAAATCCTACTTCTCTGTCGACTCACTCAAAGAGAGGTTTCCTCGCAAATCTTTCCCACCTGGCAATGGACTGTGCAGTCCCTTGGGGATTTGATCTTCTGCGTACGCAACTCTTCGATCTCCCTCCTCTTCAACGCTGAACTCTTCTGTTCTGCTCTCTTGCTTCACCTGCGCTCTGATACCATGTGAAAATTCGATGACCCAAATCCCTACTACAGCAAACTGATATTACTTCTCCTACTTGTCAATTTCTTCAGGTTATTTAGTGTGTTCTACAAGTAAATATCGAAGCAAATACAATTGTAGACGTCAATTAAATAAATAAAATGTGGAAGATAAGTACTAAGCAAGAAGAATTACAACACACGCAAGTGACACCATTATTTTTGGACTAATGTCCCCAGAAAAACCCAATGCGGGAAAACCAGTGCAGCATCTGAGGGTTTATATTATTAGGTAGTAGTTTTTTTTTAATACAATATGGATGCCCAAATCTGGCTATCCAATAGAGAATTTGACTGACAAAGAATTAGTGAGGATTACCTCACACTAACACTGGAGATCTGACACTAACCCAACCCTGAACTAACAAGCCCCACACTGCCTCTGCGCAGCTCTGCATCACAATAGCTGGGGACTGCATCACTCCCTTCGGTTGATCTTTCTATTGGCTAGATAGTCATCCTCTGGCCCCTTCGGTCTCACACCCCAGCTCTCTAGCACTGGATCTGACTGATACTCAACAAGCGGATCTCTTCAAAGGCTCAGCACTGCCTTTGCATGGCTCTGCGCTGCCCAACGTAGCCCTTGCGCTGCCTCTTCTGTGTCCTCTCTCTACCTTCTCTATGATGTATTCTCGGCTCAGGAAAAATCTCTCCAACCGAAACTATCTTTGCCCCTCACTGCAAGAATCACTTTGATGATCTATCCGGCTGCTCTGCACTGCTCACTTGAGAAATTGATCTCTAGATTCTCTCTCGATGTAATTTCCAAATGCCCATCAAGCCTTCTCTTATAACCTTCTCTTTGAGAAATCAACGGCCCGGATTAAACATAATCAAGGGCTCAGATTAACTTGACTTGATCTTTGTCTTTTTCTAGAATATTCACACCCAGTTTTATTAATATACTTTAATTATTTTAATTCCCTAAGTTTAGACTTAGGCTTCCATTAAAAATAGTTAATTATTTTAATAAAACCCCATCTGGGTGAATTTCCCAAAACGCTTTTTGGGTTATTTTGGAATACATGTGTCTAAGTCTCCCTGCAAAATTTGAGACTTAGAGCACATCTGACGCTACCAGAAATCAACAAATCATTCCACAAATTGTGAGTCTAAAATATTTAAAAAGATATATCTCAAATCCGAGTGATCATGAATGAGAGAGGATGCCTCTCTTATATTTATACAATCCTCTAAGGGGTTTGAATAGCCTAATTTAGCCTAATGACGCCCCTATGATTAAATAATGTGCAAAATAACAATACTTTTGGTGACAAACCCACCAAATTTCTCCATAACATGAATAATTAGCCTCTCAAGAGGGTTGAAATGATAGAAAAGTAGATAGAAGCGTCGTTGGAAAGTCAAATGAAGTCCCTCATGTGCCATAATGAATAGGAGGGCTCCAGTAAGAGTAATGAAGAGGGTGGCCCCTTAATCTCCAAGCAAATGACCTATGGTGCTCCCAAGAGGTGTGGGGGCACTAAGAAGTAAGAACATCCTCGTGGGTCTCAACTGAATCAAACAAGCTTGTGCTCCATTTGTAAGGGCTAGAACAATGATGCAAGCCCTCCCTTGTCTCCCTAGGTGAGACAAAACCCCATATGGGCCCTGGATCAACTGCCAAGTGTGTGGTGCAAGTGTGTAGTTGGTTGGGCAAGGTGGTCCAGTTGCATCATCATCATCGAACAAGTGGGACACGAGCAAGCAATAAGTGGTGCTAAGGATCCCATGGCATGGCTATTTGCTCTTTGTTGTAGTAGAGGCCCATGGCTCTCAATGTTCACCCTATAAATGCCATTAATACCCTCTGGAGGGCTTAGATCTTGTATATTGAGACCAAACCCCAAGATGAAGACCCATCTGCAATCCTGCATAAGATCCAATGCGTCTCGTCACCTTCCAGTACAACTATTCATTAGTGTAATTGAGCAAATGAGCTTACAAATCATGGAATCAAAGGGGCACTTCACAGTGGCATGCCCTTCCGTAATGGGCTTTAGAATCTACAGGTGTCCTCAAGTTCAAGAAGGAGGTTGAGGAAGGACCTTATTAGGTGGTTTCAACTTTCAACCTCTAAGGGAGTGACAGGTCCATGGTACATCCATCAAATGGCAGGTGTCATGTGAAACGGTGATGGAACGGAGTGCGGTAACGGGGAAGGCTCCAAGCCACATGCCATGGTACAAGAGTAGCTCTAATGACGGAAGCCCACACTTGGGTGTATAGATGTAGGAGGGAGCAATCATGGTACATGAGTTACCCCAACCTTTGTTTTTCCACCCTTCTTCATATGAATTTTGTTTTTTATTGATTTTTCTTGTATAACTGCTCGAGGCTCCAGGGAATGAAAGCATGATATGAATGATATAGCACTAAATACCCCCTTAAGGTTGGGTAGTTCATCACCCACCAAGGGTTGGGACAATCATGGGTTCCCTAATGATGCAGGGGGCTCATATAAGAGCCCTAGGAACTAGGGTGATAGCCATGATAAGGGTTAGAGCTCATGTTTGGCCTTTGCCCACGTGTTAAAGTTTTATGTACTGGCCATCTTTTGCATTTTATGGTACATTTCTTGTTGTAAATAGCCAAATTATGCTTTTAACTTTCTTTTTAGCTGCATCAACCTCCAGGGCATCGTTCCAAGCCCGACCCAAACTGTGGACAAGGGGACAGGGAGGCTAATTCCTTATGGACCCAATGGACAAATGTGGACCAGGATGGGAAACATGTGAAAAGGAGTTATAATGAGTGCAGGGGAGTAATGTATGTGATGTCAGGAAGCGGGACCACGCAACTAAAATCGGGGTTTCCCATGTAATGCCACTCCTAAAGCCAGTAGCCAATAGAGGAGATCCCACAAGACTAGGATATAAGGTTAACCACCAAGTTGGACAAGGGGACAAGAGTACAGACCAAGCCCATTCTTTCTGCCAAATTCCCCCCACTAATCCATGCCCAGAGGTGTCCATGATAAGTAAGAAAAAATACTCAACTACATAATGAAAGCCATAACTTCAGGGTTGGAAGACCCACCTTCAAACATACGATCATAACAAATAGGCGAGGGCACATAATGGCTAGCTCAGGTGGCGTAGATGGTGGCACTTCGAGCTATCTGGTGGCTGCAAGGGGTTGTTGGTTGTCAGTTGAAGACAATCTACGAGAAAAACTTCTTCTATGGGTGTCACCCACTAGTGGTGGGTAATAGGACACATTCACCCCATAAACGCTTCCAATCTGGAAAATTTTCTCAGGCATATATCCCATCTGTGAAGGCACCCTTCTTCCTAATTCCTAGCACTCATCCTTCAAGGTAGATCCCATGCAAACAGCCATCTTCCCAACATGTGCACCATGTAGAAGATACCAATGCCACATAAGATAACCAGTTCCCAAAAAAGTGTGCCACTTCTATCAATGAGTCCAAGAGCAAGCAACCACCTATAAAAAGTTCTTCAAATGTCATCAACCAAAAAGTTCCCCAAATGTCATCAACCAAAAATTCTAAGATAAACTAAGGGGTTGGGGTTTTACCATGCACCCCACATCACATGAAGGCACCCCTAGCATCGTGTAAACAATTTCAGAATAACCCAAAAACTAACACTGTTGTGTGGCCATAGTCATTATTTTGGATCCACGTTGACTAAATTATAAATCAAAAAAGGTAGTGCTTCTGACCAGTCTTTACTCTGCAACCCATTTCCCTAGTGATTTGTGGTTTTTTATGCATGGATGTGACAGCCTTAGGTGGTGACTGATTTGACTTTATATCTTCATGACTCTAAAAACTGACCAGTTAAATTCATGATATTTCACACTTTTGGACTTGGCTAGTCCGAGTCACTCCACATAATACTACTACATAAGTTGGAAGAAAATTCTTGAAATAGAAAGTTTATCAGATAGAACAATATATTCTAAGTCAACAGGGATCAAACAGATGGCAAAGGTCAGGAATAAGGTTACATAATAGTGTCCAAAGAAACCCCTGTGTTTTACTTTTAATATGACTATAGTATAGATGACAAGATTGATTGCTTGTGACAGCTATGAGCATTTCGTCCCAATATCAGTTTAGCGTCAGACAAGATGACGGATTTAGCTACTGCAGAGATAGAAATTCTAGAAATTGTGCATGTCGCATGTAAGTTCACAGTGCAACCACTTTTGGATAGGTATGAACAGTAAACTAAGAACAAGATTTTAACGCAACCCAAGGAAACTTGAATAGCTTATGTTGCATAAGAAATATCAGGTAACTATAGAGAAACATGACATAGAACAGTTATCACAGATTGATAGAATAACTCCATATTTCAATTGAAATTCCTAGAGGTTTTAAAATATCAAAGAGTTTGCAAGTACTTAAAAAAAAACACATTTAAAACATAAAAAGCATGTGAAAGAATCTGTGTTGTCATAGAGACATTGTCCTGACAGCATTCATTTCCATTCTTTAGGGAATGTAAGGCCGAGCAAGCAAGTATACTATCCCCACAACCAATCAACCTTGTGTTTGTAGGGAATCAAACCCTGTGTTTGTAGAGGCATCACTCTTTTTAGACGGCCTCGTTGGCATAAGGATCTTTTAGGATCATAAGCATCTTAAAGATCATGGTATATTGAAGTTTACATCCTCTAGTGGACGAATCTTTGCAACCAATGTGGAATAATAAGCCGTTTAAAATAAAGGTACCAGAAATAATGCTCCTGGTGCAGTTTCCTTATTCGATAAATCACTTACGACCGGGTTTCCATATCCCAGGTTATCCTAGAAGCCATTAGGGTTGGACGATATGCCCCAGTAATAATAATATGATAGATAATATTGTCGGCTCGCCACAACTTTATTGACTGTGTATCGAAGAAAATGGCTGTAATGGCCAAAATATAATATCCAGATCTGTTTTGTGTTGTGAAGATTTCGGGTGTAAGGAATTTTTTCCTATCAGTTGAATTGGGTGCCAATAATGCCCAGAACGAAAGCCAAAGGAGAAAAAAACTTTCTGTTGAGCATACCAGGCATGCTATTCCACGGATTTCTGTAAGAGGATGGCCCCAGTGAATTTATACGGCCGCGCCCATCACTTGTTGAAGGTGTTGAAGAACCAGTAAACAACTGGCGGCAGCCGACAGGAAGTCTGCTCCGAATACTTCTTCTGTTTCTGTTTATTCGAGGGATATTGGGGCCAAATTTCCTGAGAGACCTCAACATTTCGAAAAGGAAAACTGAGTAGAGTTGCAGTTACAGGAGCCTCCAACAGCAATTCACGAGAGTTGAGTTGAGGGGTCGGAATGATGCAACGCTGAAGAAGGAAAGAATTGGTTCGAAGAATTACTTTGAGAATAATAACACAATAAGATGTCCTAATGCAATGTTATTACAGTACTGCTGCCGCCTTATGCCGCCAAACAAATTGGGGCAGGTAAGAATCAAATTCGAAGATTTCACCAATGGACATTTTCCTTTTCATTTTCAAATTATTGATTTATTGGTCGAGGAGAGCGATGTCGAGATACGGATGCCACTGAGTCTTGGGGTATGTGTATCGGTGGCGTTGCTTTTTTTGTGTTGTGTCGAGAGAACCTGGCAACTGGAAGTAAATTGATCTATAAAACTGTCATGTCATTGTTTGCCAAAGTATTTTTACCATTTCCAATTCTATTCCTCTCATTGTTATCTCGCTTGGGCAAAGTATAGATCTCAAGATCTCTTACCATAGCATTTCAAAGCACTTCTTTTTCCACCCTTTGATGGGTTGGATTCACATTTGAGTTTGAGAAGACTTGTTCCCTTACTCTCTTTTATATATATATATATGAAAAAGAGAGTAAGAGAATAAATTAAAATTAAGGAATACTTTGTTGTATAAAATATGGGAAGGTATTTTCATTATTAAGTAATAAAATATCATAATTTACTTTGGGTAGATCTGGTTTCATAAAAGGATTTATTGAATAATTTTTAGTGGAATTTGTTTCATTAATGGTGAAGAGTTTTTGAGGTTGAAAGGTTGATATCATATTGACACTTTTTTATTGATTTGAAATAAATATTCCCTTTTATGTGAGAGTTTTTGAAAGATTTGTGGAAAGTATTTACCATGGTCTTTTAAGCCATTTATTTCTTTGATGGTTTGTCTTTGCCCCTTTATGTGAGTCTCTTTGAAAGCCTTGTGGAAAGTATTTACCATGGGCCTTTCAAGGCATTTATTTCTTTAAGTGTTTGTCTTTCATACATTTATTTTAGCAAACAATTTTTAAAGAGATGCATTCTTTATCTTTACTTTGTTACCTACGAGTTGATAAGGAGATATATGGAGGTTGGTGTTGGATTGATACATCTTCGTTATAAAAGATTTGACAAGGGGATATCTAGAGGGTTATGTCTTTATTTTGCTAAATAACAGCTTCAAAGGAGATGGATGATTTATTTATCTTCGTTAGAGAAGGGTTTTTAAGGAGATGGAGGCTTGCTATTTTATTTGGGCTTCTATGAGAGATATATTTTTTAGCTACAGATGATAAAAACAATTACTTGGGACAATGATTGTGTGCATGAGTACGCCTCATTCATTGCAACTCTCTCAAGTATTTCATCGTTGAGAAAATTAGGAAAGGGCTCATGGATATAGGCATCATTGAGTTCGCATAAGTCAACATAGATGTGGACTTTGTTTCATTTTCCTACCTTGTATCATGATGGATCCATCCAATCTTACTCATGAGAATATTAACTCGATATCTAACATATTTTCGATCTTTTTCTTAACCTACTCTTTCTAATGTGGATTCATTCAATAGAGCCTCTTCTTGAGATGTCAAGTACCTAGTTTTAGCTCAATATTCATCTCACCGAGCTCTCCCACCACTCCTTTAATTTTCATTAAACTTCTTGGAAATATGTCCTCAAACACTTGGAGAAGAGATACAACATATCAGATGTCATGATCATCCCACTAGTCATTCATCACTGTCAATTGCAGTTCTTCCTCCATGCCAATGTTCACTTGTTGGGTGCATAGTGGCACATGGTATTATGTTGGATTTTTAGTATTCCCTATTTCTTAGATAGTGCAGTGACATGTGGTTTATTTAAAGTGCAAATGCTAGAGTTCTTATATGATATCTGGAATAGTTGGATTTATGTCTATATTGGATCACCTTGTTTCCATCTAGGTTTCCCCTCCAAATAGAACCAACTTCTTCTATCCCCCAATTAATTGAACCACTTGGAAAGGAAATAGAGGAGGATAAAAGAAAGTAAAATCTAGTGGCAACTACCCTCTATAGTCTTACGACTCTGGTTATTGTAGATATTGAAGTAAGGAAAAAACCTTCATTTTGTTAACTAAGGGTTTCTAAGGAGATGGAGGGTTAACTTTGTTGGCCATGTATTTTCAAGAAGGTGGAGGGTTTATTTCTATTTATTAGTTATGGATTTCTAAGGATACGAAGGATCAAATTCACTTTATTACTTGAGAATTTCTAATGAGATAGAAGTTTACTTATTTTTGTTAGCTAGGGTTTCTAGGGAGATGGAGGAATGACTTTGTCATTAGCTAAGGTTTTATGAGGAGATAAAAGGTTGACTTACCTTTGTTGCTTAAGGGTGAACTTGTCTTTGTTGCTTAAGTGTTGTTGCAATCCATATAAATTATACTCTAAGTACTTCTTCTTCTAGTTATGCTTATTTAGGTGATATTGTAGCCAAATACCTTGAGAGACCTTGACCTTTAAACAATAACTAAGTAGAGTTATAGTTTCAGAAGCATCTAACATGAGTTCCCCTAAATTGAGTTAATGAGTTGGAGTGATTCAACGAAGAAGAAGAAAGGAATTTTTTCAAAGAGCTATTTGAATTTTACAATAATAACAAAATAAGATGACCTAATGCAATGTTACTACATGTCATTGCCACCTTATGCTTGTCCATCCAAACAAATTGAAGCAAGTAAACTCCAATCTAAATACATCAACGACTCAATATAACTCACCAAATAACATTTTTGTTTTCATTTTTAAGTGGGTTTATTTATTAATCAAGGATAGCGAGTGAGGATAGCAATCATCCACTGTGAAGAGGGAGATGTTACATTATGGTTATATGGCTTATGTGCATAGTTGTCATTGCTTTAAGTGTGTTACTTGGAAAAAAACTAGTATCTCATGGTGAATCAATCTATACAGTATCATGTCAGTACCACACTACGAAAATGCCTTGACCATGCACTTACCATTACCCAAGGCACTACTTGCTTGATACATGTTGAATGATATTTATTGTTTGTATTTATATTTCTTGTATAGTTATCTCACTTTCAAAGAGTAAAGGGTAGAATTCAAGTTCCTCCTACCATAACATTTCAAAGCACTCTTCTTTCTCCTTTCCAAATGAGTTAGGAATCAAGATTAAACAAATACCATTGTTATTTTAATTTTTTATTATATATAATCATATTATCATATTTCACTTAGTTAATGAAATAAATTAAGAAGTTTAGGGAATAATTTTTTATATAGACATGGGAAGGCTCATTCAAGTTAAAGGAAGGCAATGTAATAACTTTTTGGGTTAGCTTCATTAATAGCTAAGAGTTTTGAGGAGATGAAGGGTTGATGTCACATTGACACCTCTTCATTTATTGCCAATATATATTCCCCCCTATGTAAGAAACTTTGAAAGCCTTATGAAAAATATTTATGACAAGCCTTTTAAGGAACTATTTCTTGAAGTATTCATCCCCCATATATATTTTTGTTAGCAAATGGTTTCTAAAGAGATGTAGGGATGAATTCTCCACTTTGTTACTTAAGGGTTGACAAGGAAATATATGGAAGGTTGATTTTGGATTGATACGTCTACATTATTGAAAAGTTAGTGAGGAAATATATGGAGGGTTTAACTCTTCACTATGTTAGCTAAGGGCTTCTAAGGTGACGAAGGGTTGACTTCACTTTGCTAGCTAAGGGCTTTCAAGGAGGTGGAAACTTTACTTCTCTTTATTAGCCAACAGTTTCTAAGGATATGATGGATTGACTTCACATCATTAGTAAAGGGCTTCTCAGGTGATGGGAAGTTTACATATTTTCATTAGGTAAGGGTTTATGAGGATATGGAAGATTGACTTTTCCATTAGCTAAGGTTTTCCTAGGAGATGAAGAGTTGAATTATCTTTGTTAGTCGGTGGTTGCTTATCTTTATTGCTTTAGGGTTGTGGTAGCCCACACAAAATCTACTCTATATACTTCTTTTTATGGTTTCGTTTATTTGGGGTATATTGTAGCCAAATATCTCCAGAGACCTCAACATTTCAAACAATAATTGAGTAGAGTTATAGTTGTAGGATCCTCCAACAATAATTATCCTTAATTGAGACAATGGGAAGCAAGGAAGGAATATATTTAAAGATTTATTTAAAGTTTACAATAATAACATAGTAAATCTCCTAATGTATTGTAATTGCAAGGCCATTATATCCTTATGCCCATCCTTCATTCAAAAAAGTTGGAGCAAGTAAAATCCAATTTGAGGAGATTGATGACTCTAAAGAGTTTACCAAATAACATTTTTAACTGGGTTCATTTATTGGCTAAGGATATCAAGTGAGCATACCAATCATCCATTGTGAAGAGGCATATGTTAAATTGTAATTATATGGTTTATGTGCATAGATGGTGTTCCTTTAAGTGTGTTGCATGGAAATAAACCTTATATCTTGTAGTAAATCCATTTATTTATCATCATGCCATTGCTTATGTTGTACGCATACACACTATGAAAGAGACTCGTCCATATGTTTACCATTTTTAAATCACAACTTGCTCTATATATGTTGAATTGTATTTATACTTCCCATTTTGACTCATTTCATTATTATCTCACTTTCATGAAGAAAAGTGTAGAATTCAAGACCTTATTGCCAAAAAAATTCACAATACTCTTCTTTTTCCTTTGGAATTGGCTTCGAAATAGAGATTAAACAAATATCCTTGTCATTTAAGTTTTGGGGTTGTTGCACTTAGTGTTGTCATTGATGTCAAAGGGGAGTCTGAGACAACAACAATATCACTAATGAGTCAAACGAAGCAATATGACAACTAGATTTCTTGCATACCCTCATCAAGTGAAGTCAGAGGAAGCTTGAAGTTTATTTAGTTTTTGATAAGGTTATGATGCCCCAACGATCCTATAAACAACTTTTTTTCATAGGCCTCATTGAGACCTTTTCGATGGTATATCCCACTCTGAAAATATCCCCCTAAATGAGAAGTTATGGCCATTTGAAAATCAATGTTATTAGAGGTCCAAAACTAAAGGGCAAGAACCCCGAAATAGTAATATGTTAAAAGGTGTGAAACTTCCATATGCATCCATCGTTCATTGGTTTGGTCAACAACAGATCTCAACAGAACTTGCATGACCTTTAACATCATTAGAGAGCATGCATATTTCATAGATTGGACAACAAAGATAGGGAAACATGCACACTCATTAGCTAGAGTATAGTGGCTAATCTAAGGATGACACATGGCCCGTTGAGATAGTCCATATGTGATGACATAAACAACATATTCAACATAGATGCCATGTGGAAACAAAATATTGGGTGGCATGCCCTCATTACATAGTAAGTATATGGCATCCACAAGTGACATGAGCATGATGACATGGCTCTACCTAGCATCGTCATGTGGAAGGCACATTTGGCAATGTTTGATTAGTAAAAAGCCCAAATATGGGTGACACATGGCACACCTCATGAGCTACCATGTGGCATGATGACATCTTGTTGTCATCATCAAGTGGATGATTAGAGACAGACCGAGTCATATGGAACATTCACATGGACTTTGGCACAAATTTTAATGGCACAATCATATGTGTTGGTCATATGGTTAAATGTCCAACCTTTAAGGAATGGATATCAGCCCATGGTCAGTTAAATTAGCCCTGTGACCATAAGGATTGACATGTGTGTGTGTGTGTGGCCAAGCATTTCTATGAAACAACACTCGTGACTCACATCACACATGATCTCTATAGTTGATTATAGTTCATGGCTATTTGTTGGTCTTGGGGTTCAAATCGTTTCAAGTGAGGGATGAATTTTTCATTTTGTGTTGTTATGGTTTCATTGGTCTACAATGATGAAGTGAAGGTGATAATTTGTATATGGATTTATGCAAAGGTGACATGGAGGAGAGGTCCTGTCAACAAATACAGTGAGTTGATGTGATTCATAGAGGACAAGTCTTGTGAACCAGTTCCATGCCAAGGTGCCACAGTGGAAAGGATATGTATGTGTGTGTTTTGATACAATGAAGGTGCCATGGAGGACAAAATTTGCAAACTAATTTTGACGGGTCGCACAGTGAGTCATCCCCATGGTGGATAGGTCAAATATATGTGGGTATGACCCACTGTGTGTGTGTGTGTGTGTGTGTGTGTGTGTGTGTGTGTGTTTTGATACAACAAAGGTGCCACGGAGGTCAGTATTTGCAACCGAGTTTGACATGTCACATAGTGAATCAGCCCCACGATGAACAGGCCATATATATTTTTTGATATAATGAAGGTGCCATGGAGAACATTCTTTGAAAACTAAGTTTAACGAATCACACAGTGAGTTATCCCCATGACATGTTATATATATGTTTTGACATAACAAGTTGCCACAAAGGACAAGTCGTGCCAACCACTGGTTTATATATTTGACATAACACAAAGGTTTATGCACCATGTTTTGGTTATAAAATGACATATGGCTTGTGCGCCCCCCCCCCCCCAAGTCTATGAGTTGAAGCATACCCTAATAAAATGGTCCATGAGGATGTTTAGGTAAGGACCATTGTGTACTACAACTAGGATGAAGTTAAGGTTGTGTCCCTTGAGACCCGGGTTCAAGCCCCAACGATTGTCAGGCCAAATAAATTTTTATTTTAACACCATATGGTACGTTTTTTTGAATGTTTAGCAGACATACGATGTGAATTTTTTAGTGCCAACGGTAGAAAAATACCATCCTGTCTAATGTGACCTGGAAAAGCTATTTTTTACATCACTTAATTTGATATATGGTTGTATATGGTTTTTGGGGATTCCTAGACTCATTTTAAGTCCAAATTTAATTCTAGAAGAAGATCGACGATCGTGGCTGTATGGTGAACAATCCTACAAGCATGGGAAGTCTTGATGTTGTGAATTTAATTATTAGAATCTATATTATGCGATTTGGGGCTTATTAATAGGAATTCCCCTAAATTGAGTTAATGAGCTGGAGTGATTCAATGAAGAAGAAGCAAGGAATTTGTTTAGAGTGATATTTGAAGTTTACATTAATAACACAATAAGATGTCATAATTCAATGTTACTATACCACCATTGCCACCATATTCTTATGCATCCAAACAAATCGAAGCAAGTAAAATCCAATATAAAGACATCAAGGATTCAATATAATTCACCACATAACATTTTTGTTTTCATTTTTAAGTGGGTTTATTTATCGATCAAGGATAGCAGGTGAGGATAGCAATCGTCCATTATGAAGAGGTAGATGTTACATTGTGGTTATATGGCTTATGTGCATAGGTGGAAGTGTGTTACTTGGAAAACAATTAATATATCATGGTGAATCAATCTATACAGTGTCATGTCACTACCACACTACAAAAATGCCCTAACCATGCACTTACCATTACCTAAGGCACTACTTTTTTTATACATGTAGAATGATATTTATTGTTTGCATTTATATTTCCTTTATAGTCATCCTGCTTTCAAAGAGTAAAGGATAGAATAAAAGATTCTCTTACCATAACATTTCAAAGCACTCTTCCTTCTCCTTTTGAAATGAGTTTGGAATCAAGATTAAACAAATACCATTATTATTTTACTTTTTGATTAAATATAAGCACCTTCTCATATTTCACTTAGTTAATGAAATAGACTAAGAAGTTTAGGGAATGATTTGTTATATAGACATGGTAAGACTCATTCATGTTAAAGGAAGGCATTATAATAATTTTTTGGGTTTGCTTCATTAATAGCTAAGAGTTTCGAGGAGATGAAGGGTTGATATCACATTGACACCTCTTCATTCATTGCCAATATGTATTCCCCCTTATGTGAGAAACTTTGAAAGCTTTATGAAAAGTATTTATGACAAGCCTTTTAAGGAACCATTTCTTGAAGTACGCACACGCCATATATCTTTGTTGGCAAATGGTTTCTAATGAGGAGTAGGGAGAAATTATCCACTTTGTTACTTAAGGGTTGACAAGGATATATATGGAAGGCTAATTTTGGATTGATACATCTAAATTACTGAAAAGTTGGTGAGGAGATATCTAGAGGGCTTGCCTCTTCACTATGTTAGCTAAGGGCTTCTAAGGCGATGAAGGGTCAACTTCATTTTGTTAGATAAGGGTTTTCAAGGATGTGGAAGCTTTACTTCTCTTTATTAACCAAGGGTTTCTAAGGATATGATGGATTGACTTCACATCATTAGTGAATGGTTTCTCAAGAGATGGGAAATTTACTTATTTTCATTAGCTAAGGATTTATGAGGATATGGAAGGTTGACTTTGCCATTAGCTAAGGTTTTCCAAGGAGATGAAGAGTTGACTTATCTGTGTTAGTTAGGAGTCACTTATCGTTATTACTTAAGGGTTGTGGTATCCCACACAAAATCTACTCTATATACTTATTTTTATGGTTTTATTTATTTGGGGTATATCATAGATAAATATATCTAGAGACCTCAACATTTAAACCAATAATTGAGTAGAGTTATAGTTGTCGGATCCTCTAACAATAATTCTCTTTAATTGAGATGATGGGAAGCAAGGAAGGAATCTATTTAAAGAGTTATTTAAATTTTACAATAATAACACAATAAATTTTCCTAATGTAATGTAATTGCAATGCCATTATCTCCTTATGCCCATCCTTCATTCATAAATGTTGGAGCAAGTAAAATCCAATTTGAGGACATCAATGACTCTAAATACTTGACCAGATAACATTTTACTTTCATTTTTAAGTGGGTTCATTTATTGGTTAAGCATAGCAAGTGAGCATACCAATCATCCATTGTGAAAAGGCATGTCAAGTGGGGTAAATTATTTAACATTTATTTTGTCAAACCAAGGTCGGTAAACTACGAGGTGAAACACAATATGTGCAAACTGGCTACTTAGGTGTTTTCCTATGTAGAAATAAAGCACAAACCAAGTACAAGTAAATCTCATAGTTGATTCCAACTTAAAATTGTTTTCATAATTATAAATTCAATTATCGACCTTGTCGGTATAAGATTGCAGATTCAGACAACCACATTACACTTTTACACTAAATGCTCTTTTTCAAATCATAGTTGTTTTGTCAAAATTAGTTTAAGAATGTAATGAAAAAGAACTCTAATTGAAATCAATGTTGTAAGCTTATAAGAAAATTCACACCAATCCAATGACAATCACTTTTAAATTTAAAACTTAAATCCTTATAATAATGACTTTAATCATTAATTTAAGCATTTTATTTTTTAACAAATTCGGTTATGATATTATATATCAGAAAAAAAAAAGAGAGGAGGTTTAACTCCTCATTACATGTCTGCCCTTGCTAGCCAAAATGCAGAGTTGTCCGATGGGCATCTTGTCTACCTATAACATAGCTTCTACTACTTCCTCTTGCCTTCCTATTGCATATATTATCTATTGCATTCAAATTATATATTTTTACATACTGTTGTAACAATAGAATACATTTTGTTCTCATTCTATGAAATTACTAGATAACTATATGATGAGAGCTAACATGATGTTGTTTGTTGTCCCTGGAGGTAAAGAGTTGAGGATGCTTCTATTTGTTGACAATATTTTCGCTATCTCGATGTTTACTTCCCTGATCGAGGGAGTTGGATCCCTCCTCAAATTTCTTTGATGTTATTTCTCTGAGATAGGTGATTGTGTTTTCCAAATGCACACATTTGTTTTTTACCTCCATAAGCTCCTTTGTGGTGCTAGTCCATTGATGTCCTAGGACTGCTATCTCAGATCTTGTCTGATTTCTGATATGTTTCATTTTCTCCTTTACTTGTTCTATTACTACCCTATGTGCTCTACATTAATGCACACATGACTGAGATTTGGCATCCTTGGAATCCATTCTTTTCTTTGCTGATGTAGAGACGAAACTGGAATGGCATTGATTTCTATGATCGATTATTGAAACAAGAGCATGGTAGTTGGACAGGCATCTATTAATATAAAATCAGGCTGGAACTAATAACGTTGTTGAGATATAGCCAGTGTGATTACATCGATATTTTACTTGAGAAGACATAGAGTCTATTGGAGGCGACAGAGTCCCAAGTTAAAAGCATTGAAAATAAGTAGCATATATAAGACAAGTTGTTGATGATGAGGGGGAAGATATGCTTCCAAGATGAGAGGCATAGGGAAATGGAGTAGTGGAGGTAGTGAAGGCTGGAAGATAGATTTGAAAAGAGATTGCGGACAACGGGGAGGCAAGATTGTAAGCAACGAATGCAATATTCGCAGTCAAAATTCCACTAGACATAAATTAGAGCGAAGAATGATTCAGACAGAGTGAGGATTGTGTCATAGGGGGAGCAATAAATAGCTAAAAGGCACAAGAGTTGAGGATTCACGGGTTTGTGAGGGGAGAAGAGCAAAAACCAAGGAGGATCAGGAATATTGACAATGATGTAGGAAAATATTCCAACTCTAAGCAAAACAAGGAGAGTGCTAGTTTTACGAGAGATTCCTTCATGTACATTTGATTTTTGATAGATATGCATTATCATGGTATTGGGATTTTGATGTGATCTCTGTCAATTGTTGCCTCGCCTAATGTTCTTTCTACTGCCTTATTTGCATGTACATTAACCTTCTTATTATTATCCCTTAGAATATGATAAAATGTGATTTTTCCTAGTTGTTGTGCATGTTGATTGATCCTATCAATTATATGGCTTAGTGCTACATTTTTTAGCCTTGTGCCATTGACCATTGCTTGAATTATTTTCGAAGTGTCTCCCAAAATTACTGGGTTTTTTTATGTTCCTATCTTTCATGATTTTGACTCTAAGAAGAAGCCCATAAGCTTCCGCCCTATTGTTTAACATGGTGCGTAAACCAAAATCATACATGATGGTGTTTTGTTTATCATTGGAGAGAATTAAAGACCTAACACCTGCTTTTCCTGGATTCATTTTTGAAGCACCATCAAAGAAGAGGAAGGGCCTTTTGAGAGATTTTTTCCAAATGTTGAATTCATCTTCAGAGAACCTTATTTTCCAGTTTTGTTTTTCCTTTATAGTCTTGAGCGTTGGTGCCATTTTGGGCCTACTATTTGAGTACCTTATCCATTCTCTTTCTTCCTCCTGGAGCTGCACCCAGTCTATCCCTTTTGTTCCCTTGACTGAGTAAAATTCTAAAACTTGTCCCCACGTTTTAGAGGTGACCCTTTCCACAGTTGGCTTTTTATTCTGAAAGATCCTGTTGTTTCTAGCTAGTGAAATATACCAGCATAAAAAGGAGGGGATGCGAGAGGGTAAGGGTATTTCATTTTCCATTCAACAAAGAATTCATTGAGAGGGATGGAGTACTTAAAATTTGCTTCAGTAGGATACACCATACACTGCAAACATTATTTTGTGAATCTACATTCGATGAATAGATGTTGAATTCTTTCCTCCTCATTGAGGCACAATGGGCATTAATATGGCCCCATTATTCCTCTGTTTTTTAGGTTTTTTTTCGTGAGTATTATACTCTTTAGGAGGGTCCACATGAAAATTTTGATTTTTGATAAGTTTTCAGTTTTCCATGCCAATTTCCAGAGCTGACATTCCTACTGGCCTTGTTGCTCCTGAAGCATTGAATACCCATATTTTATTGTATACTCCCCTCTTGTGGGGTTCCATATGTAAGTATCATGTTTGCCTTGCTCCATTAGAGTTGCACCTTTTGGTAGGGAGATCAACACATCTCACTGTTTTTTCAGTTCCTGTGGTAGATTGGGTGCTTTCCATTGCATCCAATTTCTATCTGTGTCCCATTGTGTTATTTTTTCTAGTTTGGAATACCCTATTGTCTTCATCCATATTCTTAGTCTTTGTCTTTCTTGATTATTGTTTAGAGGCTCATTGCCCATTATGTTATCCTTCCATAAATTAATCTCTTTACCATTGCCTGACATTCTTGATATGTTGCTTTTGATCAAAGGGAGGACCTTAGTTATTAGTTTCCAAATTTGGGTACAAGGTCGTATTGATGCTTCCCCTTCCAAGATTATGATTCTTGATGCATTTATGTATTTTGACTCCAAACTTTAAGCATTATTGACTCTAACTAACTCTAACAAATAACTTTAAACAAAATAATAATAATATTTTGCTAAATTATGTCCTTTACCCACGCTCTATCACCAAAATTGTATCATTGCAGGAAAAACAAAAAATTAATTACAGGAAATTCAAAAAGATATAGGAAAATTATAGGAACTTGCAAAATTATAGGATCACTACAGGAAAATTACAGCAATTTCATATGATTGTAGAAAACACACACACACACACACACATGTGTGTGTGTGTCCAATTTTAAGGTCACAACCAAGCGAGATAACATTACAGCACATACCAGGGGGGCCTCCCGAGATGTGTTGTCAAATAAAATACTTAGAAGCTAAAGGAAATTATGTACCATATTAGAGAAAGTTTTCTTTGTATTAATCATAACTCACAAACTTAGTTCAAAATAGTAACCTTGTTCAAAAACAACAAGCGAAAATACATGCCTAACCTATTTCTTCCTCATTCATCCGTTTTTAAACAAAAATTATCAAAGTAAAACTACTATTCCCAAACATGGGGTCAATTAAGGGTTTTAAGCAAAAATATAATGTTCAAAAAGGAAAAGTAACGATCATATATAATTGTCGTTGACCTTTCGTGACTCAAATATGAATTTCCAGGTCCAACTACTCAAATTCCAACTAATAAAGAAGATTTTGGGGATTTCATGAGCTAATTGCATTAATTGCTTAACATACAGGTTGCATTGACCAGTCATTGTCCAGAGGGTTGGGATAAGCTAAGAGGGATATAGATATGTATTTATCCATTAGTTGAATGTTTTGAACATACTCCACGCGTGATAATCATATTAGCTGATGTGGAACCCCATAAGGCATGGACACAGACACAAACACACACACACATATATTATACTGTAATTAGAGGAATTCTTGTAGATTATTGTTTTTCAAATTAGTAACTAAATAAATATTTCCAATTAATATTCATGAATTAAAAAGATAATATTTTACTTCTAAAGAATGACTACCTTTATTATAACCATTTTATGGCATTATCCTCACAAAAATTGGTAATAAGGAAGGATTTAACCCAAAATTCAGGATAAAAAGGGTTAAAATAGAGTGGTCAAAAATGCCCAAATTTGTGCTCAACATCTCCCACGGACTAGTATTTTTGCATGTCCCTGTGCAAAAAAATTAGAGTTGGTTGCCTTCAAAATTTATCCAAATCTATAGACCTTGATGTCTTATATTGCTTCTATTGTCTAAATAAGAAGGTTTAGATTGGTTTTTGATGTAGTTTATTTTCTCACCTTTGCATGCAAAATTCTGAGTCTTAATGCCAAATTGATGTTGTCTTTAATGTTTCTCAGATTTTCTTCATACAAGTTGATATACTTTTGTTTGAGCGACTCAAATTTTTCCTTGTTCCTGGTATACTGATCCTTCAATTTTTCATTCTCCTCCTTCGCTACCCTATTTACTAGTTCTACCTTGTAAAGTTTTTGTTTCAAATTTTTTTTTTTTTATTTTTTATTTTTTTTTTTAATTTATTTATTTATTTTTTTTTTATTTTTTTTTATTTTTATTTTTATTTATTTTATTTATTTTTTTATTTTTTTATTTTTTATTTTTTATTTTTTTTATTTTTTTTTATTTTTTATTTTTTTATTTTTATTTTTTAAATTTTTTTTTTTTATACTTAGCTAAGAGGGTATTCATCTGTTTGTTGGCATTATGGCTAATGTGTTGTCCTTGATGGAAACCTGCTTGTCAAATATGTCCTTGATGTCAACTTGGTTATATATGATGGTTATAGAAATGTTGCAGATGACATGACCAATGGTACGAGAATTTTGGTACAGGTATATTAGAAATGAGGATGTATGTTGGTAGCCTTGGTACAAGTTTCATTTGAGAACAGATGGGAATTGAAAAGTATACATGACCCCTGTAAAGTATACATACATAAGTCCTGTGAACAAAAGTCACGTTCATAATCCGAACCATGGAAAACTGGATACCAAGGGTCATTACCATAGTAATTGTGGCGACAAGATCTATTTGATCCCATCAATGACTACTAACGACATTACCAAAGGATTTTCCCACGGTATTGGAAAAGGAAAAAATTATATAAGGAGATTGAGATCAAGGAGTTAAGTGTGCAAGTGAATGTTTCATTCATGTGTGATTTCATCTGTGACAGGTGTGCACCAGGGAGCAAGGTGATGGCTCAAATCTGATAGACTTGAAAGTGTAGTGAATACTAATGAGTATACTTACTTGATCTATTTATATTTGTAGCTATGATGATGGCATGATATGAATGTAGTGATATGTGACTTTCACAATATGTGCGTCAAGATTTGTGTTTGACATATGTTGTGATTTGCAACGAATATTTGATTCAACAGTTTAAGATATGTATGCAAGTTTTCTTCAGTGTTGTCGTGTACATATGCAGATCTGATTAAATATTATCGCGTATAAACTTTGTGACAATATATTCAATATGTTGAAATATATATGCGGGTTTAACACATGATAAACACGTTTATACGCAGGTTTGCTTAATAACAATCACATATATATTTTGAGTTAAGTTTGGTAAGGGTTTGAATTGTTGCTTGATGATGACAATTGATGAGTTATGTTGTATTTGTTATTGTTTGTCAATGATGTCTTAATTAGGATGATTTGTATTTGTTGTGGATTGGTTATGCATTGATTTGATATGGTTGCAACAGTTGGCTAAGATTCATTTCCATGATTGGTTTGCTTCAGTATTCAATGGTTTAATGTTTCAGTTGGTTTATGATGCTTCAATGATTCAAATTTTGAGATTCAATGTTTTAGTTTGGCATATTGGTTTGGGATTATTATTTGAATTTTGATGAAATGTGATTTTCATGTTTAGATGATTGATTGACAGGTGGATCCAATGTGAAACATTCTAAAACATGGTCCATAAGGTGTTGAGGGTTGCAACCTTCAGTGAGGGGGTATGAGCTTCTTTCCGGTAGAAGCTGGTAAACAAGATTAGGGGGTTGTAGCTCCCTCCAGTAGGTGATGAAGAATGAGTGGAGGTTGTATCCTCTTGTAGGTGGGTGTATGCGTGCTTGTAAGGGTATGTGCCAGTAAAATATGTAATGGATATTTTCTTTATATAATAAGAAAGAAGACAAAGACGATAACAACGGTGGATTTCTCCCACATTGGGTTTCCACCTAAAATATCGTCGTTCATATTTGTTGAAGTGTTGCTTATGTGTTGTGATTTATTTGTTCTTTACTACATACTAGATGGCTAATGAACTAATAATGCAATGATTAAGTTAAACATCTGATGGAAATTCTTAAAAATTAAATAATCTAAACATATGTGGTTTGCATTCACTAAAGTCGCGTACACATGTGTTGCATGACTAACAATAGTATACATAATTCTAAATGTGAAATTGGAAGTTAAAGTGAATTAAAAATACTTATTCACCACCCCCCTCCTAGTATTTTTCCAAACAATTGGTATCAAAGCAGGTCCCTCAGAAGAACCTTGATCACTTAAAGGGAGATCTATCAAGATGAGAAGTCAAGAGGGAGTATCTTCTACCAAGCCACCTTTGTTTAATGGAACTAGATTTATGTTTTGGAAAGTTAGAATGAGTTCATATTTGCAGGCACTAGGAGCTTATGTATGGGACTTGTTGAAGGTGGATATCAATATTCAACCTCCATTCCCATGAATGACGCAGGAAAGAAATGATATGAGAAAAATGTAAAGGTTTTAAATGTTATCTTGGGAGGCTTGGTTGAATCTAAGTTTGTGAAAGTCATGTAGTTGAGCACCACAAAGGCATTATGGGATAATATTCTTCAAATCTATGAAGGTGACTCTAAGGGAAAAAGTGTTAAACTTCAAACATATAGAATTCAATATGAGTCTCTTGGAATGCATGATGATGAAAGCATTGCTATATTTTTCCTTATAGTAGACGAGATTTGTAACACAATTAAAGGTCTTGGTGACGAAATAAAGGATATTGTTGTTGTTGAAAATATTTTACGATCACTAACCCCAAATTTTGATTCCAAAGTCTCCACCATTGAAGAAATGCAAGATCTGAAGAATATCACCATTGAACAACTCCATGGGATCTTGAGAAATTATGGGATGTGTTATGTGGAATATATGACTACAGACAAAATTATCTTCCCTAGACCTAGTGGCCTAGTCTAGAACAACCGAAGGACAAAGAATATAATGTTTTCCTTAAATTAATTGAACAACGAGATGAGGACTACCTGGAATTCGTCGCAAGCTTCACTCTCTTCTTGGATTAAACGTTCCAATCCTAGCTCAAATCACTATAATTAGAACCTACACATATAAACACAACAAGCCTAATATATACGAAATTTATGTAGCATTATCCAATCACTTCATTCAATGGATCAACATAACATTGAAACATAAGAACATCGACATCATATATATAAAAACAATGTTCTCATTGTATTAATAGAAATGCAGAGAGTTACAACCAAATATAGGAATTGATTATGTAGAGAAACTCCCCGAGTTGACTTGTCCTTCCTTGCCACAAATATCCTTAGATTCAGAGAAGCAACATGAGGGTAATCAATCCCCAACAGCCAACCCCTAGCTTGTGGATGATAGTAAATATATAAGAGAGGATGGTAGTTTAGGAATTTGATCCATTTACCAATATAGGCTTGAGATCCACTCTTGATGGGAGGATGAGCTCAAGGGATAAGGGGTGAAATATACAAGGTAGGATGAGATGGGATTAGAAGGTCTTATCCAAGCTAAATGGTACGAATAAATTCTGGAAGCTTCTAGAAGAGGAAGCTTCAAGATTATTTTTATTTTTACTGAATTTCTATAAAAACACACCCCAAGAAGGGAAAACCTGCTAATGATCAATGCAGGTGCAGAGTGGAGCAACCTGCACTAAACACAGTCTCATAAGGGAACATGGTGCGTTGGGCCTTAAAAGCATGGAAATGAAGTAGTTTATCCCAAAAACTCAGCAATTAGGGAGAGGTATGCCTAGGGCTTTGCATAAGAGGATGAAAAAGTGTTGATGGATGTTGATTGATCGAGTTAATAGGCCTATTGAACATATGTGACAAAATGGCCTATAACAAGATGATAAAAGGGGACACTTCAGGTGTTAGAGAAGCAACATTCAAAGCCATGAACAAAGGGAAAGAAAAGGAAGAGCCTAAAGATAAAAATTATGTTTCAGATGAAGAAGAAGCGAATTTTGTGAAGAAGCTCCAAGTAGGAACTGGTAGGTTCAAACGTAATCTTCCTTTCAAATGTTTTACCTTTGGAAGAGTAGGTCATTATGTCATTAAGTGTCTTTATAAAGAAAATCATGAAAAAGTGTTAGGTCCCTATAATACTAGTGTAGCCCTTTTATTGTTATTGTTAGTGTACCCCCCTATTGTTATTGTTGTGCCCATGTAGCCCCCATATTGTTATTATGCCCCATAGAAGCCCACTATTGTTATTATTGTTTCCTTACATTATTATTGTTATGTAGGCTCTAATTATATTGTGACCCCTTAGACTCCTATATATAGCAAGGAGGTCTAATCATTTATATCATCCAAGAATCGTTCATTAATTTGATGTAAAGGAGGTTTCCCCCTTGAAGAGGTTAATTCTGAAGTCATTGATCTATATTTTTTGTGATATGGTTGCATAACATTTGGTATCAGAGCTTTGGATTCTAGGGTTTCACTGCTTCTAACAATGCATATTGTAATTTTCGCTATAAATTTTTTTCTACGAAGCTTCAGAAGTTGAAATTGAAACCACATGTAGCCGAAATCTTGGTGAACTTTGTGTAGGAATTTCATATCTTGGTTTGCTCTATTTTATGAGATATGGGCCTAATAAATTAGTGTTTCTGCATGCTCCAAAATCCAGTCTTAAAAAAGTGACCTAGGAAAAATCGTCATAACTTTCCTTCAAGAATCAAATTTGAATTTATTAAAAATTGAAATAAATTTCATGGAATTTAGTTTCTTGTGTATCAATTTCAGGGCCGAAAGTTGAAACAATGGCATGTGGCATTACGTACAAGTTTTCTCTACTGAACTAGTCCATAATTAGGTCATCGCAGGAGATTTGACATAACTTCACCTTGAAGAATCCAATTTTGGTTTGACTTGTGGAATTGGAAATAAGACTCAGAGGGATAGAAAAATATGAAATTTCAGACCTTGAAGAATCAATATTACAAACTAAAACAATTTCGATATTGATCTCCTAAAAAGAAAGAAACAAATGTGTTTTTTTTTAAACATTTTTTATAACATTTGTTCTAAAAATCAGTTTGAGGTGATTTAAAGGGCATAGTGAAGCATATATATTTTTGTTTGATTCCGAAATTCCTCGAAGCAAAAAAATGGACACACCTAGTAAGCAACCAAAAATCTCTACTATGACACATGAATAAGAGGAAGAAATGCAACATGATATATAAAAATTACGAGACCAGGCGCAACAAATTTCGCTCTTGCAAAGAGTAACAAAAAATGAAATGGAAGCTAAGATGGATGGCTTGAAGAATGGTTTAAAAGCGAACATGGAATCTAAGATGGATGGCTTGAAGAATGATTTAAAAACATACATGGAAGATTTGAAGGATGACATAAATGTTAAGATGGAAGTTTTAAAGGATGGTTAAAAAACAGAAATGAAAAGGGACTTGGAAGATTTGAAGGAAGGTTTGACAAAGTCGCTACAATAAATGCTTCCTAGTGGTGACAAGGTAATCCATGAAAATCTCGATGAGGATAAAAGGAATACAATTTTTTATTTTAGAGACTCCAATAGTGGGTTGTATACTAGCCACATTCCAAATATTGATATGAGGAATTTTGATGGCAAGGATTCAGTAACATGGATACTACAAATGAAGCAATTATTCGATCTATATAATGTGTCGAACACATAAAAGGCACACATCACATCTTTATATTTAGAACAAAATCAATTTGTGTGGTATTGATGGTTTTGTTCTCGTAAATCAATTGTCACTTGGACAATTTTTGCGAAATAATTGGTAGCACATTATGAGAATACAAAAAGAAATACCTTATTTAGCCAATTGATAAATATCAAGCAAAAGGGTTCAATGGCAGAGCACATTGAGTACTTCCAAATATTGAATATCAAGGTAAATGATATTCCAGAGGAGCATAGGATTGATGTCTTCACAGGAACTTTAAAGGATAACATCCAACATGAGGTTCTCCTTTGGGAACATGATTCATTGGAGAAGGCATTCAAGATGACAAGAAAAGTTGAAAGCAAAATTATGGCAACAAGGAAGTCTACCACTCACAACTATAAAGAGGGGAATGTTGTTTCTTCTAGCCTTCGACGACCTGCAAGGTTTACACCACAACAATTGGAGGGAAAAAGAGAAAAAGCGCTTTGTTATAGTTGTGATAGAAAATACACTAAAGGTAATAAGTGTGCTAAGAAAATAATATTTTACATAGAATGTGAATATGAATAAGAAAAGGAACAAGAAACAAAAAAAGAGGAGGATATACACCAAGAACCAACCCGAGAGAAAGAATAAATGAATATGACCATACCTTGTAATGCATTGGCGAGAATTACCACTCCCCAAACTCTCAAGATAGAAGGATATATCAGGAAGAAAAAGGTAATAGCGTTGATTGATTTGGATAGTGCCCATTTTATTCAATTAAGATAGCCAATGAATTCAATTGCTTTCTATATCCAACAGAAGAGTGTCAAGTTATCGTTGCAAATGGAGGAACTATAAATTTCTCTAGAAAGTGCCATAATATCAAGCTAACCATGGGATAATATGTATTGAATAGTTCAATGCTTTCCATTCCAATGGGCGGTGTTGATGTTGTACTAGGAGTCCAATGGTTACAATCTTTTGGGACGATAACATTTAATTTTCAAGAACTTTTCATTGAATCTTTTTTGGGAAGGAAAGGAAATTGAATTAAGGGGTAACGCAGGGAAACTGAGGAAGATAATTAACTCTAATGGCATGAAAAATATTTTGAAGAAAGAGAAACGAGGAATAATCGCACAATTATGTGCACTAAAGGTTCAAACATCAAAATCATATATTTCTCCATATCTCCAGAATGTCTTGTACAATCATTCCAAGGTATTTGAGACTCTTGAAGGTCTCCCACCTATTCATGGTTATGATCACGTTGTTCAATTGATTCCAGGAAGTTTTCCTACAAACATCAGGCCTTACAGATATCGTTATGCCCAAAAGAGTGAAATTGCACGTATGATTTTAGAAATGCTAGAGCCGAGTATAATTCAACCTAGTCAAAGTTCTTTCTTTGCTCTAGTAGTATTGGTGCACAAGAAGGATGGATCATGGCGCATGTGTCCAGATTATAGGGAGCTCAACAAGCTCACTATTAAAGATAAATTCCCCATTATTGTCATTGATGAATTTTTGGATGAATTACATGAAGCAATTTACTTCACCAAGATGGATCTTCATTTAGGATATCATCAAATTAGAATGAATACTGAAGACATTCCGAAAACAACATTCAAAACTCATGAAGGTCATTATGATTTTTTTGTCATGCCTTTGGCCCTTATCAATGCACCTTCCACATTTGAAGGTTTGATGAATTCCATTTTCAAACCCTTCCTTAGAAAATTTGTGTTAGTATTTTTTGATGATATGCTAATCTACATAAAGTCTTGGAAGGATCATGTTCAACTTGTTGACAAGGTGCTCAAACTATTGGAGGAGAAACAATTATATGCAAAAACCTCTAAATGCTTATTTGGAGTACAAAAGGTGGAATATTTGGGTCATATTGTATCTCATGAGGGTGTTAAGGTAGATCCTAACAAAATTAAATCCATTATGGAATAGAAAATCCCCACAACCCTAAAGCATCGTCCAGGATTTCTTGGGTTGATTGGATATTATCGCATGTTTGTTGAGAGTTATGGGAGAATAGCAACACCTCTAACAACATTACCGAATAAATATGCATTTTCATGGATTCCAGAAGCAACTAAGTCCTTTGAACATATTAAAGAGGCGATGTGCCAAGCACCGGTTTTAGCTGCACCAAATTTCACAGAAACCTTTATTGTTGAATGTGACGCCTTAGGAAATGGAATTGGTGTTTTTTAATGCAATAAAGAAGACCCATTTCTTTTGAAAGTCGTCCAATCAAGGGAAAGTATTTACATAAGCCAATTTATGAGAAGGAAATGTTGGCAATACTACATGCACTAAATAAATGGCGACCTTACCTAATGGGAAGACACTTCAAGGTAAAAAAAAAAATCACGATATTCTTAAATACTTTTTGGAACAAATATTATCTTCAAAAGAGACACAAAAATGGGTCACCAAGATGTTGGATTATGACTTTGAAATCATCTACAAAAAATGGAAGCAAAATTTTGTTGCATATGCACTCTCAAGAAAGGACGAGGATGTTGAAGAATTGCTCTACGCCATTTGTATTATCCAACCCAATTGGATAAATGAAGCAAGGGATGAATGAAATAAATATGAATAGGTGTGGACACTCATTCAAAAGTTGCACCAAGATCCCAATACATCTGATACATTTATTTGGAAAAAATGATTCATTATGGTACAAAGATCGCTTATATATTTGTAAGAATTCCCAACTCAAACAAAAGATTATTTTGTAATTGCACACCTCCTACATAGGAGGGCACTCGGTATTTTTAAAAACTTACAACCAGGTCAAGAAGGAATTTTTTTGGGATGGCCTTAAATCTGATATTCAAAATTTTGTGGCAGAATGTTTGGTTTGCCAACAAAATAAAGTTGAGACAGTTAAGACCTCGGGTCTATTATAACCTTTAGTCATTCTAAGTCAACATTGGGAGGAGGTCTCAATGGATTTTACTATTGTTTTACCCAAGTCCGAAGGAAAGAGTGTCATCATGGTGGTAGTTGATAGAATTACCAATTATGCACAATTTTGTGCATTATCTCATCCATTTAAAGCCAATACAATTTCTACTGAATTTATGGAAATAATTCAAAAGCTACATGGAAACCCAAAGGTTATTGTAAACAACATAGATCCCATTTTCAATGGAAATTTTTGGACGAAATTATTTTCTTGTCAGGGTACTCAATTAGCTCATAGCTCATCTTATCATCCTCAATGTTATGGGAAAACTAAGATAGTAAACAAATGTTTGGAAGGATACCTTGATTTCTTTGTATCTGAAAAACAAACATAATGGGTCAAGTGGTTACCTCTGGCTGAATGGTGGTATAACACTTCCTTCCATATTGTAACAAAAATGACCCCATTCGTGGCACTTTATGGATATCATCCACCATCCATCACATCATCTTTAAGGGAAAATTATAAGGTTCAAGCAGTGGAAGATAACATCAAACATCAACAAAAAATTCTCCAACTCTTAAAGGATAACCTCACTCTATCACATAATTGAATGAAACAACAAGTCGATCAACATTGTAGTGAAAGAAGTTTTAATGTAGGTAACTGGGTATTTTTACGACTACAACCATACAAAAAAATGTCCCTCAAGTAAGCTAAGAAGGATAATACATTCTCAACCAAGTGTCGTGGTCCTTATAAGGTGTTGCAAAAGATTAGTACTATGTCATACAAATTTAAGTTGCCTAAATATTCTAGAGTAAACCCGGTTTCCCATGTTTCATGCTTAAAGAAGGTTATTGATGACAAGCTCCCAGTTCAAACAATATTGCCAGAACTTAACAAAGAAGGAAAAATCATATTGGAGCCTGAAGAAGTCACAGAAACAAGAACCCGACAATTACGAAATCGGTCAATTTCAGAGTATCTCATTAAGTGGAAGAACTTACTTGATGAAGATTCCATGTGGGAGGATGAGAAATTTATACAAAAGTATATATAACTGCTCAAGAATTGAGGAAAACACTTTTTTGAAGGAGAGGGGCATGTTAGGTCCCCATAATACTAGTGTATCCAATTTATTGTTATTGTTAGTGTAGCCCCCTATTGTTATTGTTGTGCCAATGTAGCCCCAATATTGTTATTATTCCCCATAGAAGCCCACTATTGTTATTGTTGTGTCCTTACATTATTATTGTTATGTAGGCTCTAATTATATTGTGACCCCTTAGACTCCTATATATAGCAAGGAGGTCTAATCATTTGTATCATCCAAGAATTTTTCATCTATGTAATGTAAAGGAGGTTTCCCCCTCAAAGAGGCTAATTTTGAATTCGTTGATATATATTTTTGTGATCTGGTTTCATAACAAAAAGGAAAGAATGTTTCAAAGAAGAATGTAAAAAGAGGCTTTACTAGCAAGAAAAGTTCTTATACTCATGAAGATAGTGAATATTATTCCATTAAAGAGGATGACGAATCAGATCAAGATTGTCAATTACTTATGGCATTTGAAGAACAATGTCTAGATGAGTATGATGATGATGACTCTATGGATGCTCTAGAAGAAATTGATAGACTTAAGGTCATAAAAAATAATCAAGAAAAGGAAATCAACATGTATAAAGAAAACAACCTAGTTGAATAAATAACCCAACTAAACATCTGTCTAGAAGAGACTAAATTAGTAGAAGAAGCTCTGAAGAAACAAGTCCAATAAATGTAAAAGCACTATGAAAACTTATAACTTGAAATTGTGGGTCTAAGAAAGGAACTTGAGAAAACAAAGGATATAATCTTAGATTTGCTAAAGGATATGAAACTTTAGAGGAAATCAATAAAGTTCAGCATTCTCCAATAATCAAGACAGGTCTTGGATACAATCTAAATCAAAATGGTGAAACATCAGAACCTATGAAATATTTTGAAGCATGTACAAAAAGCCACACCAACTGTAAGAGGAAGCAAGACTCAAAAAAAGAATGATGGAGCAAACTATACTTAGGCAAGGCAACCTTTCCACGAATAAAGGGAAATCTACAAAAAAATGTATTATACTCCCAAGTATTCTTACTTCATTGGTCAATGCTTCACTTCTCACAACGTTGGTCATAAAGAAGTTAATTGTGTTGCTTATAACAAATGATTACGACTCGAGAAGCAATAAATAAACACAATGCAAACATGTCAAAGAAGTTGTCTTATAATGCTTTATCACCTCTTCAAAATGAAGTTGAATGTTTCAATAACTTTGTTCATGAAGAAACTGAATGCAAAAGCATGATAAATTCATCTTATCAACATGAGTAGAAGTTGAAACCTCCCAAGGTATGGAAAAAGAAAATTACTTCCTCTGAAAATTGTGGTCTAGCATTGTATGCAGAAGATCAGGAGAATATATAGTACATTGACAACAATTGTTCAAAGCACATGACATATGACAGAGATAAGTTTTTTTCCTTTAATGAAATTAAGAAAGAAAAGAATGTAACTTTTTGTAATAATTCACCTGCTACTATTAGAGGCAAAGGATTCATGGTATTAAAAGGAAAGGTCAAAGCTGAGAATGTATTATTTGTTGATGGGCTAAGACATAACTTGTTAAGTATTAATCAAATGTGTGATCAGGGGCATGAAGTTATTTTCAAATCAAATAATTGTGTGGTAAGAAATTTGGATAGAAGTAAGGCTATAATCAAGATAACCAGAACTCCAGGCAATGTCTATATCCTAGAAGGTGATAAAGAGAACTAGTTTTTGAGAAAATTTAAATAAAGTTGGCTCTAGCACAAAATTTTGGGACACCTTAGCTTTTCTCAACTATTAAAATCAAGACAGAAGGGAGTCGTTCGTGACTTTCCAAACATCTCTCCACCTGAAAATAGTATTTGTGAACCATGCCAATTTGGTAAGAAATCCAGAGTTCAGTTTAAAGCTAAAGAATGAACTTTAGGTAAACCCATTGAACTTGTTCGCACTCATTTATGTGGACCTATGAGAAAGAATTCTCCTCATGGTGAACAATACATCATGCTATTAATTGATGGATTTACAAGAATGTGTCGGGTTGGATTTCTAAAGTATAAAGACAAGGCATTTGAAAAAAAATAAATTATTCAAGGCTATGGTGGAAAATGAATTGGAATTAGAAAACATTCTTAGATATGATAGAGGAGGAGAGTTTATATGAAATGATATTTTCAATTTTTTTGAGAAGCATGGCATTAAAAGGCAATTTTCCATAGGTAAAACTCCTCAACAAATTGGAGTGGCTGAAAGAATTAACAAAATAGTTCAAAAAATGGTGTGTGCAATGATTGATGAATGCGGAACACCTCACGCCTTCTATGGAGAAGCTATACATACATCTGTCTATATACTTAACAAATCCCATGTTTGAGTAAACAATGATAAAACTCTTATGAACTCTGGTATGGTAAAATTGCAACTGTCGGACACTCTATAATCTTTGGAAGAAAATGCTTTATAAAGAAAAATGATGATAAGCTTGGAAAGTTTGAATCTAGAGCCGATGAAGGAATCCTTCTTGGATACACTTCCAGAAGTAAAGGATATAAATGTTATAATAAAAGGCTCCAAAATATTGCTGAAAGTATAGATGTTGTGATTGATGAAGCATCCACAGGTACCAAAAGAGACGCACAATAAGATGATGAACAAATCCCCACTAAAATACAAAAAAATGTAGGATAATAATAGATACAAGCACCAGAAGAAGGAAATGAAAATGTAGGTGTGTTAGAAAATACTACACCAAGGTATGTTCAGAAAAATCATCATGAATCTCAAATTATAGGTGATAAAGAAGCAAGAATAAGACTAGAAGAAATTTTGTTGGATCATCTAGTCACTTATCCTTATTGTCCACAACCTCAAAATGTGAATCAAGCAAGCAAAGATGAATGTTGGGTTAATGAAATAAATGAAGAAATTAATCAAATAGAAAAGAACCATACATATGAACTTGTACCAAGGCCTCATAATAGAAATGTGATTGGGACAAAATAGGTATTTAAAAACATACTGAATGAAAATGGAGAATTAATTTGAAACAAAGAAAGGCTTGTATGCAAAGGCTATTCTCAATAGGAAGGGATAGCCTTTGAAGAGACATTTGTGTTTGTAGGTAGACTTGAAGCCATAAGAACGTTCCTTGCATTTACCAACTTTCATAATTTCAAAGTATATCAAATGGATGTTAAATCTGCATTTTTAAATGGGGACCTAGAAGAAGAAGTTTATATTGAAAAACCTGAAGGATTCATACTTGGAAATGCGAAAAATATTGTTTTTAAACCCAAGAAAGCATTATATGGGTTAAAACAGGCTCCTCATGCATGGTATTATCATCTTGATAGGTATATTCAACAACAGGGATTTAAGAAAGGGTATGTAGATAGCAATCTATATATCAAATATGACAAAGAAAAACTTTTGGTAGTAGTGGTTTATGTTGATGACATGATATTTGGAAGCAAGGTTGAATCTATGAGTCAAGTATTTGCTTCATCTATACAACTGTAATTTGAAATGTATTTACTTGGTGAGCTAACATAATTTCTTGGTCTTCAGGTTCATCAAACTAAGGATGGCATCTTCCTTTCTCAAACCAAGAATATCAAACATATTATGAAGAAATATGGACTGGAAGACTGCAAACCTGCATGCACACCAATGGTAACATGATGCAATCTTAGCCAAAAAGATGACTTTCCTACAATTAATCAACCCAAATATATATCTGTGATTGGTGGCTTAATTTATCTTACTTGTACAAGGATAAACATTATGCATGCAATTGACATAGTTGGATGATTCCAAGCAAATACTAAGGAAACACATCTCAAATAAGTCAAGAGGATATTCAAGTATCTGTAATTCACTCAAGATCCTGGTCTATGGTATCCCAAAATCATAAATTTTGCACTCCATGCTTACACAGATGCAGACTACGTAGATAATGTTGATGACAACAAAAGTACTAGTGGAGGAACATTTTATTTGGGACCTTGCTTAGTTCCTTGGTTCAGTAAGAAATAAATTTCTATTGCTTTATCAATTGTTGAAGCAGAATATGTTGTTGCTGCTGCTTTTTGTATTCAACTTTTATGGATGATCCAAAAATTACAAGACATTCAAGTCACTTGTCCTCAACATGTACCTATTATTTGTAACAACACTAGTGCCATAAGTATCTCTAAAAATCCTATCATGCACTCAAAAATAAGCACATCCCAATCAAATACCATTGTCTTAGAGAGCGAGTTCTTGAAAAAAAGGTCAAGTTGGAATATATTCCTTCAAAGGAACAAGTTGCTGATTTATTCACCAAGTCTCTTCCTTGTGATTCCTTTGAATATATTAAACAAAAGTTAGGAATGATTTTTTCCTCTTCACTTCGTTAATTTCTCTAACTTATAAGGGATAAACATTACATGTTCAAGGGGAGTTGTGGCTATGAATAATCGCTATTTTAGATGATGTATGTGGTTCTTATGAATGACACTCGCGTATGCACATGATTTTTGACTTAGAAAATTGTATATGGTTTCCCGTGGTGATAAATGAATGGCCCAAATTTAGGGGGAGCTTCTTATAGGTTTCCATCAGTTCATTGTTGTCTTTCTGGTTCTGACATTGTTTTGCTGCAGTCAGTTAGTGATTCCCATATGCTACTTGGGAATGATTTTGGTTTAGGATGAGTTTATTACTTGTTGCAAAATATTATGTTATTGTTGTTGTTGATATGGTTCTTTGATGAATTTTTTCCTGGTGATAAGGATGTAATGCGATTAGAATTTGTAATGAAGTGTTAGCACATGTTCAAGGGGAGAGTCTTCTATGCTTCTAATGGTTCATTATTGGCATTATGGACTTTTGAGCACTCCTTATTACATGGTGTTTCCTATGATGAGTTCATGGTTATTACTGTTGTCATTAGTATGATTTCATTACTCACTATTTAAAATACATGTCGTTGTCTCTATGTCATGTATGCTTGGATTTCATGTAGTGAAGTTATGGATGATGCCTATATGTTGCTTGAGTTGCATTTGGTGAAGTTTTTAATGGTGTCTTAATCTTTCTTGATACACTTGAAAAGGAAGATATGTATGTTATGTTCTCTGAAGATATTGATTGATGATGCTGTTGATCAATTATATTCTACTCAATTGCTTGAGATATTGGTGGTACTCTTTGTTTGCACATACGTTGTTGATGCATGTATCTGCAACCTATGGTGTTGTGGTTCAAGAGATTGATATTGCTACTTTAGGATTATGGCTCTTCCTATATGTGGAGAGAGTGTGATAACCTTGATGACATGAGGTGAAGGGGATGAGTTGCTAATAGAACTTTATTGAAAAATCTTATGCTTCTACTAAAGTTTCTTATCATTGCATATTTGGTTCATGTTGATGATATTGGAGAGATTGATGCTATGTTGCCTTATCTTACATTGCTTCTTGATGATTAAGATATTCATGTTGTCATTATTATGTCATTGTATGTTGCTGGTGTGAGACGATCATGTTGCAGATACCTATTTGGAGCATGATGTTGCTAATTATTATCATGGTTTTGCTACAAAGATACTTCATGGTTGAGATTCTTGTTATGGTTATGAATTTCATGTATGAATTTTGATGTAAAGGTCATGAAAAGACACATGTTATGATCATTGTAAAAATAATCATGTTTGGGATATTGGGTCAAATGTGTAACCCCATTGTGTTGGGTGATTGATGTAATCATGGGAGCATAGAGTCATTGGCGATAGGAAAGGTCATATTTGTTTATGGATTGATACGTATTTAAGTCATACAACATTGTACTTTTATTGTATATATTTAGAAGGTCCAACATATGTTCATGGGGATCATGGTCGGTATACATATTTCATGATCAGACATACAATGATGAAAGGAAAGTACCTTTTTTTTTTTCTTTTTTTTTTTTCTTTTTTTTTCTTTTTTTTTTCGGTCTAGTTCCATCCTTTGCCCTTGATTTCAAAGGGGGAAATAAGACTTGGTGTACACCAAAGAAGTTGCCATCAAGTACAAAGGAGGAGATAGTTAGCATTATGGATAATGTGTTGTCCTTGATGGCAACCTACTTGTCAAATATGTCCTTGATGTCAACTTGGTTATAATATGATGGTTATAGAACTGTTGCAGTTGACATAACCAAAGATTCAAAAGTGTTGGTACAAGTATTTTAAAAATGGGGATGTATGTTGGTAGCCTTAATACAAGTTTCACTTGAGAAAATATGGGAATTGTAAAGTTTGAAAAGTATACACGACCCCTATGACGAAGAGTCGCATACATATGTAGGTACTGTGAAAAAAAATCGCGTTCATAATTCGAACCATGGAAAACTGGATACGAGGGTTCATTACCATGGTAATTACCCGTAGTAATTATGGCGACAACATCTATTTGAACCCATCAACAAATACTAACGACATTACCAAAGGATTTTCTTGAGGTATCGGAAAAGGAGAAATATATATAAGGAGATGGAGATCAAGGAGTGTTGTGGTGGATTAGTTGCATGGGTGTACGAAATTGCACCAGCTTAAAGAGTGTGGTCTACTCTTTAAACTATTAGTAATAGGCAGAAAGTGGCGGAGCTCAAAAGCACATAATTTAGTGAAAAAAAAGTATGCGAATGTATGCTCTAAGTAAACTAAAACTAAAACACAAATATACAAAACCTATCAAAGAGAGTCAAAATGATAATAATAACAAAGACAGCTCAAAGGCCTCTTCTTATTGAACGTTTGAAATGGAGAAGAAATTTTACCCACTTTCCAAAGGGCACCTAGGCAATGGCTCTAGGTCCCGATGCAAGGATGTTGCCTTCCAATCTCTACCTTTGATGCAGTCTCCCTCTCTCTCAACCATGGTGGAATAGGATTGTTGGGTGGCCAATGATCGAGTCCTCTTCAACTCCAGCTTTGGGTCACACACTGCTGGTGTTGCTTGGGAAAATTTGGCCAGCATAACAATGTAATCAACATTTCTTCATCTCTTGGTGGCTTTATATAGGGGAGTTTCAAATCCGCCTTCCCTCCCTTGGTACATGATGGATGGTGACCCAAGGGAGAGGTATGATTCCATTGTGTGCTCACATAGTGTCTAAGGAGGCGCTGGTGGCTATCCTTGGGCAGCTTCATATAAGGAGTAACTGTCCTTTGCTTGGTGTGGTCCTGGAAAGCGACATTTTTCCATTTCCAAGAATGCGCGCTTATCGGGCAAAAAGGCACACAAAAGGTGCTCTTCTCGAAGGATTAAGCGCGCATTTCAGCATTTAATACTAGTTCAAATATGATTTTCTCAAAACCTTAGAGATTTTAAATACTTCTTGATTCCATAATGTGTTCATGCCCTGTAAATCCTTAGGCTTGACATTAATTAATTTCATCTTCTGCTGTATGATTTTCGAGTGTTAACAGTTGCCCCCTAATGTGTGAGGTGTTAGCCACCTATAAAATTTGTTATAGCAAAAGGTGGCTAAAACTTTTTGGAGCCTTAAAAAAACAAATTTTATTGCTAAAAATTGCTGGCCCTTGAAGACTCTTGAAGGCCTCATGCCTCTGTCCAAATATTCACTACTCGTCTCACTCTCTCTGTATGAGAGAGAGAAAAACCCCCCTCCACCTTGCAACTAACCTTCATTTTTCTCCCCTTCCCCCCCGTAGCTTTCCGTCCATACAAATTTCACTCGAGACCAAGTGTTAAAGATCCCAAGGCGCTCAATCGCATCACAACATTCCAATGGGTTGATTAAAAAGCCCGAGCCCGAGGCTCCGATTGCGATTAGCTCTTTGTTGTATATGCCCCGGGCCCATCATGTTTCATATAACTAAAGGCCCCGCAGACGGGCGCCTTTCCACTTCATATGTATAAAACCCGCCCCCGAAGCCAAAAACTTCGTATAAATATTAAACTTCTAGTTTTATAAAGTTTCAAAGGTTTTCTGCCGGTTCGTTCTTAAAACAATTTTCGCCATTGATCGTAAGCCGATCCAACGGCCCGCGCAAAATCGCATCGCAAGTTTCAATCGGTGCATTTGTTTGTTCCCCCGATCGGCCAAACCTCTGATTCTTTCCCCACCGTTGATCTGATCGGATCAACGGCTAGCGCTTAATTGCATCACCCTCCCCGATTGCTCAATCGCATCGCATTTTTTGATCAGTACATTTTTTTGTCCCCTCCGATCGGCCATCCCTCCGATTAATTACCCACCGTTGATTTGATCCTCAGATCAACGGTCATCGCTCAATCGCATTGTGAGTTTTCAGTGCTGTGCCATTTCTTTCCTCGCCGATTGAATGTCTTCGATTACATCCAAACCGTCCGTTTGATCTCATCTAACGACCCACAAATCGCTCTGATTATTAACCTTTCCTCCACCCTTTTAACCCCTCCGATTCACTCTCCACCGTCGATCTGGTTTGCAGATCGACGGCCAGTGCTTAATCCCATCGGCGTTTCCCTGTACATCGGCGCCATTTAAGTTTTGCCGCCGATTGCGATCCTCCGATTGGATCTAGACCATCCACGTGTCCAGATCGGACGGTCCCAAATCATTCCCGTCTTATTCTTCCCCCTGCTCTCCTTTTTAACCTCTTATACGCAGATATCCACCGTTGGATGCTGCCATCCAACGGCTACGCTCCTCCCCATGCCCTCTGAAGCAGTTTTTCCCCAAATATGCAGGATTTTATAATATTTTCTGTATTTTGAAGGTGTTTTATGGGTTTTCCATTATATAAAGGCCGAAGGCTGGGAATGATGATTCCCGTGCCTTCAATTCATAAAAGAGAACCATTCACGGGGCTCTACTCTACGTTTCGTCAATGTTTCATGAGGCATTGATGCTATATGAGCTCGGTGCGACTTGCACATCAACAAGACACTGTGTTATTAAACCACAAATTAAAAGAGTATCAGTGTTGAAGATAGAACGCAGCAGAACAAAAGATTGAAGACAAATTTGGGGATTACGGCTAAGATTGATTATCAAAAGCCTAATCCTCCAAATTAAATTAGAGTTAAAGGAAATCATAATGATCTACAGACAGAAAGGCCTCCACCGCCACATCTGAGAAAAATCGATTCCTCTCAGCTACCACAAGTGCCACCTGTAGCCACAAGCATTCAAACAAAGGCCGAAGTTATTAAGCAAAATCAGATATTTGCCTCAACGCAGCCAGAGAGTTACTTCTGCAAGGAATTTAATGCAAAAAATATCTGCAGAGTTACTCCAACATGACACAAAGCCTCAAAAGTCAACAAAAGCTCCCATCGAGCTCAATCTTAAAGTGTAAAACAGTTAATACAGACAAAACATCTGTAAACTTCTTCATCGAGCCCCTCAAAGGCTGAGAGGCCATTAAGACTGTATTAATTATCTTGGGAGATCTTTGGTTGAGATCTCACCTCCTCATTATTCTATAAATACTTCTGTAGAAGATGAGAAAATGTTGGTTGCAGAACTTTGAAATATACTTGAGCTGAAACTTCTGAGTGTAAATAGTGTTCACTGGCCCTTGGAGCTCTGCTTGTGATTAGATTAGTTAAGCTGAAAAGTGAAGATGATTGCTGAACTGAAACATTGGACCTGAAGATTGTAACTGGTTTGACCTCAATGACAAGCTGTTTCTTGGGATCCTGGTCTATATCACTGGTGAAGTGCCCGTTTCTTTGTTATTGTTTTTCCTTCTATGTATATCATATTTTCCACTTTTCTCTAATAAAGAACAACATTTATAGAGTTAGGATTTACTGTTTACCAGTACCCTTCTCTGACTGATTAGCTTTATCTCAATGTTTTCCTCCAATTTGTTTATTTAAGAATGATTCAATACAGTCTAAACAGTTAGGAATGCTGGCGTTCCCTCGTCCTACTGTTTGCTTTAAACATTGTTCTTGAAAGTTATTTTCCTTATTTTCTTATTAAAGTTATACTAGAAAAGTGATGGTTTTCCCTATTTCTAGCTTCTATTCTCCAAAGGCAGATTCTGAAGGTTTCCCTTGGTGTTGGCTAAAAGCAGACTAGGTTTAAAAGTACCTTATCTGATCTTAGGTTACATTTTGTTTCTCTTATATGTTTTCATACTTTCTGAAGGTAATTATGAGGATTACTGGATTGTTTGTCAATTAAGTTGCTTTAATACGAAATTTCCCAAGAAGTCTATGGTTAGCCCTGTTCTTGGTTGGTTTTAAATAGTTACTTGAGAGGCTTTTCTTGTTTGGACTAACTATAAATCCTTGTTGAAATTATTATTAGTTTCTACCCCTCCAACACTTTATTGTTTCCATTCCATCATTTTAATCTCAATAATCTTGTGATATAGATGACTTGCCCCTTGGATCACTCTTGATGTTGTTGCTCAATTAAAGCCCTGATATGACTCCATAGCCCAATGGACTAAAAACTAGCATTATATCTATCTTTTAGCCAAAGCTGTTCTACTTGCTTGCAACTTCTCACCTTTGAAACTCTTTGCGTTTTGAACTTTCCACTCAAATAATAATCATGCTCAACCATCCAAAAACAAACAAGACCCTTGGCCTTCATAACTAGCCTAATATCATTACCTAAAATTCAAAGACAAATCCATCTTTGCACTTATTGGAGAGATCCCTCTCTGGATTTAGGAGGGCTAGATCCTAGAATCCCAAAGTGGTTGAAACAATGTTGTTTCTGTGATCGGACTTTGCCAATCTTGCTGATTACAGATTCCTAACATTTCTGGCGACTCCGCTGGGGAATGAAACCCATAAACATTTTTATTTGAGGGTAACCATAGGATATCAGGGATTTGGTTCAAGAAAATTTGCTATATTAACCATCTGAGCCACTAGCAACTAGCATTTCTGGCGACTCCGCTGGGGACTACTTCCCAAAAACACTTCATAAAACATTGTGAGTAAAAATCAGCCTTTTCAAGCACTACCAAGAAATGGTAATCATGGATGAAACTTGTTTGAATCAGTGACAAACTAGGTAAACCCTAGGATTCTCATAAAACTTTATCTAACCTTGAAAAATGAGCTGGCTTAGCCATAAGAGTAGACTGTCTTTGTCTCATGACCGTAGCTAAGCTTTAAAACAGAGTTAGGATATTCTTAGAAATCACACAATTGAAAAATAACTCAGAAAACCTAAAAATATTTCAGATTGGTATCAAATAAACATGATGGTGGACCATAAAACCTTTTATCTCCAAAAAAGCTAAAAATTTCCACTTGGCGACTCCAAAATCCTCAACAGACCTTAAGAATCTACTGGGAAGAACCCTTATCATTATAATATCATTCAAAATCAGTTAGAGGATTGTAGGATTAAAATTTGTGTAAAAAATACTATTTAACCTTTTAAATACTGTCATACTTGGTTGAACTTTTCTTGTTGATTTGGGTCTAAAAAACACAACATAGTGGCTCCTAGAAAGATTCACACCAGAGCCTATCCTAACCCAGATCCACCTGAGATAGTTGATAACCCATAAAGTATTCTTAAGAAGTCTCCTAGGATTAAGTTATCAACTGTGTTCAGATTACCCTTGAGAGCTAATTTGGTTCAAGAAAATCTTTCAGCTCTACAACAATCACAAGTTGACTTCGTAAATCCCTTTAGAACTAGGTCTCTTGGTGATTTAGATCAGTTAGATTCTGAGTCTTCACTTTCATCTCCTGAAACAAGTGAGCATCCTGGTAGCAGAGAAACAACACCTCCTGATTTACATTTCCTTTACAACCTAGGTGTCTCTCATCCAAGATCAGCTTAGCAATCTACTCCTGGTACATCCACTTCGCCTCAACCTACGTCCATTGTTCAAATCACTTCTCGTCAGCCCACTTTCCCTTTTGTTAACCCACCTCTTGCAAATCCACCTCCACCACATATCATGGCAGCATGGTATGCTCCCTTAGTCCTTCCTGTACCATTAGTCAATCTTCCACAGGACTATCAGTCCAAAATTCCATTGTATGATGCTAGCAATGCTACAACTGCATCACAACATGTGGATAAGATGAATGACTACTTTGACAGAAACGAAATTGATGATGATTCTGTCAAGCTTAGATTATTTGCTCAAAGCTTGGGGGGAGAAGTAAGAAAATGGTTTAAAGGCTTAACCCCCCATAGTATCAATGATCTCCAAACCTTCCATCAGACATTCCTAAACAAATGGGAAGTAAATAAAAACCCTCTCCAAGTCCTTTCTGATTAAAAAATTCTCCATAGAAACACTGGGGAAAGTGTGCAAGCTTATTGCACTAGATTTAACAGTGTGTACAATGCACTTTCCCCAGAACTAAAACCTCCACAAGGCTCAGCTCTAAACAAGTTTCCTGAAGGGTTTGACCCAAAGATGGCCTATCAGTTGAGGGAAAGAGCTCCTGCAACTCTTGAAGAGATGCAAAAGGGTGCTCTTTCTGTGGAAGTCAACTTAATGGAGAAGAGAGCAAGAATGAAAAATGAAAAGAGAGTGTCCTTTAGAGAGGAATATTCACCCTCTACTTCCAACTCAAAGATGGAGAGAATGATGGAAGACATGATGAAAGAGATGAGCATAATTAAGAGATCACAAGCCAGTCAAAACCAGACTTCTCCTCAAAATAGAAACCAGAACCAAAATAAGAATTTTAGAAGGAATCAACTTCCAAACAGACCCAGGGAAGATGATCAGCAGATCACTTCGCCCTTTCATCAAAACTATGTAAGTGAGGTTGAGGAAATAGATGAGATAACAGAGGAAGATGATATCAATATGCTGGGGGTAGATAATGATGACTTTGAGATTCATTATGATAGAAAACAAGGTCTTTATACACCTTATGACGACAAAAGAGATGATGATGAAAATTATTATCAAGATATGGAAAATTTCATCATAGAGCCTCAAAGAGAATATGACCTTAGAAGCAAAACCAGTCAACAAACCCCCAACAACAAAACCTCTAACAAATCTTCACAAAACATCACTGTAACCAAGCCTAAAATTGTCAAACAAAAGGATAAAACAATGGCTGTTAATTCTGATAAAGGTAGAGAGAAAGGCACTCAAAACGTTACAAAGCAGAGTGCAGACCTTAGCAGTACTAACACTTTAGCTGGTACTCCTGTGAAAACAATTTTGTCAAATGTAAATAGAACAAATCAGCAAGCACATGTCGCTGACACAATGGCAGTTAATAAGGATGAGACAAGTGCTTTAGAGAGCCAAATTCCTTTCAGCCTGGAGCAGGAAATTTCAAAGATCAAATAATCTGTTCCTTTGACTGAGTTAGCTGCCTAGCATGTATATAGGACCCAAATTTTGAAGGCTTTAAACATTGAAGAGAATGAGGACACTGTCAATCTTAATGATGACCAACCAGAACTTATTTTTGGTCCAAATATTGAAGGTATGTATCAAGAGGGACCCGTTCCTCCCTTTTACGTGAGTTTAAACGTTCATGACAAAATTTTGCACAACGCTATGCATGATTCCGGGGCTTCTCATAATTTAATGCCTAAAGCTGTGATGGGGAGCCTTGGTCTAGAAATCACCAGACCTTACAAATATCTTTACTCCTTTGACTCTAGCAGGGTAAAATGTTTAGGATTAATCAAAGACCTCTGTGTTAACTTAGCCCAAATTCCAGCCAAATGCTTAGTAATGGATATCGTTGTAGCTGATGTTCCCCCCAAATATGGAATGTTGTTATCAAGATCGTGGGGGGCTAAGTTACAAGACTTTATGCAGATGGACATGACCTATGCGACTATCCCTGTTTTCAATCAGACGATAAGACTTTACAGGGAGTCTCATATGCAATACACAGTTACAAGTCAAGACAGACTACAAAACTCCCCTTTATACTCTGTAAACACAGGCCTTGATTCATTTATCCTTTTTTTATGATGAGATATTGGATGAACAAGTCACTTTAAATAAACTAATGGTCGACAGAGAGGAAGAAGAAAACAATGTAGGAGTGTCAAAACAGGTTGCTGCTTTCGAAAATATTTGCAAACCCAACACAGGTCTTGAGCTACAAGTCATGAGTCCATTACTCTTAAACCTTGACAGTCGAGAAAGCATCCCTCAAATAAACGAAAATCTTGGGAAATCAAAACAAATTCAATTAAGTGCCGCTAATCATGAACAATTCGAAAGCACGCATGTTGAAGAGGATAGTGACCCAACTGCAACCAAAAATAGTCCTCTGTGGAGTATGCATTTTGACGGATCCTGCACTAGGAACAATGCTGGTGCAGGGGTTTGGATTTGCAACATTGAAAGCAACCACACAGAAATTCTTTCCTGTAGATTAAGCTTCCAGTGTTCAAATAACATAGCGGAATATGAATCCCTTCTTTTAGGCTTACGATTGTTGAAGAAGTTAGGAGCTAGAAGAATCAATGTGTATGGGGATTCAGAGTTAGTCATTAGGCAAGTCAATGGGGAGTATAACGCAAATCACCCAAGACTTAGGGCCTATCGAAATGATGTCATGGACCTTTTACAAACTTTTGAGGAACACCACATAATTTTTGTCCCAAGAAAAAGAAATATTTCCGCCCACAATTTAGCCTTTGTAGCTAGAACATGCTTAATGCCATTTGAAACCAAAGACTGTACAACTCAAATTAAGTTCAGACCAGCCGTGCCTGATAATGAAAAGTACTGGCAGGTGTTTGACGGAGACAAACAAATAGAAGACTTCATGTAATTAAGAAATGAATTCGAACTACATAGTTCGGACTCAGATTATGATACAGACTGTAGTGAAGAAAATTTTCTTGGCAAAGAAGAGCCGTCTCCTGAACTTGTCAACGTTAGTCTTCTGACTGGAAAACTTGAAAACGAAACAGAAATGAATGCAGAGTTAGAAACAGAGAACTTAGAAACTCTGCAATCCAATGATGAAAGTTTTCCAAAAGGTTTGGTACCTTTAGAAAAGTTGTTTGATTTTAACGATGTGGCCAAAAAGCCAAAACTGGAACCAGTAGAGGCTGAAGTGTAAGAGTGCAATATAGGCAGTGAACTTAAAAAAAAAATGATTAAACTGTCTAAAAATTTTCCAGCTCACATTAAACTTAAATACATAGAGCAGTTTAAAGAATTTTATGATTTTTTTGCATGAAGTTACGAAGATATTAAATCCTATGACACTGAAATAATACAGCACAAAATCCCTCTCAAAGAAAACCAAAAACCATTCAAGCATAAACTGCGCGGAATAAACCCTGTTCAATTGCCTTTGGTTCAGAAGGAGATCATGAAAATGTACGATGCTGGTATTATTGTCCCTATTAGATATTCTGAGTGGGTGTCTAATCTGGTGTCAGTTAGGAAGAAAACATGAGAGATCAGGCTTTGTATAGACTTTAGAGACTTAAACAAAGCTTCATGAAATGACAACTACCCTTTACCTAAGATGGATCATATTTTACAAAGGGTGGTAGGGTCTAGAAGAATTTATTTGCTGGATGGCTATTCAGGGTACAATCAGATCTTAGTTCACCCTGCTGATCAATTAAAGACAACTTTTACTACACCATGGGGCACTTTCATGTATGTGAAAATGCCTTTTGGTCTAATGAATGTTGGAGCAACATTTCAGAGAGCCATGGACATAGCATTCTCGGACGAATTGGGCTACTTCATCATTATATACCTTGATGATGTCACTGTGTTTTAAAAAATAGATGAAGAGCATTTAAAACATTTAAGAAAGGTTTTCGAGAAATGCAGAAAGTTGGGAATATCTTTAAACCCTAGGAAAACACTATTTGGGCTCCAAGAAGGTAAACTTATTGGGCACATCATTTCAAAAGAGGGTATTAAGATAGATCCAAAGAGGATTGAGGCCATATTGCAAATCTCTCATCCTCAAAACATCAAGGAGTTGCAATATTTCATTGGAAAGATTAACTTTTTGAGAAGTTTCATCCCCAACTTGGCTGAGCTCCTTAGGAATATCACAAACATGTTGAAGAAGGGGCAAGGGGTGAAATGGACCTTGGAAGCAAAGAAGTCCTTTGAGCTGGTGAACAGGCGTTAACCAAAACACCGGTTCTTATAAGCCCTGATTTCTCAAAAGATTTTTATATTTTCTCGTTTGCACCAGAACATACCATAGCTACCGTCCTTTTACAGAAAAATCCACAAGGACAAGAGCAGCCTATTGCATTATTTAGTAAGGCATTGAGGGATGCCCCTTTGAAGTATAACATTATGGAGAAGCAAGATTTTTCTTTGGTTAAAGCTTTGAAAGACTTCAGAGTGTACGTCCTTCACTCACACATCATTACCTTTGTCCCAAATTCAGTTGTGAAAGACATTCTAACACAGGACCCAAATGGTAAGAGAGGTAAGTGGATTGCTCTTATTCTTGAATATGATCTAGAGATAAAACCCACTAAACTCATCAAAGGCCAAGGTCTAGCTAGATTAATGGCTGAATCCAATTTTGAAGTTCTTGATATTAATATGATTGATGCTTTGGATGACCAAGAAGGATTCTCAACTCCTATTGTTGAAGATAATTTTATGAATTCTCCTTGGTATGCTGATATTATTTATGTTTTTCTTAATTTGAATACACCTCCTGGTTTGAAAAAAACAAAGGCAAGATTCCTAAAGTTAAAAGCTGTAAACTATTGCATTATTGATAAATGTCTTTATTGGAAAAATGCAAGTGGTGTATTGCTTAAATGTTTACCTGAGTTTGATGCAGAGAATGTCAAGCACCAGTTCCATGAAGGAGAGTGTGGAGGTCATTTGTACTGGAAGACAACAACCAAAAAATTTTTGAGGGCTGGTTTCTATTGGCCTACTCTCTTTCCTGATATACACAAGATGATCATTGCCTATCATAAATGTCAACTTTTTGAAGGCAAAAGAAAGCTGCTACCCCTGCCTCTGCATCCAAGAACTGTTGAAGCCCCATTTCAACAGTGGGGACTTGACTTCATAGGAGAAATCCATCCACCATCTTCTGCCCAGCATAGGTGGATTCTCACTGCCACATACTATTTCACTAAGTGGATAGAAGCCATACCTTGTAGGCAGGCCAATGATTCAGTTATTATAAAATTCATGGAGACCAACATTCTCTCCAGATTTGGCTGTCCTACCAATATCATCACTGATAATGCAGCAGCATTTGGATCAAAGAGGATGGTTGAATTCTGTCATAAATATCAGATAACATTGGGGCATTCCACGGCCTATTACCCTCAAGGTAATGGACTTGCAGAATCCTCAAACAAGAGTTTAGTGAACATAATCAAGACAATTGTTGGAGGATAACAAAAAGTATTGGCACACAAAGCTAGTTCATGCACTTTGGGCTGACAGATTAACTTTGAAGAAATCTATTGGTATGTCACCTTTCCAGCTTGTGTATGGTACTGATGAAATTTTTCCAAACAGCCTTGGGGTACCAGTGATGAAGTTGATCCAAGAGTTCCAAACTGAAGAAAATGACATGATCAGAAGAATAAGTCAGACCATTCATCTTCAGCAAACCAGAGAGGAGGTTTATAACAAAGCATTGCAGAAGCAAGATAGCATTAAAAAGCTTTTTGACAAAAGAACAAAGGCCAACAATTTCGAAATTGGGGACAAAGTTTTAAAATGGGACTCAAGGAGGGACGAAAAGGGCAAGCATGGAAAATTTGACAACTTATGGCTTGGCCCTTACTCTATTCATTTAGCTGCCGGTAACAACACATTTTTCCTACAAGAGTTGAATGGAGCAGAATTATTTGGGGGTCTTGTCAATGGCAGGATGCTCAAACATTACTTCTCTTAATCCATGCTACGTTTTGAAGCCTTTTTATCTTTTTTGCATTATAAATATTTCACCCACCATTGCATTCAAAGTTATAAAAATCAAAAATACAAAAACAGTGAAAGAAAGAAAAGAGGGTAGATTGTGAAAACAAGAAAGGTACAACCCCATACCAAAAAAGAGAAACAAATCTGAAAGTGTGCAAGCTTAAATGCCACTCTTGAAAAAACACACTTCTAGTTAGTCAAACAGCCTAATCTTGACTAATTAATTTTAAATTTTCTGCTGATAGGATAGTGAATTCGATTTGCCAAACTGTTTAATCTTGGCTTATCGGTAGATAGATTAGGATAGAAATTAAAGGTTCAAACATGCTCAAAATCTGAGCCTAAAATTCCAAGCAAAAAAATGACTCAAATCTGTTTTAAATCTTGAGTCACAAAAGATGTAAAACTAGTTCTAAACAGCTCAAAATCTGAGCCAGTCAATAGAAGAAAAACAGCTCAAACAAATTCAAGTCAGAGCTGTAAAAGATGAAGGAAGTGCTTGAATTTTCAGATCCTAAGCCTTCCATTTTGTTTTAATTTTCTGCGAAATAAGATCTATGTGCAGCTTGTTTTTTATGCCATAGACCGGCATCAAGTTAGACTGTTTAATCCTGACTTGTATGCTTTTCAATTTTTGTTGTAGAAATTAGAGAATAAAGTCTGCTGGACAGTTTAATCCCAACAGAAAGTAGATTAGGTAGAGAATCACATGGGCTCAACTGACTAATCTGAGTCCATGGAGAAATAATAAGTAGAAATAGATTAGTCTTCCTGCTTTCAAAAGAATAAAATGTTGTAAAAGAGTTTGCCAATCCAAGTGCACTCTAATGAAGAAAAAATGTTAGATCAGTAGGATTGGGTAGGTAGAAAGCTTGTTGATGAAAGAACCATTGTTTTTGTGGCTGCTAATATGTTTTCAAAGCAAGATCATCCTAGGAAAGGAAGGGCAGCCCAAGGGATGTGGCACAGGTCAGCCTCCTAGAGATTGCAAGTCTGAAGTTCTTGATGCCTTCAAGAAGGCACCATCCCCAAGTGGAGCCACTATTAGCCACCTATAAAATTTGTTATAGCAAAAGGTGGGTAAAACTTTTTGGAGCCTTCAAGGAACAAATTTTATCGCTAAAAAATGTTGGCCCTTGAAGACTCTTGAAGGCCTCATGCCTCTGTCCAAATCTTCACTACTGCTCCTATTTTATACTCAGAATTTCTGTTGTTTCCATGAGTGAAAAACTGCTGCAAAATCATCATTTTTCCCCCTTCCTCCACTCAAAACTAACCTTCATTTTTCTCCCCCGCCCCCCACCGCTTTCCATCCATATAACTTTCACCCGAGACCAAGTGTTAAATATCCCAAGGCGCTCAATCGCATCGCAACATTCCAATGGGTTGATTAAAAAGCCCGAGCCCGAGGCTCCGATTGCGATTAGCTCTTTATTGTATATGCCCCGGGCCCATCATGTTTCATATAACTAAAGGCCTCGCAGACAGGCGCCTATCCACTTCATATGTATAAAACCCGCCCCCAAAGCCAAAAAATTCGAATAAATATTAAACTTCGGGTTTTATAAAGTTTCAAAGGTTTTCCGCCGATTTGTTCTTAAAAAAAATTTCGCCATTGATCGTAAGACGATCCAACGGCCCGCGCAAAATCGCATCGCATGTTTCATTTGGTGCATTTGTTTGTTCCCCTGATCGGCCAAACCTCCGATTCTTTTCCCACTGTTGATCTGATCCTCAGATCAACGGCCAACGCTTAGTCGCATCGGAGTTTTCCATCGCATCGCCCTCCCCGATCGCTCAATCGCATCGCATTTTTCGATCAGTACATTTGTTTGTCCCCTCCGATCGACCATCCCTCCGATTAATTACCCACCGTTGATCTGATCCTCAGATCAACGGTCATCGCGAGTTTTCAGTGCCATGCCATTTCTTTCCCCACCAATTGAATGTCTTTGATTACATCCAGACCGTCTGTTTGATCTCATCTAACGGCCCACAAATCGCTCTGATTATTAACCCTTCCTCTGCCCTTTTAACCCCTCCGATTCACTCTCCGCCATCGATCTGATTTGCAGATCGACGACCAGTGCTTAATCGCATCGGCGTTTCCCTGTACATCGGCGCCATTTAAGTTTTTCCGCCGATTGCGATCCTCCGATTGGATCTGGACCATCCACGTGTCCAGATTAGATGGTCCCAAATCATTCTCGTCTTATTCTTCCCCTTGCTCTCCTTTTTAACCTCTTCTACGCAGATCTCCACTATTGGATGCTGCCATCCAACGACTACGCTCCTCCCCACGCCCTCTGAAGCATTTTTTCCCCAAATGCGCAGGATTTTATAATATTTTCTATATTTTGTAGGTGTTTGATGGGTTTTCCATTATATAAAGGCCGAAGGCCGGGAATGACGATTCCCGTGCCTTCAATTCATAAAAGAGAACCATTCACGGGGCTCTACTCCACGTTTCGTCAATGTTTCATGAGGCATTGATGCTATATGAGCCCTGCGCGGCTTGCACATCAAAAAGACACTGTGTTATTAAATCACAAATTAAGAGAGTATCAATGTTGAAGATAGAACGCAGTAGAACAAAAGATTGAAGACAAATTTGGGGATTACGGCTAAGATTTATTATCAAAAGCCTAATCCTCCAAATTAAATCAGAGTTAAGGGAAATCATAATGATCTACAGACAAAAAGGCCTCCACCGCCACATCTAAGGCAAATTGATTCCTCTCAGCTACCACAAGTGCTACCTGTAGCCACAAGCATTCAAACAGAGGCCGAAGTTATTGAGAAAAATCAGATATTCACCTCAACGCAGCTAGAGAGTTACTTCTGCAAGGAATTTAATGCAAAAAATATCTGTAGAGTTACTCCAACATGACACAGAGCCTCAAAAGTCAACAAAAGCTCCCACCGAGCTTAATCTTAAAGTGTAAAACAGTTAATACAGACAGAACATCTGTAAAATTCTTCATCGAGCCCCTCAAAGGCCGAGAGGCCATTAAGACTGTATTAATTATCTTGGGAGATATTTTGTTGAGATCTCACCTCCTCATTCTTCTATAAATACTTCTGTAGAGGATGAGAAATTGTTGGTTGCAGAACTTTGAAATATACTTGAGCTGAAACTTCTGAGTGTAAATAGTGTTCACTGGCCCTTGGAGCTCTGCTTGTGATTAGATTAGTTAAGCTAAAAAGTGAAGATGATTGCTGAACTGAAACATTGGACCTGAAGATTGTAACTGGTTTGACCTCAATAACAAGCTGTTTCTTGGGATCCTGGTCTATATCATTGGTGAAGTGCCCCTTTCTTTGTTATTGTTTTTCCTTCTATGTATATCATATTGTCCACTTTTCTCTGATAAAGAACAACATTTATAGAGTTAGGATTTACTGTTTACCAGTACCCTTCTTTGGCTGATAAGATTTATCTCAATGTTTTCCTCCAATCTGTTTATTTAAGAATGAATCAATACAGTCTAAACAGTTAGGAATGTTGGCGTTCCCTCGTCCTACTGTTTGCTTTAAAAATTGTTCTTGAAAGTTATTTTCCTTATTTTATTATTAAATTTAGACTAGAAAAGTGATGGTTTGCCCTGTTTCTAGCTTCTATTCTCCAAAGGAAGATTCTGAAGGTTTCCCTTGGTGTTGGCTGAAAGCAGACTAGGTTTAAAAGTACCTTATCTGATCTTAGGTTACATTTTGTTTCTCTTATATGTTTTCATACTTTCTGAAGGTAATTATGAGGATTATTGGATTGTTTGTCGATTAAGCTGCTTTAATACGAACTTGCCCAAGAAGTCTATGGTTAGCCCTGTTCTTGGTTGGTTTTAAATAGTTACTTGAGAGGCTTTTCTTGTTTGGACTGAATATAAATCCTTGTTGAAATTATTATCAGTTTCCACACCTCCAACACTTTATTGTTTCCATTCCATCATTTTAATCTCAATAATCCTGTGATATATATAAATTTCCCCTTGGATCACTCTTGATGTTGTTGCTCAATTAAAGCCCTCATATGACTCCATAGCCCAATGGACTAAAAACCAACATTATATCTATCTTTTAGCCAAAGCTGTTCTACTTTCTTGCAACTTCTCACCTTTGAAACTCTTTGCGTTTTGAACTTTCCACTCAAATAATAATCATGCTCAACCATCCAAAAACAAACAAGACCCTTGGCCTTCATAACTAGCCTAATATCATTACCTAAACTTCAAAGACAAATCCATATTTGCACTTATTGGAGAGATCCCTCTCTGGATTCAGGAGGGCTAGATCCTAGAATCCCAAAGTGGTTGAAACGATGTTGTTTCTGTGATCGTACTTTGCCAATCTTGCTGATTACAGATTCCTAACATGAGGTCTAGGAAGAATTGTATAGCCAAAATACATTATAGTTTCTTTTCTGTATCGTGCGTAGAGAGAGAGAGAGAGAGAGAGAGAGAGAGAGAGAGAGAGAGAGAGGCCCACGTGAATATTGGAATTGACAACACCTTGCACCATTTACAAGATGACCATGGCCTAAGGGACCCCTGCAATCAAATAAAATATACAACATATATACAAAATTTCAACGAGGCGGGCATGTCCCATGCTTGTGATGCTATGGCTAGTTAAACAAAATTGACAAATACATGTGTCGTCTGTGTCACTACTGTGGTAGTGATGTTGGCGGTTGTTGACGACGACTGTTGACGCCCTCAGGGGCATTTTTTCTTTGATGATAGGTGGAATGTGGTACCCATATGTGTAAATGGCATATGTACTGGTTGGGACCTTCCCGTGTAAGCATTGTTGACAGAGACGCTTATGGATGCATGGGTCTTCGACGGATCTGATCAAAGTGCAATGGTTGTAAGGTACGATACCATCATGACATGAAAGCTTTTGCTGTATTCAAATTCCAGGAGGATCGATAACATCTATGGGCAATGATGTCTCCCACAGTGCCACCTGAGGATACCCCTTTTCATGGGGAGGGGTGATCCAAGGTACCGATTCCTTTTTGGTAAAGAAATGTCGAGGTCGACAAAAAAGAAGTCTTAACCGAACCATGGGTCACCGACTTGAGGGGTCGGGGACTTAGATGTGATGGGTTTAACATAGGAATGTTGGTGAGAGGTGACTGAAAACGGATGATGGGGATTCAGTGGCTCAAGGTTGGAGTGTACTTTAGCAGCTTGGCAGCAGTCATAGGTATTTATGAAGGGAATTTCCTTGGAGTCGGTAGGACTTCCAGGGTGGGTGTGAACTGGCTATGAATGTCGTGATAGTGCATGCGTGGGGGTAAAATAATCTGACCAAGGGGAATGAGGGACTACTGCCATGGGGGAAAATATGACATATGAGGGCGAAGAGGCGAAGGGCATCATTGGTGGTCTTTGTACACTTACCAAAAGAATAAAATAATGAGGTTTGGTTTGTACAAAACATAGAGACAGGTACCCCAAAACATGAAAGGGTTCAATCACTGAAGGTTTGAGGATGATGTTTTGCTGGGGGTGGGGATCCCATTGGTTGGTATCATGTGCGGGATTGATGAAGCAGATGAAGAAGTGTCGCTGATGGGATTATGCTGATGGAGGTATGGTGGGCCAAATGCGATGCGCGAAGGTGCGCTTTCAATCTACTTGTACAACCTGATCTTCTGGGAAGGGTGTTTTTTAGTTTGAATGGTAAAATTGACCTTATGCATGATGAATGGATGGGCATAAGGTGCTTCCCGGACTGAAATGGTATGGCCATGGCGTTAATTGTGATGTGATTATATGGTCTACTTTGGGTGACGAGCGCCATGGAGGGGAGGCTCTAGCGACCAACGCAGACATTTATCATGTGCAAGGTAAGCTGATGATAAACACGGCCAGGTATGAGGACCCTGTTGGTTTATTTCTGATGGAGAAATGATGTTAGGATATACATAGCTTTCTGGGATTCTATCATGCTGGGGTAGAATGATACCTGCTCTGGGATTTCCAGTGGATGGTGTTGTAAATGGTTTGCAGGTTCCTCCTACAAAAAAAACTACCTCAAGTGAAAGCATCTTCTTTTAATCAAATATCATTGGAAGGCATGAGCTTTAAAAAAGGAAGATGGGAGGGTGCATACCTGTCGGTGATGAAATTTTATTTTTTCGGGGGTGTGAATGTGTGGCATCGCCTTTGGTTGTTATGGAGTGCTAATCACAGTGCTGCTTTCGGGCTGGTGATCAGATACTCTAAGCTGCAGTTTTCCCTTGGGAGTTGTTACTTGGCTCCTAGTTTTTTTTTTTTTTTTTTCTTCAGTCGAGGTTGCCCCCAGACTGAGATCAGGGGGGGCGTTGCTGGTTACTGCCCACTGTCTAGGATCCCCGTTTTGTTTGTTCCTCGGCTTCTTTTTGCAGCATCTGGAGGATTGTCATAATTCTCCTCGTTGTATGGGTTTTGATGAGCCTAGGAAGGGTTGCACTAGATTTACCGACGCATTACATTGTGACATTGGTCCATTTTGTGTGGGGAATTTGGGATATCGGTTCCCTTGTCCTTGGTGGGTATATGAGTGCTAGGGTGACTTTCATGATAGCTAGGTTGTGATACGTTTTAAGTAGAATAATATGAGTATCCAGGGTATAGATTACTATTGCCTAGGTGTCCTTGGACCAAATACCCAATCGAACCATCTGCAGAATCGACGTGCATGGTGCTACTGCTGCCTAGGTGATCTTGGGAAAAATATCTGATCAAACCGTCTGCAGAATCGATGCGCATGGTACTACTATTGCCTAGGTGATCTTGGGGCAAAGACCCGATCAATCCGTCTGCAGAATCTACCTACCTGGTAACTCCCTGAGTGCCATGGGTGATACTGCTACCTAGAAGATCATGGGTCAAAGACCTGATCAAACCGTCTGCAGTAGACGGCGCACCTAGTAACTCCTCGAATACAGATTACTGCTGCCCAAGTGACCTTGGGTCAAAGACTCGATGAAACCGTTTGCAGTAATCGATGCGCCTGATAAATCAAGAGGATGAGGCAACCAGGTTCCCCTGTTCCTGGATGGTGTATGGTGGTTTGAGGGGGGGAGGGACAAATGGTTGTCTTTCTAGCGACTGTCGTTCCTCCTGCAGGTACAGGATGGTACGAGGTTTGTCGTTGACAGACTGGATGGAGGGGTACTCTTGATAAGATCGCTCAATCGCATGTAAGGCGTCCCTATATCATGGTATCTCTGGATAGTGGTGGGTATAGTTCCCATCAGTGCCACAGAGAGAGCATGCATGATTAGTACACAGCGGCTTGCCTTTACCTTTTGAGGTAGGTTCCTTTTTACGAGAATGTGGTGTCGAGACGTCTGCTTCAGAGAAAAGGAGTGGTTTTAACTCGTCCAGCTTTGGACATATGTGGGTAGGATGGCTATAACATCGCATATGGCACAAACTGGTGATTCCATTTGAATGGCGGGGGTCACCACCTTCTTTCCTCAGTTTGTAGTTTTCTTGGCCGTGATAACTGGTTTCGCAATGGAACCTCCTTTGCGGGGGCAGTCTCAACCATTTCTTAGGTTGGTTGGGGCTCCTCGGGGCTTTAACCCTGTGGCAGTAATGTTGGTGGCTCCTGTTATGAAAGGGTGAACAAGGTACCAAACTGGGAATGCAAATGATATGTTGGGTAACACCAGTGTTGCCAAAACCTGCTAGGAGACGAAGCCAACTCGGGGATAGGGGAAAGGGGTTTGGGAGGCGATGTAGGCTAGAGAGGATGCCGTGGTCGATGCCTCAGTGTCGTTACTGCTTGATTATGTATCCTGACTGACCTTGGTGCTTGATGTGGACATCATGCACACTAGAGACCCTGTGGCGTCGGGTGATACCTCAGGGATAATGGGAGGATCTCCTAGGAATGACCCTAGGACAGATGACGGTTTGAATTGGCCAAGACCATATTATTTGTACCGTGAAAGGCCATCTATAGCTGTATCTACATAGGGTAGAATTATATCCGTGTTCGTTAGGGGACACTTCTCGTTGTGCATCAACTGGTCAATAGTAATGATTTGATCCTCAAGGGGGAACATCATAATGCGGAAGACGGAGGAGGCTATGGCAGACATGGCATAAATATAACTCCGCCCAAGGAGTATATTGTAATCCAAGTGAGCGTCCAAGACTTTGATGTCTATGTGGACCATATTGCCAGCTAAATAGACCAGGACATTTTGGTAGAGGCCGATGGGAGTCGAGGGACGACCGTCGTATGCTCGAAGTGTTATGACTGAGGGTTTTAGTTTGGGAGAACCCAACTTCTTCCAAACATTTTTTGACATGATGCATGTCAATGCACCCTCATCTATGACGCATCGGTGAATAGTGATATTCTATACCGATACTGGTATCTGGAATGCGACCATGGAAGGAAGCTTAGGGGTGGCTTTGTCTAAGTCAAAAGCCATCATGCGCATATCAACAGGGTCTATACTGCCTAATGCGGAAAGTAGGGATTTCCGTTGTTTTGGGAATGACTGCAGTACCTCCAATGTGGACATAACAATGGGTGATTGAGCTAAATCATCCACGATGCTATAATTATGGGCTGCTTTGGAGTAGTTACCTGCTCGCCTATTAGGTCCCTTTGCCATATTTGGCAATGGTTCTATAGGCCTCTTTGAAATGGTCAAAGGTGCATTTGGCGCACTAGTACTAGCCCCTGACATAGTGGAGTCTGGTGGGGTGTCGTAACTGTGATTCCGTGTTTGGAAAAATGTATCTTCTCCCGTCATGTAGATTTCATGGCCGTTTTTCCTGGAATCGTCTGGGTTTTATTGCTGACTGCTGACCGTCCCTTGGTGGGGGAAAGGTTCTTGCATAACAACGGGTTGCTTGGAAGATACTCCTTGTCCTTAGTTACTAGGAAGATTTTTTAGCTCAGGGAGATCAGGAAAGTGGTGAGTATAATGCCCTCACTCACCACATATTGAACAAGAATGGTTTGTTCGCAGAGGTGGCCTTTTGCCTTGCCGTTGGGCATTGCTTGGCTCCTATTTTTTTATTTCAGTTGGAGGTACCTCTAGCCCGGGATCGCGGTGGGTGCTGTTGTTTGTTGCCCTCCTGTCCAGGGTACCCTTTGGGCTTGTTTTTTGATTTTTTCTTAACCACGTTAGGAGGGTAGTTCTCCTGGTTATACTGGTGTGGTTGATTCTGGGACGATTGCACAAAGTTCACTTGAGCATTGGTTTGTGTAGGTGTGTCTTGTGCTTGGGACTGAGCATAACACCGTCCCTTGTTTGCACCTGGCTATTGGGGGGGAGCTCTTCCGTCAGTTTTCCTTCCTGTGTACTGGGTCCCCTCAGCCGGAGGATAGGGTCCTCCTTGGTGATACGCTTGCGCCCTACTAGTCAAATCTTGCTAAGGCATGTGATGACTTTGAAATCCAGGTTGAGACATGTTCTGGGTAGAATTCTATGCGTAACCAGGATTGGAACTACTGCTGCCTATGTACCCTTGGGTCATTGACCCAATTAGTCCATCTGTAGAGTTCGACGCGCCTTGCAATTCTTGATAATTTTGCAGGCGCGGGGCGTTAGGCAGGATATTGTAAATGTATCATGACTGTGTATAAATCAGTTCAAGCTTATGGGCTTTACTTATTGCGTCCTCTTTGGATGTGGGGTATTGCTATGCCACATCCTTTGAAATCTTTGTCGTTAGAGTTTTCAAGAATAAATCTAAGAGGACCCGATCGTCGAGTTTAGCTTTGCATAAACTGCGACGCCGCCTCCACTCATGAATATGGTCAGAGATATGGATGGAGGGGGTTTGTCTAAAATGAGTCAGTAACTCCATTCCCGAATCATGGTGAATGGGTATCTGAAAATAAGTCAGGAATGCGGTAGAGAGGGCGCTAAAGGTTCCATGTGAAGCAGGAGGTTTCTCCACGTACCATTTCGCAGCCATTCCCGTAAGAGTGCGTTGAAATAACCTCAATTGAATAGTGTCGTCGATGATACTATTCGATGAGCACCATAGGTGAAAGGTCATTATATGATTACCTAGGTCTTCCGCTTGCTTGCCTTCAAACTTTGGTATATCCGAAGGGAGCTTCGTGGGCATGGGAGGCCATGAAGGATCATGTGCGATGGGGTCATTTGTGAGCTTGGTTAAATCGGGTAGATTCAACACAACTAAGAAGGGTGACTGGAAGGTTGACACCATGGCAATGTGTGAAGACACGAAGTTCTGGTTAGAACAAGGGTTAGTCTGTGACGTACCCTGATGTGTGTTCAGCTGGCTTCTCGAATGGGACGCGCTCCTCTGCCCCTAGGGGTCGAGGGAGGAGTGGTGTGCGGTGTGGTGTTGGGACACCGAATAGGGTTCCCAACTATGGTTTCTCCAATGAAAGATTAACCAATGATGGTGGAAACATTCCGTCTTTTATGCCTAAATGGCGAAAGACCTGGAACCCCTCCCTGTAATTGGGGGAGGTCCAAAAGACGCTTGGATTGATGAGGTTCCGTTGGGATCGTTTCGGTGTCGACCAGGTTAGGTTTTGGAAAAATTTGAGGGGATAGAGTCTAGGTCAAAGAAAAATTATGGCCACATACATAAAACAAAGCGAAAATAAAATGATTTTGCCTTTAACTTAATCTATGTGATCAATCAAGCAAAAATATGGTTTTTGTTTTGTTTTTGTTTTTGTTTTGTTTTGTGCATGATACTCAAAATCCTAGAAGACCTATGCGCCCTCACACACTCAAAAGTGACTGGGCCTCGATAATATTTCTTGCGAGTGCTAGCACAACGTCCCGTAAGAGCTGGCGAAACCCCTAGTCAGCTGAAGAGAATCCGCCATGGTAAGGGTAGAGGGTTTGGCGTTTTCCTACACCATCACCTATAGGGTAAAGGATTACCTAGTTTTAGCCACTAAGAACCACCGTCTGACGTGAGCGTTCGATTCTTTGGCTTCTTGGTAGTCAGCTAATAGTACCGAGTATCAGTCGGGTCAGGTAGCCGCAACTGATACCGCACGCACTGCACCTAAGCCTAACCCCCTCTGAATCGGGTCTCTGTTGCACTCGGGTTTTATTTTCCATGGGATGATAGGTGGATTTTGAAGCTCCCTAAATACACAAATTCTATGTTTCAATATGAAGTGTGATCAAGGCGGCTTATTGGGTGCCTACCCCCTTGATTCTAACTTAGTCTATAAATTCTTTTGTGGCTCCTGTGGGGAGAATTTAGTGACTTGGTTTAAGTTAGTTTTAGGTGGATTTATTTGCTTAGTGGGTGAGTGTGTGTGACCATAAGGTGAACAAGCTCATAGTTTGAACGTTTGGATATTGATGATCCTTTACAAAAAAATCCCTAGTTAAACTACGTTATCTTGTTCCTGGCTCAAAATGGAAAACGTGTGCGGATAATGGGCCGCTTTCAAATCTTCCTAGTTAATCTATGTGACTAACTAAAGGCAGATGGCGAATCGCAAAAATAGAGCATTCATATGCTTGCTTAGGATCACCGAAGGGTGCAAAGGCAACAGAGATTACTTGCTCTAATCGACGATTCAAACCTAGTCTCGCAATTTCCTAAATGCAAGAATTGAATTAAACTAAACAATTTCTACACTAGAAAATAAAACTAGCTTACTTGGACTAGTTAATCTAAGTGTGCATACCAGAATTTGCAAAACATAAATTGTTCGAAAAGCAATGGTGAATTCGCCCCCTACTTAAACGATGTGAAGATTTTTTTCAAAAAATCAACTTAAAGAGAAACTAACTCTATGCCTATAGAAAGCAACAAAAAAGTGAGTTCTCAGAAGCTGTGGGGTATCAACACAAGTGATGGCAGATACATTAGGGCTGCCCAGCACACTATAAGCAGATAAATGCAGAAGATAGGGAGAAAAATCTCATTCAGCCATTTATAAATAGAAAGCCTTGACAGGTGCACCTTCCTGCGCGCAGGTCAGAGCTAAATGCGCACCTTGCGCATCTATGAGGAAATACTGCGCGCAAAAATCTTGCAAATAAAAAAATTAGGAGCTGCCTTCTTCAGTCTGTCACTCTAGTGAATCTAGGGACTATAATATGGGTCAAAGAACTGTCAGCTCCACTCCAGCATAGACAAAGGGTCTTCTGCGAAATATGGCACAACCACATAAACTTGGAACACGTTAGTGGAATTTCCAATCTTGTTGTGGTGGATTAGTTGCACCGGTGTACGAAATCACACCAACTTAAAAAGTGTGGTCTACTCTTTAAACTATTGGTAACATGTAGAAAGTGGTGGAGCTCAAAAACACATAATTTAGTGAAAAAAAGTACGCGAATGTATGCTCTAAGTAAACTAAAACTAAAACACAAATATACAGAAGCTATCAAAGAGATTCAAAATGATAATAATACCAACGACGGCTCAAAGGCCTCTTCTTATTAAATGTTTGAAATGGAGAATAAATTTTACCCACTTGCCAAAGGGAACCTAGGCAATGGCTCTAGGTCCCGATGCAAGGATGTTGCCTTCCAAGCTCTGCCTCTGATGCAGTCTCCCTCTCTCTCTACCATGGTGGACTAGGATTGTTGGGTGGCCAACGATCGAGTCCTCTTTAGCTCCAGCTTTGGGTCACACACTGTTGGTGTTGCTTGGGAAAATTTTGCCAGCATAACAATGTGATCACCATTTCTTCATCTCTTGGTGGCTTTATATAGGGGAGTTTCAAATCCTCCTTCCCTCCCTTGGTACATGATGGATGGTGACCCAAGGGAGAGGTATGATTCCATTGTGTGCTCAAAAATTCCTTTGTGTGCTCACATAGTGTCTAAGAAGGCACTGGTGGCTGTCCTTAGGCGACTTCATATAAGGAGTAACTGTCCTTTGCTTGGTGTGGTCTCGGAAAGCGAAATTTTTCCATTTCCAGGAATGCACGCTTATCGGGAAAAAAGGCGCATAGAAGGCGCTCTTCTCATGCATTTCAACATTTAAGACTAGTTCAAATATGATTTTATCAAAACCTTAGAGATTTTAAATACTTCTTGATTCCATAATGTGTTCCTGACCTGTAAATCCTTAGGCTTGACATTAATTAATGTCATCTTCTGCTGTACAATTTTCTAGTGTTGACAAGAACTAAGTGTGAAAGTGAATGGTTTATTCATGTGTGATTTTATTTGGAACATGTGTGCACCAAGGAGCAAGGTGATGGCTCAAATTTGATAGATATAAATGTGTAATGAAGACTAATGCATATACTTTATTGATATGTTTAAATTTTTAGCTAAAAAAATTAGATCTGTAGCTATGATGATGATATGATATGAATGTAGTGATATGTGACTTTAACCATATGTACGCCGAGATATGGGTTTGACAGATATTGTGATTTGCAGTGAAGATTTGATTCAATAGTTTAAGATATGTACACAGGTCTTCTTTAGTATTGTCGTGTATAAACTCTGTGATAATATATTCTGTACGTTGAAATGCACGTATATACAAATGTCTACTTAATAACAATCACACATGTATTATGAGTTAATTTAGGTTAGGGTTTGATGATGACAATTGCCAAGTTTTATTGTATATGTTGTTGTGTATCAATGATTTATTTATTAGGATGATTTGTGTCTGTTGTGGATTGGTTGCAGTGGTTGGTTGAGATTTAGTTCAATGATTGGTTTGCTTCAGTATTCAGCGGGTTGATGTTTCAGTTTGTTTACAATGCTTCAATGATTCAGATTTTGAGATTTAGTATTTCAGTTTGGCATATTGGTTTGGGATTATTATCGGAATTTTGATGAAAGGTGACCTGCATGTTTAGATGATTGTTTGACAGGTGGATCCAATGTGAAACATTTTGAAACATGGTCTAAAAGGTGCTGAGGGTTGTAGCCTTCACTAAGGGGTAGGATTTGGTAAACAAGATTAGGGGGTTGTAGCTCCCTTCCAATAGGTGTCAGAGAACGAGTGAAGGTTGTAGCCTTCTAGAGGTGGGTGCCTGCATGCTCATAAGCATATCCACCAATACAATATGTAATGAATATTTTATTTATATATTAAGAAAGAAGACATAGATGAAAAAATTAGTGGTTTTCTCCCACATTGGGTTTCCACCTAAAATCACAGATTTCATATGTGTTGATGTGTTGCTTATGTGTTGTGGTTTATCTATTATTTATTGCATACTAGATGGCTAATGACGGTGCTGGACCAGCCAAAATTAAGGGGATCTCCTCGATATGAAGTCCCAACTAGACCTCACACCGTTTGGTGTAGGATTCCTAGCAGTGGGGTGTTTAATGATATGCTTTGGATTAAAAAACACATAGAATGGTCTACCATGTATTTAGTTAAAGCAAGTGTGCAACCCTACGGAAAGTCAATATGATGCATGAGTGGTTCTAACAACAAAGGGGAAAGGAAGTGTGCTTCTTGGAAGCTTGTAATAGTACACAAATTGAAAGGAACATACTAGATGAAAAAACATCACAGAAACTAACAAGCGGAATAGTCCACAAGCTAAAGGTGATGGATTAAAACATGAGCACACATTCGACAAGATTCGTACAAATGCAAACGAAATAGTTCATAAGTATATACATAAGTTAAACAACACACATCGCAAACATAACCAGAATATTCCAACTACATTTACAATATATGCATGAAGACATGCCGACTCTGATTATATTACAAGTAAAAGTTCCATTAATACATACGACATGATGCACCACTTTCCCTAATAGTGGAACATGAAGTTAGCAACATATACTCCTCCCAAAGAAGTATAGTCCCTCTACACTATGGAGACGCCAAGGTTGACACAAAACTCCCAAGCCTTCTCTAAGCCTAAGCCTATCCAAAAGCTTGGCTCCCAAAATCCCTTTACAAGAGTTATGAAGATGTATTTAGAACAAAGGGGGGTGACTCTTGGCATGCCCCCTTTGTGAGTCTTAGACTCCCCTCATGAATCCTCACATTACATATGACTCTTCACATTCCATCATGGACACATGGAATTTCACTCATATAATAATTACAAATAATATTACAATTTCCACTCATACTCATATAGTAAAAAATAGGGTAGAGACAACTTGACAGCCTAACAAGAATAAATAATATGATGCTGGTGTTCGGGTGAACTCAAACCGGCATCTTGGACTTGATGTCTCTCGGTCACGTACTCATACCAAGATTGGTAATGTGTGATGGTCTCCCTAAACTGTGAGATAGTGTTAGGTTGGAAACAGACCCTTGCCTCTAATGCATCTGGGTACAATCTCTTGGAAATGGTCTTCACTTCTTTTTCAATCAGGTGCAACATTGTTTTGATCCGAATCAGTCCACCAATGTAGGTATGCAAAGTTTGTCACTTGATCTCCATGTCCTCCTGGGTGGCCATATGCTCCAACTGCTTCAGGTACTGATACATCTCCTACCAGACATGCTATTTGCGTTGCTTATGCAATCTTGTGGTTTTTCACCATGAAATCCAAACTTCTATATATCTGTGCATATGCGGCCTAAATTCTTCTAATGAACAAGGTGAGTTGCTTGTTGTTCTGGATCAACATCCGAACTCTAGCTTTCTCTAACTCTGCCCACATTAGGGGAGTTTTGAGGTCTAAAATGGGCCTCCTAAGAAAAATATACAACCAAAATAAAATTTATAAGTACCAATAGGATTCAAGATGATGATGTCAACCATGGGGGTGATTCACCATTTTTGGAGTAAAAAAGTAAAAATATTAAAAAATAATAAAATAATAATTTTACTTTTTCAACTCGTATTTTCAAATTATCTCCCTAAGGTTTTTCTCAAATTTCGAGCGGGATTACTCGTTGGATGAAAAATTAATTCCTCATCCAAGGAGTACCCACGTTGCATACTTTCGATGGACCCTGCTATGCGAAAAATGAGAAATACATGAACAAACGTGATTGCAATAAAATTTTTTCATGTATTCCTCATTTTTCATGTAGCAGGGTCCATCGAAACTATGCAACATGGATAGTGCTTGGATGCAGAATCAAATTATGCATCCAACGAGTGTTTTCTCTTGAAATTTGAGTAAACTCATAGGGAGATAAGTTGAAAATACGAGTTTAGAAAACAATTTTTTATTTTTTCCCTCTAAAATTTGATGATGTAATCTAATCCAAATTTATTATTTCCACTAATATTTTATAATTTCCTTATGTGGCCCACTTTATAACTCAAAATTCCCCTAATGCGACTTCATCTTCTTTACCAATGTAAGCGGTGCGACCTTGCATCACATTGCCCACTCATGCACGACAGTGATGGAAATCTGTATATTCCTGAGGATCTTGAAAAATTAGCTGCTCTGCCATAGCAAGTCATTCAGGTGGAAAAATTCCTTATGCATGGTTACTAACTCCTCATAAAGATCCCGCATAATGTATGCAAGTCTGGATACTTTAGAAAGTATCACTGGTCTTATCTCGTCACGGTAGACCTGTGTAAATGGTGCACTTTACGCTATTGCACGTAGTTGTTCATTCTCTTTCCAAAGTGCCTGTATGTTCTGCACTAATTGCTTAATCTAGACCACCAAGCACTGGATATCGGATTTGGCTAATACTGCGAAGTCCCAAATGACGTCAACGATGGAATTTGAATTCCTGATAGTGTTTTCCATGATCACCCTTTCTCTCATGAACGAAAGTGATGCATGATCATCCAAGAAGTGATTTTTTCCTGCTTGTACAATATTCTTCTGCAACTCATCAAATGATAGATTGTACACGTTCATGACCATATCATCATTAAGGGGAAATACCTCCCCTTCCTCACTTAGTGCTTGCTCTGCGGCTGGAGGTGGTGGAGTTTGAACAGTGGGCTGAGGTGCACTGGGCATCAGGTCCAAATCTTCATTTAGCGGCTCCAGTCCCATTTCCATGTCTGTGAGTTCAATCAACTATTCAAACTCTTGAGAAAAATATTGTTATTGCATCTTTTCTCTCACCCCTTTTGCTACCGGTTGATCCTATATATATTCTTTAACCTATATAGATGTCATCTCTTCTACCGTGGCACCTTGCCTTCATCTTATTTCTTCCATCTCTCCTCTTGTTCTCTTCTTTTAAGTTCTCGTTCTTCCTTTAACTCTTGTTCAACTCTATGCATTCTCTGCACTGCTTCTTCTAAGGATTTCTTCTCTCTCTTCCTCTGTTGTGCTCTTTGGTGCCTCTATCCCCTCTTCACGTCGATCGCCAAATATACTTTATCAGTGAGAGGATCTTCATTCATTTTCAATCCTTGTTCCTCTTCCGTATTGTATGCTACCTTCCTCTTTCCTTTGTCGTGCACTGGATTGTTGCCTGTTGTTGTTGCTGCTTTAAGAACTACTTGAGAAGTCCTTGTCGTACTGATCGAATCAAGACGTCTGGAGGAGTTATAACAATTCTTCCATGGTTCCTCCTTTGGCCACTAATATATCCTACTGACCTAGTTGAAGTATACTCTTACACAATGTTCTTTGTAAATTCCCCTAAGATCGTACAAATTGTAACTCTTTGTGCCGAACTAGAATTTGACAATGGCTTTCCCTTCAACATCTGTAATCTTGAGATTCTTGATCTCATATAATCCAACCTGCAAAGGAAGAGCTGGCCATGGTTCCTTCTTCGTCCTATGTAGTGCTGTTGACAATCCCATGGAGAGGTGTTAAGCTACCTCTTTCATGACTAGGTTATCGGTGGCATATATTGGTGAAAGATGTGGTAGATTCTGCTCGTCGAATACTCTAATCAATGTGCCATCCGATAAGGTGAACAAATTAAAAATCTATGATATCACCTCCATAGTTTATCGTGACATGCAAGGTGAGTCCTCCTGAAAGATGATTCTGTAGAGCGGGATGATAAAGTGATTAGTAAGTTGCTCCATGACTCCACTATAATTGCAATCAGAGAGTAGTTTGCAATAGATATGTATGGAAATTTCTCTCCGTGTCCATGTATAGTTCATGCTAGGGAACTGATTCTGCGCACAAATTGCATCCATTAAGCATGAAAACATGTAGAAGCGTGCTTTCTCGCCCTTGGGTGGATTGTGAGCTTTTGTCACATGGACTCTCAGCTGAGACAATAGGTCTAACCAGTTGAAAGACTTCACCTCATTCACTACCTGGTTCAAAAAGATATCCCACACCTTAGGAAAGGATTCTATCTCTTATTGGTCATAGATTCTGCAAGCTAGTATGACCAAAAGCTGATAGTATTTCCTGAGTTCTTTTGTCTTATACATATGGGTGGTTGTCTATCTAAAATTTGTTGGCTCCTTCACCCAACCCTTGATGATATCTCTCGTGTTTGTGTAGCTGTGAGTGGCATAGAATAATGGTTCCATGCTCTTCATTGGCCTAGGAAGATGATACATTTTCTTGAAGTTGACTGCCAGGAATGTAGAAAGCTTATGCCTGATGGTGTTGTTCAATGTCATAGTTTCTATGTTAATGTTTGAGAAAACCCAAATAATAAAATCCACACATGGGAAGGCTTGATAACTGCATGCAACCTTGTAAAGCCCTGACTACATGATGTTGATATATACCTGTCGGTCGTCTAAGTCTGCTTGAAAGTCCTTTGTGAAATCATCTTTGATCTGCTGCCATGCCAGTTTAGATCCCTTCTTTATGAAAAATGGAGTGTCCGAGTAAAATTGCAAGTTAACCAGGACTTTCTCAACTGCTTCCCAAATACTTATTTGAATGGTGTCATTTGAGGCATCTCTCTTTGATTCCATTTTGAAAGAGATTTTTGTAGAGATGCCCAACAATTGTTGTACCTGTGGGATATAAAAGACATATATGGAAAACACATGTCAGCTATAAGAAAAAAGTACTTTCAGGACATGTTCATGCAACACACCAAGGAAATGAAAGGAGAGATTACACAATTTTTTATGGGAAAAGGGTCTTAATGGTTGGGGAAATTTCACATTGCACAGTCCCAATAGTCAGTGTCAAATCTTGTGGCTTGAAACTGTGCAATGCACAGTTCAGCCTGGGAAATGAGCCGAGAGAGACTGTGCATTGCGCAGTCTCAGTGGCAAAGGCTTTCGGCTAAGGCCTGGCATTGGGCAATGTGCAGTGAAGCCAATGAGTACTACGCATTTCAAAATTCTAGAGGCCAAGCTTGAATCTTGAGCCGCTAGATTGTGCAATGCCCAGCTGGGAAAAGTGAGTTATGGCCTACGGAAAGGAAGATCTACCCAAAGGAAGTATGAAAAACGAGCAGACCTGAGAGATGTTGAGGGAATGAGTGCAGATATAGCTAAGTTTTAATAAAAAAAAAACAAATTAAGTGCAAAAACTGAACAAACGATAAGTGAATGAGATCAATGAGGAGAGTTATCGCAATGGAAACCATCGATGCAAAAATGAAAAAATCGATGTGACACTTGTGAAAGGAAAACAAAAACTTGAAACAACGCTTCTACAAGATAAATCATGTTTAATTCCAACATGCATGCAGAGAAACAAGAAAAGCAACACTTATGCAAACCAAACGACAAAAAAAATGAGAGAAAAGCGACTAAAAGAAATAAATGCAAAACTCACCCGGAAAAGCGACGATGATCATGCCAAATGTTCCTTGATCTCCTCGAGAATGCTTGATATCCATGATTGAATGTGAGAATGAGCTCTAGGAGCATCGATTACATATATTTGAGGAACTAAGGTTTATGACTTGCATGCCATAAATCAAGTGAAAAGAAACACATGGCGATAGTTTCCAAAAATAGCAAGTGTGCTTCCTTCGAAATACTAAAAATAGATCCACAGATTTTAGGGACGCTTCTTCATTTATGCTTTTCCCGAGAAATTTTTCCATGCACCTCACTAGGAAGGATTATGTAGTTTCAGGGAACTGACGACTCCCAGCACAATGCACTACACATTTTTATAGCTGAGTGAGTGATTCTGCAGTTTCTGGGCTGAGTGTTGGGCTACCTGTCATGACTGGGTAGTTCCAGGGCTCAAGGTCGGGTTGCCAGTGATGACTATGCAGTTATGATCATTAAGGACAAGACTAGATTCGTGAATTGCACAGTTGTTGTAGGGAAGCCCAGATCTATTATGCAAGACTTGGATAGGAGGTTAGCTTGTGACTTAGAAAGATTTTATAAGTGGAAATCAAGTGAACATAAGCAAAGTTGAAAGATAAACATTAGTTAAAGCACAAATACCTGATAACAGTGCAAGGTAAGCTCCTGTGAAGGGAAGTTAGGCTCCAAAATCTAAGCAATGGAAAAATTTTGGAGGGTGGTTTTTGCTGCTACAACATTGGCGACACATTGGTAGAAATCCAACTCTCTGAAACAATCTTGTCTTCATATAAAACCGGGTGTCACCCTTCCGGAAGTATCGTTCAATTCATAGATCATCAAAAATACCTCACTTAGTACAAGTTAAAGACATTCCTTTCAATCCTCTTCATCGGTGGAAGACTAACTAGGGCAAGTCACACTAAGTTGTTTCGATTGGGGATCAGGAGTATTTAGATGCACAAATAAAAGAAAAATTTCAATGTCTTTATTTTCATCTCTGGTGTTGCTCCGTTGCCAGTAGGCATGGACAATATCCTGATGGAATCACTTCAGAAACAAAAAACATTGCTCTACTTCCAACGATCTTGGACAGTACCCCGACAGAGTTGCTTGCTTCACCTCTCTACGCAAGAAAAAATTCTCTTCTTTCGCCCTTTATTTCATGTTTTTATTTTTATTTTTTGATTTTTTCATTGAACTGTGCACAGGAACTTATTTATTTCATGGGGAAAAAAAGGGATCCTGAATTATTGAGAGCATAAGTGGTTGTTTCTTCAGAGAAGTTTGTTTATGTATACATCTGACATACTTGTTAAGGTTTTCCTCCCCTCCTTACCCTACTTGAGTAGAGTGACAAGGATTAACCGAACATATAAAACCGATTAGAGTAGGAAGAAGGAGTTAAAACCCAAACATCATGATTTCACCATGAATCTCTTTGATAAGGAACACATTTTCCATCTGAGTATCATCAACAAAAAACAAATAGTAAGATTCGTGCAAAGAGAGGGAATAGCCAGAAAACCAAGTGTTGGTAGAAGAACAAATTTCCTCTTGGATTTCACCATGCTTGCTTCAGAAGCTAAACATGGTATCATGTGGAAAATAACCTAAGATTGAAAACCAAAAAATCAAAGGAAATGAGAAAAACTATAAAAAAACGAGCGAAAGCAAATCAAAGAAAAGAAAACACTACTCCTACTCCTAACCTAAGCATAAAGTAGGCCCACTCACGTAAAGTGATATTTCCAATGCAACCATCAGCACATTGGTAGGTCTACGCGGGGAAGGGAATACATGTCAAGAAATATATACATGCATAATTGAATACAAGAAATATAAGACATTGTAAACCAAAATGTTCGAAGTTTGAATGCGCACGTAGAAAAGAAATGGAAAAAATCACACGAAATACATTATGTGGACGTATCATGGTGCCGTGACACATCACGAGCTAAATAATTACAAACACAAACTTTCGAACCACGAAAATGAAAAAACATAAAGAAAGAAAGAAATTTTCATTTTTCCACAATGCTCGCTAAGTACGACTCCAACGATTGAGCGATAGGATCATGAAAAACATATGGAGGATGCAAAAATTGTAAAACAAAAGGATTTTAAATATGCACAATAGAGTGATGAGGATCCTCAAGAGATTCAACACTCTTCCGATTGGAGGTGGAACTGACCTTAAGGCTACGAGAACCTGACATAACCACCATCTCAGGCTGAAGTGTCTCGACAGCTTGAGGAAGATCCAACTCATCAGAAGATAGGTCATCAAATATCGGTGGCTTAGAAAAATCAATAACAAGAAAATTAGAATAGTGAGCAATCGAATCAATGAAAAGGTCATGACAACCGTGATCAGAAAGTTCAAGATCGCAAACAGAGGTATCCTGATGATCTGATGAATTGTATAGAGGGGAAGATGAAAAATGAGAAATTTCACCCTCTACATTTCCATAAAGGTATGATGAGAGGTTGGGAAGATCAGTGATAGAAGATTAATCCTCTCTGCATTTAAATGAAAAACTGGCATTTCATAGACTCTGTGAATGATTGGAAGTATTAATATGATTAGAAAGTGAATTCTCACATGATTCAAGCAGAATGACATAATCATGGAGAATGTCAGGATAATGTGGAAGAGATGCAAAAGGAAGAAAATCATCCTTCATCATAGATTCTTGTTCGATAATGGGCTCCACCACATACTCATTGTAAATGAAATTGCAGTTTGGTGGCACAACAACAAATCCATCCAATACCTGATCCTCATGAACATCAAGGGAATGCTTGAAACATAAAAAAACATAAACTTGCAATTCGGAGGATCAGACGGACCAAAGGGTGGAGGATGAGGAGAAAAAACTTCGTCACACTTATCAGGCTTGCAGTCCAAAACTGCGTAAGGAATTTGAGTATGTGGGGTGGGAGGAAATTATGGTTCTTGGATAAATGACTTCTGAATCTTTCCAACTACATCATGCGGAAGTAAATTTGTGAGATGAAAAACAGACAGAGGATTGCTTGAAACAACACCCTTGTCCATCACAGATTTATAAGCTTTACGCGTGAGGTTTGTTGGGTGTGATTTAAGTGATTGTAACTTGTGCAGAGTAAGTGAAATCTAAACAAGATATATAAATCTTCTGGTTAATAAATCCCAGTCAAATTCATCCTATGGAACTTCAAAACAGAGCTGCAAAAAATGATTAAGAAAATTATGTATTGATACATTAGGTGGTTTTCGCAATTCTGAAATTATCTTTCACAAAAGCTTATGGTAAAAGTAATCAAAAGCGCAAAATAGTTCTATGACAAGTTGTTTGAAAGAGTGGATAGAGGCATCGGTAAATTTTTAACACCATTGCCTTATGTGTCCTTCGAACATAAGAATAAACAACCAGCATCCAACAATCTCAAAAGCGATGTTGTGCTCTTTGAAAATTTGAAGAAAACAATATGTATGCGCAAGGATGGTTGTTTCACCCTCGCCATTAAACATAAGATGTGACAAGTCATCAATGATGTTCGATGACACTTGAAAATTGAGTTTCCTGGAAAAATATATCAGGTGTATGATTTGGGAAGAAGTCATAAAAATGAGTGCATTAATTCAAAACAAACTTGAAGGGCTCAACTCTTTAGTTGGACCTCCTTCTAGTGCCATATATGTTGACGGCGTTGGACCCACCAACATTTAGGGAATCTCCCCGATATGAAGTCCCAACTAGACCTAACACCTTTTGGAGTAGGATTCCCAACAGTGGGGTGTTTAATGATATGCCTTGGATAGAAAAACACATAGAGTGGTGTATGATGTATTTGGTTAAAGCAAGTGTGTGACCCTGCGGAAAGTCACTATGATGCATGAGCGGTTCTAACAGCAAAGGGGAAAGGAAGTGTTCTCCTTGGAATCCTGTAATAGTACGCAGCTTGAAAGGAACACATGAGCCCAAAATACATCACACAAACTAACAAGCAGAATAGTCCACGAGCTAAAGGTGATGAATTAAAACATGAGCACACATTCAACAAGATTCATACAAATTCAAATGAATAGTTCATAAGCATATACATAAGTTAAACAACATACATTACAAACATAACCACATTAGTCCAAATACATTTACAATATATGCATGAAGACGTGTCCATTATGATTATATTGTAAGTGAAAGTTCCATTCATACATACAACATGACGAACCACTTGCCCCAATAGTGGAACATGAGTTCAACAACACCTGCTCCTCACAAAGAAGTATACTCCCTCTATGCTACAAAGAAGCCAATGCTAACACAAAAATCCCAAGCCTTATCTAAGCCTAATCCTAGCCAAAAGCTTGAATCCAAAAATCCCTTTACAAGAGTTATGAGGGCATGTTTATAACAAAGTGGGGTGACTCTTGGCTTGCACCCTTTGTGCCTCTTGGACTCCCGACCCTCATGAATCCTCACATTACACATGACTCTTCAGATTCCATCATGGACACATGGAATTTCAATCATATAATAATTACAAATAATATTACAATTTCCACTCATACCCATATAAGACAAAATAGGGTAAAGACAACTTGAAAGCCTAACAAGAAAAAATACTATGATTCTAGTGTTGGGGTGAACTCAAGCCGAGAATCTTGGACTTTGTGTCTCTTGGTCACGTACTAATACCAAGCTTGGTACTGTGCGATGGTCACCCAAAACTGCGAGATAGTGTTAGGATGGAAGCAGATCCCTGCCTCCAATGCATCCGGGTACAATCTCCTGGAACTGATCTTCACTTCTTTTTCAATAAGGTGAAACATTATATTGATCTAAACCAGGCCACCAATGTAGGTATGAAAAGTTTGTCTGTTGATATCCATGTCCTCAAAGGTGGCCATATGCTCTAGCTACTTCAAGGACTGATGAATCTCCCTTCGGACTTGTTGTTTGTGTTTAGCTTCGGTGAGTGTACCAATTGGTGGGATCTGATGGGTTCTCACCATGAAATACAAACTACTCTATATCAATGCATATGTGGCCTGAATGCTTCCGATGAATGAGGCAAGTTTATTGTTTTTTGTTATGAAACCAACAAAAAATACAAGAAAAGAGAGATCAACGCCTTATAAATCAGCCACTTCAAGGGGGAAACCTCCTTTGCATTACATAAATGAACAATTCTTGGATGATTCAAATTACAAAACCTCCTTTCTATATATAGGAGTCCATGGGGTCACAATATAATCCTAGCCGACCTAACAATAATAATGTAAGGGCACAACAATAACAATAGTGGGGTTTTTTGGGGCATAATAATAACAATATGGGGACTACATAGGTATAAGAATAACAATAAGGGGGATACACTAACAACAATAAGGGACTACACTAGTAATATTGGGACCTTACATGCCCCTCTCCTTCAAAAAAGTGTTGTCGTTAACGCTTAAGTAGCTCTGGATGCTTCTGTATAAAATTCTCATCCTCCCATGTGGAATCGTCAGTGGGTAAGTTCTTCCACTTGATGAGATACTCTGAAATTGATCGATTTCGTAGCTATCGAGTTCTTGTTTCCCTGGCTGCTTCAGGTTCCAATATGGTTTTTCCTTCCTCATCAAGTTCTGGCAATATTGTTTGAACTGGAAGTTTGTCACCTATAACCTTCTTTAAGCATGAAACATGGAAAACTATGTGCACTCGAGAAGGAGAATGAAGCTCCAATTTGTATGCCATAGTGCCAATCTTTTGCAACACCTTGTAAGGACCATAGTACTTTGGCGATAGTTTATTATCCTTCTTAGCTTTCTTGAGGGACATTTGTTTGTATGGTTGTAACCGTAAAATACCTAGTCTCCTACATCAAAACTTCTCTCGCTGTATGTTTATATGCCTGTTGTTTCATTTGATTTTGTGCCAAATTTAGGTTATCCTTTAAGAGTTGGAGAACTTGTTTTTGATGCTCGATGTGATCTTCCACTTCTTGAACCTTAGAATTTTCTCTTAAATATGATGTGATGGACGGTGGATGATATGCATAATGTGCAATAAATGGGGTAATTTTTTCTACAATATGGAAGGAAGTGTTATACCACCATTCAACTAGAAGTAACCACTTGAACCATTGTGTTTGTCTACCAGATACAAAACAACAAAGATATCCTTCCAAACATTTGTTCACTATGTCAGTTTTCCCATCAAATTGAGGATGATAAGATGAGCTATGGGCTAATTGAGTACCCAAACAAGAAAATAATTCCGTCCAAAAATTTCTAGTGAAAATGGGATCTCTGTCGCTTACAATAATCTTTGGGTTTCCATGTAGCTTTTGAATTGTTTCCATAAATGCAGTAGCAACTTTACTTGCTTTAAATGGATGAGATAATGCACAAAATTGTGCATACTTGGTAAGTCTATCAACTACCACCATGATGACACTCTTTCCTTCTAACTTAGGTAAACCTATTATAAAATCCATTGAAACCTCCTCCCAACGTTGACTTGGAATGGGTAAAGGTTGTAGCAGACCTGGGGTCTTAATTGTCTCAACTTTATTTTGTTGGCAAACCAAACATTCCGCCACAAAATTTTGAATATCAGATTTAAGGCCATCCCAAAAAAATTCTTTCTTGACCCTATGGTAAGTTTTTAAAAATATTGAGTGTCCTCCTATGGGAGAGGTGTGTAATTCCAAAAGAATTTTTTTTTTAGTTGGGAATTCTTTCAAATAAGCGATCTTTGTACCATAAGGAATCATTTTTCCAACTAAATGTATTAGATGTACTGAGATCTTGCTGGAAATTTTGAATGAGTGTCCATACTTCTTCGTCATTCTTCCATTTTCCCTTGCTTCAATTATCCAATCTGGTTGGATAATATAAATGACACAAAGCAATGCTTCCACCTCCTCATCCTTTCTTGAGAGTGCATCTGCAACAAAATTTAGCTTCCATTTTTTATAGATGATTTCAAAGTCATAACCCAACATCTTTGTTACCCATTTTTGCTGCTCTTCTGAAGATAGTCTTTGTTCCAAAAAGTGTTTAAGGCTATCATGATCAATTTTTACCATGAAGTGTCTTCCTATTAGGTAAGGTTGCCATTTTTTAGTGCACGTAGTATTGCCAACATTTCCTTCTCATAAATAGATTTTTGTAAATACTTTCCTTTGATTGGATGAATTTCAAAAGCAATGGGTCTTCCTTCTTGCATTAAAACAACACAAATTCCATTTCTTGAGGCATCACATTCCACAATAAAGGTTTTGGTGAAGTCTGGCATAGCGAAGATTGTTGCTAGGCACATTTCCTCTTTAATATGTTCAAAGGCCTTAGTTGCTTCAAGAGTCCATGAAAATGCATATTTATTCAATAATGTTGTTAGAGGTGCTGCTATTCTCCCATAATTCTCAACAAACTTGTGATAATACCCTGTTAACCTGAGAAATCCTCGCAACTGCTTTATGGTTGTGGGGAGTTTCGATTCCTTGATGGATTTAATTTTGTTAGGGTCTACCTTAACACCCTCTTGAGATACAATATGACCCAAATATTCCACCTTTTCTACTCCAAAGAAACATTTGGAGGTTTTTGCATATAATCGTTTCTCCTCCAATAGTTTGAGCACCCTGTCAACATGTTGAACATGATCCTTCCAAGGCCTGCTATATATTAGTATATCATCAAAAAATACAAACACCAATTTTCTAAGGAACGGTTTAAAAATGGAATTCATCAACCCTTGAAATGTAGAAGCTACATTGGTAAGGTTAAAAGGCATGTCAAAAAATTCATAATGACCCTCATGAGTTCTATTTTCGGAATATATTCAATCTTCATTCTAATTTGATAATATCCTGAATGAAGATCCAACTTGGTAAAATAAATTACCCCATGTAATTCATCCAATAATTCATCAATCACAGGAATGAGAAATTTATCTTTAATAGTGAGCTTATTGAGATCGCTATAATCCGGACACATGCACCATGATCCATCCTTCTTGTGCACCAATAATACTGGAGTAGAGAAATAACTTTGACTAGGTTGAATTATACCATAATCTAACATTTTTGCCATCATACGTTCAATTTCTCTCTTTTGGACATAGGGATATCTGTAAAGCCTGATGTTTGGAGAAACACTTCCTGGAATCAAATGAATAACATGATCATGACCACAAATAGGTGGGAGTCCTTTGGGAGTTTCAAACACCTTGGAATGTTTGTCCAAGACTTTTTGGAGATATGGAGAAATAGATGATTTTGATGTTGGAACTTCTAGTGAGCATAATTGTGCAATTACGCCTCGTTGTTCTTTCTTCAGAAGCTTTGTGATGACATTAGAGCTTATTATCTTTCATGGATTTCCTGCGATACATCGTAATTCAACTTCCTTTCCTTCTGAAAATTAAAAGCTACCATCCCCAAATATTGTAACCATTGTATTCCTAGTACAACATCAACACCTCCCAATGGAATAGAAAGCATTGTACTATTCAATACATATTCCCCCATGGTTAGCTTTATATTATGGCATTTTCCGGAGCAATTTATAGCCCCTCCATTTTCAACCATCACTTGACACTCTGGTGCTGGTTACAAGAAGCAATTCAATTCCTTGGCTACCTTACAATGAATAAAATTATGGGTTCTATCTAAATCAATCAACACTATTACATTTTTGTTCTTGATATGTCCTTCTATCTTGAGATTTTGAGGAGTGGTAATTCCTGCCATTGCATTACAGGATATGGCCAGACTCATTTCTTCTTTCTCTAGGGTTGGTTCCTGATGTATATCCTCTTCTTTTGAAGTTTATTGTTCATTTTCTTCCTCCTCTTCACAATCTATGTAAAATAATTTCTTCTCAGCACACTTATGACCTTTAGTGCATTTTCTATCACAACTGTAGCAAAGCCCTTTTGCTCTTTTTTCTTCCAATTGTTGTGGTGTCAATCTTGTAAGTTGTGGAAGTCTAGGAGTAGCAACACTTCCATCTTTATAGATGTGAGTGGTATGCTTCCTTGTCGCCATAAATTTACTTTAATTTTTTTCTTGCCAAGATGAATGCCTTCTCCAATGAATCAGGTTCCTAAAGGCGAAACTCTTTTATCCATTAAATTCCCTATGAAGACATCAATCCCGTGTTCCTCTGGAATATCAATTACCCTTATATTCAATTTTTGAAAGCCTCAATGTGATCCACCATTGAACCCTTTTGTTTGAGATTTATCAATTGGCTAAAGAAGGTGTTGCTCTTTGTATCCTCATAATGTGCTATCATTTCCTCCATAAAAATTGACCAAGTGATTTTTTTTTACGAGAGAAAATCCATCGATACCATACAAAGGTATTTTGTTCTAAATAAAAAGTTGCAATGCGTACCTTTTGCGTGTTTTGCACATTATGGAGATCAAAATATTACTCCATATGTAGTATCCATGTTACGAGATCCTTGCTATCAAACTTCCTCATATCGATGTTTGGAATATGGTGGGTCTTCAATCCAACATTAGAGTTTATGAAATCACGATTAACATTTATTTTGTTCTCATCATGAGTTTCATATACTACCTTTTCGCCATTAGGAATAATTTCTTGTATCAAATTTGTGAAAACTTCCTTCAAACCTTCCATGTTGTCTTTTCGATCATTCTTCATGTCTTCCATGTTAGCTTCCAGGTCATCCATCTTAGCTTCCATGCCATCCATCTTAGATTCCTTGCCATTCTTTAAACAATCCATCTTAGCTTCCACACCTTTCTTCAAACCATCCATATTAGCTTCCACGCCTTTCTTCAAACCATCCATCTTAGCTTCCATGCCTTTCTTCAAAACTTCCATTTCATTTTTTGTTGATCTTTGTGAGAGAAAAATTTGTTGCAATTGCTCTTATAATTTTGATATATCATGTTGCACTTCTTCCTCTTCATGGGTGATAATAGTTACTTTTGAGGGCTTAATGGGTGTTGAATTATTTTTAGGGGGCATTTTAGAACCTAATACTGATATCTATGCTTCAATATACCCTTGGAATCAATTCAATCTGATTTTCAAACAAGATTTATGCAATTTGAAAAAAAAATACACACCTTTTTCTTGCTATTGGGGAGCTCGATATTGAAACTGATGTATCTCTCTAATTTAGGATCCCCGAGATTTTATCTTTAGTCCTTCAGTAGCGCTCTGAATCTTATTTCCAATGCCATAGGTCTAACCTGATTTGGATTCTCAAATTTAAAGTTATGCCCAATCTCCCACAATGTCCTAATTATGGACTACTTCTGTGGAGCAAACTTGTACGATGTGCCACATGTCAATGTTTCCTTCTTTGGCTCTAGAATTGATACACAGGAAACTACCTTTCTTTTCATTTCGGCCACTTCTTAAATAATTCCAATCTGATGCTCAGAGAGAGAGTTATGACGACTTTCTCAAGGTCATCTCTTTGAGATGAAATTTGGGATCCCGCAAAAACCCTAATTTCCACAGATCATATCTTCGAAAATATTGCAAACCCATCTCTGAAAGTTTAACAGGACGTTCCTCAGGATTTCTTCGCAAATGGGTTTTTTCTTATAGCTTTTGAACCTTTGCAGAAAAAAAGTTATAGCGAAAATTCCACGATGACCTGTTTGAAGCAACGAAACCCTAGAATCCAAAGCTCTGATACCAAATGTTATGAAACCAACTCCAAAAATAGAAGAAAAGAGAGATCAAAACCTTAGAAATAAGCCACTTCGAGGGGGAATCCTCCTTTACATTACATAAATGAACAATTATTGGATGATTCAAATGAAAAAACCTTCTGTCTATATATAGGAGTCCATGGGGTCACAATATAATCGTAGCCGACCTAACACTAAATGTAAGGGCACAAAAATAACAATAGTGGGGTTTTATGGGGCACAATAATAACAATATGGGGACTACAAGGGTACACAAATAACAATAAGGGGGATACACTAACAACAATAAGGGACTACACTAGTAATATAGGGACCTAACATTGTTCTAGATCAACATCTCAAATTTGGATTTCTCTAACTCTTCCTGTGACTTCATCTTATTTACGAATGTAAGCGACATGACCTTGTATCTCATTTTCCACTCATGCACGACAATGATAACAGTCTATGTATTCCTTAGGATCCTAAAAAACTCTCTGTTGTGGCATAGAAAGTCATTCAAGTGGAAAAATTCCTTATGCACGGTTACCATCTCCTCATAAATATCCCACATAGTGTATCCAAGTACGAATACATCAACAAGTATGGTTTCTCTTATCTCCTCGTGGTAGACCTGTGCGTACGATGCACTATATGTTGCTGCACAAAGTTATTCATTCTCTTATCGAAGTGCATGTATGTTCTGCGCTAACTGCTTGTTCTCGACCACCAAGCAATGGGTGCTAGATCTGGATGCTCGTGCGAAGGCCCAGCTGGCATCAACAATGGAATTTGGATTCCTGCTAGTTTTTTCCACGAACACCCTTTCTCTCATGAACACAGGTGATGCATGATCATCTGGGAAGTGCTTTATTCATGCTTGTAATATCTTCTTCTGCAACTCATCAAATGATATATTGTACAAGTCCATGACCAGATCATCTTTAAGGGGAACTACCTCCCCTTCCTCACTCGATGCTTACTCTATAGCTGGAGGTGGTTGAGTATGAACAATGGCTTGAGGTGCACTGGGCATCAGGTCCACATCTTCATTTAGTGGTTGTAGTCCCACTTCCATGTTCGTGAGTTCAATCATTTGTTCAAGCTCTTGAGAAAACTCTTGTTCTTGCATCTGTTCGCTCACCCCTTTTGCTACTAGCTAATCCTATATATGTTCTTCAACTTGTATAGGTACCATCTCTTCTACCGTGGAACCCTTCCTTTCTTTTTCTTCTTTCTTCTATCTCTCCTTTTGTTCTCTTCTTCTAATCTTTCATTCTTCCTTCAACTATTGTTCTGCTCTCTGCACTCTCTCCACTTCTTCTAAGGATTGCTTATCTATCTTCCTTTTCTTTTCTCTTTTCTTCCTCTGTTCCCTCAATGATAGGATATCCTTTCATTTTCTAGTTTTTTCCCTCTTCTGTATCGTCTGCTACCTTCCTCTTTCCTTTATCGTGCACCAGACTGCTACCTGTTGCTTCCAAAACTTCCTGAGAATTCCCAACCATACTGATCGACTCAAGAGGTTGGGAGGAGTTATAAAAATTCTTACATTGTTCCTCCTCCAACTATTGATATATCCTGTGAAGCAATTTGAAGTATACGCTTTCACAATGTTCTTTTCAAATTCCCCTCGAATCATACAAATTGTAACTCTTTGTGCCAAACTTGAATTTGATGATGGATTTCCCTTTCAACATCTGCAATCTTGAGATTCTTGATCTCGTATAATTTGACCTGCAAAGGAAGAGTTGGCCATGGTGTCTTATTCTTTCTATGCAGTGCTACTGACAATCTTGTGGAGAGGTGATAAGCTACCTCTTGCATGACTAGTTTGTCAATGGCATATCTCGGTAAAATATGTGGAGGCTTTTGCCCACCTAATACTCTAATCAATATTCCATTTGGTAAGATGAACCAATCAACAATCTTTGATATCGCCTCCATATATTCGTGTGACATGCAAGGTGGGTCCTCCTGAAAGATGATTCTGTAGAGTCGTATGATGAAGTGATTTGTAATATGCTCCATGACTCTGCAAAGACTGCAATCTGAGGGTAGCTTGCAATAGATATTTACGACAATTTCTCTCTGTGTCCATGTCCAGTTCATGCCAGGGAATTAATTTTGTGCACAAATTTTATCCAGTAAGTATGAAAACATGTAGAGGCATGCTTGATCACCCTTGGGTGGATTGCGAACTTTTGTCACATGGACTCTCAGCTTACGAGCCAATAGGTATGACCAGTTGATCGACTTCCCCTTGTTCACTACCTGGTTAAACAAGATATCCCACCCCTCAAGAAAGGTCTTTGTGTCTGATTGGCCATAGATTTCGCAAGCTAGTATGACCAAAAGTTGATAGGATTTTTCGAGTGTTCTTGTCTTATACATATGGGTGGTTATGTATATAAAATTTTTTGGCTCCTTCATCCAACCCTTGATGATATCTCTCATGTTTGTGTAGCTGTGAGTGGCATAAAATAGTGAGTCCATGTTCTTCACTGGCCCATGAAGATGATACATTTGCTTGAAGTTTTCTTCTAGGAATGTAGCAAGCTTCTTCCTGCTACAATGTTGATGGTGTTGGACCTGCCAAAATTTAGGGGATCTCCTCGATATGAAATCCCAACTAGAACTCACACCGTTTGGAGTAGGAGTCCCAACAGTGGGGTGTTTAATGATATGCCTTGGATTGAAAAATTCATAGAGTTGCTTATGGTATCTTTGGCTAAAGAAAGTGTGTGACCCTACAGAAAGTGTAGAAGCTTAAGGCTTGAGACTGCACAATGCATAGTTCACCTTGGGCAGTGTGGCGAGAGAGACTGCACATTGCGTAGTATAAGTGGCCAAGGTTGCTGGCTGAGGCCAAGCATTGTGCAATGCATAGTGAGGCCAACCTCTACTGCACATTGCATAGTTCCAAAGGCCAAGCTTGAATATTGAGCCTTCATATTGCGCAATGCCCAACTAGGAAAAGTGGTTTCTGGTCAAGGGAAAGGTAGATCCGGCCAAGGGAGGTGTGAAAAACAAGAAGATCTGAGAGATGGTGAAGGCATGAGTGCATTTTCAAACATTTCATGGTAAACACACACAAGGAGATAAGATAAACGTGGATGAATTTATTATTCACAGATGATGCATATATAATACATTGGAGTGACCCTTGATTTCAAGAGAGCTGTAATAAAAATCTACAAATTTTGCATGGCAGCACTAGGCTGAATGAGCTCTATGAAATTTTGGTATAAAGAGGTGGTTTAAGGATGACCACCAACATTGAAACACTTAGTGTAGTTCCTGGAACATTTCCAAATATGGCAAGAAGCCGAGGTCTTCTGCTAGAGGAAGTACTCCTCATATTTTGAAGAGGGAGATCTTCAATATTTAAGAAGGAAGGTCTACAACCTGTGATGGTTTAAAGATGAACGCCAACTCTGGAATGCTTGATGTATTTCCTGGAAATATTCCAACACTGGGACGAATATGAAGTCTTCTGCTAGAGGAAGTGTCCCGAATTATTTGAATAGGAAGAAACTCAACCTCACATAGATGGTTTAAGGCTGACCACCAAAAAAATGCATGCTCATGGGAATTTGTGTCTCTGGCTACAACTCTGAATCTGGAATGACAGGTTGTGGCTCAGACTCACTTGAAATAATGTGTCTTTGGCTACAAATATGAATATGGAATGATAGGTTGTGGCTCAAGCTCGCTTGATGTGGCTCTGAAGCTTGTAGATGACCATCATTGCCCCCCCTATCAGATACAAGGTGATATGATGGTGAAAAATCAACTGAAAGATTGTTCAATGTTCTAGAATAAGTTCTGACATATGACTTAAACCTCTTCTTGGCTGTTGATGCCTATTGCCAAGAAGTGATCCAACCAAGATGAATCTTTTTTCTTGTAGGAGGTTTGTTTTTGAAGAATCTGTGTGAAGAATGAGTGTGTCAACCACAATGCTTGCATGGGTGAGTATTGAAACAATGATCTTTCATATGTCCAACTCGATCACAGTGTTGGCATTTTAAAATATGTTGTTGCTACTATGGAAGATGAGAAAAATCTAGAATAGCTATAGGTGAGCTATCATGAAGAAAGCCGACACTCTGAAATTTGATGGGCTTGGAGTAGTCCAAAATATGAAAGGACACCTCCTTATCATACCCAAGACTAGTTATGTGCTTGTTATGGACAAGCTCTTCCCATGGTCTGATGATGGTCTTGGGAGGTGAAGCATGAAATTTTGCATCTGCATACAAATCTGCTCTTGTACCGAGCTCAATGATCTGACCAATATCTTGTTGCTTATGGAAGTTTGTCTCAGTGTTATGAACAAAAACAAGTTAAAAATGACAACTCTTTTGCTGTAACTCCTCTTGTTGTAGGTAAGATTCAATTTGCAAAAAACAATATTGTCTTGTGCATTTTGTAAACAAGCTAGAATATTAGAGACATTGTCCTTACTAATTTGGACTGTGTTGTTAGTAGTGGACATGATTAGAGTTCTAAATAACTCTAATAATCCATGAATTTTTGTCATTGTTCAAACAAATCTAGTCAAGAAATGATCACAAATGTACTTGCAATATTCTTCCAAATTAAATGTGCCAAATTATAAGATGGAAATCTACTCAATCAATAACCTTTTGCAAGAAATAAATATTATCCTTGAAAATGTGATTCTCCTGGTGTCTGGCCATCGAATGGTGTCAACAAACAACATGTTCATTAAAGTATCCACATGGAAAGCATGTCCAAACTTGTACCTCTTCAACTGAAGCTATGGGTTGAAAATGGGCCATACACCACAAAAAATATGGCTTTGCTGCATTAACTTCCTGTGTTATTTTCTGTTTGCTGCAAAAAATTCAGTTTTAGTGATTATTTTATTTTTATTTTATATATATATATATATGTATATATATTTTGCAGAGGTTTTTTTGGGGGAGGTCGGATTTGGGGGAGGTTAGACCTGGGGGAGCTGGGATTTGGGGGAGGTCAGACCTGGGGGAGATGGGACCTAGGGAGGTCGTATAGGGGGAGGTTGGAGGGTGATGTTGCGCAGGCGGAGGGAGCCGAGCAGGGGTGAGTGGGCAGGGAGGTGAGCAGGGAGAGGGAGCAGGCAGGGAGGTGGGGAAGCAGGGGGTGGGGAGGAGGGAAGGTCATAGGCGGAGGGAGAAGGGGAGTGCAGAAAAGATGGGAGAGGGAGTGGGCAGGGAGGTGGGGAAGCAGAGGGCGAGGATTGGGAGGGCCACAGGCGGAGGGAGAAGGGAAGTGGGGGAGGGAGAAGACAATGGGGATGTGAGAGCCGGAAGGTGAAGGGAGGGGAGTAGAGCCTAGACAGGGAGTGGGGAGGGCTGGCGAGGGAGGAGGCAGGTGTGGGAGTAGCGGGCGGAGTAGAGTAGGAGCGCTGTGAGATCAGGAGCAGTGTGGGAGCTGCGTATAGAGAGCAGACAACGTGGAGGTGGGAGATGCGTATAGAGAGTAGGAGCGGTGACGAGAGGGAGCCAAAACAACAAGCAACAATGGGAGCCCGTAGGCACTGCGGGAGAAAGCATGAGTGACAAGTAGCGCGATGTGGGAGCCCGTAGGCGCTACTGATCTATGGGAGAGAGAAAAGAACATTTTTTTTTTTTTTTTTTTAACGCAACAAAACAAACATCACACAGAAGGGATCCGAATATGTCTACGTATGGACGCATCACCAAAAAAAAAATTCAAGACAACAAAAATAATTCAACAATGCAGTACAATTTCTCAGCCTCTCAAGTCAGAAACGATTTCTCAATGCTGCAAAATAATTTATGAACACAATAAAATAATTTCTCAATGCAACAACAATGCACATGATTTTTTCAAGTTTATAGAGGCTACAAAACACAAGTGGCTCACACAATATTGAGTTGGTTATGAACGTACCAACTCTGATACCAAGTCAAACATTGCATGGTAAACACACACAAGGAGATAAGATAAGTGTGGATGCATTTATTATTAAAAAATGATGCATATATAATACATTGGAGTGACCCTTGTTTTCACATTCCAAGTTGTCTCTTGGACTCCTATTGACTGTTCAACTCCCACACCTGAACCCCTAGCAGATTAGGTGTCCAACATGCATATCTGAATAAGTGTTGATGAATCAAGACAAATCAACCACAGAAACTGAAAAAATGAGAAGTGAACGAGATCAGTGAGGAGAGTCACCGCAATGATGAACATTAGTGCAAAAATGAAAAAACTGATGCGACACTTATGAAAGCAAACGTAAACTTGAAATAACACTTCTATAGGCTAAAGCAAGTTAAAATGCTAGCATGCATCCAAAGAAACAAGGAAAAAAACACTCATGCAATTCAAACGGTAAAAATCAACAGAATAAGCGACTGAAAGTGATAAATGAAAAACTCACTCAGAAAAGCGACAACGACCGTGATGAAGATTCTTTTATCTCCTTGGGAATTAGAGAGCTCTAAGATCGAGGGTGAGAATGAGCTCTAGGAGCATCGAATACATATATTTGAGGAATTAAGGTTTATGATGTGTATGTCACAAATGAAGTGAAAAGTGACCCACGATGATAGTTTCCAAAAATAGAAGGTGTGCTAACTCTGAGTTACTAAAATTGATCCCTAGATTCTAGAGATGCCTTTTTATCTTCTCATATTTTCTGTTTTTCCCGGGAAAAATTGCTATGCACATCACCTGGAAGGATTGCACAGTTTCTGGGCTGCCTGTCGTGACTGCACAGTTTCCGAGCTGAAGGCTGGGCTACCAGTCATGACTGCGCAATTATGAACATGAAGGTAAAGTCCGGGTCCATGATATGCGCAGTTTCTGGAGGCAAGCCCATAATTGTTGCATAAGGCTTAGACAAGATATTAGCTTGTGACTTAGAGAAATTTTCTAAGTGAAGAGAAATTAAACAAAAGTAAACCAGAAAGGTAGACATCAGTCAAATCATGGATACCTGATAACAATGCATGGTAAGTTGCCGTGAAAAGAAGGTTAGGCTTGAAAATCTAGGCAATGGAAAATTTTTAGAGGGTGGTCACTATCGTAACTTGTGAAAGGAAAAGAAAAACTTGAAACAACACTTATACATGATAGAACAAGTTAAAACTCCAGCATGCATGCAAAGTAACAAGCAAAAAAACACTCATGCAAGTCAAACAAAAAAATGCGACAGAAAAAGAGACTAAAATTAATAAATGCAAAACTCACCTGGAAAAGCAATGGCAACTATGTTGAAGGTTCCTTGATCTCCTTGGGAATGCCAGAGCTCTAAGATCGAGTGTGAGAATGAGATATAGAAGCGTTGACTACATATACTTGAGTAATTAATGTTTTTGATGCGTATGCTAGAAACCATGGGAAAAGTTACCCATGATGATAGTTTCCAAAATAGTAGGTGAAGTACCTTTGGGTTACTAAAAATAGATATCTAGATTTTAGGGATGCCTTTTGCTCTTCTCTTGCCATGCACATCACCGAGAAGGATTGTGCAGTTTCTGGGCTCAGTGTTGGGCTACCTATCATGACTGTGCAGTTTCTGAGCTCAAGGCTCGACTACCAGTCATGACTGCACAATTATGAACGTGAAGGTCAAGTTTGGCTCCATGAATTACATAGTTTCTGGAGGCAAGCCGAGAACTTCTGCACAAGATTTAGACAAGAGATTAGCTTGTGACTTAGAGAAATTTTCTAAGTGAAGAGAAAGTAAACACAAGAAAAACTGAAAGGTAAACATCAGTCAAAACATGGATACATGATTGCAGTGCAAGGTAAGCTCCCGTGAAAAGAAGGTTAGGCTCCATAATATAGGCAATGGAAAATTTTTGGAGGGTGGTTGTAGTCACTATGTCTTTAACTCGGAATAAGTGAGGGATTTGTTATGATATATGAATTGAAAAATAATTCTAGAAGGGTGAGACCTGGTTTTACATGAAGACAAGATTCATTCAGAGAGCTGGAGTTCTACCAATGTGTCGCCAATGTTGTAGCGGCTACAACTACCCTCCAAAATTTTGCTATTGCTTATCTTTTGGAGCCCAACTTCCCTTCACAGAAGTTTACCTTACACTGATATCAGGTATCTGTGCTTTAATTGATGTTTATCTTTTTGTTTTTCTTGTGTTTAGTTGCTTTCCACTTAGCAAATATTTCTATGTCACAAGATAACCTCTTGTCCAAGTCTTGCACAACATTTCCGGGCTTGCCTCCAGAAACTGCACAATTCACGAAGCCAGTCTTGTCCTCGATGATCATAATTGCACAACCACGAATGGAAACCCAACCTAGAGCTCGGGAATTGCACATTTATGACAAACCTTCCAAGATTGAGCCCATAAACTGCATAATCACTCACTGAGCTCAGAAAATGTGCAGTGCACTGATCTGAGAGCTACCAGTTCCCCGGAATTGCGCAATCCTTCCCAGTGAGGTGCATGGAAAGTTTTCCCGAAAAAAAAGAAGAAAAGTAAAAAAAAGTAAAAAAGCATTGCTAAAATCTAGGGATCTATTTTTAGTAACGTGAAGGAATTACACACTATTTTTGGAAACTATTGCCATGTGTCACTTTTTTCTAGATTTGTGGCATGCTCGTCATAAACCTTATTTCCGAAAATGTACGTAATCAACACTCCTAGACCTCATTCTCACATTCGATCTTCGGGCTCTAACATTCCCGAGGAGATCAAGTGATGCAGGAGCATCAAGTTAAATTTTCATTATTCAATTGTGTAATTAAGGGGGTGAAATATTTTAATTATTTTATTAATTAATTTGCTCATTTTTAATAAATTAGGAGAGAAATTATAAATGTGAGGATTATTGTAAATATTCCTTAAATAATTAAGGATATGAGTGGATTTAAATTAGGTAGATAATCTAGGGATTAGGAATTCCATAAACGGGACTTAGTTGAGTCCAAAAAAGATAAATCTAAATTAGATTTTAAGTTGAGATTTGTGTGGAGGAAATTATGGAGTGGAATAAATTCATATTTATGTATAAATATGTAGTTTGGAAGAGTGTGAAAAGACACAGAGAGAAGTGAGGAAGTGATGAATACAGAGAGAGTGAGAAATGGTTTGAAGGATCGAGAGCCAAGAGGCCGCCCATTGTAATATTTGGCCGAAGGGTTTTTATGTTTTATATCAATATTTTATTTGTATGGCTCTCTTTCCTTCATATGTATTGTTTGAACTTAATATGATGTGGTTTTAACAATGAATCATAATTTGGACTGGAAGCACATGAATTTTTTTTATATGCTAGGATCAGTTTAACCCAGTACCCTGGCATCATTTGGTATCAGAGCTTGAACGATGCTTGTTCTATGTTTTGTTTTGACTCCACCCAGACAAGTGCGTTAATTTGCAGGAGTAGGTGTGTGATGAAGCCAACTCTGTTTGGTGAAAATTGATGGAGCAGTATTAAATCTGAAATGCGCAGAGGTTTCTCGTTAAGGTTAAGAGACTGCATGGGAGGTTGATTCAATTGGGAGAGAAAGAAAAAAATTTGTAGAAGGGAAATACATTGCATTAAGGCACAGTTGAAACCACAAGACTCTTGCAAGTGGAAATTGTGAATCTGTAAGAAGAAATTAGTGCATTTGGCAGTTGAGATGTTAATGTGTTTGAGGAGATATCACATTGGATGACAAGCCATGGTTGAAATTATAGTTTGCAACAGTTGTGAGGTCAACATGGTGTTAGAGTCAGTCTCTTCATCCCTTCGTCAGAGATCAAAATCTCTTTGGTTGCATTTTATTTCAGTGTCTCATCCAGTTTAGTCAGCTTCATTCCATTAGGAGCATGGATCATCTGATGGAAGGGTCTTTTCACTCATATCCCTCTTGTCATGTACCTGCTGGTCTGTATTTGTTCATCAAAGTTCATCGAAATCATTTACAGTCATTCATAGTCAAGGTTTGGTCTTTTGATGGGCAAAGAGTCTTTTTAGGGTTTTCAGTCTCATTAGGTCTAGGGTTTCGCAAATTTAGTCTTCAAAGTGTCCAATAATGCCAGCAGGCACATGAGGAAGCTTCAAATAAAGTTTCACTGCAAAAATTTCATCATCACAATATTTGATCATGATTCTTCTTCAAAACTCTGTTTTGAAGAAAAATCGTCAATTTTGACTTTTGTAATAAATGTCATGTAATTTTCAAAAGTTTTCTCAGTTGTGAAGATCTTCAGGCGCAACCCTGGTCGCCTTTGCCGAAATCCCATGCCAGCTATCCCTGCAAAAAATAGACAAACAGTTTCGTCATGCAGCTCAAAAAATCAAAGTGGAAACAAAAACAGAGTTTATATTAAAAGTGCAAAGTGCCAAAGTTCTGCAACATTAGAAAGTGGGTTGGTCAAAATGAAAAATCAAAATTCCTTGATATATATAAGATCTTTCCAAATTCAAACTTCATTTGCACGCTAAGACAAGAGTGAAAGCCAAATCAAGTGTGGAAGAGCGAAAACAGGGTTTTGGAGGACCGACTGTGGTTGAAATTCAGTCGCGGCGCGTTGGGAGGAGGTCGCGGCGCACACAGTGGTCGCGACGCATACAAAATTTTATCACCATGCTATTTTGAACGTGCGCAGCGCACAAGGAAGGCGCAACACACTGGGTTTTGTGCGCGGCGCACAGAGCCGACACCAAGTTTTCTCATTGCCTTCAACGAAATTCCAAATCTTTCGGTCCCATTTGCTCCAAGTAAGTTCGAATGATCTTGCAATTGCTAGTAAACAAGAGTTTGGTGTTGTTTGAAAGTGGATTACGAGAGTTTGAATGTTGAAATTATAAACCCTCTCATTTGGTCAAAAAATGCTCCTTAGGGTTTGAATGTGAGTGTTAAAATTTGATTTTGGTGCCAAGTACTTCAAAGCTCATTCCCCACCTGTGGTTCCTTTCCTCCTCACTGTCACACTATCATTAATATCCCTCCCCTATTCCATTATATCCCATCTCATTTCCTCTCATTTTCCTTTTCCCATATCATTGGTGAAATTTCCCAAAATCCCAAATTCCCCAAATGGTCAAGTGATTGTCCTCATACTTCAAATTTAACTTGATTGAACCACTTTTTTCCCACTGTCCATATTTCCCACAGTCCCTCATTTGACTTTGACACATTTGGAAATCAAGACAAAGACACCAAATTATTATTTTCACCTCATACAAATCAGCATACACTTGGCATAGACTTGTAACACCATGGAGACAGACACTGATTCATCATATGAACAAGACAGTGATTCTACCACTGAGCTACATGCACCGAGAAGGCCTTGTAAAGGTGGAAAACATGTGAGAGAAGAGCCCACCTCATTGACTCAGTTGCAGGCTTGCCCACTTGTCATGGCATGTTTTCGAGAGCATTCATGCTATCAGTACTGTGAGATGATTGCTCGGATTCAACATCATCAGGAGTTGGCTCGGTTGTTTGTTTTACATTTGCATGATGGTCAGGTAATTCTTGCTGGTGTAAATTTCACCTTGACATCAGAAACCATTTCTCAAGCAAAAGGAATACCGAATGTAGGTGAAGAGTGGAAAAAGAGACAGCAGGTGGACAGAGTGCATTATGAACCATACATCAGGCCTAGCTATGTGAGACAACTCAGTAGGGTATTCCCATTCCGGTTCCTGAAGGAATCCTATGTGTCTTTGATGAGACTCATTATCAGATACTTCAGTTGTGAGGGCCGGTTTTCACGCCTCTATGCCTACCACATCAGGTTATTGATGCATTTCACGAGAGTGAGGATGATGAACATACCTTATTTCATGTGCCGCAACATCGAGCGAATGACCACTCTTGTGCAGAAGAAGACTCCCGAGCAGCAGTACAACAGTATTTATCACTATGCTCTCATCAAGATCATTGTTGTACATCAGCTTGGATTTCAGGGCATTGCATGGGAAGATTTCATTTCCCGTGACTTCTTCACAGCCCCTCAGCCTCCTCCGGAGATTTTTCATGATGCAGGTGAACCTTCACATCAGTTTGAAGGTCATGAGATAGAGCCTATCAGTGTGCCAGTGTATGTCACTTATCAGAGAGGCACGAGAGTATTATTTGCAGGATCCCGACAAGTACTATCTCCACTCGGGGTGGAAGGGGTCTCGTTGCCATCATCAGTAGCACAGGTACAAGTGCAGGATAGAGGTAAGAGGCCGATGCAGGATGAGGGCCCTTCAGGAGGCCAGGATACTGATTTCATATTGATTGATGAGGATTTGAGCTCTCCAAGCTCAAAATTGAGAGAGATCATTCAAGAGCAGAAAGCTGAAATCAACACATTGACTGACAAGTTGCAAAGATCTCAATGGATCATAAAATATCTGGAGCAGTGGAATAAACAGTTGGAGGATCAGCAGATGATCATGGAGTTGCAAAACATCCGTGAGAACCGGCAAGCTGCCCGAAGAAGCCCATCCAAGATGACACCCATTGAGCGTGAGATTGAGGCTGATAGAGAGACTTGGCTTGAGAGGGTTAAAATTCATCTTGAGAAGATGTTGGAGAAGGAAAATAAGGAGAATAATATGCTCAGGCACATGAAGAACCACTATTGGGCGCGCAATCATGTTTGCAAAGCGAGGATCAAGATCCTGAAGGCGAGGCTATGGAGGGCACTGAAGCGTCGCAAAAGGCATGATATGCTCCAAATTTTGGCCGAAGATTCTTTGGATGAGAATAGCACTTGATCAAGGACCTTCAGCCCAAATTTCAAGAAATTTGGGAAATTTTTTGTCAATTTTGATTTTTTTGGTCACAAAACAGATTTTCCTGCCCGACGCGTAGCGTCACGTGGTGCACTTATAATTGGAATCTCTTCAGGGGGAAAACTTTGCATTTCTAGATTTTTTATCAAAATTTATGCATGCTCATGGATTAATCAAGGATTTCATCAAGTTATGGGTTGCCTAAAGGGTCAAAAACACCCTAAAAATGGCCTTTTCTGCCACTTTTTGCCTACACAGGAAGCAGTGTTGGGAGATTGAACTTTTGGAGGGGAAACTGGCAACCAAATCCAGAAATTCCACTTGGGTTGGAAAGTATATAGGCAGGGCTTTCCAACGAGCTATCTTGTGCTCAATTTGGACTTCGGGAAGGACCTCAAAATGAGCTCCAAACTTGTGCTACACATAGAGATTCCAGGCGCGACGCATAGAGGAATTTGGCCTATTTTTCACTCAGCAGCTCAGAATTTCGCCTAGTTTTGGCCAGTTTCACTTTTTCATGTAACTCTTGATGTAATTTCATGAACATGATGTAATTTTGGCACATTTTTACTTATTTTAGAAGATTCATTCACCAAAAGGTGAAATGTAAGTGAATGGATCAGTTTCCTAGCATATAGAGGCAAGTTGTTTCATTGCCTATTTTCTAGTTCCTAGTTTAGATATGGTTGAAACAACTCCTTGAGTGATGAGCTCGACACCTAGAGGCATGGGGATGAGTTAGGCTTGTCTATATGATGTATTTTCTCAGTCATTTTCAAGGTTGGACACTTGGGATTGCTTGGCACTTCATTGTACATTTCATCTCTGCACTTTTGGCAAAAGAATAGACCAGGGTTGCAGCACTCTTTGGGATCCATGTGGCTCTATGTTTTGATGGTGTGTTTCTCTATGTAATTTTAAGTTGATTGATGTTTATGTGTACCATTTTCCCTTCTCTCTTCTTCTTAAATTAAACAAATCAGTGTTAAAGGTTGAATTCATTAGCTTGCTTTGCTCTGCCTTCAGTTTTGTTTAATTTTCCATGTTTTCATCTATTTGAGGAGGAATCTTGAGACCCTCTTTCCCTCTTCAGCTCCTCACCGGTCTGCTCCATCCATTCATTCAATCTAAAGCATCAAAACAATTTCCTTCCTTGCTCCAATCAGAACTCTGCAAAAACTAGGTCTAATTCCCGCACCAAAAATTGCCTTTCCATTTGATCCAACAAAAACCCTCAAAATCAAAATCAAACTCCTTTACTTATATACCTAGCCTAAAATTAGCTTTCATTTCAAGTCATCTCAAGCCCTATTGCTTAGTTTTTCTGAGATTGACCCGGAGAGAGCCCTCTCTTGTTCTGGTAGGGCTGGCTACCAGACTGAGCGTGGTTTGATGTTACCCTGAATTCTGCCTTTTTCAGCCTGAGGTAGATTTAGGCAATAACACATGGTATAACCCTGCATACATAATGTGTGTGGGCTATGCAGAAGATTCAAAGTGTGGTCGTTGTAATACCACAAGCGTGGTGTGGCGTTACAAGAACCACGTAGGCAGAGCCGTGATATGAGCATGTCATTGCACGCAGTGCAAGTGTGGCATGAACATAACTGTGGTATGAACCTACAGTGAAGCGGAGCCATGGAGCCATAGTATGAGCACATAGTGAATGCAGCTGTGGTATGAGCACACAGTAAAGTGTGGTGTGGTGTATACAAACCACACAGAACGCAGGCGGTGGTGTGGCTTCACAGGAAGCACAAAAACGGAAGTATGGTGCGAGTAGGTGGATGCCACTGCACGTAGGACGTGGTCGATCACGAGTGCATGTGTGATACCTGGCCGCATACAGTCCCGGTTTACTGCAGAGGTGTCAAGCAACGCACACAGGCCAAGGGAAATGTCCACGAGAGCAATCACGAAATGTTGCGGAAGTGTGGTTTGAAGTAACATGAGAGCAGTCACCGTATGCTGCAGAGGTATGGTTGAAAGTTTTGAAGTAACGTGTCATAGAAAAATGAACAATGTGAAATATGATCCATAGCAACCAATTGTGCCACAATGCGGGATCGTTTTGGTTGTGAAATCTTGGAAGACTGGTGTTTAAAAACTCATGGAGGTTGCATAAGCTACGTAAGCCTTTAATGTCAATGTTGAGGAATTACATAAGAATTAAAACCATCTTTGTTTTTCCCACGCAAGTGTGACACTGTGGATTCAATCAACCAGTCTTGACTCGTTTGGAGTTAACACATGCGACGACATGTGGTTAATAATTTGAGTAGGTGTATGTCTGGAAGGTGGCACATTGTAATACCACAGAGCCGTGGTGTGGGCGTCCACAAGAACAAGCCTGTGACATATGATTGCACACAACAGACTATGCTACAGGTTGGACGCTACTTCTTGGCCATCGTTGGGTGGAAGACCGACGGTAAATGCTGTGAGCGGGCTTGAAATTTTCGTGTCGGATTTGTGTGAGATGAGCGTTGGCTCAATACTAAGTTAAATGTTATTTTTTTTAATGGATTCCAAATGCATTTTTTAATCATGTTATTATTATATACAATAATAATGGTCCTTTGAGGACTCATAGATTATTGTAGTAACTGGAGTTTTCATACAGTTGTGAAGAACCGTAAGTCAACTGGTCCAAAGAGTTGGAACCAGGAACGGATAAGAAGAGGAATTGAGAGGACAGTTTTGAAAACCAACAAGGGTTTTCACACAGCTTTGAAGAGGTAAGTTGGGATAACATGGACCCAGATTAATGTTGATTGGAATTCTTGAACAGTAAAGTGGATTGGTGAGCGCATATGAGAAATGAATCAAGGTGAGTTGGTATTAAGTGTGGGCCATATATAAATTCATTGACATGTTTGTTAACCAAAGAAAATGGATGGTCTCAAAATTGCCAGCAACGCTAGATCGTGGAGTATGAGAGTCTAAGACAGAGATTTTAATATACAAAACATAGAGGAAGCTTGAAGGTAAGTGCTCATTGAATGAATCAATATTCATTGAGTAGAGGTATTTTAAAATCTGGATGATTAAATTTCCTTGCCATACTCGAGAGGTGATATTTTGTGAATGTTATGAAAGAGTGGAAATGTTGAAAATATGGAAGTATAAATGAATGGAAAATGTGCTAATCCTAGGTGATATAAAGAGAAACATGCATTTTTACGTGAGAGGGTTTATTATGCACAATATTGATTCTTCACAGTTTTGGTTAAGTCATTTTGGACCAAAGCCTATAGTTGGAAAAAGAAGAATTCTTTTAATTAGTGATTGAAAACATAATTGCTTGATGTTGTAAAATCTTTGTTTTAGCATCATGTGGCGGCATCTAAGAGGTGTTATTCAGAATGAAGGTGATGTATGAGTTGTACATTATTCATCGAAGAGGTTAAAAACATGTTCTCTTTACACAGGTGAAGAGATGTGAATTGATGTTGTATGGTGCATAAAAATGCAGGGAAATGTTTGGATTAAGATGACGAGTTTATGGGTATGGGAGTATTTACAGTGACAAATACAACAAAGAAGAGTGGAAACCAGAAAATTGAGATTGCAGAGAGAAATGCTTATTAATAACCTTAACAGGAGCATGAGGTATGATAATTCAGGAAGGTATTTTTGAACATTGAACATTGAATGGTTTATTTATTTTCACCTTAAAATAAATCTTGAAAAACCTGAATTGCATTTTTGACTAAAGACTTTAGTATCATGTGAAATAATAATGGGAAACTGATGATTTTCATAAGTATGAGAGAGAGCGAATATTTTACATCCTAAAATGTATTAGGAGTGTATGTTTGTTGGAATATTGTATAACTTGAATTAAGTCAAAATATACACTATCATAATTATTGGGGAAAAGCTTGAAGTCAAAACATATGTTAGAGTCAAATGAAAGTTTGGATAGTTTGAGTAAGATCGAGTACTCTCATCCAATATGAAGAATTGGTGTAAGTCTGAAGTCAAAGAGTCATAAGCTAAGTCAAAAGTCTGAATGTAATTGGGTGCATGATCGGCAGAGCTCAACACCCAAATAATTGGTCATTGTAACACATGAGTTACTAAAGTGTTGTTTGCAACAAAGTGAAGCAAGAGGGTTTCCAGAGATTGGTTCCAAGACATAGAACCAATAGAAGCCAAGCGCAGGAGGAGAACTTGCATTTTTTATGAACGACAAGTGTGAAGGATTGCTGAAAGGAGGATTGAATGAAATCCACACGTGAGCAGATGAATTTCACAAAGGAGGAGAAAATGGCTGTTGATAGTCATTTTAGAAGATCTGATGAAGACCACGACAAAAGGAAGAAGAAGGAAAATTCCAAGGTAAGTGGTATATGTGAACAGTTGACAGATGAAGATTATGAGCGGGAGAAGGCTGAGATAACAGTTCACCTTGAATTGTTAATGGAGTTGTTGCAGGAAAATGTGAAAAGACTAGACACATGGTTGGACCATGAGAAAGAAGGTAAAGTGGCAGAGACTACACGCAAAGAGGGAAAAGAAAGTAAACATGCAGTTGATGGAAGAGCTGAGGAATCTCGAGCAGATGTTGAGGTGTGAAGAACTCAGAGAGGCCGAGTTAAAAATGGATGTTTCCATTTGTGACCTGGAACAGGGTGAAATTCTGGGTGAAGAGATCAATGAGGAAGATCTCATGAACTATTGGGATAGTTCAGAAGAGTCTAAATATGTGTCAGTGAGAGAAGCAGATGAGGCTATGAAGCCTTGTATTTTTCTCACGGTTTATGTATGTTTGCAGGATGTGCAAGAGATGGTGAACAGTTTGATGGAACTGTCACAGAGAAGAATGAAACTCTTGAGGTAAAGTGTGATGTAGAATGCCTCTCAAAGGAGGAAGGTACTGATTTATTGCAGCAGGAAGAAATCATAAATGAATTCTTGTTTGGGGTAAAACAACAAGTTGAAGCTGTTATGGAGCAGGAGCATAGTAGAAATGCCGAAGATATATTCCAAGGAGGTAAACACATGTATTTGTTTAGTGAATTTGCTGACGAAATTTTACAATGTGATGGAACAGAAACTAGGACAACTTAGGAAGATTTCCAGAAGAAGGATGAAACTGGGAATGACGGTGGTGATAAAGTGATGGAAAGATTTCATATGGAAATCAAGTTCTTGGAACGATGGCTTAAGGAACCTGATGGAGAAGTAAAACTTGCAAAACCTGATCCAGAAGAAATTACCGTTACTATTCATGATAGAGATGAAATGTTTATAAAGTTGAATGAATGTTATCACTTTTCAGATAATGATGTAAGTGTATGTATAGAAAGCGACATTAACAGATATGATGTCGAAGTTAGAGAAGTTAGGCGGAAATTATTTGGAGTTGAGATCAAAGATCAGGAGCAGCAAGAGAGTTATGTCCATAGAGACAAAAAGGAGGCATAAATATTGATCTAGTAGGATGAAAATGGAAGGAGCCAACAGTTCGAAACAGAATCTATTGAAGTCCAGAAAGTCGATGATGGGAGATTGATGCCTAAAGCATCAAAAGAGACCAAAAGGTATTATCTTTTTAAAACTAACAGTTTGTTGGTGAATGCAGGTACAACACCGAATGAGAGAGTTTTCGCTATAAAAGCAATCAAAGACTATAGTTGTAATCAAGCAAGAGTTATTGATTATTGTCCATTGCAGAAAGTTGAGAGTTTAGCTCATTTGGAGATGAAAGAATTCGAAAAAGAGGTATTACTTTGAGGAATTGGAAAAATAAAGTGTTGGAGAAACCGATGGAATCCGATCGACAGAGTGGGTGAAGAGTTACCAAATCAGGTTGATACTTTGAAGGACCAGCGACAGAAAAAAGTCTGGAATCCTGGAGGGAGCAAGTCCTTAGGACTTGTGGCTGTCACATTGTTACAGAAAAGCGACAGACCTCACAGACAGGGGTCTATGGAAACTTATCTACATGGGGAGTCTGAAGCAGGAGCATCAAGTTAAATTTTCATTATTCAATTGTGTAATTAAGGGGGTGAGCTATTTTAATTATTTTATTAATTAATTTTCCCATTTTTAATAAATTAGGAGAGAAATTATAAATGTGAGGATTATTGTAAATATTCCTTAAATCATTAAGGATATGAGTGGAGTTGAATTAGGTAGATAATCTAGGGATTAGGAATTCCATAAACGAGACTTAGTTGAGTCCAAAAAAAGATAAATCTAAATTAGATTTTAAGTTGAGATTTGTGTGGAGGAAATTATGGAGTGGAATAAACTCATATTTATGTATAAATATGTAGCTTGGGAGAGTGTGAAAAGACACGGAGAGAAGTGAGGAAGTGAGGAATATAGAGAGAGTGAGAAATGGTTAGAAGGGCCGAGAGCCAAGAGGTCGCCCATTGTAATATTTGGCCGAAGGGTTTTTATGTTTTATATCAATATTTTATTTGTATGGCTCTCTTTCCTTCATATGTATTGTTTGAACTTAATATGATGTGGTTTTAACAATGAATCATAATTTGGACTGGAAGCGCATGAGTTTTTTTTATATGCTAGGATCTGTTTAACCCAGTACCCTGGCATCATCAAGGAACCATCGACACGATCGTCATCGCTTTTCCAGGCGAGTTTTGCATTTATCGCTTTTAGTCGCTTTTCCGTCACTTTTTACCATTTGGCTCGCATGAGTGTTGTTTTTCTTGTTTCTTTGCATTCATGATGTCATTTCAACATGTTTTAGCTTGTAGAAGTGTTGTTTCAGGTTTTCGTTTTCCTTTCACAAGTGTTGCATCGATTTTTTCATTTTTGCATGGATGGTCACCATTGCAACGAATCTCTTCACCGATCTCGTTCACTACTCCTTTTTTCATTTTATGCACTTGATTTGTTTTTTTTTTTTATCAACACTTAGCCATATATGCACTCATGCCTTCACCATCTCTCTTTTCTTCTCAATTTTCAAACCTCACTTGGGAAAATATGCCTTTCCTTAGGTGATAACTCCCTTTGCCCAGCTGGGAATTTCACAATATAGAGGCTCAAGCTTCAAGCTTGGCCTCTGAATTTGTGCAATGCACAGTACTAGCTGGCCTCATTGCACATTGCGCAGTGCCAGATTTCAGCCATCAACCTTGGCCACTGAGACTGCGCAATGTGTAGTCTCTCCTGGCTCACTGCCCATAATGAACTGCACATTGCATAGTTTCAAGCCACGAGATTCGACACTTACTGCTGGGAATGAGCAGTGCATAGTTTCTCTAGCCAGTCAAACCCTCTCCCCATAAAAAATTGTGCAATCCTTCCTTTTGGTTTCCCGGTGTGCTGCGTGAACATGTTCTGAAAGTAGTTTTGCTTATAGTTGACATTTGCTTGCCATCAGTGTCTTTTTTGTCCCATAGGTACAATATTTGTTGAGCATCTCTCCAGTAATCACTTCCACAATGGAATCAAAAGAGACATTCCTCAAAGGAAACCTTTGAAATCAGTACTGGGGAAGCAATTGAGAAAGTACCAGTTAACTTGCTAGTTTACTTAGACACTCAACTATTCATAGAGAAGGGATATAAAATGACATGGAAACATATCAAAGATGATTTCACAAAGGAATTTTAGGAAGAATTAGAGGACCGATAGGTGTATCTCAACATCATGCAATCATGGCTTTACAAGGTTGGATGCAGGTATCCAAACTTCCCATGTGGGGACGTGATTAGTTCGGTTGTCTCAAACATCAATGTAGAAACCATGACATTGAACAACACCAACAAGCATAAGCTTGCTACATTCCTGGAAGCTGACTTTAAGCAAATGTATAATATTCCTGGCCCAGTGAAGAACATGGAATCACTATTCTATGCCACTCATAACTACATAAACAGAGAGATATCATCAAGGTGTGGGTGAAGGAGCTAAACAAGTTTAGATAGACAAACACCCATATGTACAAGACAAGAGCACTCAGGAAAACCTATCATCTTTTGGTCATACTAGATTGCATAATCCATGGCCAATTAGACACATAGACCTTTCTTGACGGGTGGGCTATGTTTTTAACTAGATAGTGAATGATGGGAAGCCGTTAAAATGTTCAGACCTTTTGGCTCATCAACTAAGATTCCATGTGACAAAAGCTCGCAATCTACCCAAGGGAAATAAAGCACAATTATACATGTTTGAATACTTACTGGATGCAATATGTGTGCAAAATTAGTTCCCTGGCATGAAATGGACATGGACACAGAGAGAAACTTCTGTACATGTCGATTGCAAGCTATTCTTGGATTGCAGTCATTGCGGAGTCATGGAGCAACTTACTAATCACTTCATCATCCTGCTCTATAGACTCGTCTTTCAGGAGGACCCACCTTGAATGTCACGATCAACTATTTAGGAGATACCAGAGATTTATCATTGGTTTGACTTACTAGATGACACATTTATTAAAGTTTTTGGTGGGAATAAGTCACCACATATTTTACCGAGATATGCCACTGAAAAACTGATCATGCAAGAGGTAGCTTATCACCTCTCCACAAGATTGTTAGCAGAACTACATATGACAAAGAAGGCACCATGACTAGCTCTTCCTTTGCAGGTCAGATTATACAAGATCAAGGATCTCAAGGTTGCATATTTCGAAGGGAAAGCCATCGTTAAAGTCGAGTTTGGAACAAAGTGTTACAATTTGTATGATCTGAGGGGAATTTTCAAAGAACATAGTGTGAGATTATACTTCAATTGAGTCAGCGAGATATATTAGTGGTCGGAGGTGGAATCATGGAAAAATTGTTATAACTCCTCCTAACCTCTTGAGATGATCAATACATCTGGGACTTATTAAGAAGTTCCAGAAGCAAGTACAACAACAGGCAGTGGTTTGGTGCACGACAAAGGAAAGAGGAAGCTAGCAGACAATACTGAAGAGGAACAAAGTTCAAAAATGAATGAATATCCTCTCACTAAGAAAGTATCTTTGGTGATCGAAGTGAAGAGGGGAAAAAGGCAACAAGGAGCATAGCGAAGGAAGAGAGAGAATCAATCCTTAGAGAAGCAGTGCAGAGAGCGGAACAATAGTTGAAGGAAGAACGAGAGCTTAGAAGAAGAGAACAAGAGGAGAGACAAAAGAAATAAGATGAAGAAAGGCAAGGTGCCATGTGTTATCACTCCAATAATTCCTAGGGTTGTTATGATTTTTGTTTAAATAAATATTAGAGGTAACCACAAACCTACTTTTGAGATCAAGATCTAGCCTTCCTAATGCTCAGAGAGGGCTCTCTCTTTATGATTTATCTTTGTTGTTTTTAGTTGATTTTAGGCTCGTTGTATAAGATTGATTGGGTTTTGATTTGAGTTGGTGGTGGAATACTGATTTAGATGGATATATGACTTTCTATTTACCATTGGTCTATGGATTCAAAGTGTCAATAAAAAAGGACTGAATCAAGGTCTAAAGGAAGTGCTCATAGGGAAAGGTAGTTGAGCAAATTCGAATCTTTTAGGCTGGATGGTGAAGTGGTTTCAATTGGGATCAAGGAGCACTTAAGGATTCCTTAAACCGGATAATGAGGGAAGGAGAAAGAGATCAATTGAGATGGGAGAGAAATTAAGGGTTCTCATATCTAGATATCAGAAGAAAACATCAAAATGAACAACAGTTCAGAACAAAGTGTACTTAAACAATTTCTGCAATAATATTCCTATTATAACATTAAATTGAAAAGCACACAAGTTTATGGAATACTTCAAGAAAATAACAATTTGAACAATAGAAATATACTTCATTGAAGTGGCCCGACACATGAATCCTGTAATGTAATGCCTTTATTACTCAGTCCAGTCTGCTGACTTGAAAATGGTACAATAAAACCTCATGGTTTAGATCAATACAACTATAGAAATGTTCAGAAATCCACACTCAATACTTCGAATTATGAAGTATTTATACAAAAACTAATAAAAAATATCCTAAAACTGATTTAGGAACTATTCAAGGAATACAAAATATCTTCATACAAGAAGATAGAGACAAATAATTAACTAATGCAAGCTTTCCATGCTTATTTGGTTTTGTTGTTTGATCTTTGATATTTTGCTGCTTTATCTCTCTGAATGTTTGATTTCACGCTGGCTGTCTTCTTTATGTTGAGTGTCCTTTACGCTGCCTTGTTATCTGATTCTCTTTAAACTCTGCTTCTGCTATTTAAACTATGCCTTTCACTTTTACTATGACTGCTTTTTACTTATGACCTTTGAATTTCATAGCAAATCATTCAGTTTCTCCCAAGCCTCTTCATGTGGTAATTTGATTTTCAACATTCTTCTGTAAATTTCATCAGCTTCTGTGTACTTTACAAAAGTAGGCTTGTTTATAAAGAGATGTTTTACCTCATGTTGGAGGTAAAAGAGATTCTCAAAAGTCTGAAAGATCACTTTTCTTGTAGGAATTCCTTTCATGGAGGAATTGTTGGACTGTTTTTTGGCCACTTCTCTGATTTTCTTGTCATAGTATTCATGCTTCATTAGTATATCATTAATCACCAAAGGATTAGGCAGGCCTTTCTACCTCAAAACATAAAATTTGACCATGAATATAGTTATTGCTAAATCCATGTTTTGACACTTATATTCAGGTTGTGTCATCAGGTTACTCTTGGAAATTACCTTTCTTACCTCAAGGATTGTTTTAGTTCTGTCTCTTATGCCAATTTCTTCTAATTCTTATTTGTTCTTAGAATTAAGAAACTTTTATTTTAGTGGCCTCTTATGGCTTTTTCCCAAGTTTTTCCTTGACTTTTTGAATGGCTTCACTTTCTTCCTTGATCAAATCCTTCTGCTTAGAGATGACTTGGATGGATGGCCAAATATCATTAACAAAGTTAATGATATTGGCCCATAGATGCTGTTTTGCTTGGGAAAATGGTTCTTTTAGTGTTAATTCTTTCTCTAACTTTTGTACTCTATTAGTCAATCTGTTTGACTTCTGTGTTTCATTCTTATGCACGATATTTATTAACTTATTTTCATCCTCTAGAATTTTTATTATTTCTTTACATCTATTTATTTCATTTGTTTGGATTGACATATCCTGCATGGCTTTGATCAATTGACCTACTTCATCACTGGGATGAGCTTCTGTTGTTGTTAAATCCGTTGCTGATGCAGTGGTTGATGTAGATGGAACTGCTGTAGCTACTGGAAGTGTTGTTTCCACTGGAGCTGCTGAAGTAGATGGAACTGCTGTAGTGACTGTAGGAATGGTAGTGATAGTAATTTCTTCCATGTTGGCCTTATTTTCCTGCACCAATTTATCCATGTCATTCTCCATCTCTTTCAATTGAGATGTCAACTGAATGATGAGATTCATCATTTCATATTTTTGTCCTTCATTCTCCAGAACTTCCTTAGCCTGTTGATGTTCAGTAGGAGGCAATTTCAGTTGTTTTTTCAATGCAACAATGTCTGCATTATTTTTCTTGATGAGCTCTTCTGCTACTTTGATGTTCTGGGGATCATATCCTACCTCTATGACCAGTTCTTCAAGTGATTTGATTCTGTTGTCCTTGGCTTGTGAAGAAGCCTTATCTAGCTTTAACTGTCCTCTGATGTTTTCTAGAGTATTTTGCAGTTTTTGGACACTCATGGCTTTGTTGGTCATAATATAATATAGCATTTCTACTGCTTGCTTATGGATTTCAATTTGGTCTATAGGATGACCATCTTTAGCTTGAAATTCAAATGCTGTCTTTTTGTAATCAGTTGATGACTTTGGATGTTGTACTATTGGCTGCAAGAAGGTCATCTGCATCTTCCTGGTTTTATAATCAAAAGAAGAAAGTAACCTGTTCTGGTCACTAGGTGTCTGTTTCCAATATTGTGCATAGGTTACTTATTTCAATGCCTCATTCATGAGCTTGATTTATTTATATTTCTCCATTATATACTTCTCTTTATCTATTGGTTTACTTGATGAAGACATATACACTGTGTTGTTTCTGAATGATCTATGTATTAGAGGTCGAGGGCTAATGAGTTTCCTCTGAAACTGATGGAGGTGCATTTTATTTAACCACTGTGTCTGTATCAATAATTTCAATTGTCTCAACTTGTTCATTTACATGATCTAGCTTGGGATTTTTCCTGTACATTAGTTTGAATTTAGTCTTAGTAGTGGTTAGAGTTGAATATGATCCTTCTTCTCTTGCTCTCTTGGAGTTCCTATCTTGTAGGGCTGGAGTTTGTAGGACAGAGCTAGTCTCAACTTTTTTCTCCACCTCTTTCAAAATATTCTCCAACCACTCTGATTGGTTGGAGTACTTCTCAATTTCTGGTTTGGAATCATGGAAAAAATGAGTTAATTTAAATTTTACTCTTAACTTGCTGATAACTCCTAAAGGACCATACTGCCATATGAAACTCTCACTGAATTTGAATTCTTGCAAACACTTTTATGGTTGTTAACCAACACTTCTACTGTTGCAAATGAAAGGACCAATTTGGTTTTTGATCTTAAACTATGTTTTCTTTTTGGCTGACAAGAAATTAACCTCATCTAAATTTAGGGTCTACCTGATATATTCAAGTGCAAATAACCTCATTGGGAGGTATTTGGGCAACTTGAATGGAGTGAGTTGACATCCATATACCCTAATTTCAGTGTGGTTCTGGAATAAATACCAGTCTCATGTCCTATTGTGTTCAGACAACTGCAATACTTTATTTATTCATTGATCCTAGGTTCACTGCTACTGCTTGTTACACTGAAATTTGTCACCATGATGTTTTAGTACTGCCTTAGAAGTCTACAACATCAAATTTCCTAAAATCAAGCCTTGAAATTGAGAGAAAAGCTCATAAAAGTCTTAAAAACACTTGTATCGCACTTTCTCTTAACATTGCCTGCGGTGCCGCACCTTTTTGTTCTAAAGCATGCGGAGCTTAACACACTTTTTCTTCATTAAGGGTGCAGACCCCTGTAAAAGGTAAAATGAAGGCGGAAAATGATATTTAGAAGCCCAACAGTCAAATCTGGAAGCTTCTAGAAGCAATTATCCTGTCGAAGGTTCGCTCCTATCATGTATGTTCATTCCTCCATTATGGGAGACTACCCCTTGGTTTATGGAGCTCAATCCCTTCAAAATAGCTTTCTATCCCCTCTTATGTGGAGCTGTAACCTCCTCTCTTTTCCTATAAATTGAAGCCATAGTGTAGCTTCAAAGAGAGTTAGACTTTGAGAATTTTTGAGGATAAATGTTGTATAAACTCAGACTCTCTTAACTGATCATTATGTGGGAATGATTACACACCCATGTGCATTTTAGCTGAAAGAGTGCAAAGCTTATCATAGTAAAGGAAACGCTTCCGAACCCCAGGAAGGCCTGTACGACATCAAGGTGTACACGGTTGTAAGGCTCTTTCTTCATCAAAGATAATACGAATGAATACCGTTTTCTCAATGAGTTCTTTAATTAAGTAGCTTGTTTATCATGTTTTATCAATGAGTTATTTAATTAATTAGCTTATTTCTTGAATTCCTTGATCATCTTGATAGATATATAATTCGTGAATTAGTTTATCCTATGCAGGTGCTATTGATTTTTTCATGTTTATGATTGCAGATCTTTGAAGACGACTCTTTCGAGCAACTAGAAAGAAGATCATTACAAATAGCGCTGGACTATATGTAGGTCTTCAAAACCTCTGTTGTAGCTAATTCTGAATCAAATATTATCTAGAGAGAATAGTTTTTGTTTGTCTGTTTGTTGCTAGCTATCCATAGGACACTTGGGAGGTCTGTCTTGTCTGCAAGAATGACTTATCCATCCAACAAAATGGCGACTCCACTGGGGAATAAATTTTGAACTTTGATTTCTTTTATTTTTGACTTGTGAATTTATTTTTTCTGATTTTGATTAGTTTATATTGTCTTGGGTAGTTTATCCTTGTAGAATCCCTCAAAATGTTTTAGAGATTTTTTATTTTTCTCTTAGTTTTCTGGTATCCACACTTTTATTTTAGAAACAGTGCAGGCATCTCCACTTTTTTCTTGTATAAACAATGCGGGACCGCACCTGTTTACACTGAAACCTGCGGACCCTGTAAAAATTTTTAGAAAACCTTAAAATGCTCTTTTCTGGATCAGTTTGTTAGATTCTTAGTGTATACCCAGACTTGTATTTTATGTCAGAAAGCTTTGGTTGAGAGTTTGTTTCAGTATTTTTAAGTTTTGAATGATTTTCTGAAAGATCTGCATGTTATAGCGATTTTTTCTTTGTCTATATCCCACTCAAATATTAGAAGCCTTGGTATACCTTTAGATCACTGGTATTTCCTTGCTTTCTTGCTGAGTTTGAATTCATAGCAGAAATTGTTTTATGAGATTTAGATCCCATTTTATCATTTGCAAATCTTTAAAAAACTTTTGTTGATAAGTTTGGAATTTCACTTAAAAAACCATAATTGGATGTTTTTTGAGTTCTTGCTGATCTAAGCAAAGAATTTCCTAGTTAGATAACAAGCTAAGCAAAACATCCTCAAAATATTTAAAGTTTTAATTCATATTTAGTTTTTAGAATTTTTAGATCTCAAAATTAGTGTTTTTTAGTTTTGAGTGTTATTTCTAGAAAATTGTAGTCTTCTTTTGGAGGAAATTTTATTTGTAGTTTCGATCTTGAATAATAAAGGGATTTCTTATTGAGCAATTGATCATTTTGAGTTCGCATGAAATTATATTTCTTTTCATTTATTCTTGTTTGAAGGAAAGAATTATTTAAAAAAAAATTGCATTTATCAACTCTTTATTTTAGATAGAATTCATTGAAAGGAAAGGGATTTTTTCTCATGTAAGATGCATTTTTAGTGTGTTTTGAGTCGGGTCACTACATATCATCAGTTTCACTTTCGCACTTATTTTCCTAAGAAACAGCCTATTAAAATCAACGCTTAAATTAAAATCAATCTAGTAATTTTTATATATCTAGGGCTCTTTTCACCAATATAGCTTAGGCTAGTGTCTTGGAGTAGGGAGTAATTAACTCTCCAAGACAATTAAAACAAACAAGTAGTCGATCTTGCAGTAGGAAAAATCCAATAGTCGCTTGTATGCTCTGGGAAGCTCCTCTTAAAGGAGTCAAGCACGAGGTCATATCCGAACCAGTGGGATAATCAATTCTATCTCATTGGGAACGATAGAAGATGTGCGCGTATTAACAACGGTAAACCTCAGATAGACCATTTTCAAGGAGCCTGGGGTCACTTGTCGGTATACCTTGGATTATGTCAAGGAGCCTTCAAGGGGATTGAGCTTTGTTACTCTACCCTTGCACGTATGTCGGATCATAGATTGTTCCCCCAGGTATATTAGTTCCTGTTGGTAACCTTAGTGGCCATAATATTTACGATTCTTTCCTAAGGTGACGGTGGAAGAAAGATCCCATTGTACCTGGAGAAGACGTCGACTAGACTCACTTGGACTCTCTGGAGGGTTATCTTCACTTGAAATAGTTTAAGTGGAGAAACTTGCACCAGTCGTTTTCATTAAGTAGGTTGTTGGGGTAACTGTTCCAACCGCCCTTTCTACATTAAAATACTACGATGTTGGATTTCATCACCAACTAGTGTTTCTAGTGTGGGAAGTTACTGTTTGTGTGTGGTTTGATCTCCTATATTTTTAGGCGTGTGATTCATTTGTTGTTTCCTTAGCAACTTTAGAAGTTTTCATTGAAATTTTCTTTGTTTAAGTGTGAATAATAATTTTCAATCGTGGCTGAATTACCAAGACAATCGCATAGACTCCAGGGGAAAACCCCTGAGTATACACCAAGTCAACTTGAAGGACTATGATCACTGGTACCACCTAGTGTCAGTAGAATTATATCAACAAAACCAGGAGAATCATCCATAGTTATTCATCCTGATTATCAATCACAAACATCAGAATATATTCAAGAGCCAATTTCAATTTCCAAAGTTACTGGTATTATTTCTCCAACCAGTGAATTAGCTGAAGAAACTGAAATTTATGAGCTTGAAACTGAACCTGCTGTGTTGGAACCATCTTCAGGATTTATTACTCCGACTTCTAGTGATCTCGATTCACCTAGGGTAAGACATCGCATTACTGAAAATATTCCTTCTGATCTCATATGTATTGAAGAACTTGTTGGTCCAGACAAAGACATAGTTCTTCTCGAAAACCAAGAAACTTTGAATCTCAGGGAACATGAATCAATTTTCTACAGTCCTTTTAGAACTGATGCTTGGTATTTATCATTGATAGATTTTTTTACAAAACACAAGTCTTACTTATTCACCACCCCGAATTCCTTTTCACCCTACACCGAGAGGTTATCATCCTTCATTAGCTACGTCAGTGAGTCATATATGTTTTCTCAATCTCTGGAAACATTTTTATATGGTGGTCCATCTGTTCCTTCGGGATACCAGTCGCTCTCTTGTACTTTCCTGGGAGCAACTCCTCAACCAATTGAACAAGTGCTATCATATGGTACAAATGGAACAAACACTGAAACATTGAACGCAGAACAAATTTTTATGATGTCTGGCAATATTCCAAATCCTAAACCTCAAGGAAGTCAGTTACCACCTGGGGGGAAAACTCAAGGAAGTTAGTTACCGCCTGGGGGGCAACCTCAAGGTAGTCAATTACCACCTGGAGGGAAACCTCGAGGTAATTTTTTACCAGGACAAACTGTAGGACAATATTACTTTCCTGGGGAACAACCTCAAGGACAGTACATACCTCAAGGTCAATATCAACCTCAGGGACAGTACATTCCTCAGGGTCAACCCCAGAGTCAATTTATTCGTCAGGGTCCACCCCAGAGTCAGTTTGTTCCTCAGGGTCAACCCCAGGGTAATTTTATTCCTCAGGGTCAATACCAACCCCAGATTCAGTACGTGCCTCAAGGTTATCAACCTCAAGGTCAGTACCTAGCTCAAGGTTTTCAACCTTCTTGAGGTCAACCATTGTTACAAGGAACCGGAACTTTGCCAGTTAATTATCAAACTTATGTTCAAGCTAGTTATGGTCCTTCATATGCACAACCTTCTATGGGTCAATACCTTGGAATGAATATGGTATGGGTTCCATCTCAAATTCAATAGACTTCACAACCCAATGTGCAGTTACCTAATAAACTTGGATAGCCCATAGGTTCTGGTCCAACCCAACAACCTGTCCAGCCTACCGTTCAAGTCCCTGCACCTGGTACTAATCAATAGCCTGGGATTAGTACACCTCAGATTCCACCTCAAACTTCTGCTACTGCTGCAACTTCTGTTCAACCTACCACATCTATTTATGGAGTATCTATAGCTCCTGTTTCTACTACCCCTGTATCAGTGAAAATTCCTCAAGTATCTATGCCACAGTCAGGACCTACAATTCAGACTACGGTCCAAATTCCTACAGGACAAGCTGGTACAAGTACGATTCTTACTAGTCAACCATAATTTACTTATCAACCATATCAGGGACAGTATCAATTTGGATAGGCTACACAAAAACCAGTATATCAGTATCAACCATACCCTGGGTATACTTATCAAGTACCTCAACAACCCTAGTATGGTCTAGTTAATCCTGGTTATCCAGGAGGTTTCACGATTCCTAATGCGCATCCAATTCCAGGATATCCCGGAAATCTTCCTCTTGAAACTGGTTTGATCACACAAGGTTATCAAGACGCTAGCCATCGGTTAGTGTTTATAGCAACTTTAGATTTACTTGATCTATCGCGACTTACGAATGATCCTATCTTTTATCTTCTGTATTGGCCGCCGATGTCTAACAAGTTGCCTGATATTCCAAAGTTTGAGGGTAAGTCAGGAGAGGACCCATCTAATCATGTTATGACTTATCACCTCTGGTGTGCATCTAATTCACTAATCGATGATTCGATTCGACTGCGTCTTTTTCAGAGAACTCTCATTAGTCTAGCTGCTAAATGGTATATTGAGTTACCACGAGGTTCTTTTAATAATTTTAATATGCTAGCTATTGCTTTCTTAACCCATTTTCAATTGTCTGTCAGATAAAATGGCATGAAATTGCTGACTTCATTAAAATAATCTACGTTTACGTAGATATCTAATCACATTCATTAATGGAGACGTAGGAGGCATTTAGTGAAGGTCTTTATTGCGGATCAAATTTTGGCTGAATGGTTTATTAAATCGTTATTGCCCAAAATTACTGAAGATGTGGCCAAAGGAGACGTTGTTACATAAGAGCAAGTCATTGCTCAGGCTCAGTACCTTGACCTTGTATATACACAGTCAGGTACTCTGTATGATAAAATCCCTGATTTACCAAGACTTGGTCAATTAACTACAACTCCTTCCAGCTCTCATGCCGCAAATGGTGTAATTAGTTCTGTTAGCATTGGTAAAAGTAAGAAGAAATCTTCCAAGACAACTTCTCCTATTATCACTTTACCCAATTCACCGAAAGGAGATTCTTCCGTTGAAACTTCCGCCGATATTCATGTTGTAGAATCATCTACAACCAAACCTAAAACTGGTGGTAAGAAGAAAGGTAAGAATAAAAAGAAAAAATATTCAAAAGATAAAAACGATAAAACTAAACCAACTGACAAAAAATTAAAACCTCGTTATCCTTGTCTCATCTATGATGAGGATCATTTTACAAAAGAGTGTCCACGTAGAGCCGAGGTATCAAAATTCATTAAGGGTTCACCCATACTTGCTATCTTGAAGGATCCCTTTCCTGCTCAAGATAGTAATATGATTGGATCTTCCTCAAATACGCTAGAGGATATTTTCATGGTTGCGATGCGATTGCAAGATTACGGTAGCAAAAATCCTGGTAAAGAAGCAGAAACATCTAATTCAACATCGACTACATCTCCTTCAGTTTCTGATCTACTACAGATTGAGAAAAAAAATCCTGACTTAGTAATTAAACTGCCTGTTAAATGTGTACTTCGTAAATCAAATTTCAATCCACATGCGAGAGATGCCAAGAATTAAAATATTGTTGAAGACTTGGCAATTTCCCGTTCAAAAATTTCGACTTTGGAAGTGCTGCAATCATGCCCAACCCAAAGAAAATTACTATTGTCAGCCTTAGGAGCGGTAGACCTCCAGGATTCGAACCTCATGATCTTCGATTTAGAGAATTTTACACCCCGCCTACCCCATCAAATGGATTTTCAAATTCCGGTAATAGTAAAAAACAAATGTATCCTTCATACTATTTTTGATGAAGGGGCTTCTACGTGTATTATGTCGTTAAAATGTTGGAAATCACTTGGTTCTCCAACAATTAACCAATCACCGACTATCCTTAAAGCTTTTGATGGAAGAGGTTTTCAGTCGTATGGTATTTTACAGGATCTACCAATAGAGGTCGAAGGAAAAACCGTTAATTTGGATGTGGAAGTGGTTGATGCCCCTCTAGATTACAACCTTCTCCTGGGTTGAAGTTGGTCTTGTGCCATGATTACTGTTGTATCGTCGATCTTTCATCTCATCATGTTTCCTCATAAAGGAAAGATCATTAAAATAGATCCGCTTTCATATTATTCATCTGACCTAGCCTCTACTGATAGTATTCAGCATATCGAAAAATCGACTATCCCTTATAAGGACGTTGGTGTAGGTTTAATTAAAGATTCTGCTTTATTGGGAACTTTTTCCCTGCTCGCTCTGTTAGTGTCACTCTAGTCATACTGCCATCAGTGATCAAATTTTCTCTTTTGCATTTGCATATTAGGAGTCCCATAATAATCAATTTCGCCATTCCGTAAGGTCATGGATTCATTGATGGTAGTAATTTGTTACCAGTTTTCCCTCATGAGGTACTTGCTGATTTTCCTTCCTATGATCTTCAGTCATTTGTCACTTTCATTCTCAAAATCATATTAGTAGGTCATAGGATGGGTCTCATTAGTCTCTAAGGTCTCGCCATGGTCAAATTAATGAGTCAAGTGTCAAATAAAGATCAGCAAAGTCATGAGGAAGTCAATAAATACAAAGTCATAGCATCAGGAAGATCAAAGATATCATTTGTTTGGTTTGATGCAAGCTTCACCTCAAAACCATGTTTTGAGGTGAAGACATGATACTTTGTCTTTCAGCCACAATTCAGAAGCTGTTATCTCCACAAAGTGATGTCTCTGCCTTCAGAGAAGTTTTCCGTAGTATGCTTAGCGCCAAATCATCTTCAAAGTAGATCCATCAGAAAGAGCCCGGAAAGAGCTTTCCAACGGTATACTACACTCTCAAAACTGGTTTCTGGATTGAATTTTATGCTTAAGTGAACTAAAAGCCCTATATTCCCTAAGCCCCACCTATTTCCCATGTTTCCCCTTTAACTTTATGTTCAAATCCCTTTAAAAACCCCTTCCTTCCCCCTTTCGATTATAATATCGCATTGTAAATCATTTAATAAAATATGCGATTTTATTACCCAACCACTTCCCCTCCATGCCTTTGGACTTTATAATAAAAAACTTCATATTACAAAGTCCCTCCCCTTAAACACTTCTCCGACCAATACCCCACAAACTTTATAACAAATTTATATCATATATATATACCCCACCACTTTAGCGCAAAATCGCAAGATCGCAAGTTTAGAGATTCAAGTGTCTTGTTGATGTGGAATTTGCGATGTGCGATCATCGAAAAATTCCCATCGCAAAAATCCCGTCGCAAAATTCCCTTCGCAAAATTCCCGTCGCAAAATTCCCATCGCAAAAATCCCGTCGCAAAATCCCCATCGCAAAATTCCCATCGCAAATTCCCATCGCAAATTCCCATCGCAAAATTCCCATCGCAAAATCCCCGTCGCAAAATTCCCATCGCAAATTCCCATCGCAAAATTCCCATCGCAAATTCCCATCGCAAAATTCCCGTCGCAAAATTCCCATCGCAAATTCCCATCGAAAATTCCAATATTGCGATTGCGATTTTATCCCCGGGCCCACCATACAGCACTTACTCCCCATTATAATATAAAGGCCCTTTCCCCTTTGTAAGTCCCAAAATCGCATTTTATTACATTTATTAAAGGACTTCCCATGGTTTAATCCAACCGCATCGAAAGTTTTATTTTGTATATATTTTCCCGCTCCCCGATCCCGATTGTGATTAAGATGCTGGTCCCGCCTCCTCTCCCTTCCTTCTTATTCACTATTTCCCTTCACGTAAGGCATTATTTCAGTTTATTCCAGTTTACTGCAACGACATCTTATTAAAAGCCAGTTATTCAAAAGGAATAATGGAAAGCAAAGCGACAGCCAGAGGCCGAGACCCAAATTGTAACAGTCACATCTTTAGTTACGTTGTAGAGAAATCTACGTTACAATTTTTTGCCTTCTCACTGGCCAGATGTAATGCAGCTCTTCCTTTACGAAGAGACTGTTGGCTTTTGGCCTTCTATCTTCAATTGTGATTTCTCCCCTTCCATCGATTTGTATTCCGGCAAAATTCGTCTATTTATTGTAAATTCTAATTATTTGCAAGGAGGAAAGTCTGAGGTCTAAAAACTCAGAAGTAGGGGAATAGTGTGGAAGTGAGCTCTGCGCTCCGTTGTACAGTTTGGCAGGGAATTAAATAAAGTGATGCAACTCTGATTTATGGGATTCATGTGGTATGAGTTTTAGCATATGTTTCTCCTTTATGTTTCATATGTACATTGTTATGTTACACCATTCATTCATTAACATCTCCAATTGAATGTTTTCAAGTTAGAAAGGTAGAATCCATTTTATATGCTCTGCCTTGGGGAATCATTCATACTCTGTGTATTTTCTTCTGTTTGAAAAGGATTCATTTATTATGCCCTTTTCAACTTCTCAACAGTCTTTCCATTTCATCTTATTTAGACTTGATTGCTAAACCTCCTGCCTATCTTGCCTTATGAAATATTCTGTATCCCAATTTAATTCCTCAGTTCATACTGTCCTCTTGTCCCATACATCCCTGAAATTTCAGTAATTCATCAAAACTCTTTTTCCCATTTATATACCTAGCCTAAAATTAGTTTATTACCATTTTATTGAATATCTATTCTACGGAGAGAGCCCTCTCCTGTCCTTGTAGGGCTAGCTACAAGGCTGAGCGTGGTTTAGTTGTTACCCTGATTTTTCCTTTTTCAACCTGAGGTTCAGATTGGGTGCTAACACGCTCCTAACGTACAACCTCCTATTTCTAATATCAATATGATTACATCAAGTACTATTTCCTTTGATGATCCTTGGATAGTACCTTCAGAATCAGAACTGGATTCTTTTGATGGCGCGATGCCTTTGAGTCCTTTCGAGTTAGCATATCAGACAATACAATCATTTTCTGATACTCCTTCAACTGAATCAGATCAAGTGAATGTGATCAATGAGGAGTCATTTTCAATATCGAGCTCAGCTTCGACATCAATTCTGGATTTTGATCAACAAGTATTCGATACTAATGAACAAATTCGTGAATTCTTGTCTGTCGATGAATTACCATGGGAAGATCTACATCATAGGTTTTTGTTTTTACCTGATCTTGATTATTGGAGAATAATTGTTCCTCTATTTTTACTACTGATTACGTCAAATAACCTTAGAATCCTCTCTCATCTTCTGATTTTGAATTGAATTTAGATAACATTTCTACAACGGTTCCCATTGATATTTTAGTAAAACCCATAATTGTTGAAAACATTCATATAGGTGCTTCTTGTACGCCTGATGAAATCCAAGCATATAAAGCCCTATTTCAGGAATTCCGTGACATTTTTTCCTGGTCATATGAAGAAATGCCAAGAATCGATCCATCGATTGTTGTTCATGAAATTAAGATATACCCGGATGCTAAACCTGTCAGACAGAGATTACGTCAGATACATCCAAGAAAATCTACCGCTATTAAAGCAGAAGTTGAAAAATTACTTCGTGCAGGTTTTATTTATCCAATTCCATTAACGGATTGGGTGTCTAATATTGTTTCTGTCAATAAAAAATAAGGAACAATACGAGTATGCATCGATTATTGGGATATAAATCGAGCTTGTCCAAAAGACAATTACCCAACCCCTTATATCGATCAAATTACTGACGATTGTGCTAGAAGTGAAATGTTTTCGTTCATGGATGGATTTTCCGGCTACAATCAAATCAACATACTCACTGTAGATCAACCTAAAACAACTTTCATTTTTCCATGGGGGACTTTTGCTTATCGAAAATTACCTTTTGGACTTAAGAATGCTGGCGCCACTTTTCAGAGGGCAATGTATTATGCATTTCATGACATTAAACACATTGTGCAACCCTACCTCGATGATTTTCCTGCTCATTCCTTGCGCAGAGCAGATCATATCATTAATTTACGAGCCATTTTTATACGATGTAGGCATTATAAGATTCGTCTGAATCCTCACAAATGTGTTTTTTACGTACAATCTGGACGATTGTTGAGATTTATTGTCTCAAAGGTAGGAATTCATGTTGATCCATCGAAGGTTGAGGCTATCATAAATTTACCTCCTCCTTCTACTCTTCACCAACTCCAAAGTTTGCAAGGGAAAGCAAACTTTTTACGTCGATTCATTCCTAACTACGTCGAGTTAACGAAAGGTTTTACTAGGTTGTTAAAACAAAATATTCCTTTCTTTTCGGACGAGATCGATGATCGATATTTTGATGCTCTTAAAAATGTGTTGACCCATGCACCGTTACTGCATCCTCCCATTTACAACTAGGATTATTTTTTGTACCTCGCTGCTTTCGATTCCACGATAGGAATGGTTTTAGTTTAGGAAGATGAATTTAATAGTGAACATGTGATTTACTATCTTAGTCATAATTTGCATCCGACTGAAATCAAATATTCACATGTGGAGAAATTGGCCTTGGCAGCCGTTCAAGCTGTCCAACGCTTTCGTCATTACATAATTTTACGCAAAACAACAGTGATTTCTGATTGTAACCCTATGATGTATATTTTGACCAAAAAATTGCTAGGGGGAAAATACTCCAAATGGATTGTTATACTACAGGAGTTTGACTTGGAATTTGAAAAATCCAAATCAAAGAAATCATTGATATTTTCTGAACTTATGTGTGACTTCCCACGTATTGATACAGAAACTATGGCGGAACAACCGATTGCAGACGAATTCTTGTTTCTTATTAGTACCATTGATCTTTGGTATGGAGATATCATTGTTTATCTTCAGACCCAATATTTTCGGCCCAAAGTTTCACGATCACAACCACGTAAAATCCATTTCCAGTCTCAACAATATCATATTGTTGGCGATACACTATACCATCATGGTGCAGACTCTGTTTTTCAATGTTGTCTCACCCATGAAGAAGCCGAACAGGTTTTAAATGACTGTCACTCTAGAGCATGTGGCGGTCATATGTCTGGGTATGCCACAACCCAAAAGATAATACGCACTGGTTATTTTTGGCCGTCCTTATTTAAAGATTGTATTTATGCGGTCCGAAAATGCCATAATTGTCAAATTTTCGATCGAAAGATGTGTGCACCACCCGCTCCTCTTCACCCTATAATTGTTGTTAGTCCTTTTGTAAAATGGGGAATTGACTTCATTACATGTAACCCTCACTCGGCTGAGGGGCATGGGTATATTATTCTCGCAGTAGATTATTTTACCAAATGGGCCGAGGTGATGCCTACATTTACGATAGATGGCAAAACTGCAGCTACTTTCGTGTTCAATGATGTGATTTCTCGTTTCGGTGTACCCCAAGCAATAATTACTAACCATGGGAGTCATTTTTGAAACATCATGATGACCGAGCTAACTGACCAACTTGGCCTGCGCCATGACAGTTCTACACCATATTATCCGTAGGCTAATGGTCTGGTTGAAGCGATTAATAAAGTTTTAGTCACCATGATCAAACGAATCATCGGAATTCATAAATCGAATTGGCATACCATGCTTTTTTCAACACTTTGGGCATATCGGACCTCAGCAAAAACATCAACAGGCTTTACCCCTCAAAAACATGATTTAATGCGAGATACCGTCACTCAAACTAGCCATAGAGTTACTACCAGCTACCTCTGAGGAGGAAAAACAAATTTTGTACTTATCTCATTTATATGAGAATCAGCGTACCGCTACATTAGCCACTGAGACTCATGCGAAATAAATGAAAGCTCAGTATGATAGAAGTGTTACACCTCGTATTTTTTCATAAGGAGACCTAGTTTTACTATATGATCAAGCTAACGATAAGCTAGGGGCTGGGAAATTCGAACCCATGTGGCATGGTCCTTATATTGTCAAGCAACAACTTGAAAAAGGGGCCTATGAATTGATTGATTTTGACGGAGTTTCTTTAGGCAAACCCAGAAATGGGCTTTATCTGAAGAAATATTACGCTTGATTTTTGTGTGAAGATATTTCCTGTATATTAGTTAGTTTTTAGCTGGTGTGCTGTAGATTAGAAATTTGTGCCTAGCTTAAGTGTGCTTTTACTACTATTTCTGCTTATCTGGATTACCCTTGATATTGTAGATGTCGACGTATTTTCAAACATACATTGGTTTTGCTGATGGTGCTTGTCATAGTACACGAAACATTTCTTCCGTGGCTTGGGTTATTTAGTCACCCACTGACGAGTTAGTATCTATGCATGGGGTAAGCCTCGGTCAAACGACAAACCATATTGCAGAATATAGCGCAGTTATTGAATTATTGTATTAATCCATTTCATTTGGAATTCGGAGTTTGATCATGAGGTTAGATTCTGAGCTCGTTGTATTACAATTAAATCAAGTATATGCAATTAGAAACCCAATGTTGTTAAGATTATTTTTGAAAATTCATCTCTTGGAACGAGAATTTGATTATATTGAGTATCAACACATTCCAAGAAGATTAAACACATTAGAAGATGCAATAGCTTCTAGTGTTATAAACAGACATTTGCAATATTGAAAGCAGTAAATCAAAATAACATTCGATAATATGTTGAACAGGTAACTGGAAATAGTATTATATCGTAGCATAGAGTAGTGTTTCAAAAAATAGTACATCGTCCTCGATCATAGGTTCAAAACGGCTTATGATTTGGAAAAAAGTGATACAAAATTGATATGATTCTATACAGTCGATCATCCACTATCCGTGGTAATGATCATGAAATATACTACAGCCCGTGCCACCCTACTCAGGAATCTCCTGAATGGTCCAGGAACCCCAATGACATATATCTGCAAACGAAGTGGAATGTCGTCTATGGTAGTCTCTGGGATGTCCATAGTCAGCCGCTCCAGATGGTGTTCCAAATCAGTAAGAATCTCTGCTGTCTGATCCTGTGGTGGTGGTGCTACTGCAGCTGTATCCCTTTGCCTCCTCTCGAAGGGGCGAAGAGTGACTGATCGGCGTGGACCCTCATCTGCATTTGAAATTTTTTTATCAGTTTTGGACAATTAAAAAAACAAAATAAAAATTAGAAATTATAGCATGTCAAAATGATTTTTTACCTGACTTATTCCACTGAGCTCCTGGAGGAAGTGGCATATCTCGGTCGCCGCGGAAATCTATACCTGCATAAGGAAAATCATCTATCACGAAGAGTTGGTGCTCTAACCAACGGAAGTATGCTGGGGGAAATCGAACAATCTCTCCACCCTCATTATGACAGGCCATCAAAGAAACCCATCGAACCATCCGAGGCTCTTGAACTCTACCAAAATCAACTGGAATATGTTGCGGGGCCAGTAGAGGAATAATCTCTAGAGAAAAGGTGACTACGATTGATCCATATCCAAAGTTATTCAACTTCCCGTTCTTTGCTCTAGTTAGTTGGCCTTTGATGTTAGCCAACACTACCTCGCACCAATTGAATATGGTGCCTTGAAAACAATCCACTGCAATCCGCATTTGAGATCCAGTAGCAATGTGCAAAGATACACTTGCACATAACTTGGTTATGGCAAATGCAACTACTTTTAACTCAGGACAGATGATAGTTTTAATATCAATCCGTTTGTCTTTAGGATTTGCCTCATCATTGTAGAACTCTAGTTGCAGGCTAGCGATAGACTGACCACCTGGCCTAGCCCCAAATAGAGAAAGTGGTTCGCCTCTTTTAGACAAACCAGTCAAAAAGTATATGTCTTCCAGCTCAATTTCGAGCCGGTTGCCTCCAACCACAAAACACTGGTCCTGTACATCCCACTTGTTTACCAACCAAGTGAGAAGGTCTACTTGAGCTCTCATGCTGTTGATAGCCCAGAATTTAAGTAACCCACATGCTCTCAAAACTTGTAATGTAGGTGGATGAATCATTGCAACTTCATCCACCTCCTCATGTTCACGTTCCCGCCAGATAAGCATTGTAAATATCCTACAATGAACAAAATGAAAGATTAAAATCATTTTAAAAAGAAAATTTTGGAAAATTTGGAAAGAAAATATGTTTTTAAATTCTTCACGATGCCCCCACACTTTTCGTTCAGATAAAATGCATAGCTCCGCACGGGCTCTGTGCTAAAAGTGCGGGACCACGACATCTTTCTTTGTAAGAAAATGTTGGGGTCCGCAGGTACCGTGTGTCTTACTTGCAGACCCCCGAGAGTGAAATTTTGAACCTATTTCTTCTCCAAAAATGAATTTTAAACCCTAAATTAAGGAAATGAACGGATGAAAAGAAAGGAAAAGAGGATGTGGATTACTTGGAGCAGACGGTTTCAATTTGAATGGTCGGTTTGTCCGGAATCTTCTCTGGAGTGTTTTTTTCCAAAAGCTCTCAAACTTTCAGTCTGAACTCAAACGGTAAAAATGAATTTGGAAAACTCCTTTTTATAAGTTTTTTCGAATCAATGAAATTTAAATTTGTTTATTTTTCACTTTAAAGAGATGGTTTTTCAAAATATTTTTATTATTGAAAGCAGGTACGTTTTTTTTTTTTTGAGTTTTTGTGCAGAATACCGGATTTTTAAGGTGAAATGGTCATTTTTGACAAAGAGTATACTTTTATCACTTTTTGGGCTCTTTAAAATTTACGAAAAAGTGAAACCATGGAGTCCTCTTTTAAGCCCTTTTCAGACTCTCTAAAGATGAAAAGATTGCCGAGTACTTGAATATTCAAACTCGTTAAAGGAAATGAACAGTTGTCCCTTCAGTATAAGTTTACCCCTTTTCCAGACTGAAATGGACTATTTATGAAACTAGTATATGTTGACTAATCATGGTCAATAGAGTTCTCTCCCGCATTATTTTATCCTTTTTCGGGCCTGAGAGATTAGAATTACGAAAAAGAACACCCATGGAGTTTTCTTAAATTTTTTCTTCTGACTCCCTAAAAATGAAAAACACCGAGTTTCTCCTATACTGGACTCGTTAAAATTTAACAGGAACGGACCAGTCGATTACAAACAGGAACGGACCACTCCTTCTTAAGGTTCGATTTTAAACTAATTTGGACTGATCCGAAGGATGAGCTTATAAACAAGCAAATGTTATCCTCCTCAAGCTTGTAAAAAATAAATAGGTACTTGCCAGAAATAGTGGGGGAAAAGAGAGAAAACCAATTCATTTGTTACACTTTGATTTAAAAGCAGTAAAACACTCTTGAACACGATACTTTTTGTCACACTTCTACCTGGGTTGGGAAAATCCTTTTCTTATCAGTTAATCAAACCACATTGAAGGCTTCAACCGGTTTCTGGGTATTAGCTTAGGGAAATTGTTACCAAACCATCTGCAGTGTCATTATGTGTTCAAGAGGACAGTCAAGCAAACCATTCATCTGCAAACATTTGTCTCCATTCACGTTGACCATCCCTGAGTCAGTCCTTGCAAAAAGTTTCTTCAAAACTTGATCTATGGTTTCGTATCGTGAGCTTGCTTATGACGGATCACTTTCTATCGATGATAGCTCATCATCTAGGAAGTTGATCTAGAATCCATCAGTACCTTGGAATCTGCATGCCTTAATGGCAGGTTTCTCGCCTTCGACGACATGTTACATCATTGACCTTCGATCATGATTTCGTGAAATGTTCGACTTCAGATCACTTATTCACATTTCATGGATTGTAATGAGTACTTTGAGAGCCATTTTCATTATTGGTGGTTTCTCTCACACTTGTTAACAGTTCACATCATTGACTGGTAATCAAGTGGGTTCTACCATGTTCGACTTCAACACATTTAATCGCATGGATAGAATCGTACTAGTTTGGGAAGCAAAAATCAAGACCCTGGATCTAGTTTCCACCATCCAGGCTACGAGGAGTTTTTATTATTCATTATGAAGTAGACTATTCATTACAGATGGCTGTGTCCATGCTGTGTCTATAATATTGAAGTAATATTAAAATCATTTTTGTATCAGAACACGTTTATTTAGTTTTTAATCTGAGTATGGGAATGCCTACCTCAGTGATGATATATATATATATATATATATACATATGTTTTTCATTGAATGTTTTTACAGGGTTCCGACTGGGGTGTCCACAGGCTAATCCTTGAAATGATAAATCACATCAGTCTTTGAATGCTCTCAGACTTCGTACTTTAGGGGGGAAATTTTTTACACTAAAATTTGTCACCATGACGTTTTAGTACTCCCTTAGAAGTCTACAACATCAAAGTTACTAAAAGCAAGCCTTGAAATTGAGAGAAAAGCTCATAAAAGTCTTAAAAACACTTGTACCGCACTTTCTCTTAACATTGCCTGCGGTGCCACACCTTTTTGTTCTAAAGCATGTGGAGTTTAACACACTTTTTCTTCATTAAGGGTGCAGACCCCTGTAAAAGGTAAAATGAAGGCGGAAAGTAATATTTAGAAGCCCAGCAGTCAAATTTGGAAGCTTCTAGAAGCAATTATCCGGTCGAAGGTTCGCTCCTATCATGTATGTTCATTCCTCCTTTATGGGAGCCTTCCCCCTGGTTTATGGAGCTCAATCCCTTCAAAAGAGCATTCTATCCCCTCTTATGTGGAGCTGTAACCTCCTCTCTTTTCCTATAAATTGAAGCCATAGTGTAGCTTCAAAGAGAGTTAGACTTTGAGAGTTTTTGAGGAGAAATGCTTTATAAACTCAGACTCTCTTAACTGATCATTATGTGGGAATGATTACACACCCATGTGCATTTTAGCTGAGAGAGTGCAAATCTTGTCAGAGTAAAGGAAACGCCTGTTCCAAACACCAGGAAGGCCTGTACGACATCAAGACGGACACGATTGTAAGGCTCTTTCTTCATCAAAGGTAATACGAATGAATATCGTTTTCTCAATGAGTTCTTTAATTAAGTAGCTTGTTTATCATGTTTTATCAATGAGTTCTTTAATTAATTGGCTTATTTATTGAATTCCTTGATCATTTTGATAGATATATAATTCGTGAATTAGTTTATCCTATGCAGGTGCTATTGATTTTTTCATGTTTATGATTGCAGATCTTTGAAGACGACTATTTCGAGCAACTGGAAAGAAGATCATTACAAATAGTGCTCGAGTATAGGTAGGTCTTCAAAACCTCTGTTGTAGCTAATTCTGAATCGAATATTATCTAGAGAAATAGTTTTTGTTTGTCTGTTTGTTGCTAGTTGTCCATAGGACACTTGGGAGGTCTGTCTTGTCCGCAAGAACGACTTATCTGTCCAACACTGCTTAGCATATTGACAATTGGATGAATAAATGAATCAATGAAGTCCTTATATGTGAACTCTATGGAATATTTCCTGATTAAGGAAGTCCAGAAAATTACTGATTGGGGGTTACCCTCAGTGTCAACTTTTTGGAGGCTAACTACAAACCTTTCAGATTGGAAGTACAGGAATAAATGAAACAACACTAAAGAATACTTAAACACTCCTTCTTCTGGTAATTTAACCTGTTTCTCATGGATAACATATGATAAGTACTGAGCAAAGTTGAATTTGAAATCTAGAGGATGTCCTGTGCAGAAAATGGATAGAAAAACTAAGATTGAAGCATCTACATACTCATATGTAAAGTATCCTAATATACAAGACAACATTGTGACAATATGCTTGGTTCTTTCTGAGAAAATTGAGGCTGAATAAGGAGGGTTGCTCTTTGGGGTTTCAACTGATGAAGGCAGAAAGGTTTGGAAGAATTGAAACCTCTTTGGAAAGTCCAGCTTTAGATATAATTCTATGAGGATTTCAATTGAAAAAGGGGCTTCATCAGGCTTGGGTTGGATTTGCAACATCTAGTTTACTGATTTCACAGTGATTTTGAACAAAATTTCCTTGCTATGGGTTACAAGGGCTCTTTCCTTGGGAAGATAATTGATTTGACAAAGCCTGATGATTTCTGGGAATTGGAAAGTCTACGGGAGGATGTACTTGGGTAAATTTGATTCCTAAAGGCAAATATCATCAGCCTAGTTGATGGTTTTATTATGGCTCCAACAATTGATGTCAAGGAGGTTGGAATCAGTGACAGGGTCACTGATTTTGAAGTCTTTGTCGGCAAGGGGAGTATGTTCAACATCAATAGCAGGAGGTTGCAGGGGATTGGCTGTCACAATACCTTGGGAAGCCATTTAATTGGTTCAATTAATTAATTAATTAATTTATGGCTGAAGAAATGGTCTTAGGTACTTACGAATACTTGTGAAAAGATGATTTCAGTTTGCAGAAGGGTTCTGGTTGTAGCTGAGGCTTTCTGGTAGCGAAATAGGCTTCAATTGTCTTTGCAAAGCTTTTAAACTGAATCTGCACAGGTTCTGGTGGCGAATGCTTGGATTCTGGTGTGAAATATCTTGAAAACAGGTCGGCAGAGCTTTTTGTTTGCAAATATGAACATAAATGGTGAAAAAGGCTTTTATGGCGGTCTTATTGTTTTAACCAACAATGGTTAATCATATGGGCACGGAGGTGTAACTTTCAAACATGGGTGGTATCATTGCAATGGGAAGAAAAAAACTTGGTTTTTTTCACATCTTAAAAAGAGGGTATGTGGTTTTGGATTGGAGGATGCGATACAATCTCGAGTTTCCACGTAGCAGGGGAGCAGGAGTGCAAAACTGCTTATTTCAAAACTTTCCAATGGTGCTAAATTTCAGGTAGTCGGGGGTGTGAAAACAGTAATTGGCCATAGGATCTGAGGAATATCGATCGGGAAGATGGACGAATAGGAATGATGAATCAAGGATTTTATAAGTGGGACCTAGGATTTAAGTCATGCGATGGAATATGTAAAGGGATGGGTTTAAACTATAGTGGAGGGGTTATATATTCAGCGGGGTTTAAAATACAGTGGGACCCAGGGGATATGCATATAAGGAAGAGGATTAATATGTATTACACAACATTTTTTCACTGTCCCTGCAATCCCCATCCCACACATTGGAGGACCATTTCTGTGACTTATATGTAGTGTCATGCATTGAAAAAAGTGTTATTTCTTCCCTTGCCATGAGAAGAACATTTCCTTTGTTTAATATTCCTAGAAAAAACCATCAAAAACATATGAATTTGGGTCGGCGGTGGCAGGAAATTATGGCCTTATGCCAATAAGATAAATTAGCATTGGGCTCCGCGCCCGTTGGCGCTCTGTCTTAGTGGACTGCCTGCACCGAGATGTTTATGGAATTTTTTTAAAACAGAAGTGAAATTTCCATTTCCAACCACTTCGTGAGCGGAGTCAGCATGGCTTGTTCGACTGAATAAATTTGAACATCTTCCTTTGGCTTATTGTTTCCTACATTTGGGCAACGTCCCAAAGGATAAGGCCTCCTTTCCACCATTTGAGGGATCCCAACTTCTTCCTCCTCTCCTATAAATACATCTCTGTCACATAGATGCAACTAGCTGAAATGGTTGAATAGCCGAAACAGCTTGAATAAGCTGGTGTGAGATAGAGAAGAGAGACCCCTTGTCGAGAGAGAGTCTAGGATGATTGCCTTGTCAAATCCCATTCCCCGATGAATGCTTGAGACGCATTGGACTGAACCCGCTGAAGGAGACTGTGACATCAAGGCTCATTTGGTTGTAATCTCTTTCTTTCTCTTAATTAATACATGACTGATGTTTTGTTCGCCGTCTTGCATTTGCTATGATTAGTCTTGTGCAATATGCTTAATTCTCCTTGACCAATTAGATAGTTATGAATGAAAATATTGTCTCGTATGCTGCTATTGTTCTCTGATCCTTGTGCAGGCACCTAAATATCACCGCTGAAGGTTCGCGACGTGTCAAGACGAAGATCAGGAGACTGCTACCATGACTACGACAACTACATTGGAAGAAAGGTAGGACATCTATCCTGACTCAGTTTCATTCATTAACTAGGAATCGACACATTAGCATGTCCTCTTGTTGCTAGACCCACCCTAGGGCTAGAAGGATCGTCTCTGTCTGTAGAGGGGATTTACCTACACAACGAGTTGGTGACTCCGCTAGGGATCAGTGTGTGTTTATCGTCTAGTTTTTCATCGAGTGTTTTTATTGTTGAGTTGACTTTGGTCGTTTTTCTGCTTTGCTTAACCTGTTTGATTGTTTTCAACCATCATGTTCAGTTCCAGAGTGTTAATTTTGACCTCTACTCAGTGGTTTTCATTTTTCTCATAGTTTTCTGGCTCGACGTTGCTTTTCTTTGCACAATCGCGCTGATTGGCGCATGTTTATTTTGTCATAGGTGCGACAACTGCTGTTTAGCGTATATTACAGCTAAACAGTCGCGTTGAATCCTGTAGGATTTGATTGACCTCTTTTCTGAGTTTTTTTTAGTGTTTCTTGGCTATAGATTGGGTTTTTACCTTGAAATTAGTCTATTGAGACTGTTTTGACTCTGTAGTCTCAGTCTTCTCACCTGTTTTTCCATCATCTTATCAGTGATGTTTGTTGCCCTAGGGTTTCTAGGTGCTTTGTGCTGTTTGATCAACCCTCCCCTCATTGAGCCTTCTAATTTGAGTTCAAGTCACTTTGATCTTTGTCATTCTGATTCACTAACTGATTGTTTGAGTCTTTCTCTTAGTTCTTCGTGTCTTTGGTTTGTTGAATGATCACCTTTGTTTTCATTTAGCTCTCCATTCGTCACTTTGAGCATAGATTACATTGCTTGTTGGATCGTTTCGAAAGCTCTTTGTTTTCTTGGAAGAGTGCATCCTTTTTTTGAGTGCATTTCATGTTTTCATTGCATTGATTTCTTTGCTTTAGATCTCTACATTCGCAGTGCTCAAAACTAGTGTTTATTTTTCTTTTTAGTGTAATAGTGCATTGTGTTCCTCATTCATCTAAAAAGACAAAAGTTGCATTCTTTCGCTTCATTGAAACTGAAAATGTTCTTTTGCATTACTAGCTCTTAGCGAACTAGGAAAGATTTTTTTTGTTTTCTGATTTGGTTGTATTAGATGCATTCATGAAATTCTTCTTGTGTTTCAATTGATTGCTACTTTGTCATAGATTCCTATCCTTTTCTTAGTTAGCATTCATTGAATGGAAATGATGTTATTTTGCATATAGTTTTCATTTAGGAATTCGAGATCACATTTGGTAAGGCCTTGAAATTGCAACATTAATTCAAGATCAACCTTAAAATGAATTCAATCAACCTAAGGAAGCATTGAAACATAACACATATATTTTAGAGGTCTAGGCTAGTGACGTGTTTCAGCGTCGTTAAACCTAGTAGTTGTCGTTCACCGTTTGGCATTAGACAGCACTAGTACGAACTTGTGCTCCCCATACCGTCGCGTATATAACGGGAGACCCTCATAGGTTTCAATCCTTTATCCATAGGAAGCCAAGTCTGCCGCCCTATAACTGTGATACACCGAACACAACATTCGGGGAGACTGCTTGCACGTATGTTAAGTCCTTGGTCATTTCTATTTCATTTGATCACCAAGGTGCATATTGCAGTTCACGGAAACTTGGTACTCTCTCTTGCTTAGATTACCTGAGTAGTCATTTTGGTCTTTTCGTCATTCTATAAAAGTGAAAATATCATTGAGCACTTGTCCTTTCACGCTCTTTTAATCTGAAAGTGACTAGAGTTATCTTTTGCCTATTTCTCGACTCTTAAAACATGAAACAACAAAGTTCCATTTCAATGTCATAAAATTATTTGCCTACGATCACATGCCCATTAGAGATATTTTATTGCCTTGATTTTGGTAGTTCCTTAGTGTTTGGTCTTGAAGCCTCAAATAGGCTATCTCGCTTCCTTTATGTTTTGAAACATTATCGCAGTGGTGGAACCACCCATTTCATCGTCCTCTTCACTACCTCCTAGTGGTGATCCTTCTCTTGAAGTTTCTTCGAAAGCTTCTCAACCCACTAGGTCTGTCGATTTCTGGAAGTCTCTCCTTTCGAGTATCTTACCTCTTGCTACCCGATCTCCTCTTGACGAGCCATTTGATATCAATTGGAAACCTCAGGATGCTTGGTTTGGTTTTTGGAATGCTTAAGATTTCCCTCCTCTTACTTCAGAGCCACCTTTGCTAGCTACTGCCTTACTTGGAATTGTTCGTCGTCTATTTCACGATAAAATGTATTCATCTGAATTGGATTCTTCGAGTCCTATTAGTAGTGAAGAGCTCTATGTTTCTACAAGAGACTATCATCTCCCTCTGGAGAACTTTCCTTTTGTCTCAAATCGACCTTTCTCACAACCAGTGTCTCTCCCATGTGGTTATAGAACTTTGGGTTAGATCATTTCCGACATTCAATCGTTGTATCAGAATCCAATATGGTCCGATACATCAACTCCCTCCGGGAGTTCAGTTGACTCGGTATCGGGGGCATCACCCTCAACTAATGTGACATCAGCGATTGTAACCCTTATTCTTGTCCGAACCACCATCTGTGTGGCTTCATCTGAACCAGTTTTTAGTGTGAATCCGTCATCATTGGGGCCTTATGCTATCTGTAGGTCTATTTTTATCAATCCCACGATACCTTTTAGGCTCGCTGTGAGTGGATCACAACCTCGTATTATGGAAATACACCCTACTTTCACTGCACCTATGTTTTCTACCTCCATTCCTAGCGATTATACATTCGATAAGTATCTGTTGGCCATTCAACAACAATATTCTACCTCTCAGGGTCCTCAGCAGCAAAATTCTACCCCTCAGGGTTCTCAGCAATTAATAACTTCTGGTAATCCTCCACATCATTATGACACATACGATAATCCCATCTATTTACCTCCAATCGATCCCAATCAAGCCATTTACTAGCCGGGAAAACCCTTGGGCCCACAAGGACAACCCTTATAGGGAAAACCTTCGGTCCAACAGGGACAACCCTCTGGTCTACAGGGAAAACCCTCTGGTCAGCAGGGACAACCTTATGGTCCGCAAGGAAAACCCTTACAGGGACAACCTTTGGCCCAACAAGGACAACCCTACAGTCCTTCTGGTCAACCTCAGTTTCAACAAGGAACATCTTATGTTCCTGGGGGGCAAATTTATCCACCACAGGGATAACCTTTTATGCAACAGCATAAACCTTATGTTCAGCAAGGCCAAAATTTTGTACAACAAGGGAAACCCTACAGTCCTGCGCCGGGTCAACCTGGTTTTTAGGAGAAACTTGGCCCATCCCAACCATTGGGCCAACCTCTTCCACAAGGGCAACTCGGTGGCTCTTAGTATCCAGGCCAACCTGCTCTGCAGGGACAACCTACCCAACCTCAGTATTTGGGTCAACCTGGTCTGCAGGGACAACCTTTTCAGCCTCAAGGTGCTACTTACCCTCCTCAAGGTCAATCTCAGGCAGTATACAATGCGCCCCAAGGTTTCACTTATTTTTCTCAAGGTTAATCCCAGATAGTGTATAATCCACCTCAAGGCAATGCTTACATTTCACAGAAAAATCCATATGATGCTCAGCAAGGACCTCAATGGTATGCTCAAAATCAATATCCCGGTCCTCGACCCATGTATGGGAAGAACTATCCGGCTTATAACCCCTATGGATAGAATCCTCCGGGACAAAACTTATGGGGGTAGAATTTCTCTCAACCTACGTGGAATGTTAATAATGGTCTTTATCAACTACCTGCAATGCCTTTAAATCCTCAATTACCTTTCTTGGCAACGTTGGAACTGCATGATGTGTCAAAGTTGACGAACGATCCAATCATTCATAACCCATATTTGCCTGCAGTTCGAACCAAAATTCCTGGCGATTGTCCCAAGTTTGAGGGCAAGTCCGGAGAAGACCCCCAAGCGCATGTTATGAATTACCACCTTTGGTGTTCCTCTAACTCTTGGGTTTAAAATTCTATCCGACTCTGTCTTTTCCAACGGACACTTACTGGTGCTGCTGCTAAGTGGTACATCGAATTATCTTGTGGTGTCTTCCAAGATTTTAGTTCTTTAGCCATGGAATTTCTCACACACTTTTAGTTACCGGTTGGGTATGAAATCAAGGCGCACCTCTTCACTTCCTTGAAACAAGATCGAGCTACCCATATCTCTGACCATATTCATGAATGGAGGCACCGTCGTGGCTTGATTAAGTTTGAGATTCCAAATCAGATTCTAACTGATTGGTTTACCACCTCCTTCGTTGCTCCGATTTCTAAGGACATTGCTATGGGGTCATGTGTCACTGAGGAACAAGCCATTTCTCGTGCCCGGTACCTTGATCTTGTGTACTCTCAGTCCGACACATTGTATGAACTCTTGCCTGATGCTCCTAGACCTGGAACTTCCAAAGCACTAGCGATGCCATCCGTTGACAGTATCATTGGTTCCGCATCTCAGACTTCTCGGAAGTCTTCCCCTTCAAATCTTGGGAAGAAAAAATCTAGTCCTTCCAATGATACTGCTTCTTAGTCGATTTCGAAATATGGTAAAACCACGGAAGTCAATGCCGTTCAGGACAATCCAGTGGATAAGACTTCCAAGGGTAAAAAGAAGGGTAAAGGTAAGGCCAAAGCTGATACCCCGAAACAGGATTCTCAAAAATCTCGTGTCGATGATGGTTCACAACACAAACTGAAGTACCCTTGTTTGATTTGTGATGAAGAGCACTACACCATGGACTGTCCTAGACGGGTCAAAGTGAGTTGATTGCTCAAAGGCGCCCAGGGCACTCCGGCTGTTCTCAAAGAACTATTTCCATCATAGTAGACTCAGTTGGTAGACAAACCTCAGTCCTTTGCCCCATTTGGCTCTCAGGTTTTCATGATGAGCGCTTCTGCATCCGTTTCTATTGCTACCCAGTCGAAAGATTATACTGAACCATGTTAAGTAGCGGGGAAAGAGATCACTGATGGTCCTCCTCCTCTGCCTGCTTCTGGCCCTCTTTAGATTGAAAGGCCCAGTACTAAGCCCATTGTGGGGCCACCTTCCAAAGGTGTACTCTGTAAGTATTCTTATAATCCTAATGCCCGTGCTGCTCAACATTACAATATTGTTGAGGATTTGGCTCAGGCGCCATTTGCTATGTCTGCTTTAGAAGTACTCCAGAGTTGTCCGTCTCAATAGAAGGCTTTGTTATCTTCCATCGGTGGGGTTGATCCTCCTGATTCGAGCCTTATCTCTTTCGACTTGGAAAATTTCATCCCACGTCTCTCTCACCAGCTTGCGCTCATCATCCAAGTTGGGAGTAATGGATTGAACATCCATCGAGCGGTCATGGATGAAGGTGCATCTACGTGCATCATGCCATATTCCTGCTGGAAAGCCATTGGTTCTCCAACTCTCAAATAGTCTCCAAATGCTCTAGAAGTGTTTGATGGAAGGGAATCTAAACCTCTTGGTGTTCTCGCTAGTTTACCGATCACTATATAAGGGAAAACAATCAATGTCGAGGTTGAAGTAGTTGACGCCAAGCTTAATTACAATCTTCTCCTCAGTTGTAGTTAGACTCACGCCATGCTATGTGTTCCATCCACTCTCTTTCATGTTTTGCATTTTCCACATGAAAGAAAGATTATTACTGTCGATCAATTGTATTTTTTCACTTCTTCATCTTCCAAGGGCAACGTTCCATACATAGATAAAATTCCTAAGCCTTATGAGATCTTCGGGCCAGGTATTTTCAAAGATCCTGCCCTCATGTGTATTTTTCCTCTTCCTCCACCCAACACTGTTCAGTTTAACATGATCTCCAGGTCTTCTGAACTGTGGGTCACCCATTCTCCTGTGTAGATTGATTCATTTGGTGATTCGATGCCGTTAAGTCCGATCGAGATTTATTATTGTGAAATTATTTTTGCTTCGGACCCTCTGCCTCCTAATCATGCTCCTTTGGGCATGTCTCTTGACACTTAGTCTCAATCCCCTTGGCTCGGGTATTCAGATTCGCCTAATCCCTTAAGTTAAGTATTTCCCTTCGATGAGGCCATCGTGGAAACTCTGTCACTTGAGGATCCTCCTTGGGATGATAGTCATCATCGTTCCTCGTTCATGCCTGGCCTTGGGGCCATGTATACGTGTCTCGAGAGGTTCGCTTCTCAAGTTCCTTGTCCTCCACTTAAAACGTCCATCCTACATACGAAGTCTTTGCAGAAGGTAACTTGAGCAACATCACACAGACGATGCCTATTGACATTTCTGTTAAACCGGGGGTTGTCGAGAACATCCAAATTGGGGTGACTTGTTCTCCTAATGAGATACAAGTCTATACTAGTCTCTTCTGCGAGTTTCACGACGTTTTTGCATGGTCTTACAAACAAATTCCTGACATCGATCCAAGTATAGTGGTGCATGAGATCCCTACCTATCCTGGTGCGAAGCTTGTTTTCTAGCGTCTTCGTCTTGTGCACCCTAGAAAGGCCACCACTATTAAGGGAGAAGTTGAAAAAATTCTTAAAGATGATTTTATCTATCTGATTCCCTTGACAGAATGGGTTTCCAATATTGTTCCTGTAGATAAGAAACAGGGTACCGTTCGGGTCTGTGTTGATTACCATGACATTAACCATGCTTGCCCTAAGGATAATTATCCCACTCCTTTTATTGATCAAATCATTGATGACTGTGCTGGGAGTGAGATTTTTCCCTTATGGACAGGTTTTCTGGGTATAACCAGATTAACGTTCTTCCAGCTGATCAACATAAGACTGACTTTATCTGTCCTTGGGGTACTTTCGCTTATAAAATTATTCCTTCTGGTCTTAAAAATGATGGTGCTACATTTCAGTGAGAAATGTCATATGATTTTCATGATATCAAGCACATTGTTTAGCCTTACCTGGATGACCTTCCCGCTCATTCAGCTAAGAATAAAGACCATCCTGATCATCTCCGTCAGATTTTCTTTGCTATCGATGCTATAAAATCTGGCTCAATCCGCATAATTGCATCTTCTGCATTGATTCCGGTAGACTCTTAGGGTTTATCGTTTCCAAAGATGGGATTCGTCTCGATCCACTCAAAGTTGAAGCTATCGTTAATCTCCCCTCTCCTTCCTCCTTACATCAGCTTCAGAGTCTGTAGGGGAAAGCTAACTTCCTACACTGTTTTATACCTAACTATGCCGAAGTTGCCAAAGTATTTAAGCGATTACTGAAGCAAGGCATCCCGTTCCTCTGGGATGAGATCACCCAAAATTCATTCGATGCACTGAAGACGTTGCTCGTTAATGCTCCTCTGTTGCGTCATCCAAATTATCATCGCGATTAATCCCTCTATTTGGCTGCCGTGTTTAGCACAATTTCCATGGTTTTGGTACAAGACGATGATGATGGTGATGAGCATGTCATTTACTATCTGTCTCGCAACCTTCTCGATACTGGGACATGTTATTCCCATATCGAGAAGTTGGCGTTGGCTTATGTTCAACATTTTCGTCACTATATTCTGTTGCGTACAGTGATTGTGATTTCTGATTGCAACCCTATGAATTACATATTGACTCATCAATTGCTGAGGCGCAAGTACTCGAAGTGGATTTTCATCCTCCAAAATTTCGATTTGGAGTTCACTACTTCCAAGTCGAAGAAGTCATTAGTCTTCGCTGATTTGATTTGATCTCTCCCTTCTGATTTTGCTCCGTCTGGTTCTGAGGAACGCATTCCGGACGACACGCTTTTTCTTATTAGCACCCTCGATCCTTCGTATGGTGATATCATCGTATATCTTCAGACTTCCACCTTTTGATATGAGTTGACCAAGGATGCACGTTGACGCATCTGCCATCAATCACAACCCTATCACATAGTCCGAGATACACTCTACCGCATCGGAGTTGATTCCATTCTCCGCCGGTGTTTGACTCTCGAGGAGGCTGAAAAGGTCCTAAATGATTGTCACAGTGGCACCTGTGGCAGTCACATGTTTGGATATGCTACACAAAAGATTATTCGTGCTGTCTATTTCTGGCCCACCATTTTTAAAGACTACATTGTTGCTGTCCGTAAGTGTCATGATTGCCAGATCTATCAGCGCAAGATGCACGCGCCACCTTCCCATCTTCACCCTATTATTATCGTTGGTCCCTTTGCGAAGTGGGGCATCGATTTTATGACGTGTAACCCTTACTCGGCCAGGGGGCATGCTTATATTATCATAGTTGTTGACTACTTCACAAAATGGGCCGAAGCAATGCCTACACTTACGACTGACGGTAAGACTACATCATAGTTTCTATTCAATTATGTCATTTCTAGGTTTGGTTTCCCTTAAGCCATTGTTACCGATCATGGTTCCGATTTTCGGTATTACATGGTGGATGAGTTGACTTCTAAGTTGGGTCTGCGTCATGACAACTCAATGCTATATTACCCTCAGGCTAATGGTCAGGTTGAAGCCGTGAACAAAGTTCTCGTCACTATGCTTCAACGTATGATTGGGATGCACAAATAAAACTTGCATCTCATGTTTTTTTCAGCTCTCTAGGCTTACCGAACCTCAGTGAAGGATGTGACCATATTCACTCCATTCCAGCTTGTCTATGGTATGGAAGCTACCCTTCCGATTAAATGTGAAATTCCTTCTCTCAAACTAGCTATTGAATTTATTGTGAATACATCACCTGAAGAAGAGAGTCTTATATATTTAGAGAGGCTTGATGAAACTCACCACTTTGTTGCTCTAGTCATAGAAGCACAGAAAAAGGGGGTCAAATCTCATTTTGACTAGTCGGTTTCCCCTCGTTCCTTCATAGAAGGAGACCTCGTCCTCCTTGTACGACCAAACTCATGATAAGATGGGGGTAGGAGAATTTCAACCCATGTGGCATGGGCCCTACATTGTTAAGCACGTTTTTTAGAATGGGGCTTATGAGCTTATTGATTATGAAGGCCATCCTCTAGATCAACCCATAAATGGGTTGTATCATAAAAAGTACTATGCATGAGTCATTCGTGCATGTTTCTTTGTACATAGGTGTTTTTTAATTTTTGTACATTTTTCGCTTGGTGTGCTTTGTGAACGTTTTCCTACTTATCAGATTGTTTCTTATTGTGCAGATGTCTATTAGCCCTTATGTCGGTTTCACGGATGGTGTTTCCTGCAGTACCCGAAATCTGTCTTTAGTAGCCTGGGTGATTTATGATCCTACTGGTGAGTTGATAGACCTTCAAGGTATCTATCTAGGACGAACCACATAAAATTTCACTGAATATAGTGCTGTTATTGAACTATTAACTGAGGCCATTTCTCTTGATATTCGTGCATTGACTATTAACCTAGACTCACATCTTGTTGTTCTTCAGCTTAATGAGCATTATTATGTTAGAAATCCTCACATATTGAGGTTGTATTTGTGTGTTCGTTTATTGGAAAGACATTTTGTTTACATTACAAATCAACATATTCCGAGATGAATGAATGCGTTAACTGATACAATAGCTAATATTTTATTAGATAGACATTTGCGTAATTTGTAAAACATCATTATCACATGAAAAGATCCATACAGGAATATATATATATATATATATATATATATATATATATATATATATATATCGAGTGTTTGCATCCATGTGCATCATAAGTTCAAAAAATATGCATGTTTTCGTTACATCCTGAGACATCATGTCTCTAAAAAAAATGCGGAAATAAAAGCCTAGGTGTCTAGTTGGCGTGATGCTCATGATAGCACGTCATTTCCCGTACAAGACACCTCAATAAGCGGTGAACACTGTTCGACACCCCTGCAGTGTGTCTCTAGTACGCGCGAGGAACATCATCAAATATCGCATAGTCCGGGATCCCACGGGAGATTCCCTCTAGGTTGCGTATGATTTCCTCCTCCTCGCCTCCCGCACCACGAGGGGCCACATAAAAGTCATGAGGAATCCTCCATGCTATTGGTGACATGCCTGCAGGTCTTTCCGGGCCAACATATGTAATTATGTGGATTAATGTTAGAACATGCATAAAAAAAAAATCATAATACTCATCAAAATAAAAAAATGAGTCTTACCCAATGCTTCATCCCAATCCTCTCCTACTGGGAGTGGGAGATCCGCATCAACAGTGAAGTTCGTGCCAGAGTAGGGCTAGTCCTCCACGACAATCAGCTATGGGCGGAGCCACTCAAAGAACTATGGTCTCCAGGACATCTATTGACCACCCCTTGACCTTGGCATTAAAGCCACCCAACGGACCATCTGTGGCTCCTAGGCTGGTGGTGTTAGAACTATCACTTCCTGACGCTGGAAAATTGGTAACCGTTCCAAGATGAAAGGTACCAATATGGACCCGTAGCCGAACTGCTTCAACTTACCATTCTTGCATTTTTTCAACTGACGTTTTATGTTTATTATTACTGCCTCTGCCCAGTTATATAGTGTTGGTGCCATGAAATCCATTGCAAGAAGTAATTGTGTTTTTGTGGCCTCATGTGGAGCCTGAACTCCTGCAGCTCACGTGATGGTGTGTAGCACTACTCTGAGTGCCAGATTGGGAATGGTTTGGATATCTACCTTCTCGATTTTGGATCCTTTTCATGCTCCTTGGCACACCCTGTCGATAACCATACTCATGTTTTCCATTGTGGGCTGAGTACCAGTCAGGATTGGTACTTCCCCCCTCTGCGACAATCGGGTTATGAAGTAAATATCTGAGACCTCAATCTCAAGTTCCTGATCGTGAATAATGAATATTTCCTGATCAATGTCCCAGACACTGATCAAGTACTACAATATCTTCGGTTGAGCTCTAAGACATGGTGCCATAAAGAATTTTTTGAGCCCGTAGTCCCTAAGAACTTCCATGCATCTCACATTGCCCATGGCTTCCTCATCTTCTTCACTATGCTCTCGTTCTTTCCATTCGATCACCATTTTGTTCTCTCACACCTGCAAAAACATCCATATGGTTGTCATTATCCAAATACAATTATTTTGGAATAGTTAAATTGGGCTCATTTCTTGAATTTAGAAGCTTAAAATGGTTGTCGCAGTTGGCGAGAGTCCGTGCCCGATACCTGCACCGACTGCCGCACCCTAAATTTTACAAAATTCTCTCATAAATCTACACAAATGGGTTGCAGATAATGAAAATGATATCAAAATGCAGGGAAGGATATGAGTTCTTACCTGGAAAAGACGGATTCACGATTGGCTTTCTGGATTGCCCGCTGGCAGCTCCGCAAAATCACAGTGAAAAATAGTGACAAATTGCTTACAAGAGGTAAAAGTGAAAAGTAATTTATTTTTTACCATTTTTGGCACTTTATACCTTTTCAGAACCCAAATTAGGTTTTAAAGCATATTTTTCGATTATTGTGCTATGTAATTTCGAGAAATGGGTTTTACGTGCGTCTTTTGTGCATCAACTGGTCCTTAACGTGATGAAGATGAAGTGATGACTTGTATTTTATACTTTTTCGGACTCAGTAAAAACATGAAAAATTCACTCTTGGAGTCATCTTTCAGCTCTTTTCTGACTCTCGAAAATTGAAAAGATTTTCGAGATTCTTTTCGTTTTGAACTCGTTAAATGGCTGCGAAACGATATCTACCCAGTATAAATTTACCTCTTTTTTGGGTTGGGATAGATTATTTATGAAAAAGGAATACCTTAGCCTATCACGACTAAGAGGTTATCTCAAACGTAGTTGTCTTCCTTTTCAGATCTATTAGACTACCTACGAAAAGGGACCAGGTGGAGTTTTCTTTTTTTGGTTCTTTTCACTCTCTAAATATGAAAAGATACCGAGTTCTTCCTTTGTCAGACTCATTAAAACCTAAATGACATCGGAAACCGTCACCATGACATAACCAAGTTCGTCCTTCCTAGGGTTCGTAAAATTTAATAGGATGGATTTTTCCGAAGGAAAAATTTACATGGAAAGCATATGCTATCCCCTTAAAGCTTGTTTCCAAAAATAATTGAGGTACTCGCCAACGAAGTTGGGGGAAAATGGAACCAGTTCTTATTCGTGTCAGTAGTATGTCGCTCTTGAACATGACACTCATCTGCATTCGTGTCGGGTTGGGGACATCTCATTTCGTCATTTTTTCCTCCATGGTTTTGGGTAATATGTTTTAACCTCTCATCTGCTCTTTGCCACATCACCATGACCTCAAATCCTTTGATGTCAAATACTACCAAATTCAGAAGTCGTGTCGCTGATATGTTCAAGAGAATTTTCCGTTTGTAGTTTTCAACCTACCTCTGATCCTCTTTTTGTCCTGATTCACTATCATCATATTCCTCTGTCTCGCATTGATGATGTGGGAAACATTATAGCCCTCCTTCGACTAGGTCACTTCCTGTCGAATTCAGCTCATCATCCAGGACGTTGATTTAGAGACTCCCTTCCAGTACCTTGGAGCTTGCATGCCTCAATGGAAAGTTCTTCGCATTCGATGACAGGTCCTCATCATTAGCCTTCGATCGAGTGATTCTGTGGGTGTTCGACGCTATATCACTATTCACATTTCGTGGATTGTAATAGTTGTACGTTGAGAGCCATTGTCATTATTGGTGGTTTCTCTCGTGCTTGTTAACATCTTTCATCATTGGCTGGTAATCAGGTGATTTTCTTGCATGTTCGACTTTAGCTCACATATTCACATGGTTGAATTTGTACTTTTCCGGGTCGAGATGGAGCGTAAGACCTTGGATCTCAACTTTATATGTACTCTATTATGGATGGTTGCGCCCATGCCATATGTTCATGTATCAGAGATATCAATTGTATATGTACTTGCAGGTCTTCCGATTGTGGTGTTTGGTTTGAACGCGTTCTCGTAAAGCATTTAACTCCTCCCTCTCTCTCAGACCTCATGCTTTAGGGGGCATCTGTTACACAACATTTTGTCACCGTCCTTGCAATCCCCATCCTGCACATTGGAGGACCATTTCTGTGACTTATATGTAGTGCCATGCCTTGCAAAAAGTGTTATTGCATCCCTTGCCATGAGAATAACATTTCCTCTGTTGACTATTCCTGGAACAAACCATCAAAAACATATGATTTTGGGTCGGCGGTGGTAAGAAATTATGGCCTCACGCCAATAAGAGAAATTAGCGCCGGGACCCGCACCCATTGGCGCTCTGTCTCAGTGGACTGCCCGCGCCAAGCTGTTTATGGAAAGTTTTTTAAAATAGAAGCAAAGTTTCCATTTCCAACCACTTCGTGAGCGGAGTTAGCATGGGTTGTTCGACCGAATAACATTGAACATCTTCCTTTGGCTTCTTGTTTCCTACATTTGGGAAACCTCCCAAAGGATAAGGCCTCCCTTCCACCATTTGAGGGATCCCAACCTCCTCCTCCTCTCCTATAAATACTAGTGTATCCCCTTATTGTTGTTATTGTAGCCCCCTTATTGTTATTGTTGTACCCTTGTATCCCCATATTGTTATTATTGTGCCCTTACATTATTAGTTTTAGGTTGACTAGGATTATATTGTGACCCCATGGACTCCTATATATAGACAGGAGGTTGTGTCATTTGTATCATCAAAGAATTGTTCATTTATGTAATGTAAAGGAGGTTTCCCCCTCGAAGTGGCTTATTTATATGGCGTTGATCTCTCTTTTCTTCTATTTTTGGAGCTGGTTTCATAATATTATGCCTTTAATAATAATTTATATACATTCTTGGTTTATACCAAGAGGGTTATAAGATAGATGCAAACCTTTGATCCCAAAATCATCCCTTGATGCAATCATCCAAATGGTGCAAACCTGTGTTTATTCCCATCTTAACAATTTAAACATATTCATGTTTATACCAATAGGATTTAATCAAATAATATTCGTCTTGTGGTTTATGGAAACTAAAAAATTCCTCCGCAAATGCGTGTGCAATTAGAAATTATTTCTCATAGCCACTAATTTCTTTCCATGCAACCAAGAGATGTGGCTAAGCGACATTATTGTAAGATAAAATTCATTATTATTAAATATAGAAGACCAAGAGGCAACATAAAAAAAATTTAAAGTTTTTAATTATAATTTCTCTTCCAACCAGTGTATTAATTAATTTTCATGTCAAAAAAATAGATGGTGTAAATTTTTGCGTATCATATCCTTGTGAACAATGTTTGTCTAACACTTAAATGTATTATCTCATCTAAGATTTTTTTATCTCACTTTCATTTTGACTCCAATTTTATTTAGATGTATTTTTATTCTTTTATTTTTATTTAGCAATGGTATTTTATTTAATACGTCTAAGTTATAGATGAAATGATTTTTTTCTTTGTAATTCAATTATATAATTTCAATTTAAAGTAATATTGTGATGGAATCATTAGTGAGGTCCACTTCACTAGATATAGATCTGCAAATTCATCATCAATATAATCTCCTCCAGACTTAGAGAGTCAGGGTGAAGGATATTTCTATTCCTGCAACAACCTTGAGCAATCTTGTAAAACACTAGATAAGTGAGCATTGGTTCCTCCTATCAGCCAAAAATGCTCATTTCTCCACCATTCTTCAAGATGGTTTGATGCATAGGGGGTGCATTTGTGTTTTGGCTTTAGAGATGATGCTACCTTGCGGGGCATTTGGTGTTATGATGGTTGCTATTAAGTGTGGGATGAGATGTTATGGTGTGCTGTTGGTGGTATAATTGATCACTAGCACATGCCTTATTGTTAAAACTCTTAGTGATATGGTAAACCATCATTATTTAGTATGTTGGGATGTTTGGCTTGTTTTTGCTTAATAATGATTTAAGACTTAGTGAATTAATGAGTAACATGTGCCTAATGTTTAAAAATCTTGATGATGTGATGGGCCCTCAAGCTTCATATACATTTTATTTGCATATATGTTTACAAATTCATTAGCTCTAAAGTATTGCCATGACTATTTCTATCTGGGTTGAAAATACCCAATTTTCTCCTTAAAAAAGATGGTTGATAACTTTATTTCTTATGGATGATTATACAAATATCAAATAAGAAAGTATAACATGTTATTTAAACATTTTAATATTGCTTGATTGAAGGAATTTATAGCTTAGTAACATAACTTTGTATTGTTGAGTTTCATCTAGAGCATCCTCAGTGGCTTGGTCAAGCAATATACTATCATAGAGCATCAGGCACACAAACTTCTTGTGAGAATTAAACTGCTAATTTATTTTCATTGTTTGCATCATTTTGCGTTCTTTACTTACCCATAAATAAAGTATAAGAAAAAAAAATATTGTATCTTTTTTTATTCACTTTGGCTTTAAAAAAATGAAAATAGATAGCAAGAACCCCATAGTTGATATCGATGCTATTCTAGAAAACTGGATTATTTCACTTGAAAAAATTCTCATAAATTGCAGGAGACTATTTATTGAATGCATTGGAAATATTATTGCACTTCAGATACATATCTAAAGAAATAAGAGAAGGTATCATCAAACACTTTAAGACCTGTTTGGAAAAAGGAGACGATGAAGCATTGAATTCTTATCAAGTTGAGTTGAACAACTTCTCCTTGATGAAAATGCATAAAACTAGCAACCTAGAGGTGTATTTGAACAATATGTCTAAATCAACATCAATTCACATATATCCTCAAGATATGGGTATATGGGGAGACACTTTTTGCATACACTAGGCCTCTAATTAGCTAAAAATACCAATACAGGTTTGATTGAAAAATGAGGGAAATATCTATTTTAATTTCAATGCAAACTTATGTACACATACATATGATATATTGCTTCATAATGAAAACCCACAAGCGGGACATTTTGAGCCACTGCTTCACAAAAAGAACAATAATACCTCATGTAACCCTAGTGAAAACAATGTTGATGATGTAAACACATTGCTAAGTGCATATGGCAAGAGTTGTTTTGAAACAATATGTGACTTACAAAACAATGAGTATAATGTAACTCATCTAAGACTTTTAGTTTCTCAAGCTTTTTGTAATGCAATAATGCAAAATGACACTTTTGAATATAAATGCATTGAGACATATATTACTGACAATGTCATAAAAAATGTGCCTAAAATACCAAATTGGCATGGTTACATGATATAATTGACACTCCCTTACAAATAAAGCAAAATTGAAGGCAATCTATTTGTTTTCTAATGGCTTGCTGGGGTATTTAATATTGAAATCCACTTATGGTCACTTCAAATAGGAAAAGTTGAACTCTCAATAGCTTCTTTTACTGAAGGAGCAAGAATATTCGACATAATAGAAGTTCAAAAGAATGAAATAGTATATATGCCATTGAAAAAGGTTCAAACATATATAAACATAACATAAAAACCATATTTTTCAAATACAATTGAAAAGACTCTATCATTGCATTGGTTAAAAATTTTTTCTAGAAAAAATCAACTCTAAAAGAAAAATTCAAATAGAATGATTCAGAAAAGAAAATTGCATGATACCCTATAGAGAACACAAATTGCAAAAAACAAAATTGTAATAGGAAAAAATATCTTGCAAGTAGAGAAGAAAAAGTCCATAGAGAAATTGCAGATGCACCTATCTTTGATTATGTGACATGTGAAGAAAATTTCTTTAAAAAAGATGTTATACCTATCAAACAAGAACATCAACAAACAAAATTCATTCAAAAAGTAAATAATAAATCGAAATAAATCTCAAAAAATAATGTTAAAAATAGGTACATTTGAAAAATTTGCAGGAAAGCATTGCAAAATGATCAAGAGCCAAAATTGGTTGTTCCATAAAAAATAAGATGAAACAAGAGTATAAGAATAGCGAAAAAATAATCAAGCTCGAAGAAAGATTGAAAGAATTGTAATTGCCTTTTTTGCAAATAATAGAACTTGGTCATAGATATAAAAAGCCACAACTAGGACTTACAGGTGGAGTTATAAACATTCCTATCGACATCTCAATGATTAAACATGATTTGCCTCGTGACATAAATGCAACTGACACTATTGCATTAGTAATTGAAAAGAGTCCGAAGTTAAAAAATGATTACTCTTTTGGTTGCATTTGTCCCCACATCGTGATGAAAACACTAAAACGATTATGTGTGATAACAATTTACAAACTAGAAAAAATCAAAATAACTGATAAGTGGGAACAAGTATTCAAGGAAAACAAAGAAGCATATGAAAATAAAACAAATATTGACGATGAATAATTTCATTGCAAGAATAATGAAGAAGCTATTTATCAAGACAATGAATATCTAATTACTAAAACATTGGTCCATGGATTCACTGATTCATACAACCTCTTTGATCTTCAAAATGACCAGCTAAATATTGCTCCTGCTAAAAGATATGTTCCATTAGGGATTTTATGAGAGAAATACTCAGAAGAAATGAGTTTTCCCACAATGTTTTATGGTGAAAAATGAGATTATGACATAACAACTAAGTTTTCATATCAAAAAATTACTGAATGGGAAGTGTTAAATAAAAAACAACTTTACATATTATAAAACATACTTGTTTTACAAGGCATTACATATCATTCTAAATCAATTGTTTAGCAATATATCAATTAGAATAAGAAAAGGATAACTAAAAGGTGGAAAAATAATAGCCAAATATATTAAATCAAATTCAAACCTTGATCATATTTTAATATTGGACATTGGATACATCGATTTGAAATCTATTCGTACATCTCTAAACTGCCATGAACAAACACATAGGAAATTGTATGCAATGATACGACAACTAGGACCACCAACATTTTTTATTTCTCGTAATAGTGCAGAAAATCGTTGGCAACCATTGATTAATGTGTTGAAACAAATCAGACAACAAGAAAAAGAAGACATTGAAAATGAAGTTGAAAACAACGAAATTGACTTATTGATTAGAGATGACCCTGTAACTTGTGCACGTTACTATAGAAATAGAATTTCTACTCTACGTAATTTAATATATCATGAAACAAGTACTATGAAAGTATTGAAGATTACTTTTTTGTCATAGAATTCCAAAATAGAGGTAGCGAACATGACCATGCATTACTATGGATAAAGAATGCACCAATCTTAGGGAGAATTACAAACACAAAAATTTAGAACTTCATTGATACAAACTTGTCCTATGATTCGTCAATAATTAGAGATGACTTAAAGACATTTCATCACCATCGCCATACAAAACATTGTAGGAAAGGAAAAAATTTACATTGTAAATTTAACTTCCCACAACCGCCATTGAAAAAAACAAGATTGTTGAGACCTTTACAATGTGTCAATAAAAAAACAAAACAAAATGCATATTAATCTTTCAAATAATGCAAAATTCTAAATATGATGATGGATATACATTTGATAGGTTTTTGAAAGATTTATATTTAATGTATGAAGCGTATATGAATGCAATCGCATGTAGCTTGTATCATACAACTGTATTATTACATATAAAACCATCATACAAGTGGACAAATAATTTTTAGAGACATATTCCAAAGATATGGAATGAAAACATTGACTCTCAATTCATAGTTGACTTATATGCAACAACTACATATTGTAGCTCATCCATGAGATTTTTTTTATTTTATTTTATTTTAACTGAAATGATTAATTTTATTTATAGATGAGGGCACATTGGACCAGAGCCTAAACAACCATCAATGCATAGCTTCAAACAACTTCAATTACATGCTAAACCTCAATTCTCATTTACGGAATTTGGATTTGAGATGGGGGTTCATCATTAATGCTGAAGGGTCCTTGCGGGAGGAGGCAACCTTTGTTTGCGTAGCTATCTTCTTCCTTGTTTGAATCTCTAAGTATATGAAAAAAATTGTATGAGGCAAAGTCTTCCATAATGTACTTCAACCTTCGAAGGCTCTTGTTTAGTGTTGGGTTTTTGAACTGTTCCTCCGAGTTTATAATTTTTATCAAAATTTCTGAGTCCCCGAAAGCTTGGATTTCTCTAATGCCTTTATCTCGAACTATTTGGAAAGATTTTATCAATACGAGAATTTTTGCCTAGTTGTTTTTTCTCTGCCTAAGGCCCCAACCGAACATATCTCCTGTGCCATCCGAGTAATAGATCACACCCCCTACACATGAAATCCCAGGATTTCCTTTTGAGGCACCATCAAAGAATATTGTTGGTTTACCTTGCTTCCTCCACCATGTTTGGAATATTTCATCCGGATCCATTATGCGCCATCTTGGACTGTTGGGGGGACTAACTGGGGGATGATTCCTGTCTTTGAAGACGAAGGTACCCAAACAATTATTTTCTTCTAGAAGAGGGGTGATTGCAGGCTTGTGAGAGTGTTGAGAAGCTCTCTCGAGGCGGATATCTTTAGCTTTTTCTGCCACTGTGGAGGGGTTCCAAAAGGTGTTATTGAATACATGTTCATTCATAGCAATCCATAATTTGCAGCAGATGTATTTGGGGATGTTTTTCCAAAATCAGAGACATAGAGACTTGTTGGGGATAGCGTGGGGATACCACCCCTTCCAATTAGAGAATAGCTCTACCAAAAAGGTCTGAATCAGGGCAGAGACATTGAGGTCGTGGAGGAAGAGATTCCACACTTCTTTTGTGAAGGGGCAGTTTACAAACAAATGGTCCATTGTTTCAAGATCATTCCCTCAAAGGGTGCATCTATGGGGTCTGAGGATGCCTCTTTTTGTGAGGTTTTCACATGTTAGAGTATTTTTATGCATTAAAACCCAAAAAAAGAAATTAATTTTAGGGATGCAGAAAAGATCCCAGACCTGTTTCCAAAAGATGGCGGGATGATTCGACACTTGCTGGGGGTTGGAGATACCAGAATCCGATTGCAGCAGTGTAATATCCTGTGTTTCCCCAGCCCTAGGAGTCCGAGGCCTACTTGTGGATTGGGGCATAGTCAAACAACTCTTCTTTAAGCATATTATATTTATATAGAAGTTGATCTGGGGCTTTGGGAAGGATCCAAGAGAGCCAATTCCCCTTTTCATCCCAAGAGGAAATTTATTCAAGTCTGGTGATGTTTTACTGTTACAGCCATTCTTAGATCCTCTTAAAGCTTTAGAGTCTTCTAGTGTTAGGTGTCCCATGATGCTGTCTTGCCAGATCAGAGTGTTTTTTTTCATTTCCAGGAATGTGGTAGAGGTGATTTTTAAAGAAATTAATTCCTCTCCCATAGAGGTTCCATATCAGTGATCCTTTGGAGGTGTTTTTGAATTGCATTTTCCTCAACGTTGTTCCTGCCACATATTTATTTTTCAGAATTTGGCTGACCAGATGCTTGGAGTCATTGTATATTTTCCATAATATTTTTTTTCCCAGTGATATGTTTGTTGTTGAGGGGTCTCTGATTTGTAGGTCGCCCTCCACAATCGAACGTATGAACATATCCCAGTTAACAAGATGAAACTTTAAATGGTTTCCCTTCCCACATCGCCAGAGGAAGTCATGAGTGAGCTTGGATACCTGTTCTGTGATTGAATGAGGAGCCAGAAGTAAGGAGGCCTAATATATTGGCAAAGCCGAGAGGACTGATTTTATGAGAGTTAATTTTCTAGCTGTAGTGATCCATTAGCCTCCCCATGAGGCAATTTTATATTTTAATTTGAAAAATACCTCATCCCATAGCATGTTATTTCTTGTTCCTAACTTTAGAAGGAGGCCGAGATATTTTATTTTTTCCTAGTTGATGTGGCGAACGAAGCCCAGGAGGAGTGCGATTCGATTAATGGCTTACTAATTGGCGTTCCAAGAATAAACTACGCTCTCCCTTTTATTGATGAGGGCACCCGATGCCTTGCAGTAACTGTGAAGGATATATTTTATGTTAGAAGCGATCCTCACTGAGACACCTCCCAGCAGAAGAGAATAATCAACAAACAACGCACGATTGATGGGGTCCAAAACATTCTGCACTCTTAATCCTAGAACAGTCCCTGAATTTTTTGCAGCTGCCAGTTTTCTGCTGAGGGAGTCATCCATTAGGATGTACAAGAATGGGGAGAGGGGGAAACCTTGCATTAATCCCCTCTAGGCTTGAAAATAGGAGGTGGGTATACCATTGACTAGTGGGGAGATCCAGGGCTTATCAGTGCAAGTTTTGATCATATTAATGAAGTCAGAGGAGAACCCAAAGTTGAGGAGAAATTTGTAGAGGAAAGAGAGGTTTACCCTATGAAAGGCATTTTCCATGTCCAACTTGATCAACATGCCTTTTTCTTTCCGTTGGTGGCTGTAATGCATTGCCTCCTGAACTTGAATGACATTATCCATGATGTGCCTGCCTTTGAAAAACTCACCCTGAGAGAGGGAAATAAGGTTCCCCAATAGAGGCTTGATTATGTTGGCCAAAATTTTGGTGAGGATTTTGTACGATGCGTTACAGAGGGGGATGGGCCTGAATATTTCAAAGGATCCAGATTTCACTTCTTTTGTAATTAAGGCCAAGAAGGTGGAGTTGATGCCTCCCCCCACCTTAGCTTTATTCTGTAACCCTTTGATCATTCTCAACAGGTCAGCTTTGATAATGTCCCAATAGATTCTGTAGAAATGGGTTGAGAAACCATCAGACCCAAGGGCCTTGACTGGTTCCATTAACCAAATAACTTTGCAAATTTCTTCCTCAGTGAAGGGCTTCATTGGATTGGTGTTGTCCTCATTGATGGCTAGGGAGGGGATGTGAGTGAGGAAGTGCTTCGCGTCCTCTTCACTGTTTTCATTGTATTTCTTGAAAATATTTTGGAAGTGAGATTCTGTAGTTGTTTTGATATTGTCAAACCATTTGCAAACCAGTCCCTCTGAAGTGGTAATTTCTGAGATGTGGTTTCGTGAGAGGCGTGCTCTATGTTAGCCATAAGTAAACTTTGCTGCAGCAGATGATGGCTAAATTTGTTGTGTGAGCCTTCAAGAGATTATTTTCATAGAAAATTACTCATTTTGGAAGCCTTTTGGTGTTTTATGACTTAAGAGTAATATTCACTATTGTTTCCACAAAAATCCCTCAAAGAAGTCTTGCTGATATCCAAAGAAACCTGTTATAGAGCCATTTTCCATCATTTCATAAATTCATTTTCACCCACTTTTCATCCATGTTTACCTATCCTCATCCCTCATTTTTCCTCTAAAAAGGCCCATTTTCCCTTTACTTTTCCTCATTCTCCCATTAAAACCCTTTTTTAAACTATAAAAACCCCCTTTTTGGTTTAAAATATCCTTGTTTTACCTATCAGAAACCTCAAAAGGTTTAAAAACCCACTTTTTAAACTTATTTCCACTCTATTACATATCGGGCTTTTAAGCCCCCTTGGCTTAAGCCCCCTTCCCTTTCTTCGCCATAAAACCCTGCGCCCGTGACCATGCGCTAGTCCGCTAGTCCCTTCTCTATAGCCCCCGGTCCTTTTTTCCTCCACAGGACCTTGTCTCCGCGCCTTACCTCCTAAGCTCCTCCCCTTTATATTCTCACACCCTTCCTTTTAAAACCTCTTTCCCTTATAAAATTCCTCACCTCGACGATTGTGCCCACGAAAAATCTTAACCATTGATCTTCGAAGATCTAACGGCCATCGATTTTTCCTCTGATTATCCATCCATTTCCCCATTCCCCACTTATGTTCTCCCATGGGTTGATCGCAGCCGTTGATCCTTAAAGATATGATGGTGCCCGCAAAATCTTACCACTTCAACCCCGCCCATTAACATTTCACTACCCGACAACTTTGCTTACGTCAAACCCGACCCCACTTCATTTTTCCACCGATCGACTCCCCGCGATCACGCTGATCCTTCGCCGTTGGATCTGCAGCCCCAGATCCAACGACTTGTGCACCGTTTTGCGCCCATGTCCACCAAGACCCCCCACCATGCACCTTCCGCACGAAATAGGCGGTTTTCAGTGGGAAAGGCGCCATCCACCAGACCATATCGCGTCCATATTTGCCAAAACCGTTTACTACCCAACCTCTATGCGAAAACCATTCGCGGTTTCGTAAAACCACCTTCCGTTTTCATGCCAATAGTTAAAAATCTGCCATTTTTCCTCCTGTTTGCATATAGAATGCTCCGCCACCATATCGAGCCTCCGAAGCAGTCTAGCCATTAAACGCAGGTTTTATTAATGCTTCTTGGTCTGTTTGTAGGTTGTAATGGTGGCCATTGATACACAGGCTTCCTACAACAAAGTATTGTTGCAGGACCCCAGGTGATGGTTTTGTAAGGCCCGATTGAATGCAGAACGGGACAAAAGTGCCGAAATTCCATGTTTAAATCTATATACCACGAATAGTGGTTACGCAGCAAGGTCCTTCGATGCATCACTACCACCTGCACAACCAGCAATAAAGACAGAGATCAGAAGGATAAAGACAAAGGGATTAAGCATAAAATTGAAGATTAAACGCTTAAACTCACAGTATAAAGAAAAAAACGTAGTTTAAAGACAGAAGATGGTCCGTGAAGGTCTAATAAAGCCTTAAAAAACACAATGAAAAGCTAAATGTCAATGTTTAAAGTGCTAAATAAGACAGATCAGCAGAAGAAGAGTCTTGAATGACACCTACAGTCCTATTTTACCTCAAAGGAATACATATTAAATGCACAGTCAGAGATATTTCTGCCAAAGACACCTCAGAAATAAATTGATAGACATCCTGTTGACAAACACTCTTTAAAACTTTCAGAACAGTTATTAAGCAGACATGGGGCTACAAAACCCAAAAATGACAGTTTACTTGTCATAGAGGTCAAACAGGGTACCTCAAACCAAGAAAACTTCAAAGAACACACTTCAGAGTTATTACCAGCCTCACAGACAGGAAAAAATACTAAAATGGTACACTCAGTTAATGCTATGGTCATTAGGCAGAATGGGCATTCGAATACCTCTCCCCCTCTATCTTAACTGATATTTATGATTTTTCTTTCAACACTCTTCCTCTCTCACCTATATGTATTCACAGAAGATTCATCGTAAAGGGTTGGAAAATTGTTAATAGTTTGAACTGTTATTGAGAAAAAGTTGTTGAGTAGTTGTAATATAGTAGGCTGGGAAGAGAAGAATTGGACTATAAAAGCTATTGGATTTGAAGTATGTAACTGGTCCACCACATCAATAGACAAGAAGATTCACTGGTTCCTGATCTAAATCATTGGTGATGTTTTTCTTACTGTAATTGTTATTTTCCTTATGTTTCCATTGTGTTCATATTCTCTGATAAAGAACAACAAATATAGAGTAGGATTTGCTGCAAAGTACCCTATCTCTCACTGATAAGATTTATCTCTATGTTTTCTTCTAAATGTGTGTTTGGGAATAATTTCAATAGAGTATAACCAGTCAAAGAATGTTGGTGAGCCCATGTCTTGCTGAGTAGAACTTGAGATGTTGTTCTTGAATTATTTTTTCACTGCATGCTAAGTAGAATACTAATCAAGGAAGTTTATGGTTAGCCCCGTCCCTTTTTTAGTATTAAACAACTGTTTTGAAGATTTCCCTTAAGAGTATGCCAAAAGCAGGCTAGGTTAAGAGTCCTTACCTGATCTTAGGTGAATTTTATGTTTATCTTAAATGTTTTCCCTTGAGAGTATGTCAAAAGCAGGTTAGGTTTACCTGATCTTAGGCTGCCCTTTGTTTTCTCACATGTTTGCTTCTTTCTCATCATTTCTTAATGTTTCATACCGCCATCTCAACTTAAAATATCTTTTGATATAGATGACTTTCCATTTGAAAACCCTTTAATAGTTGTTGTGAAAGTAAACCCTTTTATGACTCCATAGCCCAATGGTTTACCACTGTTTTTGACCTATATTCCCATGCTGAAATATCCTTCAATTTATTCCCTCCTTCACACTTCACATGACCTTCTCAGTTAATGATCCCAAAAAAAAAAACAAACCCTTGGTACTTCATAACTAGCGTAATATCATATCATAAGCCTTAAAGATATATCCTTTGAAAACATATATAGAGAGATCCCCCTCTGAATCCAAGAGGGCTAGATCCTAGGATTCCAAAGTGGTTCTGATGTTGCCTTGTCATTTAGTATGCCAATTTGCTAAATCATAGGACCCCAACATAATGGTGACTCCACTGGGGAATTCTAAGTGAATTTCAATCTTAGACATCCTTAAGACCCCAGAAGACCCACAACAGCCTTAGATTGGTATTTAATTACTGATGGTGGACAAAAACTCATCTTAAAACATTTAAAATCATCCACCTGGCGACTCCACAATTCCTAAAAGACCAAAAGACTCCACTGGTGATCAGTAGGCCTGCTGATTACTCCTGGTTTCACAAAGACTCCACTGGGGCAGCCCACACTACCATTAAAACATCGTGCACACCCATGATTAGGAAACTTTTAGGATTAAGTTCCTTTGTTAAAGACTAGTTTGCCTCTAAAAGATTGTCATATCTGGCTAACTTTCTTTTCTTTGGGTCTAAATCTTAACATACTGGCTTCAAAATAATTCATACCAGAGCCTATCCTGAACCAAATCCTCCTGAAATATTTGATAATCTAGAAATAATTCTTAAGAAGTCTCTTGTATCTAGGGATCCAACTATTACTAGTTCAATTCACAGAGCTAATTCTATCCTTGAAAACCTTTCAGATCTTCAAGAGATCCAAGTTGACTTATATTTTCCAAGTAATTTACCAAGAATTAAGTCACTTAATGCTATAAATCAAACAGACTTTGAGCCTCCAAGTTCACCACAACATAGTGGCCAACATATTGGCAGCATAGAAACCCCTCCATCCACACCTCCTAATCTTCATTTCATTCACAACTTTGATTCTCTCACCCCAAATCTGCTCAATAGTCTCTTGCTGGTACAAGAACTTCTGTCATCCATATACCCACTGTTCAAACCACTCCATTCCTCCCACAAAATCCTATCATGGCAGTGTGGTATGCTCCCCTAGTGTTAGTAACACTACCTCTGGTTCCTTTACCCAATGAATATCATTCCAAAATTCCCCATTTCACCGCAAATGAATCCACTACTGCTCAATGACATGTAGATAAAATGAATGATGCCTTTGATTATATGGAAATAGAAGATGAGACCATTAAGATGAGAATCTTTCCCCAAAGTTTAGGAGGAGAAGCCAAGAAATGGTTTAAGGGTTTAACTCCTAATAGTATAAATGATCTCCCTTCTCTACATCTGTTACACAGTATTTTGTCACCGTCCCTGCAATTCCCCATCTCACACATTGGAGGGCCTTTTTCCGTGACCTGTGAGCAATGACATAACCTGAAACCACTTTCATGGCATCCCCCTTGACAAGGAAAATCATTCCTCTGGAGAAAGTTTCCCTTGAAAAACCCTAAAAACTGATCTTTTAGCCTTGGTGCGACTAGCCAGTTCAGCCCTCGTGCCAATGGGGAAAATCCACCATAGAGGGCGCGTAAACTAGTGCTCTGTCCCAGTGTCTCACTCGCACCAAGCTTAATAAGGATTGTTTAAAAAAAAAAAATGGCGGAAGTTTGATTCCAACAAACTCCTGAACGAGTCTCTAAAATGAGTTGGGAGGTTTGGCTCTGGATCTCCATGTATGGGAGGTGGTTTTCCACCTATCATGGAAGCTTCCTTAAGGATAGGGCTAATCCCATAATTGTAGGGATCCCAACTCCCCTTCCACCATCTATATAAACTTGTATTTTTCCCTTAGCAAGCTAGAAGAGAAGAGCTGAACTTGTAGCAAGGAGACTATCGCTAGAAAGCCTTTGAGAGCCAATCCTAAGAGAGAGAGCTTTGTCCTGTTTCCAACAAGCTTCATTGGGACGTGCTCCACTGTTAACCCCGCCAAAGGAAGATCAAGCGTCAGAGCTCTGGGTTGTATATTTCCTTTTGTTATTTTAATGATAAGCGACTTTGATTATGGTTTCATTCGTGTATCTATTTCTTTTATGCAATGAATTACATCCTCTCTGACTGATGTATGGTTACAAGATCTAGATTTTACATTGTGTATTGTTGTATTCTTCACATGTGTGTAGGTGTTCGGAAGTGTTAAGTGGAAGGATCGTGATCTGCCAAAGCGAAGGACGGGAAGCGTCATCCTTTCTTCAACGACTATTGCGTAGGACCTGAGGTAGGAAATTCATCATGTTTTTGTCGTTTTGTAACTAGAGACCTGCGTCACTGCGTGACCTAATTGTTGCTAGACCCGATCTAGGCTAGTAGGGATTGCCTCTGTCCGCAGAGGGGATTTACCTCTCCAACAAACTGGCGACTCCACTAGGGATTTAATTGGAGTTTGTCTTGTCTCTTTTGGTTGTTTTTGGCTTGTGTTTGATTTATTTTCTCTTCTGGTTTGCCTCCTTTCGGTGTAAAACCTCTGTTCAGCCCCCACCATACCTGATCTACTCTCTGTTTGCTCTTTTTCTTCTCTTTCCTTATTAAACTCAATTGGCGTGATTTATAGTCTAACAATCACGCTAATTGGCGCTTGTTGCTAGTTAGGCCCCTGCGCCAACCCTGTTTTGGCGCAAGATACAGCCAAATAGTCGCGCCAACCCTGTTTGGTGTTAGGGTTTACTTGTTTTTGAGCCCTCTGAGTTTGATTTTTGGTTCTGGTGTTATTTTTCCGACTGTCTGAGTGCCTTAAAGTCCTTTTTGACTGTGTTTGACCTCTATCCTCCGGTTGTTTGCCCTCTATCATCAGTTTTGCATTCTAGCCCTAGGGCTTCTAGGTGCTATAGTGCGCTGAGCCTCCCGTAGGAGTTTTTGGTTTTCGCTTGTTCAGTCAACTTCATTTTCGCTTCCTTGCATTAATTTTGTTGGATCCCATTGTATCGTTGTGTTATTTGAGTGACTGCTCTCTTTTTCATTCAAGTTTCACTTTGTCTCATTTCGAGCCCATATTACACGGTTTGTGTGAGTCTTTTTGAGATTCTTCTTTGATTTGAGGAGTTTCTCCATCAGTTTGAGTTTTGATTGTTTGTCTTGCTTTGAGTGAACTTGCTTGTTTCGACTCTTTCACTATCGTTTCTCGAATTTGTTTTCTCATTAGTTTTTCGTTTCTTTTGGTGCATTTTGCTCTAAAACATTGAAAAATACAAAAACAAATCTCTTTGCTTTTTAATTAGTTAGTGAAAATTGAAAGCTTTTTTGCATTATTAGTGTTATATAACTCTAAGAGAAAAGTTTTTAGTTTCGTTAGCATGCATTAGAGATAGTAGTGGATGCTTTCTGATCATTTTGTTATCATTTTGAAAAGCTCTCAACCTTCCCTTAGTTAGCTCTTCATCGAACAAAGTGATATATTGTGTCATGTAGTGTGAATTTAGAGGATTTTTGAGACATAACATTCGGTAGGGCTTGAAATTGAAACATAATTTGAAGATCATCTTTAAAATTAATTCAATTTACCTTAAGGAAACATTGAAACATTAACAAAATATCTAGAGGTCTAGAATAGTGATGTGTTCCGGTGTTGTTAAACCTAGTAGCTGTTGTTCGCCTATTGGATTTAGACAACGCTAGTACGGACTTGTGCTCCCCGTATCGTCGTGTATAGAAAGGGAGACCCCACTAGGTTACTGTCCTTTATCCATAGGAAGCCGAGTCTGCCGCCTTATACCCGTGATACACTGGACACAACATTCGGGGAGATTACCTGCACGTACGTCAAGTCCTTGGTTGATTTCTTTTTCATTTTTTAACCAAGGTGTATATGGCAGTTCACAGATATCTGGTACACCCATCTGCCTAGCTTACCAGAGTAGTCATTTCGATCTTTTCTGACTCATTAAATTTGAAAAGATCATCAAGCGCTTGTCCTTTCATGCTTGTTTCCAAATTGAAAGAGATAGAGTCATATTTTACTCGTTTCTAGAATCTTAAAACATGAAACGGTAAAATTTTCCAGTTTCAATGTGGTAAAATTAATCACCTATGATCACACGCCCTTTTAGAGATTGTTTTTCAGCTGTTTGATTGTTTGCCTTGGTTTTTTCCCGTGTGTCTTTGTTTTGATCTCTTCCTCTTTTCGTTACTATCACAGTGGCGAAACCCTCAGTTTCGTCTATTGGTAGTCCTTACACAGACGATTCATCAGAGATCTCTCAGTCCTCTGTTGAACCTCAGTAGCCTATTGTATCCGAGTTTCCTGATGAGGGACCGGTTATATCTGAGCTTCCATTTGGTGGACCAGTTGAATTTAATTAGCCCTTATCCAACGCTTGGTTTGGATTTGGAGTAGGGGAATATTTCCCTCCTTTTACATCGGGATCACCTTTCTTGGCTACCATTATACCTCCTAGTCCTCACTGTCTTCTAGAAGATCTAGCGGTAGGGTCAGATATGGACTCACCCAGTCCTTCTCCTAGTGAGGAAATTCCTACAGCTGGTGAAGATTACCATCTTTTTCCAGAAAACAACCCCGAGTCTTCTGTCATGTCTTCACCTGGTCCTTCGCTTCCAGCGGGATATAGGTCCTTAAGTCGGGTCATGGCCACTGTGGCCTCTATGGGAATATCAACTCCATCCACGAGGCTGATTATTCGTTTGTTAGGGATGTCACCATCGACACTTCTGACATCATCTCCTCATGTCACATCAGTACCTGTTAGGCCTACTATCTGCGTAGCTGCATCTACACCCGCTGTTACCACTCATTCAACCAGGACCTTGTCACTTTTTGAAGACATTTACATAACATCTGCTATCATGAAGAACATTTCTCCTGAGGAGTATCGGTTGTCGTTACAACCATCAAACTCCGAGGTTGGTCAGTCCTCTCAAGATCCCAACCGTCCTTACTTTTCCCACTATGGACCGGAAGGTACCCCCATCTATGTATTTCCTTATCAATATAATGAGCAGGGTAACCCTCTTCGTTTTCCTGCTCCTGAGGCTTATCAGTATGTTCATGGTTTTCTATCTGCCCAGGCTGGGCAACCTTCCAACCTGCAAGGACAACCCTTCCAGGGTCAACCTTCGAGCCAGCTTGGTTATCTATATGACCTGCAAGGACAACCCTTACAGGGCCAACCTTCGGGCCAGCTTGGGTTGTTGTACGGTCCGCAAGGGCAGTCCTACAACCCTCAAGGTCAACCTCTGCAACCTCACCCTATGGTCCAACCAGGGCAACCTCAAGGACCCACAGGCCAACCGGGGTATCAACCTGGACTGTTGCATGGTCTTGGGGGGGAAATCCACCCTTCTCAACCTATGGTGCAACCTCAACAACCTCAGTTTCCCATTGGTCCGAATGTTGCACAACCGGGGCCATCTTATGGTCCTGTTACAGGTCAACCTGGTTATTAGGCACAACCTGGCCCTATCCCGCCATTAGGCCAACCTGCTCAGCTGGGGCAGCCTGGTGTCCTTCACCAGCCAGGTCAACCTGTGCAACTAGGGAAACCTGTTCAGCCAGGTCAACCCGTTCAACCAAGACAACCTGCACATCCAGTTAACCCTGCTCAACAACCGATCTATTCTATGCCATAGTCGAATCCACTTGTGCGCCCAACTTATCAGGCTTAGCAAGGCCCCACTTACCAACAGCCCGCTCAACCCCAAGGTAGTTATTACCTTCAAGGTTAGTCTCGATCGGTTTACAACCCGCCCCAAGGTTATGGTTATTACCTTCAACAACCAGGCTATACCTATACTCAGCAGTCGAATCCATACATTACTCAAATGGGGCCTACATATAATCAGGGTCAATACCCTGGTTATCAACCCCCGTACACTGGTTATCAGCAACTGTATCAACTTAATTATATGGGTTATACCCCCTATGGTCAAAATCCTCTGGGATAGAACCAATGGGGGCAAAATTATGCTCAACCAGGGTGGAGTACAGGTACAGGTCCTTATCGGGGGCCTGGCATGCCTTTCAATCCTCAGTTACCTTTCCTTGCCACGTTGGAATTTCCAGATGTATCTAAATTGAGCAATGATCCGATTATCCATAATCCATATTGGCCTCTGGTTTCGACCAAGGTACTTGGTGACTATCCTAAGTTTGAGGGTAAAGCTGGAGAAGACCCCCAAGCACATGTCATGACCTACCACTTGTGGTGCTCTTCAAACTCTTGGGTTGATGACTCGATCTGTCTACGTCTTTTCCAGCGCACTCTTACCAGCGCTGCAGCTAAGTGGTACATAGAACTAACCCGCGATATTTTTCAAGACTTTAATACTCTAGCTATGGATTTTCTGACACATTTCCAGTTATCGGTTATAAAGCTGGGACACATCTCCTGACATCTCTTAAGCAGGATAAAGCCACTCACATTTTAGATCATATTCATGAGTGGCGACGTCGTTGTCGTCTGATCAAGTTTGATATTCCTGATCAGCTTCTAACTCATTGGTTCACTACCTCCTTTGTTAACAATATTGCTCAAGATATTGCTATGGGGGCATGTGTAACCGAAGAACAAGCTATCGCTCGTGCCCAGTACCTCGATTTAGTATACTCTCAGTCTGGCACGTTATATGATATCTTGAATGATTTCCTAGGACCTCTAAGGCACCAGCTACCCCATCGGTGGATGGTGTTATTGGTTTTGTCTCTCAGACTTCTCATAAGTCCTCGAATGGGAAGTAGAAGTCGAATTCTTCCAATAATTCTGCTCTTCCTGCCCCTCCAGATTCTGGTAAGACCGTAGAGGTCAATGCCGTTCAGGCCAATCCTATGGAAAAAGCCTCCAAAGGGAAGAAGAAGGGAAAAGGCAAATCCAAATCCGATGCCCCGAAACCAGAATCCTCCAAACCACGTGCCAACGATGGTTCCCAATGAAAACTGAAGTACCCTTGCCTGATCTGTGATGGAGACCACTATACCAAAGATTTTCCCCGAAGATCTAAGGTTAGTCAAATTATAAAAGGCTCTAAGGGGACTCTAGCAGTTCTTAAAGAAACATTTCCATCTCAGCAGACCCAGATGGTTGAGCAGCCTTCAAGTTTTTATGATGAATGGTGCTGCACCTGTTTCGATTGCCACTCGTTCGAAGGATTATGTTGGATCACGCCAGGTAGCTGGGAAGGAAGTCGTTAATGGCCCACCTCCCCCACCTATCTCTGGTCCTTTAGAAATTGAGAAGCCTAGCGCTGAACCATTTGTAAGGCCACCTTCCAAAGGTGTTCTTCGAAAATCATCCTATAATCCAAACGCCCGTGCTGCTCAAAATTATAGCATTGTTGAGGATTTGGCACAGGTGCCTTCCGTAATGTTTGCGTTGGAAGTTCTTCAAAGTTTCCCATCGCAAAAAAAAACTTTGTTGTCCACGATCGGTGGGATTGATCCTGCCGATTCTAGTCTTCTCACCTTCGATCTGGAAAATTTTGTCCCTCGACTTCCACATCAAATCGATCTTGTTATACAAGTCGGTATCAACGACCTCAACATCCACAGAGCCATTGTGGATGAAGGTGCCTCCACCTGTGTTATGTCATCTGCTTGATGGAAGGCCATTGGCTCTCCAGCTCTTACTTCATATCCCAATGCTCTTGAGGCATTTGATGGTAGGGGATCAAAACCCTTGGGTGTTCTCGCGAGTTTACCGATCACATTATAGGGTAAGACAGTCAATGTTGAAGTAGAAGTGGTTGATGCCAAACTCAACTACAATATTCTTCTTGGTCGCAGCTGGACCCACGCCATGCTATGCGTTCCGTCCACCCTCTTCCGGCTTCTGAAGTTTCCTCATGAGGGAAACATTATCACTGTCGATCAATTTTATTTCTTCACCTCATCCTCCAATGATCCAGGTGGATGTTGAGCCCCAAGATTGTGCTTTCTTTCACCTTACTTCACCTCATTTTCCTTTGTCCATTGTTATCCCAGACCCAATTGATCAATGAAATTAGTTAAAATTACTTTTAGAATGATTAACATGGCTAACTTGCTAAGTTTTGTGATTTTTGTCATTGCAATGCATTTTGACCGGAACTAGCTGCAGAATGCAGACATTCCGTAGCTAACCGAAAATTCTGCAACTGTCTTCATGTTCAGGCATGTTCCAGGTGCCCTCTCAAGAAAAAACATATATGGGTATATTCCACGTCATGTCCACATCATTCGTTGCTCACCATGAAGGAAGAACCGAATTCTGGACGTGGTTTTGGTACGTGGGAACTCATTTAAGGAAGCAGACTTCTAATAGGACTGTCTTAGTCCATATGTCCTTTTTCTCTTTACGTTGCCATCTTCAGAGTCCTAATGTGATTTTGATAAGGAAAGACAAGGATCCCTGTATTGTTGCAAGTTCTGTTATGTAAAATTGTTATAAAAACACTTGGGAAACCGAGAGATAGGCTAGATTTTGCTTAGATTTCATGCTATATTTCTGAAAACGAAGAATACTCTGTTTCAAGTTATTTCTACTTTAATGAAGAGGACAACATTGCTTTGAACGCGTTGAGTTGATTTGGAGTTAGATTCCGTCTGGTGGTAGAGGGCCCCTGCCTCCTGCACGGATTTACTTTCGTAATTTAGATATGTATCTTAGTTGTTTTTACGTTTTTGAAGTTTGAGTTCGTAGTTAATTTCATTAGCCACTATAGTTATACTTGTTCTAAGAACTCTTCCAACAGAAGAAACTCTTCCAAAAGATCATGATAATGAATGGGAAATGGCTATAGTGTTGTAGGATTTAATTGTAATTTCTTTTGTTCACTATCACAGTTGAACTTATACTAAGCAAACTCTTCCAAAAAAATCCTTATGATGTCTAAGGCATGACTGTGATACTGAACGTTTCAGTTGTTTGTTTGCACTAAGTAGCATAGCTGATCTTACTCTTAAAATGCCCTTCCAAAATACCATAATGATGGGTAGGAGATAACTGTGATGTCTTAGTTTTTAAATTGCTTTCAGTCTTTATGTTTGCATTTGCACTAAATTGTACAGTCAGGATTGTTCTAAGAAGCTCTTCCAAAATACCAATCATGATGGACAAAATAGGCTGTAGAATCCCATAGATTAATGCATGATAACTTAGTTAGGGTACTCCGGAGTCAAATTGCATTCAATTCATGCTCTGTTATTTTGTTTTAAGTTTGATAATGGCTTGTTAGTTCAGCACTGTTTTAGACTAGTGACATCTTAAGTTCAGTTTTAGCTTAACTCATTGCATTTTCACTCCACAATTAGTTGTCATCTACTGCATATTATATTAGATTAGTTGTTAAAATTAACAATACGACCTTCATTATTTACAAAACCTCTTCTTGTTCCAAATCTATAATTGATTCATAACCATATGAACAGAAGACAATATCATTTCAAGGCCTGAAGTACTTTTGCAACTTCTTTACCACTTCATAAACAAAGCCTTTTCTCAAAAGACTACTTTAAAAATAAATCTATAACTCTTGAGTAAGGTTTAGTAATGTTAAACTAAATTGCAGAATAGAGTTAGGAACTAGTCTTAGAGTAGATATCTTATGATGATACCAATGTTTTCCTCCAAATATGTTTTCACAAATCTTTAACCATGGATAAAATGTTGTCTCATTATAAGCTGATTGTTTAATTGTTTAGTTAGGAGAATTTGTATACTTAGCTGACCACTTCTCAAGCTCTCCCAAAATACCTTTGATGAAAGAATTGGACAAGTTAAGTTTATGTTTTGATTCATTTTCTTGAAGTCATTATCAAGCTTGGTATTCTGCTTAGTCATAGTTTAGGTTTGATTCTGTTTCAGTATTTGCATTTGCATTTGTCATTTGTCATCAACCAATTAGGCTTCACTCTGTTTTTAAACCAATAGCTTCTTTCCACTAGCTTTCTAGTCATTTTCCTTGTGAACATAAAAACCATCAAAAGACCAAAAACATCATAAATCATCACAAAAGACCAAAAACATCATAAAACACTAAACACAACACATTAAGAGACAAACACCTAGGCACATACAGTGCACTTCACTTCAGCAGTTTACCAACCCTGGTTGACAATTAAATGAACTCAATTTAGGAGACTAGGTTGATACCAAACAGTGGATATTGGTGGTCACCCACCTATTCCACTCGGGCTCCACCATTGTCTCTTTTAGTTTTTCAGTTTCGGCACAGTTTACTATTTTTAGTAGTTTTTTGGGTCCTGAACTTCCAGAGCCGTTTTGAGGCCCTAAACGACGTTTTTTAGGAAAACGGAGAGCAACATGGGTCCATGGATTGATGTTTCTCATTCAAAATTTGTAGTCCTCGGATAGATCTTTCTAACAAGGTACACGATCAAACTAGACCAGATGCGCGCGCGCCTCGAGTTGAAACACCAATTTACCCAAACGGGGCCCATAATTTTAAGCGTTCATCTCCCAGGTTAGGTTTTTGCTGTTTGGGATTTCTATTGCTTTGGGACAAACAGGCTCCCCAGCCCATATTATAACTCGCTCGTAGGCTCCTCGTAGCCGCCGCGACCCTTCTCGCAGATAGCGCCGCCGTCCTAGCTAGTTTTATTTCCATTCTGTCTGTAAGCAAATTTCAGTTCTTTGATATTAATGAAATGAAGTGTTATTTCCACTGCATCTCTGTATTTATGGTTATATGTTTATTCTGTTGCATTCCTACATAAATCCAGATCATCCGAGAACAACTTGCCATACGTGGACCAAATTCCCAATCCCCCTGACAGTGTAGGACCTGGTCTTTTCAAGGACTCCGTTCTCATGGGTATTTTTCTTGCACCACCACTGAACACCATTCAAGTCAACATGATCTCCAGGTCAGATGACCCGTGGATCATCCCTTCTCCCGAACAGGTGACCTCTTTAGGAGAATCGATGCCTTTGACTCCAGTTGAAATCAATTATTGCGAGATCGTCGCTGCATCAGATCCTCCTCCTCCTGAACATGCTCCTTTGAGCATGGCTCTAGATGTATATTCTCAATCCCTTTGGCTCGGCGATGCAGATTCGCCTGATCCTTTAAGAGAAGTCTTCCCGTCTAACGAAGCTATCGTTGAAATTATGTCTCTTGAAGATCTGCCATGGAGCGATGGACATCATCGTTCCTTGTTCATGCCCAGCCTGAGGGAAATGTCTAATTGTCTCGAGCGCTTCGCATCTCAGGTTCCCTCTCTGCCTCTCTAGACGCAAATTTTGACTCATGAGGTTCTTTCGGAAGGAAATCTAAGTAACATCACCCAAACCATGCCTATCAAAATCTCTGTTAAAGCGGGGGTCGTCAAGAATATTCACGTGGGAGTTACTTGTTCTCCCGAAGAGATTCAAGCATACATGAGCATTTTTCGCGAATTCCGAGATGTTTTCGCATGGTCCTATGAAGAGATGCCTGGGATTGATCTGAGTATAGTCGTGCATGAAATTCCCACCTATCTAGGTGCGAAGCCCGTGTGTCAGCGTCTGCGCCCAGTGCATCCTCGAAAAGCCGCAGCTATAAAGGCAGAAGTTGAGAAACTTCTTAACGCGGGTTTCATATATCCAATCTCCCTCATAGAATGGGTTTCTAATATTGTCCCTGTAGATAAGAAGCAGGGCACAATTCATGTTTGTGTTGATTACCGAGACATCAATTGGGCTTGTCCTAAGGACAACTATCCCACTCCCTTTATAGATCAGATCATTGATGACTACGCAGGAATTGAGATCTATTCCCTTATGGACGACTTCTCGGGTTACAATCAAATTAATATTTTACCCGTCGATCAACATAAGACCGCCTTTATCTTTCCATGGGGCACATTCGTCTACAAAAAGCTCCCGTTCGGCTTTAAAAACGCTGGAGCCACCTTCCAGCGCGCTATGTCCTACGTTTGTCATGACATACGTCACATTTTTTAGCCGTATCTAGATGACCTCCCGGATCATTCAACTCGACGCAAAGACCATCCAAAACACCTTCGCCAGATTTTTCTCCACTGTAGACGTTACAATATCAGGCTTAATCCTCACAAGTGCGTCTTCTGCGTAGATTCTGGTTGCCTTTTGGGATTCATTGTCTCTAAAGACGGAATTCGCTTGGACCCTATCAAGGTCAAGGCCATCGTTAATCTCCCATCCCCATCCTCGTTGCATCAACTTCAGAGTCTTTAGGGGAAAGCGAATTTCTTACGTCGATTTATCCTAAACTATGCAGAAGTGGCCAAGGGGTTTACGCGACTTCTGAAATAGGACGTTCCCTTCCATTGGGACAAGATTTCCCAACAATCCTTCAATAAACTTAAAACGTTGCTCGTCAACGCTCCGTTAATATGTCCTCCCAACTATCATCGCGACTTTACTCTTTATTTGGCCGCTGCATTTTGAACGATAGCCATGGTTCTGGTACAGGATGACGACGATGGAAATGAACATGTGGTTTATTATATGTCTTGGAATCTTCTCGACATTGAAACATGATATGCTCACTCGAAAAGTTGGCGGTTGCCGCGGTCCAGGCCGTTCAGCGGTTTCGCCACTACATACTGTGGCGCACGGTAACTGTGATTTCTGATTGCAACCCCATGAATTACATCTTGTCTCGACAATTGCTGGGGGGAAAGTACTTCAAATGGATTGTCATCCTTCAGGAGTTCGATTTGGAGTTCACCACTACCAAATCGATGAATTCACTGGTTTTTGCTGATCTTATCTGCTCTCTCCCTACAGAATCTATTCCATCTCAATCCGAGGATCATGTCCCAGATGAAACGATATTTCTAATTAGCACTCATGATCCATGGTACAGTGACATCATCCTGTATATTCAAACATCCACTTTCCGGTCCGAGTTGACGAAGGATGCTCGACGTCGTGTTCGGCATCAATCTCAACCATATCGCATTGTCGGAGATACCTTATACCGTGTTAGAGTCGATTATGTGCTTTGCCGATGTTTAACCTTGGAAGAGGCTGAGAAAGTCCTGAATGACTATCACAGTGGCACCTGTGGCAGTCATATGTCTGATTATGCTACCACCCAGAAGATTCTGCGTGTGGGTTACTTCTGGTCGTCTATATTCAAAGTCTGTATTGTTGCAGTTCGAAAATGTCATGTGTGCCAGATCTTTCAACACAAGATGCATGCGCCACCCCTGCCTTTACATCCTATCATTACCGTAGGCCCTTTTTCCAAATGGGGCATTGATTTTATGACATGTAACCCTCACTCGGCCGGGGGGCATGCTTATATAATCATTTCCGTGGACTACTTTACCAAGTGGGCCGAGGCGATGCCTACATTAGCTGCTGAAGGTAAGATAGCCGCTTAATTCATTTTCAACCATGTGATTACATGTTTCAGAGTTCCTCAAGCCATCTTCACTGATCATGGCACTCATTTTCGGGATTACATGATGGCAGAGCTGACATCGAAGTTGGGCTTGCGTCACGACAACTCAATGCCATATTACCCTCAGGCGAATGGCCAGGTTGAGGCCGTGAACAAAGTACTTGTCACCATGCTTCAACGAACAATTGGTATTCATAAATCCAACTGGAATCTCCAATTGTTCTCAGCTTTATGGGCCTACCGAACATCAGTAAAGAGCGCGACCGGATTCACACCTTTTCAGTTGGTGTATGGTCTGGAAGCGACTCTTCCGGTTGAATGTGAGATCCCTTCGCTGAAGTTGGCTGTGGAATTACTGCTCGACACTTACCCGGAGGAAGAACGTCTCCTCTATCTAGAACGACTGGATGAAACCCGCTGCTTGGCTACTTTGGTTATTGAGGCACATAAAAAGCAGGTTAAAGCTCATTTCGATCAAACGGTTTCTCCACGCTCTTTTATAGAAGGGGACCTCGTCCTCTTATATGATCAAGCACATGATAAGCTTGGGGCAGGAAAATTCCAGCCCATGTGGCATGGGCCCTATATCGTTAAATGAGTATTAAAAAATGTGGCCTATGAGCTAATCGTTTATGAAGGTATTCCTTTGGCGCAGCCTAGAAATGGGCTGTACCTAAAGAAGTACTACGCTTGAAATATTCTTGTGTGGTGTGTGTACATAGGTGAGTGATTTTATTTTTGTGCATGTGTGGTGTGGTTTTCTTTGTAAGCATCTTTCTACTGATTGGGTCTTCCTGATTGTACAGATGTCTATTACTCCTTTTGTTGGTTTCGCGGATGGTGCCTCCCGCAGTACCAGGAATCTGTCCTTGGCGGCCTGGGTAATCTACAATCTTGCGGGTGAGTTAGTCAATTTACAAGGTGTTTGTCTAGGGCCTGCTACAAATAATGTTGCGGAATATAGTGCCATTTTGCAATTATTGAACGAGGCTGTTAACCTTGGTATTCGTGCATTACTTTTATATTTGGACTCACAACTTGTAGTGTTGCAACTCAATGGTCATTATTCAGTTAGCAACCCATATATTTTACGATTGTATCTACGTATTCGTTTACTGGAAAGGAATTTTGATTACATCACATATCAACATATACCCAGACACATGAATGCTTTAACAGATGCAGTAGCCAACATGGTATTAGATAGACATTTATGCAACTTGTAAAAAACATCATCATATGTGAAAAAGATTCATCCAGAAATATATATATATATATATATATATATATATATATATATATATATATATATATATATATATATATATATATATATATATATATATATATATATATATATCTATGTGTATGTGTGTGTGTGTGTGTGTAGAAATGTTTGCAGTTGGTGTGCATCACATAAAATAAAAAAATATACATGTCTGTTTTAATAATATCCGGAGACAACATGTCTCTAAAAAATGTGCATATAAAAGCCTAGAAAACTAATCAGCATGGTGCTCATGGTAGCATGTGACTGCCCACACCAATTGCCTCAGTAAATGATGATGGCGACTAGGCACCCCCATGGTGTGCCTCTGATAAGCCAAAGGGACATATGCTAGGCGAGCGTAATTTGGGATCCCACGGGCGATTCCCTCCAAGTTCTGAACTAGCTCGCTCCCCTCGCCCCCCTCACCTTGAGGGTCATAGGCGAGAGGGGTCCTCCATGCGATCGACGACATTTCGGCGGGCCTCTCTAGGCCAACATCTGCATATACATAGGATCGACTGTTAGAACATACATGTATACCCCAAAAAAATCATAAAATACATAAAACCAAAAAGAGTCTTACCCAGCTCCTCATCCTAGTATTCTCCCTCGGGGAGTGGAAGATCTAGGTCTCCCGTGAAGTCAGTACCGGCATAGGGCTAGTACTCTACATTGATCAACTGTCTCTGAAGCCATACAAAGAACTTGGGCCTCCATGAAATTTTTTGGCCCGCTCCTGCTCTGGGCATCAATGCTACCCATCGAGACATCCATGGATCTCTCAACGGTGGATCAACGACTATCGCCCCCTGGCCCTAGAAAATAGGTAGCCATTCAAGGATGAATGATACCAAGATGGATCCATACCCAAACTACTTCAGTTTGGTCTTCTTACACTTTGTGAACTGCCATTTGATATTCATGGTTACGCCAGTAGCCCAATCAAATAGTGTCGGGTTCATGCATTCTGATGCTAGGAGGAGTTGTGTTTTAGTAGCCTCATGCGGCGCCTGTGACCCCACAACCCGTGTAATGGTATGGAGCACCACTCTGAGTGCTAGATCAGGAACAGTGTGGATGTCAACCTTCCTGCTACCTGATCCTGTTCGTACCCCTGGGCACACTCTTTCCATTACCATTGACATCTTTTCACCAGATGGCCTAGTACCTGTCAAGATCGGGACTGGACCTCTGCGAGACAATTGAGTTATGAAGTAAACATCAGATAATTTGAGCTCCAACACTTGGTCTCGAAGCCTAAACTTCTCTTCGTTCTCATCCCTGAGACATGGTGTCAAGAAGAACTTTTTTAAACAACAATCTCAGAGAGAATTCATGCATTTCTCGTTCCCCATTGCCATCTCATATTCTTCACTATTCTCCCTTTCTTTCCATTCGATCACCATTGTGGCTTTGTACTTACACCAAAATGGCCACAAACACTTCATTAGATCCCTTGAGAACTCAAAAATCCAGTTGATTGGTTCATTTTTTGTAAAAATCGAGCGGAAATTTAGGTTGCACGATTGGCGTGACTATTTTTCTGACAGTCGTGCCAACTGGCGCGAGCCCTTTTCAAAAATAACCCAATTGGCATGGGTTTGTGCCCCATACCCGCGCAAATTGGGCGAGCCCTAAATTTGCAAATATCCCCTCTGGGATCCTGAATCACAATGGAATAATATAAAAAATGGATTAAAACATAGCTAAGGGAAGCGCCTCTTACCTGAAAAAGACGGGATCTGAAATGATGCACTGGATCGTCTACAATCGTCACTGCAAGTTCGCAAGGAAAAAACTCACTGTAGCTTTCCACAAGAGGTAAAAAGTAAAAGTAAATATATTTTTACTATTTTAGTCATATTTATAACTTTTCAAAATCAAATTAGGTTTTGAAGCTTATTTTTCCAATATTTTATTATATTTTGTCGAAAAATGGGTTTTACGCTTGCTTTGTTGTGCAGCAACAGGTTTTCACACAACTGGGATGATGATACGAGTTGTATTTTATACTTTTTCGGACTCGGTAAAAACATGAAAAAGTCACTACTGGAGTCATATTTCAGCTCTTTTCTGACTCTCTAAACATGAAAAGATTTCCGAGTCGCTTGTCATTTTGATCTCGTTAAATTGGCTGCGAAACGACATCTACCCAATATATGTTTACCCCTTTTTCGGGCTGGGATAGATTATTTACGAAAAAGGAATACCCTAACCTATCACGACTAGGAGGTTTTCTCAAACACAATTTTCTACCTTTTTGGATCTTAGGAGCTACCTACGAAAAGGGACTGTTGGAGTTTAATTTTTCACTGTCTTTTCAAACTCTCTAAACATGAAAAGATGCCGAGTTCTTCCTTTGTCAGACTTGTTAAAACCGGATGACATCGGATTCCATTGTAATGAAGATACTAGAGTTCCTCCTTCTTAGGGCTCGTTAAATGTACTAGGTTGGATCTGTCCGAAGGAAAAACTTATATCACAAGCATATGTTGTCCCCTTCAAGCTTGTTTCCAAAAATAATTGGGGTACTCACCAGAAATGGTGGGGAAAAATGGAACCAGTATCATCGTCGTGTCGGCAGTATGTCGCTCTTGAACATGGAACTTGTCTGCATTCGTGTCGAGTTGGGGACATCTCATCTCGCTATTTTCTTGCCTCCATGGGCTTGGGTAATCATTTTTGACCTCTCATCTGCTCTTCGCCTCGTCATCATGACCTCAGATCCTTTGATGTCAAATACTACCAAATCCAGTGTCGTGCCGCCGATATGTTCAAGAGAAGATGACCTTTGAAGTTTTCAACCTCGCTCTGATTCTCTACTGATCCTGATTCACAAAAATTATTTTCCTTTGTCTTACGTTGATGATGTGGGAAACACTATGGCCCACCTTCGATCAAGGTCACTTCCTGTCGAATTCAGCTCATTATCCAGGAAGCTGATCTAGAGACTCCCTTCTGGTACCTTGGAGCCTGCATGCCTCAATGGAAGGTTCATCGCATTCAACGCAAGGTTTTCGTCATTGGCCTTCGATCGAATGATTCTACGGGTGTTCGATGCTAGCTCACTGTTCACATTCCGTGGATTGTACCTATAGTACCTTGAGGGCCATCGTCATTATTGGTGGTTCCTCTTGCATCTGTTAACGACTTTCATCATTGGCTAGTAATCAAACGATGTTCTTGCATGTTCGACTTCAACTCACTTATTCACATGCTAGGACTTGTACTCTGTTCGGGTCAAGATGGAGCGCAAGACCCTAGATTTTGTTTGATGGAATCCAGGTTGGGGATTTTTGTGGATTATCATGATTGGTTACATGACTCATTGATTGGATGGCTGCGACCATCCCTGAGTCTACTTATTGAAACTTTCTGGATGGCTACGTCCATACCTTGGACCCTGATTATTGTACACTCTATGATGGATGGCTGCACCCATACCACATATCATGTATTTGATATATTGGTTGTATTTGTCTACGCAGGTTTTTTGACGACAGTGTTTTCATTTGGGCACGTTCTCATAAAGCATTTCACCCCTCTCTCTCTCTCGGGCCTCATGTTTTAGGGGGCATCTGTTACATAGTATTTTTTCACCGTCCCTGCAATTCCTCGTCCCGCACATTGGAGGGCCTTTTTCCGTGACCTGTGAGTAGTGACATAACCTAAAAACCACTTTCATGGCATCCCACTTGACAAGGAAAATCATTCCTCTGGAGAAAGTTTCCCTTGAAAAACCCTAAAAACTAATCTTTTAGCCTTGGTGTGATTAGCCAGTTTAGCCCTCGCGCCAATGGGGAAAATCCACCATAGAGGGCGCGCCAACTGGCGCTCTGTCCTAGTGTCTCACTCGTGCCAAGATTAATAAGGATTGTTTTAAAAAAAAAATGACGGAAGTTTGATTCCAACAAACTCCTGAACGAGTCTCTAAAATGAGTTGGGAGGTTTGGCTCCGGATCTCCATGTATGGGAGGTGGTTTTCCACCTATCATGGAAGCTTCCTTAAGGATAGGGCCAATCCCATAATTGTAGGGATCCCAACTCCCCTTCCACCATCAATATAAACTTGTCTTTTCCCCATAGCAAGCTAGAAGAGAAGAGCTGAACTTGTAGCAAGGAGACTATCGCCAAACAGCCTTTGAGAGCCAAGTCGAAGAGAGAGAGCTTTGTCCCGTTTCCGACAAGCTTCATTGAGACGTGCTCCGCTGTCAACCCCGCCAAAGGAAGATCAAGCGTCAGAGCTCTGGGTTGTATATTTCCTTTGTTATTTTAATGATAAGCGACTTTGATTATGGTTTCATTCGTGTATCTATTTATTTGATGCAATGAATTACATCATCTCTGACTGATGTATGGTTACAAGATCTAGATTTTACGTTGTGTATCATTGTATTCTTCGCATGTGTGCAGGTGTTAGGAAGTGTTAAGCGGAAGGATTGTGATCTGCTAAAGTGAAGGGCGGGAAGCGTCATCCTTTCTTCAACGACTACTGCGTAGGACCTGAGGTAGGCAATTCGTTATGTTTTTGTCATTTTGTAACTAGAGACCTGCGTCACTACGTGACTTGATTGTTGCTAGACCCGATTTGGGCTAGTAGGGATCGCCTCAGTCCGCAGAGGGGATTTACCTCTCCAACAACATCAAACATTCATAAAAAAATGGGAAACTAGGAAGAACCCTCTCCAAATAATGTTAGATTACAAAAACCTCAAGAGAAACACTGGGGAAAGTGTTCATAATTATTGCACTAGATTCAATAGTGTTTATAACGCACTACCCCCAGACTTGAAACCTCCACAAGGCTTAGCTTTGGCCAAATTCCCTGAAGGATTTGATCCCGAAATGGCCTATCAACTAAGAGAAAGGGATCCCTTGACTTTAGAAGACATGCAGAAGGGAGCTCTTAGTGTGGAAGCAAATCTAATTGAGAAGAGAGCTAGGATGAGGGCTGAAAAGAAAGTAACATATAGGGAAGACACTGCACCTTCCTCATCTGACTCAAAATTAGACCATATAGCCAAGAACATGGACAGGTTAGAAAAGATTATGGAGAGGTTAGCTATCCAAAAAAATGCTCAGAATAGGAACCAGCCTCAAAATCAGAACCAGAACTTTAGGAGAACCCCCCCTCAGACTAGACAAAGAGATACTGATCAACAAATCATACCTCCATTCAAAGAAAATTACGTTGATGAAGATGAGGGAATGATAGAAGAGCCAGAGGAAACTGTTATAAACATGATGGGAGTGAGTAATGAAGACTCTGACTTTTTCACAGAGGATGACCAGGCCACATATACAAATTATGATAATGAAGGCTTAGAATCTGAGGACTATAGGCAAGGCTTTGAGAATTCCATCATGGAGGTCCAAAAGCAATATGACCTCAAGAGAAAAAAGAACCAAGAAACTCCCCAAATAAAGACCTCTGAAACTGCTGCAAAAAACTGATCTGAAAGAGTGATTAGAAAGGCTGCTAAAAACAAGGAAACAACCACTGAAAGCTCTAGTAAAAACAAGGGAAAAAACACTCAAACCACTGAGAAACAGAGCGTGGACCCTAGGAGCACTAGCACTTCAGCTAGTACCCTTGTAAAAACATTTTTAACTGATGTACATAGTAAAAACTAGCAAGATAATTTTACTGATAAGTTAGTGACTAACACGACATATTTGAGCCTTTCAAAGAATCAATTCCCTTTCAATTTGGAAAGTGAAATTGCTAAAATCAAGATCTCTGTCCCTCTCACTGAGTTAGTCACTCAAGATGTATATAAATTTCAGGTATTAGAAGCTTTGAACATAGAAGAAAATAATGACTCTGTCAACTTAAATGATGATAAGGCAACCCTTTTATTTGGTCCTAAAATTGGAGGAAAGTTCCAAGAAGGAGTGGTCCCTCCTTTCTATGTCAGTTTGAACATCCATGATAAAACTTTACACAATGCTATGCATGATTCAGGGGCTTCACATAACCTCATGCCTAAAGTAATCATGGAGAGATTAGGCCTTGAGATAACCAGACCATATAAAGATTTGTATTATTTTGACTCCAGTAGAGTAAAATGCTTAGGCCTGATCAAAGATCTTTGTGTAAACTTGACCCAAATCCCAGCCAAATGCATGGTGATGGATGTGGTAGTGGCTGATGTGTCTCCCAAATATGGCATGATTCTTTCAAGATCATGGGGTGCTAAGCTTCAAGGAACCATGCAAATGGACATGACATATGCCACCATTCCTGTCTTCAGTAAACCTAGAAGACTTTATAGGGAATCACTCATGAAATTTATGGTGAGTAGTCAAGAAAATTCAGAAAATTCCCCTCTTTATTCTGTCCATATTGACCTAGACTCATTCATACTTTACAATGATGAAAGATTTGATGAGCTAGAGTTGGAAAGTGAGCAATCACCCAACATAATAGAAAACATAGGAGGAGAGGATAGGAAGGGAGAGGATCTCAAAAAGTTTGCCAAATCTGAAAATTACAGCAAACAAAACAGAAAGTATGAACAACCCAGTGTCCACCAGCTTAGTGCAAGTCATGAGAGCCAAGAAGAAAGGCCTCAACTCCATGAAAAATTTAAGGAACAAGACCAACATAAACATGCTGCAGAACCCATAAAACGTCATAATGACAATCAAAACACACAGGACAAAGGGGACATGAATGAAAACAACAACAAGTCTGAAACTAGCCTTCTTTGGAGTATGAGTTTTGATGGGTCTTGTAATAGAACTGGCGCAGGAGCAGGGGTGTGGCTTCACAACACAGAGAATAATCACGCTGAAAGCCATTCATACAAGTTAAACTTCTAATGCACAAATAACATAACTGAGTATGAAGCACTCCTCTTAGGACTATATTTATTGAAGAAATTAGGAGCCAGGAGGATAACTGTTCATGGAGATTTTGAAATGATCATTAGACAAATAAATGGAGAGTACACTGCCAAACATCCAAGACTAAGAGCCTATAGAAATGATGCTATGAACCTTTTGAAAACTTTTGAGGAATATGAACTTGTTTTTGTACCTAGAGACCAAAACATTCTTGCCAATGGTTTAGCTTGTGCTGCCAGTTCATGCCAAAGGCCTTATGACAACAAACAGTTCACAATCAAAGTGAAATATAGACCAGCTGTCTTAGACAATGAAAAGTATTGGCAGGTCTTTGAGGGAGATAAACAGATAGAAGACTTTCTGCAATTTAGAAATGAGTTTGAATTTCCAAATTCAGACTCAAAGTATGATAAACACTGTCTTAATGAGGAACAACCTATTGAAAAAGAACCTTCTCCCATTGCAGAAATTAATCTGCTAACCAGAGAATTTGAAAATCAAACAGAAGAGTACATAAACTCAGGAAAATAAGACATAGAGGTACTACAATCTAAAGACAAAGACTTACCCAAAGGACTAGCACCTCTAGAAGACTTGTTTGATTTTAATGACGTTTCCAAGAAACCAACAATAGAACCCACTGAATCTGATATTGAGGAATGCAATATAGGTAGTAAAGACAAGCCTAAAATGATCAAGTTATCTAAAACATTTCCAGCTCACATGAAACTGAAATATATTGAGTTGTTTAAAGAGTTTTCTGATGTATTTGCTTGGAGCTATGAGGATTTAAAGGCATATTACATAGAGGCCATTCAACACAACATACCACTTAAAGAAAACCAAAAACCATTTAGACAAAAATTACACAGAATAAACCCTATGCAGTTACCTCTGGTTGAGAAAGAAATTAGGAAAATATATGATGTTGGAATTATTGTCCATGTGAGATACTCATAATGGGTATCTAATCTTGTAGCTGTAAGAAAGAAAACATGAGAAATAAGGCTCTGTATTTACTTTAGGAACTTGAACAGAGCCTCATTAAAAGACAAATATCCCTTGCCTAAAATGGAGCACATCTTACAAAGGGTAGTTGGTTCCAAGAGGATTTCTTTGCTAGATGGATTTTCAGGATATCATCAGATATTGGTACTCCCTGAAGACCAACTGAAGACAACCTTCACTACTCCTTGGGGCACTTTCATGTATGTGAAAATGCATTTTGGATTAATGAATGCAGGTGCCACCTTTCAAAGAGCCATGGATATTGCTTTCTCAGAAGAAATAGGCCACTTCATTGTGATTTATTTAGATGACATTACAGTCTATTCCAAAACAGATGAAGAACACCTAGTACACATAAGAAAGGTCTTTGAGAAATGTAGAAAATTTGGGCTATCTTTAAATCCCAAGAAGACATTGTTTGGTCTCCAAGAAGGTAAACTTCTTGGTCATATCATATCTGAAAAAGGGATCAGAATAGACCCAAAAAGGGTTGAAGGTATATTGCAGATCAGTCACCCCAGAAACATCAAAAAACTTTAATCTTTCATTGGAAAGATTAATTTATTCAGAAGGTTCATACCCAACCTGGAAGAACTTATTAGGAACATGAAAAACATGTTAAAGAAATAAATAGGAGTTAAATGGACCTTAGAAGCAAAGAAATCCTTTGAACTGGTCAAACATGCCCTCACCCAAGCACCAGTCCTTATTAGTCTTGATTTCACTAAGGAATTCCTCATTTTTCATTTGCATCAGAACATACTATGGCTGCTATCTTATTACAGAAGAATCCATAAGGGTAAGAGTAGCCAATTGCATTTTTCAGCAAGGCATTAGGAGATGCATCTCTGAAATATAATATCATGGAAAAACATGCCTATGCTTTGGTCAAAGCCTTGAAGGATTTCAGATTTTATATCTTACGCTCTCACATTATTGAATTTGTGCCTCATATAGTGGTAAAAGACATTTTGTCACAAGACCCTGATGGAAAAAGAGGAAAGTGGATTGCTGTGATACTGGAATATGATTTGGAAATTAAACCCACTAAACTCATCAAGGGTCAAGGCTTAGCACAGTTATTGGCTGAATCTAACTTGCAAGCACTTGATATAAATATGATAGATGCATTAGATGGGCAGGAATAATTACCAGCCCCAATTATTGAGGATCAGTTCCTCAATTCATTGTGGTATGATGATATTTTGTATGTGCTTACTAATCTTAATTCCCCTCCTAGTTTTTCTAAAACAAAGGCAAGATTTTTGAAGTTAAAGGCTATAAATTACTACATTTTAGATAAATATTTGTATTGGAAGAATGCCAGAGTTTTATTTCTTAAATTTTTGCTTGAGGTTGATGCAGATAGGATCAAGCATGAGTTTCATGAAGGAGAATGTGGAGGCCACCTAAGTTGGAAAAACACTGCTAATAAAACCCTTAGAGCTGGATATTACTGCCCCACCCTCTTTCAAGATGTCCACAAAATTATAGTTGCTTGCCACAAATGCCAAATATTTTAAGGCAAGAGAAAACTGCTTCCCTTACCATTGCAACCAATCATTGTTGAAGCTTCTTTTCAACAGTGGGGCCTAGAATTCATTAGGGAAATCCATCTTGCCTCATCTGCCCAACATAGATGGATACTCACAGCCACTGATTATTTCACCAAATGAATATTAGCCATCCCTTCTAGGAATGCCACATACTCAGTTATCATAAAATTCCTTGAAGATCATATCCTGTCTAGATTTGGTTGTCCTAGGAAAATTATCACGGACAATGCTGCTGCATTTGGTTCTAAAAAGATGGTTGATTTCTGTCACAGATATCAGATTGTGCTTGGTAATTCCACAGCTTATTACCCTCAAGGTAATGGGCTAGAAGAATATTCCAATAAGAGCTTGATAAACATAATAAAGAAGCTGCTGGAAGAAAACCAGAGATCATGGCACAACAAGCTGGTACATGCTTTATGGGCAGATAGATTGACAACAAAGAAATCCATTGGAATATCTCCCTATCAGCTGGTTTATGGAGAAGATGTAGTTTTTCCTACCAGTTTAGGAGTGCCAGTGATGAAGTTGGTCCAAGAAATACAATCAGAGGAAGATAGCATGATGAGAAAGATAAATCAGACCATACATCTTCAACAAACCAAGGAAGAAGTTTATAACAGAGCACAAAAAGTACAAGAGGATATCAAAAGACTGTTTGATAAGAGGACAAAGGCAAGTGATTTCAAAATTTGTGACAAAGTACTCAAATGGCATTCCAAGAGAGAAGATAAGGGAAAACATGGCAAGTTTGATAATTTATGGCAAGGCCCTTACATCATTCAATTTGCCATTGGTCATAATGCATTTTTTCTACAAGATATGGATGGTAAAGATCTGTTTGGGCGTCCTTTCAATGGCATTATGCTCAAACATTATTTCTGCTGAAACCTTTGTTTAAAGCTTTCATTCTTCATTGTAAATATCATTGCTTTGTTTTGTTTTGAAAAGAGGAAAATACAAAAAAATAGAAAAGAGAAAAAGTGGGCAGATTAGAAAAGAAGAAAGGTACAACCCCATACCAAAAAAAAGAGAGTCTGAAAGTGTGCAAGCTTAAATGCCACTACTTGTAAGAACACTGCTATTTGGTAATACAACCTAATCATGACTAGATAGATTTCAATTTACTGCTGATAGGTTAGTGAAGAAGATATGCCAAACTGTTTAATCTTGGCTTATCAGTAGATTAGATTAGGATAGAGAAATAGAGGTTCAAACAAGCTTAAATCCTGAACCTGTTAATTTGATGACGAATGGCTCAAATCAGATCAAAACCTGAGCCAAATAGAAGAAAAAAGACTGGTTCTAACATGCTGAAAACTTGAACCAGGTGAAGAAGAAGACAATTCAAAAAGGATAAAAACTAGAGCTGAAAGAAAGAATGAAGAATGATTGTAATTTTCAGATCTTAAGCCTTCACAATTTGTTTTAATTTTCTACAAATAAAGGTCTATGTGCAGCTTGTTTTATGCCATAGTCTTACAACAAATTAGATAGTTTAATCCTGGTTTAGCCGTGTTTTCAATTTCTGTTTTAGAATATAGAGAATGAAATCTGTCAGACAGTTTAATCCTGACAGATAGTAGATTAGGTAGAGAAGCTATGAGTTCAACTGTTTAATTTGAGCTCATGGAAAAATAAGGGTAGATTTAGATTAGTTGTTCATGATTTTAAGAGAATAAAATGTTGATGTCAAAGGTTTGCAAGTCCAAGTGCACCTTATGAAGAAAAAGTGTTAGGAAAGTAGGTTGTGTAGGTAGTTGTTTGGGGAAAATTGATTGGTTATGATGTAATGCTAATCATATTTTTAAGCAGCATGATCAAAGAAGAAAGGGGATTTTTCAAAGTACAGGACAATGATCTACATTGTAGAGATAAATTTTCTGAGGTTCTTGACACCTCCAAGGAGCTGCCATCCCCAAGTGGAGCCACTGTTAATCATTAGTAAACTTTGCTGTAGCAGATGATGGCTAAATTTGTTGTGTGAGCCTTCAAGAGATTATTTTCATAGAAAATTACTCATTTTGGAAGCCTTTTGGTGTTTTTTGACTTAAGAGTAATCTTCACTGCTGTTTCCACAAAAATCCCTCAAAGAAGTCTTGCTGATATCCAAAGAAAAATGTTATTGAGCCATTTTACATCATTCCATAAATTCATTTTCACCCACTTTTCAACCATGTTTACCTATCCTCATCACTCATTTTCCTCTAAAAAGGCCCCTTTTCCCTTTACTTTTCCTCATTCTCCCATTAAAACCGTTTTTTAAACTACAAAAAACCCCTTTTTTGGTTTAAAATATCCCTGTTTTACCTATTGGAAACCTTAAAAGGTTTAAAAACCCAAATTTTAAACTTATTTCCGCTCTATTACATATCGGGCTTTTAAGCCCCCTCCCCTTTCTTCGCCATAAAACCCTGCGCCCATGACCAGGCGTTATTCCGCTAGCCCCTTCTCTATAGCCCCTGGTCCTTTCTTCCTCCACAGGACTTTGTCTTCGCGCCTTACCTCCTAAGGTCCTCCCCTTTATATTCTCGCACCCTTCCTTTTAAAACCTCTGTCACTTATAAAATTCCTCACCCCAACGATTGTGCCCACAAAAAATCTTAACCGTTGATCTTCGAAGATCTAACGACCATCGGGGTTTCCTCCGATTATCCATCCATTTCCCCATTCCCCACTTATTTTCTCCCATGGGTTGATCACAACCATTAATCCTTAAATATCTGACAGTGCCCGAAAAATCTTACCACTTCAACCTCGATCGTGCTGATCCTCCGTCATTGGATCTACAGCCCCAGATCCAACGGCCTGCGCACCGTTTCGCGCCCATGTCCACCAAGACCCCCCATCATGCACCTTCCGCGTGAAATAGGCGGTTTTCGGTGGGACACGTGTCATCCACCTGACCATATCACGTCCATATTTGCCAAAACCATTTACCACCCAAACTCTATGCGAAAACCATTCGCGATTTCACAAAACCACCTTCCGTTTTTGCGCCAATATTTAAAAATCCGCCATTTTTCCTCCTGTTTTCGTATAGAACACTGCTCTGCCACCATATGGAGCCTTCGAAGTAGTCTAGCCATTAAAACACAGGTTTTATTAATGTTTCTTGGTTTGTTTGTAGGTTGTAATGGCGGCCATTGATACACAGGCTACCTACAACAAAGTATTGTTACAAGACCCTGGGTGATGGTTTTCTAAGGCTCGATTGAATGTAGAAAGGGACAAAAGGGCTGAAACGTTTAAATCAATATATCCCGAATAGTGGTTACACAGAAAGGTCCTCCGATGCATCACTACCACCTATACAGCCAACAATAAAGACAGAGATCAAAAGGATAAAGACAAAGGGATTAAGCATAAAGTTGAAGATTAAACACTTAAACTCACAGTATAAAGACAAAAACGCAGTTTAAAGAAAGAAGATGGTCCGAGAAGGTCTAATAAAGCCTTAAAAAATACAATGAAAATCTAAATGTCAGTGTTTAAAGTGATAAACAAGATAGATCAGTAGAAGAAGAGTCTTGAATGACACCTACAGTCCTATTTTACCTCAAAGGAATACATATTAAATGCACAGTCAGAGATATTTCGCCCAAAGAAACCTCAGAAAGAAATTGATAGCCATTTTGCTGACAAACCCTCTTTAAAACTGTCAGAATAGTTATTAAGCAGACATGGGGCTACAAAACCCAAAAAAAGACAGTTTACTTGTCATAGAGGTCAAACAGGGTACTTCAGACCAAGATATCTTCAAAGAACACACTTCAGAGTTATTACCAGCCTCACAGATAGGGAAAACTACTAAAATGGTATGATCAGTTAATGCTATGGTCATTAATCAGAATGGGAATTCGAATACCTCTCCCCCTATGTCTTAACTGATATTTGTGAATTTTCTTTCAGCACTCTTCCTTTCTCACCTATATGTATTCACAAAAGATTCATTGTAAAGGGTTGGAAAATTGTTAATAGTTTGAACTGTTATTGAGAAAAAGTTTCTGAGTAGTTGTAATATATTAGGTTGGGAAGAGAAGAATTGGACTGTAAAAGCTATTGGATTTGAAGTATGTAACTGGTCTTGCACATCAATAGACAAGCAGATTCACTAGATCTTGATCTAAATCATTGGTCATGTTTTTATTACTGTAATTGTTATTTTCCTTATGTTTCCACTGTGTTCATATTCTCTGATAAAGAATAGCAAATATAGAGTAGGATGTTCTGCAAAGTACCCCATCTCTCACTGATAATATTTATCTCTATGTTTTCTTCTAAATGTGTGTTTGGGAATAATTTCAATAGAGTATAACCAGTCAAAGAATGTTGGTGAGCCCATGTCTTGCTGAGTAGAACTTGAGATGTTGTTCTTGAATGATTTTTTCATTGCATGCTAAGTAGAATACTAATCAAGGAATTTTATGGTTAGCCCTATCCATTGTTTAGTCTTAAACAACTATTTTGAATATTTCCCTTAAGAGTATGCCAAAAGAAGGCTAGATTAAAAGTCCTTATTTGATCTTAGGTGACTTTTTATCTTTATCTTAAATGTTTTGCCTTGAGAGTATGTAAAAAGAAGTTTAGGTTAAAATTCCTTACCTGATCTTAGGCTGCCCTCTGTTTTCTCACATGTTTGCTTCTTTCTCATCATTTCTTAATGTTTCATACCGCCAACTCAACTTAAAAGATCTTTTGATATAGATGACTTGCCCTTTGAAAAACCTTGAATAGTTGTTGTGCAAGTAAACCCTTTTATGGCTCCATAGCCAATGGTTTAGCACTGTTTTTGACCTATATTCCCATGTTGAAATATCCTTCAATTTATTCCCTCCTTCACACTTCACATGACCTTCTCAGTTAATGATCCCCCAACCAAAAACAAACAAAACCCCGGTACTTCATAACTAGACTAATATCATATCATAAGCCTTAAAGATATATCCTTTGAAAAAATACATAGAGAGATCCCTATCTGAATCCAGAAGGGCTAGATCCTAGGATTCCAAAGTGGTTTTGATGTTGCCTTGTCATTTAGGATTCCATTCTACTAAATCACAGAACCCCAACACTCTATACTGACGATGTAATAAAATAGTGTTTCAGTCCCCAACTTTTAGCCACATGCTTCGAGACTTGATCCTCCAGTATTATTTTTCAGTGGGGAAGGAGCTATAGGTGTTCCTTTGAGCAATCTGTTCCTTTTCTAGCTCCATAGATATGCTGACTCTTTTGTCCATTTCCATTTGCAGGTATTCCAACATATGAACTGCTTCTTTCCTCTGGCTAGTTAGGGTTTGTTTTGTTTTTCTAATCCACTCTTTTAGAGCATATTTTGTTTCCTTGAGCTTCTTCTCCCACACATAGCTTGAGGATCCAATGACTGGTTTGGACCAATCTTGACAGACAGTATAGGGAAAACCTTCTCTCTCACTCCATAGAGGGCTGAAACGAAAAGGGATAGGGCCTAGGTTTTCTTCCTCTTCCAAGAGGAGCAGAATGGGTTTGTGATCAAAGGTAATATTTGGGAGGATTTTGGAAGAGATAAACCTCTGCTCCAACAACAACGAACTCTGAACTAGGAAACGATCAAGGCGAGCTGAAATGGTCTAACCCAACTCTGTTATTGGACCAAGTGTAGAGGCCTCTCGAAGGTTTGAAATCCAGGAGGTCCCATTGGAGCACAAGGTCTTCTACAATGGGGAGCATTTGATCTTTGTTGGAGCTGCTACCTCTTTTTTCTTTCACATCTAAGACTATGTTTAAATCTCCAACAAGAATAATGTTTTTAGGAGAGTGGAGGTCTAGAAATTCAGAGAGAGATTTACAACAATCTATTTTTTCAACGTATAGCACAGGTACATAAATATTGAAGAGAGAAAAGGTCAACTTACTTTTGATGTGCCTGAGCTTGGTGAATATCTAGTGTTGGGTCTCGAATGAGTTCACCAATTTTACTTGTTCCTCCGACCACAGAGTGGAAATTCTGCGAGAGGATCTCCTTGCGCTTACAACCTTTCCTGTGTTTTTCTTCCTTTTCGATTTGCCGATGTCTAGAAGGGTGTCCCCTTCGATTTTAGTCTCTTGGAGCATGAGGTTTTCTGGGGGTTCGATTTTAAGGAGGTCTTTGATAGCTTTAGTTTTTAACAGGTTCCCCAAGCCTCCGCAATTCCAAGAGACTAATTCATTATTTACTGCTGGGGGGATTGGATTCTCCTCCCTTGGGAGGTCTTGTTCTAGTGTTCCTCCCAATTGAAATTTCTATTGTAGATTGAATTCCTTGAGATTTTTTCCGTTCTACTTCTTCTTATCTGGTTTCTTTGCGATATTTCCTTCCCACTTTTTTCAATGGTCTCTCAAAGGATTCATCCATCCTCTGAGGAGTAGGAGTTTTCTATAGATTTATTCCTGGTTATATCATCATAAGAGGGCGAAGAGGAAGCACCTGGGATTGCTCTAGAGGGGGTTGTTTCTTCATTTCCTTTGCCCTAAGGGGAAGAATAATTTTTCTGATATGTGGCTTCCAGAGTTGTTATTGAGGGTTCTGCAGGGGTGATGTGCTCTTCATTAGGTGTTTCAGTTTCAGCCAATGGGGAGGCGTTGCTCTCTGTCCCAGGATTATGGACTTCTGCTGTTTCTTTGGTTCCTTTGGTGGCTCCTTTTCCTTTTTATTTCATCGTGGTTTCTTTTTGGACCAAAGTCCATTGTTATCCTTTCACATTCTCACTCTCTTCTTCCACCTTCTTTTTGTAGTGCCCTGCAAAGTGGCCATATCCATGACAATGTCTGCATTTAAATGGGAGTTGTTCATAATACAGCTCTTGGATATGGGACCAACCAACCACCATTAATTTGATTTCTTCAGGGAGCCCAAAGTCCAAATCCACCTCAACACAAATACGGGCACACGAGTATTGGTATTTCCTTACTGCTTGATCTATGTACTTCCCAAGCGAGTTGCCTATGGTTTGGAGAGATTAATGGTTCCATAAATGCAATGTGAGGTGTGGGAGGTGAACCCACACTGGAACAGCTGAAGGGATATCTTGGGAGGGGTAGAAATCAAGATTCCATTTATTTAAATACAGGCACTGGGTCCCATAAAATATGGGCCATTTCTGAAGATGAGGCTCCTATCTTCTGCATTTTAAAAAACAAACACAAAGTATTCTTTGCCTACAAAATGACATTTGATACCTTCAGAGGCTAAGGGGATCCAGTTCCTCTTCACCCAGTCATCCACTACATTGGGCGAGGGCCAGAGGCCTGTAAAATGTCTAATGAGTCCTATTTCAGCTAGGTTCAGGGAATATCTGCACGTTTCTTCGATTGGGAGGGCCACCGAAGGAATGGTTTCTAGCTTCTTTACAAGTTTTTGCTGAGAGGCAGATGGGGGTCGCTTGCTGCAAGAATTAATCAAGTTTTTGAAAGACTATATCTCTAGTGGGGGTGGAAGGGGAGCCTCAGGTCCCCCTCCTAGAGCCATGGAGGCCGAACGGTAGCAGTTAGGGCGCCCACGTTCAACCAGTTTGAACAGAAGAGCGCGCGCAACACCTACATGAGAAAATTTGATAGAACAATGATAACAATTTTTAAACGCATACGAGAAGAAAATAAAAATTGAAACATTGACATTGTAAAAACAATTAGTAGGCTTGGAAAAACTCTGATAACTATGCAAAAAATGTCCGTGCAACAAGTTGTGCACAAAATTCTATGTGTACCACTAAATACAAGTTCAAGAAATTGTATATTCATAAACACTTCACCCATCGAACAACGAGCATTTATACTAAAGAAACAAAAAGAAATACAACATCAACTAGGTGATTCTGATGACATAATGTGTGCTTCAATAATTGACTACTACATCCATCATCCTGGAGGGATCAACAACATATTATTAACATAATTTGCATCAATTTATACAAAAAAGGCATAAAATGAAGAAATAGTTCCAAGCCACATGTCATCAGATACGTAAAAATACAACAAGAATGAAGATCCCGATAATTACCACAAAGAAAAAATTGATTTTGTCTGTTCCATATAGAGTAGATGAAAGTATTTTTAAGAAAAAATACTCTACATGGGATAATGCCTACAATTCATTTAGTATACATCATAAATAAAAATGAAAGAAAGTTTTCATACAAAACAAACACAACATGGGGTGATCTTGAAGATGCAACACACGAGATTGAAACTAAAGAACAACTATTATTCAATGTAGAGACTTTGGGAAAATAGGAGAATCTATCGAATATCTCTTTTAAAGTGAGTTGCAACACTTTCAAAGAACAAAAAATATAATAACACAAAATGAAAAAAAATTCAAATTGTAAAACAACCACATATAATGGATGATACAAAATTATTTAAAATTAGAAGACAATTGATCCAAGAACAAGCAACAATAGTAAAGGACATAATAAGCCAAAAAAATCTAATCCAAACATATCAATTTACTTTTTTCTAAGAGGAGGTGCGGGAACTAGAAAAACATTCATCACTATAGCAATGTTCTAGTCACTAATGTGATTCTACAATACAGAGATGCATTATGACCCTTCAAAAATAAAAGGGCTTATAACTGTTAATACTAGAAAAGCAACGTTGAATGCAGGAGGTATCACATTGCACTTTTCCCTCTATATGCCAGTTAACAAATCAAGTTACTTACCACTAAGTAGTGAAAAGTTGGATGCTTTGAAAAATTACTTTCAAAATCTTCGTGTATTTCTCATCAATGAAGCATCAATAATTGGATCAACATTCTTATATGAAGTTGATAAGCGTTTGCGACAAATAAATCACACACGAACCAGTTACTTTGGAAATGTTGACTTAATATTTTCAGGAGACCTATACCAGGCACAACCCATAAAAGGCTCATTCATCTTTCAAAAACCAATCGTTGATAAACAAATAATGCAATACTCATTTTGGGAAGATGAAATCAAGTGCAATGAATTATGTACAACAATGTGACAAAAAGGCATTGATTTCATTAGGATCTTCAACAAAATGAGACTCAATGAATAATCAGATGAATACATTGAAATTACATAAATAACCATTGCTATAAAAAAAACATGAATGGATCCATTACTTCTATATATATATATATATTTTATAGAAATAGAGATGTAGATAAGACAATGAAAAAATGCTCTCGCTAGTCAATACATACTAATAGTCATTGAAGATATTGGTGAACTTGAAACAAATCAATACATGATGTAAAATTATGAAAAAAAACACCATTGCCAACAAGAATAATAGTTAAACAAAATTTGTTGGTTGAATTACATGCTCGAAACTACAACATAGAAGAAAAACTAGTCAATGACGCTAATGGAATATTTAAAGCATATACAAGAAAAGAAAAAGATCAAAATTTCATTTGGATAGAATTTCAAAATCCAATAAAATAACAAAGAATTAAACATGTAAACTATATGATAAACACATTGCATCAAGTTGGACACTAATACTATGAATAGTAAGAACAAAATCAATTTCTAGAAATAAAACTCAAACAACTATTTGAAAGCAATTTCCAATACAATTAGCATGCACTCGAACAATTCATAGAACACAAGGTCTAGCTCTAAATGTTCTTGCCTTTTACCCAACAGGTGTCACATGACATGGAATCGTGTACACAACATTGTCAAGATTTAAAAGCATCGATTCACTATATTTGTTAAATAAATTATCACAAAACAACTTTCATGTGACAACCAAAGTATCACATGAAATGAATCGTCTAACAACAAAAGCACTATAACTAGTAAAACAAATACATAGATCAATATCCTCCAAAAACTTATTAATTTCTACATTGAACACACGTAGCTTCCAAAATAATCTTTAGAATATTTTGCAAGAGAAAGATTTAATGGAAAGCATGATTATTTTCTTGCAAGACTCATCTACAACAGCCCCCACCAACTGATCAACTAAGAAAATTTAATTTCAACATAAAACATTATGTACAGGGAGTTCTCACTTGTCTCAATAAAATAATTAAAATAAATACATCAAGAAACTATTGCAATGACAAAGTTGAACTTATAGTCACAGATATACATGTTGAAATATCATTTGTCATATTCAATATCTATGCTGCACCATTCACACCTATACCAATAATAATTGACACAATCGCACTAAAAAGCATTGAACTACTATAAAGGGATTCTATCTTTACAGTAATTGGTGATTTCAATGTCAATATATGTGAAAACAATCAAATTAGAAAGTTGTTACGAGAATATATGCAATCTTTGAAAATGTAAGAAATTATGCATAATTTTGTTCAAAAATGGAAATTTGTCATTGATCATATTTGGAAAAACTTACAACATGAAAAATGTAAATTTCACATATCAAATGCATATTGGTATGACCACAACCTATTTCATCTTCTATTAAACTTTATATAAAGTTAACACTTCATTTCTTCACAATAATTTCTAGATAAGCAATTGCTTGACAATAACATATTTATATTTCACTATTTTGCTTTCATCATCAATTTGAAGGTAAATTACTTGCCTTTCATTTTTTTCAAGTTACAAAATAGGATGATTTTCCATTTTTATTATTGACCCTATATTAATTCCATTAACAATTTATTTTCATTTGCTTATAGTTTTTAAGAAATTGTTTATGATTTGGCCAAATAAAAAATGAACAACAAAACAATTATTTGTTTTCTTTAACTATTGGTTAATTTGAATTGCTTCTAATATACAAGTTTCTTCATTTTATATCTTTGCATAATTTAGTCTCATTTCTAACATCATAAATCTTCAAACAACATCATGTAAAGACCACTTGACAGTGAAACATAAAAACAAATAATCGAAACATAACAAGAAAGGTAAATATTGCCAATTCTAATTCAAATAACTTGTCTCCCGATTTCTTTTTAAATTGTTTTTGACTGGCTTTTTCCATTACAAAAAGTTCTTTTATTGACAAACAAAAATCAATACCATGCATACCTGTAACCATTGAAGAGTTGACTAGCTGCAAAATTGGGAATCATTTCCATGGAAACATCGTTGTCACATATAAAGTAACGCTAGATAAAAAAAAGGACAAATGAAATTCTACGAGCAGATTTGACAGATGCCAAAGGTGAATTGAAAATCACCTTGAATCTTCGAGGAAATTTTATTAATGAAGATTAGGAAAAAATTATTCCACGAAAAGGTATTTGTGTAACATATTTCATAATTGGAGAAAAAACAATCTAAGATCGTGGGGAGTCTGATTGAATACTACTTGCGAACAAAGATACAAGTATAGAAAATATTGCTCCTGTCTGCCAAGAGTACAAATTCATCCCAAACACGTTAATAAAAAGACTATGCATATGGCACAATAGGTGAAATTGTCAGAGTGCAAAGAAATCAAGAATGAAATATACTTTTGAAATCAAGGATGACAATGCAAAAAATGAAAAAACCACAATAAGTATACCTCTTGCACTCAATAAGATCTGTAAAACAAAAACAAAGAAAGAAATCACCACTTTTCTACAACTTTTTCTCTTCATGTTATGCATTTGTAAATTTTCTCATCATTTGTAATCAAATATGATTGCATTTTAATTCATAAAAAAAAATAATGCATATATTTTATTCTAATGTAGCTATACCTATTCTAATAATTTGCAACATAATTTAATTTCATCCAAAAGAAGCCCCGAAGAAAGAATTTCCCATCATGTTATTCATAATTTTGTCAAATGAAAAGAATCACATGGCACACTGTGCATTGGCCAATCAACTATCATCACTACATTGAAGACAAAAAAGTATTTGGAAGATCTTAAACTGTTGCTCACAACTACAAAAAAGGTGAAACATCATAACTAGCACATTTTATGTGATATTGTACATATTTTCACCAAAATATGTGTATTGATTAGTAAATACATTGTTTTTTATCAATTAGGTTGGCAATATGCTAGTCATAGCAAATATATATTCAAATCCATTTCATCCTGTTTTCTTACAATGCATCTTAGTTGTAGAAAACTTTGGTTCTATAGAAGGAAATTTGTTGCATTGTACCAAAAGTGAGGCACAAACTACTTTTAAATACCAACATCGATTAAATTTCACAATACTGAATGAATAAGTTGGAAAAGTACCATGTACTCTTCGAGATATTGCTTTAAGCAGATTATTGTGAGATTTGAAAGCTCTGTCCTATGAAGACTATCTAAAAGACAAAAGTGTTGTTATCTACATGTTGCGCGACTTCAGTGTTGAAGGAAAATTTATACTCAATGATGATGATGTAATTATTGATATACAGACAAATTTCACTACATGTACAACATTTTTGTAAGTATCGTGTTCCTAAAAATTGTTGTCTCATATTCCTCATAAATTGTTATATCATGCAAATAGATAACAAGACAATCTAAATTGCAGAAATGGTTCATAAAATCATTCAAGACTTGGCTAGTCAAGGACAAAGACTACAAGTACTAACCAGCTGCAGAAAATCCTCATGCCGTAATTTATTTTCTATTTTTTTTGTTTACTCTCAGTAACATTAAACAAAATTTAGTCATCTTGCATAAACAAACTATTTTGAATTTTTTTGTTTACTATATATATATATATAGACACACACACACACATAAGGTTTGTACACATCTATATTAGATTAGTGCTCATGCTGCTGTTTATGATTGGATCTATGTCCTCCTGATATTTGTTTCTTGGTTTTATGCTAGTTAGAAATATTTTCTCGTTATATTGAATAAAAGTTGATATTATTCCTATATTTAAATAATATGTTATCCCTCCAGGATGTAGATGATGCAAATGTATATTTATTGGTACACATACTCCTTTCCCTTGCTTTCCTCATTGCGAAGTTTTGTTTACCCGAGTTTCGGCCATGTTTTTAACATTGGATGCGAAATAATTCATAATGTATGTGTAAAAGGGCATAGATCTACATAGATATCTAAGGGGTTAATTCCATATTATTATGAAATCATTAGATCGTGTTTATTAGCAAGTTTTATTCTGTGAGGATCCTAGATATTTGATAGATTCTCAAGGGTTTAATTCCATTTCCCATGAAATTTCTAGTATGTATTTTTGTTAAGAATTTTCAATCTACAGGTATTTGTGATTATTTGTTTATTTATTTTACTTTAAGCAAAGTTTCCTAGATTATCTAGTGTTAGTAAATATGCTTAAATTTGATTTGTAAGAAAATTTTGATTTACTGGTGTCTTTGATTAGTAAATGGGCACCCTTTAAGAATTACTTTCTTCCTCCATGCGTGTATTTTCATCTGAATTGATTGTATTGTAGAGGTGAGTGTAGTTATGTGGGTCCTTATATTGAGATGCACTAGATATTCCTATTACTATTATTGCCATGTAAATTGTAAAGTTTGATGCTGAACAAGGTTCTAATATGTGTTTATCAAACCTGAGATTCATCATGTGTTCTAATATGTGTTTGTCTTATCTATCCATTTGATGTTTATTCAGTTAGCTTTATGTGTACTCACTTGGAATTCATGTTTAATCATTCTCCAGTTTTCTGTATGGATATGATTTACTGTTCAATATGTGTTTTGATGAGAATACACACATGCCTCAACTTCCATGTTAGATGTTTTTCATGTAATTGAGTTCCCTATGACTCCCTGCCCAATGGTAACTATTAATTCACATCCTTTATCTGCATAAAAAAACATTCAAAACACACTCAAGAGTTAGCCATATTTGTTCCAAGCATTGTCTATTGATTTACTGGTGTCTTTGATTAGTAAATGGGCACCCTTTAAGAATTACTTTCTTCCTCCATGCGTGTATTTTCATCTGAATTGATTGTATTGTAGAGGTGAGTGTAGTTATGTGGGTCCTTATATTGAGATGCACTAGATATTCCTATTACTATTATTGCCATGTAAATTGTAAAGTTTGATGCTGAACAAGGTTCTAATATGTGTTTATCAAACCTGATATTCATCATGTGTTCTAATATGTGTTTGTCTTATCTATCCATTTGATGTTTATTCAGTTAGCTTTATGTGTACTCACTTGGAATTCATGTTTAATCATTCTCCAGTTTTCTGTATGGATATGATTTACTGTTCAATATGTGTTTTGATGAGAATACACACATGCCTCAACTTCCATGTTAGATGTTTTTCATGTAATTGAGTTCCCTCTGACTCCTTGCCCAATGGTAACTATTGATTCACATCCTTCATCTGCATAAAAAAACATTCAAAACACACTCAAGAGTTAGCCATCTTTGTTCCAAGCATTGTCTATTTAATACCATACATTTCCTTGAGAGAGCCCTCTCAGGTTGGAAAGGCTAAGTTCCAACTAAAAGTGGTTTGAAATAGTTACTATGAATTGACTGTTGAAGCAACCCATCAGCCTAAATTTAGTGATAACACAACGATCAATCAGATAACTGATAAATCAACCATAAATAACTCATGCATGTCAGATCAGAGAAATACCTAGTTGAGATTGGAGTTCAAGGGAAATGTACTATCAATTATATAATCATCCAAATTGTAGAGGTGGTGCATGCATTCAAAGGAAGGCCTTAGATGAATTGCATATTTTTGGTTGGGAATTTACCTAATTAATAGGGTCCAATTAGCCAAGGAAAAAACACAAGGAAATAGGGATCTAGGAAGACAAAATTGGTTAAATAATGGCATAAGCTTGTCTAGGAAGCAGTGAGACAGATAGAGACAATGCAAAGGTTTCTTTCGTTTGAGAAAAGTGTTAAACACCATGTTAAACACACACATGGTGTATGAGAAGGATGAACACACACACACAAGAGACTCAACACACAATGAAGGATAAGCGTGAGGCTTTCTTATTTTCCATTATACAAAGATGTACATTTATAGTACAATGGTGTGACTCTTGGTTTCATCTTCCAAGGTCACTTGGACTCCATTGTGACTTTTCACATTCCACACCTACCCATGTAGGATTAGGTGTTCCAACATCCCCCCTTAATCTGAAGGGGTATGTGTGAGTCCAAGAAAAGAGTTGTAATACAAATCTGCAAAGTATACATGGCAGCACTTGGGCTGAATCAACTCTCTCAAATGTTGGAAAAAAGAGGTGGTTTGAGGATGACCACCAACACTGGAACGCAAAACTTGTTGCAGTTCCCGGAACTCTTCCAAAACTGGCAAGAAGCTGAAGGCTTCTGCTAGAGGAATTGTCCCTCATAAAAAGGGAGACCTTCAACCTAAAAGAAGGGAGGTCTACTACCTGTGGTGGTTTTAGGTTGTCCACCAACCAAAGATGATGGTTTTAGGTTATCCACCAACCAAAAATGATGGTTTTAGGTTATCCACCAACCGAAGGTATGCTCATGGGCATCCGTATCTCTGGCTACATCTCTGAATCCGGAATGACGAATTGTGGCTCAGGCTCGCTTGAACTGCTGGCTACAACTCTAAACATGGAATGAGAGATTGTGGCTCAGGCTCGCTTGATCTGATGTCGAAGCTTGTACATGACCACCATTTCCCCCCCTGTCAGGGACAAGGTGAGATGATGGTGAAAACTCAACTGCAAGTTTGTTCAATATGTGTGAACAAGTTCTAACATGTGTCGTAAACATCTTCTTGGCTGCTGATGCCCATTGCCAAGAAGCAATCCATCCAAGATGAATCTTGGTTCTTGCAGGAGGTTGAGGCTTGTTTCTGAAGCATCTGTATGAAGAATGGGTGTGTCGACCACAGTGCTTGCATGGATGAAGATCAAAACAGTGATCTTTCATATGGCCAACTCAATCGCAGTGTTGGCATTTCTGTTGTGGAAGTGGAGCAGGATCTGGAACAACTGCAGGTGAACTGTCATACATGAATCCAGCACTCTGAAATATGATGGGATTGGTGTAGTCTGGAATATGAAGGGACACATTCTTGTCATATCCAAGACCAGTTTTGTGCTTGTTGTGGACAAGCTCTTCCCAAGGTCTGACGATGAGCTTGAGAAGTGTAGGCTGAGCTGCTGCATCTGCATGTACATGTGCTCTAGTACAAGGAACTGAATGCGGATCAACTGCAACTTTTTCTTCTTTCTTCTGATGAGAGTCCTTCACAATCTTCTGAACAGAAACAGGTTCAGAATGGTGACTCTTTTGCTGAAGTTCATCTTGTTGGAGCTGAGATTCCAACTGCAAAAACTCAATCTTTTCATGTGCATCTTGCAAACAACTCTGAATGTTACAAAGAGCATGCTTGCTCATTTTTATCACATCATCAACATTTGAATGAATGAGGCTATTCAACAACACTAATGCCTCATTGATTTTAGCCATTTCAACAACTTAGGCTCAAAAAATGAAAGGGTGTCGGCTACAACCGAAAATGCACCCGTTTACAATGTGATTCAACAACAAATACAAATGACTCCAAAGAATTTCCAACTAGGGAAATCTCAAAGTACAAAATATGCTCCTCAAATGATGGAGGGCAATCAACAATGACTTATGTCAACAATTTTCCAACAACTCAAATACTGATTGCAACTATGAAGAAGCAATACAATGTCAACTCAATACAATATTTCTGCAAAATATTTTGTAAATGTGCAGCTGAAAACACTTGTGCAAGAGGCCTTTAAGGCAGCTGAATTCTCTTCTTCAAATAGCTGTTTCAAACTTGTCTTCAAATGTCAAATTTTTTCAAAAAATCACCCTTATGCCACAAATCATAAAATGTCAAATCTGCAATTTTCTCTATGTGTCACTCCATATGCTCACATGTCATTTCCTCTTTCTTTCTGCTGTTCAAATTTTCTCTTTTTCCTCTCTCTCTCTGCTGTTTTTTTTTTTTTTAAATTAAAAATTAATTAAAAAATGAGTTAATGGGAATTAATTAAAAAGGGAAAGGGAAATAATTAAAAATGGAAAGGAGAATTAAATTAATGGGAATTGGGAACTATATTAAAAATGGAAGATGGAGAATTATTAAAAGGGAAGGGATTTAAAAAATAATGGGGGGTAGTTTATTAAAAAGGGAGGGATTTAAAATATTTAGAAGTCGAATTAAAAAAAGGGAGGGTAGGGGAATTTTAAAAATTGAATGAGGGGCGGATTAAAAAAGGAGGAGGTAGTATTTAAAATGAGAGGATGTATTTATATGGGAGGGGCGGATTTGTATTAATTAGGGAGGGGCCGTATATTAAAATGAGCGTATGGGAGAGAGGTATATTAAATAAATTTTTAAAAAATTAAAAAACAAATTTTAAAAAGTTAAAAAACTGGGCGGGAGGCCAAAAGGCCGTGGCAAAGGGGAGTGATAAGGAGGGACGTGAGTAAAACGCAGGTGGGAGCATAGCTTGGGGAGGGCCGGTGGAGGAATTGGTGTGGGGAAGAGTGCTGTGTAGAGAGAGGAAGGCCGAGAGGCCACGTTTAAGTGGAAGGAGTGTTGTAAGGGAGCTTTGGAAGTGTAGAGCGGTGGTGAGGTGCAGGCGGGGGCAAGGCCGAGAGGAGAGATTCGTATGGAGGCTGCGTTAGGTTGTGTGAGAGTTGGGTTTAAGAAAGGACTGCTGGGTAAGGGGGCCGAAAGGCCAAGTTGTTGCAGAGATTTTTTTTTTTTTTTTTTAATTTTTTTTTTAATTTTTGTTTTAAAACAGCAGAGTAGAGCAGATTTAAAGAGATTTCAATAGGAATTTCAGCAGCAGTACACAACAGATTACTCAGCAGAGATAAATGGAGAATTTGCAGAGTTTTAAATTTATAGAAAACTCAGAAATCTCATTAATTTTTCAGTGAAAACTCGGAAATCTTCCTTTCATAAACCAATTTTGAAACACTATTTTCCAGCAGCAGAGAAATCCAGAATTTAACAATACTCAGAAATATCTTCCATTAAAAATCCAGAAACTTCTCCTTCAGAAACCCAATATAAATCGTATCCAACAACTCTTCAAATTGCAGAATTTAAAATGCAGAGATTGCAGGAAGAAATAAACCTTCAGATGTGCAGTGCTGCTTGCTGCTCTTCTTCAAAATAAATGCTGAATGCTGCCAATTTCTGAATGCTGCTCCTTCTCCAAAACACTTCTGAATGACGGAAAAAACTCTGATTGCAGAAACTCTGAGTGCTGCAAAAATGTCAAGAATTTTTGCAGATATGCAGGCCATAAACACAAATGGCTCACTCAATTTGGAGCAGGGCCAGCAATCGCCCGCTCTGATACCATGTTAAACACCATGTTAAACACACACATGGTGTATGAGAAGGATGAACACACACACACAAGAGACTCAACACACAATGAAGGATAAGCGTGAGGCTTTCTTATTTTCCATTATACAAAGATGTACATTTATAGTACAATGGTGTGACTCTTGGTTTCATCTTCCAAGGTCACTTGGACTCCATTGTGACTTTTCGCATTCCACACCTACCCATGTAGGATTAGGTGTTCCAACAAAAAGAATTGTAATCTTCTCATATTTTATGACTAATTCAATATAAAGATAGTGGCATTTTTAGTTGATGTTTTCCCCAATAAATCATTGTGTAATATGTGATTGAAATTATTTCTCTTATATGCTTTTTGATTTCGAAATTGTTTGAATTGTTTTCCACAATTAGTAGAGTAGATTCAAGTATTTGTTTTAGCATATTACAATTAGCAGTTTGAATCTAGGTGGATTTTCTACATGGTATCAGAGTTGAAATCCCTATAGAAGAAAAGAATATGAGTTTCTACTTGCAGGAGGAACAAGTTTTGTAGATTTCTTCTCCAGAGCTAACAACATGATCAAGATGGCGTTCTATGGTCTGAGGCTCGAGTATGCCCTTGAGGGTAGCTCGAATTACATTTCCTGGAAAGACCAGATGGAAGTATTCTTGGAAGACAACATATTGAAGGAGTTCATTGATAAGGACATCCTAAAACCAAATCCAACTGATGGATAGGCTCTAGTAGAGTGGAAGAAGTGCATTGCAAAGTCGAGAATGATTCTATTGGAAGGTGTTCGAGATCATATTGTATCTAACCTACATGTAAAGGAAACTCCATTTGCAATGTTGAAGGCCTTAACAAATTTGTTTCAGAATATCAATGACCACAAGAAGCTGGCACTGAAGTAAAAGCTCAAGAAAATCAAGATGGAGAAGGGTGAAACAATACCAAAGTACTTGACCAAGTTTACCCAATGTCGGGATGAGCTTGGAAGTGTTGGTGTTACTGTTGTCGAAGATGATCTTGTAACCCTAGCACTTTTAGGCCTTCCCAAGAGCTAGAACAACTACCAGGATTTAGTAAATGGGAGGGATAAGCTATAAGAGTGGGCACGTTTTTGGTCCAAATTGGTGCAAGAAGAGATACAGTGGAACACCAGAGATGGATCCTTATCAAAGCTTGATGATGAGGAGGACGTTGCCTTGGCTGGAAAGGAAAAGAAAGGGAAAGGGAAGTCATCCCATTCCAAATTAGATTCTAGTTAGGAAGGAAAGAAGGACTTGTCAAACATTAAATGTTTTCATTGTCACGAGCTGAGACACTATGCCATGAAGTGTCCACAAAATAAGGTAAAAAGAATCCCCTAGGAGGAGCGGAAGGTGAATCAATTGCTTCACAATTCAAGTTGGATTTTACCCTCATCGAATGCGTGGTGTCATCGGTGATGGGTAGTGTGTGGTACCTGGATAATGGAGCCTCATTCCATATTTTCGGAAACAAAAATTTATTCAATGACCTGGAGGAGAAGGACCTCTAAATGCACATCGATATGGGAGATGATGGAATGTATAGCATGACCGACATCAATACTGTTACCTTTCAGAGGGAGTCTAGTTCTCCTCTCACATTAAAATATGTAATGTATGTTCTTGGTTTTAGGAATAATTTATTTTTATTTTTTATGTTGGAAGACAGTGGCTACAATGTGGTGTTTAGTAAAGGAAAGGCGCTCCTTCATCACAAAGACACAAGACATGTGAAGAAGATCAGGGTTTAGGTAAATAACCTCTACAAATTGGATGTAGAAGATTGTGTTGACTTGAGCATGAAAGCAAAGAAGGTGGAGAGCTGAGACATAAATGAGTCATGGCATAGAATATTGGGCCATATGCACCATAGATATTTGAAGATCATGCAATAGATTTCTACGGGACTTCCCAAGGGTGCACTTGAGAAATGTGATACATGTAGAGGGTGTACATTGGGGAAGTACACCAAAGCCCCCTTTCATGATAAGGACAGACGAGCACAAGAGATCCTTGAAAGAGTCCGCTCAGATGTGTATAGACTGTTCTCGACAGCCTCCACGACCAAGCACATGTATTATATTAATTTTGTATATGTTTTTTCATGCAAGTGTTGGATATTATTCATGTAGAAGAAAGACTAGAAGTTCTCAATTCCTTTTGAGTTCAAAGCACTTGTTGAAAAAGACACATGCAGGAAAGTGAAGGTTCTCAGGAGTGACAATGGTGGAGAATATGTGTTGAATGAATTCAAGAACTTATGTGCATCTGAAGTCATTCGACGAGAGTTGATAACACCTCATAAGCCACAACATAATGAGGTTGCAGAAAGGAAGAATAAAAGCATTTTGGGAGTTGTATGGACGATGTTTTATAAAGAGTTTTATCACTATTTACCTGAACATGAGCTTTGTTAAGGATATTCCTAGGTGTGTGTGTTGCTTCTCCCCAAAAGGTATGAGGCATTCCTAACTCATCAAGCATGGTACATGCAATTTGCTGGATTGTTCTGTTCATTATTTCCACCACTCCGTTTTGTTGAGGCATTTTAGTTGTAGAAAACTGCCTTTTGATGCCATGCTGTTCACAAAAGTTGGAAAACTCATCTGATATAAACTCTCCTCCTCTATCATATATAAGAAATTTGATTTTCAAATATAAATAATTTTCTACTAGAGCTTTGAAAACTTTAAATTTATCAAATTCTTTATCTTTATGCTTCAATAATCCAATCCAACACATTCTTGTAAAATCATCAATGAATAATACGAAATATTGTTCACCCCGAGGATACTTATTTCTCATAGGACCACACAAATTAGTATGAATAAGTTCAAGTGGCTTTCTTGAAGTACCTTCTTTAGCATGAAACTGAAATCTGGTTTGCTTACCGAATTGACATGATTTTCATATGCTATTTTTTGGTAGAGAGATGTTAGGGAAGTCACGTATTTCTCCCATTCTTCTTGACTTGTGTAATTGAGTGAAACTTATATGTCCCAATATTTTTTGCCAAAGGCAACTTTCTTCTGATTTTCTCAAGTAACAATTCTCTTGGCCACCTTCCAAGACATATAAATTACCTCGAGTTCTTGTTCCCTTTATTATGATCTTACATGTATCGATATTCGTACCACACAATTCTTTGAATTGAAAAAAACCTCATGCCCTTGGTCACACATTTGACTAACACTCAACAAGTTATGTCTTAATCCATTAACAAACAAAGCATTTCTAACTTTAACCTTATTATTTATAAAAACAAATCCTTTCCCTTTGATAACAACATGTGAGTTATTTCTAAAGGTTACATTCTTTTCCTTCTTTATTTCATTAAAGGACATAAACTTGTCTTTTTCACCTGTCATATGCTTTGATCATCCACTGTCAATGTACCAAAAATTTTCTTCATCTCCTGCATACAAAGCTAAACCAAAATTTTTAGATTCTATGGTTTTCTTTTTCCATACCTTGGATGTTGTTTCCTTTTGTTCATGCTGCGGGATTGGTCTCATTTTGCTTCTACATTCAACTTATTTATGCCCAAATTTATCGTAAAAGGAACATTATGTTTCATATTGGAGAGGTGAGAAAGAATTGTAGGAGTATTTCTTTGACCCAATCTCATTCTTTTGTTTTATTTCTTCTCTAATCATAATAGTTTTATAAGCAACACATTGAACATACTTATGACCAAAGTTATGACAAGATTGATGATTGAAATAGAAGTTCCTGGGAGTATATGACCTTTTTTAGTAGCTTCCCTTTTGATTGTGGTAAGGATGTTTTACTTGAGAGATATTTGATCCCTCGTTCCTTTGCTAAGAGCTATAATTTTGATGATTGTTTCCCTTTACTACATTGAGATAACCTCCTATAGCTATGTTAGAAGATTTTGATGTTTCTCCTTTATATCCAAGATCTGTCTTTATTAGAGGAGAGCGCTGTACTTTTATGATTTATTCTAAGGTCTAAGATCATTTAGAAAATATAATATTTAGACCATTTATTTTTTTAAGTTCTTTTCTTAGAGTTACTATTTCTAGTTCTAACTTTTCATTGTGCCTCTCTTTTTCTAGAATTTGTTTCTTTAGGACTTCTTCAGCGAATTTAGCTTCTTCTAGACTAATTTTAAGTTGATTATTTATTCAATGATATTATCCTTTTCTTCTAAGGCATCCCTAAAGACATCATCAAACTCATCAACACATTTATCTTCAAATTCCATAAGTAGTTGATATTATTGATCAGATTCACCTTCTTCACCATTTTAAAGACCATCACTATCTTCATGTGTGTAGATTTTTTTTGTTTTTGTTTTCAAACCTTCGTCTAACATTCACTTTTGCAAAATTCTTCCCTTTCTCATGGTTTATTTATAAGGGAATTTAACAGCATAATGACCAAATCTTATACAAGAAAAACATTTGAAAGGAAGATTACCTCTAAATATACTAGTTCCTACTTGGAGTTTCTTTACAAAGTTTTCCTCTTCTTCATCGGATATGTATCATGATTCCATGAGCTCCTCCTTTTATTTTTATTTATAAGTAGCTTTGAATGCTACCTCTCTGATATCTGATGGACCCCCTTTTCTAATCTCATAGGCTGTAAATATACCATGAAGCTGTTCAATAGTAAGATTCTTCAAATCCTCCATTTCTTCAATGCCTAATACTTTTGAATTGAATTTTGGAGTTAGAATGTTAGGATTTTCTCAACGAGCATCGAATATTGTACTTCATCACCAAAATTTATCATTGAGTTAACGATCTCGTCTACCCTAAGAAAGAAACCAGCAATAATTTCATCATTATGACTTATGAGGGTTTCATATTGAATTTTTAATGTTTTAAGTTTGGAACTCTTTACCTTAGTGTCACCTTCATAATTTTGGATGATCTTGGCACATATATATTTTTCAGTATTCAACTGCATGACCTTCACAAATTCTAATTTTTCAAAGCTTCCCAAAAGAGCGTTGAAAACTTTTGCATTGGTGTCATATTTGTTTTTTCCTTCTTCATCTGTGGGAATGTATGATGGATACTGATAGCCTCCTTCAATGATTTCCCAAACATTAGCTCCAAGTGACTGCAGATATGCTCTCATTATAACTTTCCAGAAAACCAAGTTCATTGCATTAAACAGTGGTGGACGAATATATGATATTCCCTCTTGATTGCTCATCTTGTTGAATCTCCTTCCAAGTGATCAAGCTTCTTCTGAAGGACCTGATATGATATCAATTGTTAGGAAAAATACTAAGGGTGGGGGGGGGGGGTGTGAATCAGTATTTTACACACTTCAATTTCAATCTTTTAATCTGATTTTTTATATACGACTGTTTGTAAAGGACACTAGCGTATGTATGCGACTGTTACTGCAAAAACCCGCATATATCCAAATAACTTATTTGATCTTTGATTCATCACCCATGAAACATTAATTAGTGCATCATTATTCCATTATTAATCAATTAAAAAATAATTATGAGAAATTAAGAAGAAAATAAAACATCAACACACAAAACCATATGAACACTAGGAGTTTTAGGTGGAAACTGAATGTGGGAGAAAACCACTGATGTTTTCATCTCTATCTTCTTGTTTTATATAAAAATATTTTTATAATATTGTACTAGTGCAAACTCTAACTAGCACCCAGGTTCCTACCTGCAGAAAGCTGCAATCTTCTCTCATTTTCTAGCTCCTACTGGAAGGGAGCTACAACCCCCTTTTTAAAAACTGCTATCCTCAGCTATTTGTGGATCACTTTTCAGAATGTTTCAAACTAGATCCACTTCAAACAATTCTAAAATCAATGACCCAAATACCAAACCAACTGAAACACCAAATGAATCACTGAATCTCAATCAATTCTTGCAACCAATGCACTAGATAAAACTAAACCAAAACATATCATACCAAGCCAAACATTGTTACCCATCGCAAAAACCAATTTCTTCCACTGCAAAACCTAATCGGGCATACATAAGATTCTGTATGCTATTGTTCTGAATCATACCCACATATGTACATGCTTCTCCTTAAGATGACCTGTGTACAGATCTTAAAAATAATGATACCCAAATATGAATCACTATCACACTGAATGAATAATTGAATCATATACTAAAACCATCACATATATATGAACCAAATACGGATCATCGAACAATAATATCATCACAAGTAAACATTTCATTCTATAACTAGTTCAACCTAACCAGTACTGTCAAACATAGATGATCATGAGAGATACATCATTGATAGACAACAAAAAACATAACATAACTGATCAGAAATCATTAACAACTCATACTGCAAACCTTAACAGGTGTATGCAACTCTTATAAATCACTTCCTCGTATGTACACGCTTCTCATGTTTAACACTTGCATATAGATTCTAGACTTTCACAGAATTTATACACGACTCCTCAGAAGAATATTTGTGTATGTACGTGACAATTTTGAGGCAAAACTGCATACATATATGTAGTAATTGAATCATGCCTTTGTTGCAACCATAAAAAATAATTCACAATCCTTACTGTCACATGTTCATTACCATTACATATCTATCATTGTTAGTCATAATCATAAAATATCAAGCAAGCATGTTCATTAGTATCTACTATGCTTTCAGATCTATCAGATCTAAAAATTCTCCATGATCCTTGGTGCACACATGTTTAAAATCAAATCATTCATTAATAACCCATAACTTGCACACATAACACTTTGATATTCATCTCATTATATAGCTTAGGCCTTAGCCAATACTTTAGGCCAATCCCGTAGTAATGTCGATGATATTCTTTGGTCAGATCAAATATTAGTTGTCGCGCTCATTAAGATGGTCCAATACCATGGTAAATACCCCTGGTATTGAGGATACAAAGTGTTATGAAACTAACTACCAAAATAGAAGAAAAGAGAGATCAACGCCTTAGAAATCAGCCACTTTGAGGGGGCAACCTCCTTTACATTACATAGATGAACAATTATTGGATGATACAAATGAAAAAACCTCCTTTCTATATATACGAGTCCATGGGGTCACAATATAATCCTAGCCGACCTAACAATAATAATGTAAGGGCACAATAATAAAAGTAGTGGGATTTTATGGGGCACAATAATAACAATATGGGGACTATAGGGGCACAACAATAATAATAAGGGGGGTACACTAACAACAATAACGGAATACACTAGTAATATAAGGACCTAACATGCCCCTTTCCTTAAAAAAAGTGTTGTCCTCAATGCTTGAGTAGCTCTAGATGATTCTATATAAAATTCTCATCCTCCCATATGGAATCTTTAGTGGGTAAGCTCTTCCACTTGATGAGATACTCTGAAATTGATCGATTTCGTAGCTGTCAAGTTCTTGTTTCCGTGACTGCTTCAGGTTCAAATATGATTTTTCCTTCCTCATCAAGTTTTGGAAATATTGTTTGAACTAGAAGTTTGTCACCTATAACCTTCTTTAAGCATGAAATATGGAAAACTAGGTTCACTCGAGAAGAAGGAGGAAGCTCCAATTTGTATGCCATAGTACCAATATTTTGCAACACCTTGTAAGGACCATAGTAGTTTGGCGATAAATCATTATCCTTATTAGCTTGCTTGAGGGACATTTGTTTGTATGGTTGTAGCCATAAAAATACCCAGTCTCCTACATCAAAAATTCTCTCGTTACGATGTTGATTTTCCTATTGTTTCATTCAATTTTGTGCCATTTAGGTTATCCTTTAAGAGTTGGATAACTTGTTGTTGATGCTTGATGTGATATTCCACTGCTTGAACCTTAGAATTTTATCTTAAATATGATTTGATTGACGATGGATGATATCCATAATGTGCCATAAATGGGGTCATTTTTTACACAATATGGAAGGAAGTGTTATACCACCATTCAGCTAGAGGTAACCACTTGACCCATTGTGTTTTTTTATCAGATACAAAACAACGAAGATATCCTTCCAAACATTTGTTCACTATCTCAGTTTTCCCATCTGATTGAGGGTGATAAGATGGGTATGAGCTAGTTGAGTACTGTTACAAAAACATTTTGTCACTGTCTCCGCAATCCCCATCTCACCCATTGGAGGGTCATTTTTGTGACCAATAAGTAGTTTCATGCCTTGCAAAAACCATCATTGTGTCCCTTTACATGAGAGTAACATTCCTTCTATTGACAATTCCCTGAGCAGAGACTCAAAAACCCTTGTTTTTGCCTTGATGCGGGTAATCAGTTATGCCCTCGTGCCAAAGAGGAAAATTAACAATGGGCTTGCACCAGCTGGCACTCTGTCCTAGTTTTCCACCCACGCCAAGTTGTTTATGGAATTTTTTTTTTAAAATAGAGGTGGAGATTCCACTCCAACCACCTCGAGGATGAGTCATTGGAAATGGTTGAACTGATAAACCATAGACTGGCTCCTCTAGGTTTATGGTTTCCACCTCTTATGGGAACTCCCTAAAGGATAGGCCTCCCTCCCACCTTTGTAGGGGTCCTAACCTCCTCCTTTTCCTCTATAAAAGAAACTATCTCTCTTAGTACAAGCTAGCTGAATGGATGAATAGTTGAACTTGGAGAATTATACATACTATATCTGAATGACTAGAGAAGATAGAATAAGAAGGAATTACGTTGAGAGAGATTGAGTCCATGCCTTCATCCTGTCCGAATTCCCTGACGAGCATCTGAGACACGCTTCGCCTGAACCTCGCTGGAGGAGAATGCAACGTCAAAGCATCGGTTGTAACTCTTCCTTCTTATCATCTATATACATGAATACTGTTTGGTTCCACTGTTGTGTTATGATGTTTGTTTAACAAAATATGTTTAACGCTCTTTGACTGGTTAATAGTTATGAATGAAATGTTGTTATCTTGTATGCTATTCTTGTTTCTTGTTCTTTGTTCAGGTATCCAAGCGTAATGGCGAATGGATTGTGACTTGTTGAGGCAGGAGCGAGAGGCCACCACTACTACATCAACAGCGATAGCGTTGGATTCCAGGTAGGTCGATCTACCATGTCCCTTATTCATTCAATAATTAGTAAGAAACACTTTAGCGTGTCACTTTGTTTCTATACCCACTCTAGGGCTAGAGGGATTGTCTCTGTCTGTAGAGAGGATTTACCTGCATAACAAATTGGTGACTCTGCTAGGGATCATTGTGAGTTTGTCATTTCATTTTGGTGGGTTAGTTCAATTATTTCTTTTGTTTTCTATATTTTCTGGTTTGCTTGTTTAGTTTTCATCCTCTATTAAGCTCCAGAGTGTCAAGGTTGACCTCTTCTCATTAGGTTTTGGTTTTTCCTCTTTTTCCCATAGTTACCTGGCTTGGCACGGTTTTTCTCTAAATAGTCGTGCCAATTAGCGTAGGTTTCTGTTTTTGCAATCACGCCAACCCCTATATGGCACGGATTACAGCCTTATAGTCGTGCCAACCCCTATAGGAATTGGTTTGACCTCCTTGATGAGTCTTTTGGTCAATTGTGCTTGCTTCTGGGTTATTTTTTATGTGTAATTATGAATTTGGGATTGTTTTAATTACTATTGACTTGCTTCTCTCAGTTGTTTTTCCATCTTGTTATCAGTTTCAGTTGAGGCCTTACGGTTTCTAGGTGTCTTAGTGCACAGAGCCTTCCGTTCGAAAATCGAGTCGGTTTAATTGTTGTTAGTCCCATTTGTGGCTTGATTGCACTTAGTTTTCTTGATATTTTGAGTGATTTCCTTGGTTGCAGAGTCATTTCATTTTCTCGATTGGTTCTTCGCCCTTTTGCTCCAAGCATAGATTACATTGCTTGTTTTGCATCATTTTGAAAACTGTCTCTTGGTTTGAAAGATTGCGACATTAGTTTCAGTGATTTCTTGTGTTTGTTTCGTGTTCTATTGAGTCATTCAATTTCGATTCCTACGCAACACTTAAGGTAGTGTTTGTTTTCATTTTTCATGTAATTAGTGCATCATGTACTTCTTTTCATTTAAAAAATAAAATAACATATTTTGCATTCTTTCTTTGCATTGAAAGTGGAATACTCTTTTGCATAACTAGCATCTGATTATCTAGGGAAGAGTTTCATTTTTGTATTTAGTTAGATGCATTAGTGGATTTCTTCGCATAATCTCATTGTTTGCTTTTTGTTTGAAAGATCTCTATCCTTCTCATAACTAGCACTCATTGAGTCAGAAATGATGTTCATTTGCATATAGCTTGCATTTAGGGATTTTTGAGATCCAAAATTGATAGGAACTTAAAACTGAAACGTAATCCAAGATCAACTTTAAAACTGATTTAATTAACCTAAGGAAGCATTGAAACCTAACGAAACATTTTTAGTGGTCTAGGCTAGAGACGTGTTCTGGCGTCTTAAAACCTAGTAGCTATTGTTCACCATCTGGCTTTAGACAGTGCTAGTACGGACTTGCGCTCCCCATACCATCGAGTATATAAAGGGAGATCCTTCTAGGTTGCAATCCTTTTATCCATAAGAAGTTGAGTCTGCCGCCTTGTAACTGTGATACACCGAACACAGCATTCGGGGAGACTACCTACATGTACGTCAAGTATTTGGTCATTTCTATTTCATTTGATCACCAAGGTGTATATGGAAGTTCATGGAAACCTGGTATATCCTCTTGCTTAGTATTCCAGAGTAGTCATTTTGATATTTTCATGACCCTTTAAAAAGATAATAGATTGTCGAGCACTTGTAATTTCATGCTTGTTTAAAATTTAAAAGCGACTAGAGTCATATTTGGTCTGTTTCTCGACTCTTTAAAAATGAAACAACAAAATATGGTTTCAATGTCATAAAATTAATCACGTACTATCACACGCCCGTTAAAATTTTATTACTTGGCTTGTTGTTTTTCCTTGGTTTTGATCATGGAGTCCTCGATTGGTTTTATTTTTCCCTTTCTGTTTTGATATACGATTGTGGTGGCAGAACCACTGGTTTCGTTGTCCTCACTGCCTCCTAGTGGTAGTTCTTTCTCGGACGTTTCTTTTGAAACTCCTCAGTCCACTAGGTCTGACGAGATCTCGTGGCCTATTCTCCTGCCTGTCCTGCCTCTTGCTACTCGATCTCCTCCTGAAGAGCCAATTGAGTTCAATTGGCCTCCTTCTGGTGCTTGGTATGGTTTTGGGGAAGAAGGAGATTTTCCTCCTCTTACATTGGGCTCGCCATTTTTTGCTGCTGCTGTACCTCCTAGTCCCCGTAGTCTTTTTGAAGATCTTACGTTAGAGTCAGATATGGACTCATCTAGTCCTGTTAGTCGTGAAGGAATGCTTGTTTCTACAGGGGAATATCATCTTTTCTGGAAGATGTCCCTCATGTTTCTACTCAGTCTTCTCCACCATCAGTGTCACTTCTGCCTGGCTATCGGTCCTTGAGTCAGATTATGTATGGTGTTGCCTCCATTGTGCGATCTAGTACAATAACTCCTTCTCAGAGTTCGGTCTTACCTTCATTAGTACTATCACCTTCGACACATGGTTCATTTATTACTATTACATATGTTCCATTCCGATTGATAGTATGTGTGGCTTCATCCACACCTATTGATACCCATCAGTCATCAGGATCTTTTCACACCCGCAGGTCTATTTTTCTCAACCCTATGTGGCCTGTTAATCCTGGCCCAAGTAGCTCACAAACCCGTGCCATGGAAACCCCATATACCTCTACCATGCCTATGGTTTCTACCTATGTGTTTGATGAGCAGATGTTTGATATTCACCGACATTATGCTCCTTCGACGGAGGCCACACCTGTTTCTAGTGTTATTTCCACTACCCCTGTGATTCCTGGTGGTCTTACTTTTGAAGAGTATCTATTAGTTGTTAAGTAGCAGAGCTCTCAGGGTTCTCAGTAGCCTCAGGCTCTTGGTAATCCTCTTTTTCATCATTATGATGTTGTTGGTAACCCTGTTTATTCGTATCCGATTCATTATGATGAGCATGGTAATCCAATTTATTTACCTCCTACTGATCCTTATCAGATTGTTTCTCGTTTCAGGCCTACCTTTCCTGTGCAACCCTCTGGCTTGCAAGGACAACCCCCTATGGGACAACCTTTAGCTCAGCAGGGCCCTTCTTCTGGTCCACAAGGACAACCATACAGTCCACAAGGCCAACCTTTACAAGGGAAACCTTTGGCCCAACATGGACAACCCTTCGGTATTTTCGGTCAATATTTGAATCAACCAGGACTATCTTAGGCTCCTGGGGGGAAAATCTACCCACCATAGGGACAAACTGTTGCACCACAACTGCAACCACATGCTCAATATGGCCCAAATGTTGTGCAACCAGGACAACCCTACGGTCCTTCTCCAGGTCAACCTGGTTATCAGAGGCAACCTATTCCATCACAACCATTAGGCCAACCTTGTCCACAAGGCCAACTTGATGGCCCTCAGCAACTGATTCAACCTGATCCTTAGCCGGTCGCATCGTTTCAGTAGCCCATTCTACCTGCTTAGTAGCCTGCTCAACCTGCTCAGCTGGGTCTGCCTGCTCAACTGCAAGGTTCTTACTACCCTCAAGGTTCATATCAACCGGTATATACTGCACCTCAGGTTCCTTACCCTCAAAATCAACCTTTCTATCATCAACCTCAAAGCAATGCTTACATTCCACAACAGAATCCATGCGCTGCTCAGCAAGGACCTCAATGGTTTTTTTTGACTCAATATCCTGGTCCTCAACCCCAGTATCAACTGAATTATCCTGCTTCTAATCCTTATGATCTGAATCCTCCGGGACTGAATGTATGGGGACAAAATCCTGCTCAGACTAGATGGAATGTACATGTAGGTCCTTATCAAAGACCTTCGATGAATTTCAATACCCAATTACCGTTTCTTGCTACGTTGGAGTTACCTGATGTGTCAAAGTTGACGAATGATCCCATTCTTCATAATCTGTATTGGCCTCCGGTTCCAACCAAGATTCCTGGTGATTGTCCTAAATTTGAGGGCGAGTCTGTTGAAGACCCCCAAGCGCATGTTATGACTTACCATTTTGGGTGTTCCTCTAACTCTTGGGTTGATGATTCCGTTAGACTCTATATTTTCCAGCGAACTCTTACTGGTGCCGCTGCAAAGTGGTACATTGAGGCGTCTTCCAAGATTTCAATTCTTTAGCCATGGCATTCCTTACGCATTTTTAGCTACCAGTCCATTATGAGACCGGGACGCACCTCCTCACTTCATTGAAACATGACCGAGCTACTCATATCTCGGATCATATTCATGAGTGGCAACGTCGTCGTCGCATGATCAAATTTGAAATTCCTGATCAGCTTCTAACTCATTGGTTCACCACCTCCTTTGTCAATCAGATTGCCAAAGACATAGCTATGGGGGCATGTGTAACTGAGGAACAAGCCATTGCTTACGCCTAGTACCTTGATCTTGTGTACTCTCAGTCTGGCACATTATATGATATCTTTCCTGATGCTCCCCGACTTGGAACTTTTAAACGACTACTGACTCCATCCGTCAATGGTATTATTGGTTATGTGTCTCAGACTTCTCAAAAGTCTTCATCTTCAAACTCTAGGAAACCAAAGTCCACTTCTTCCAATAATGTTGCTTCTCAGTCTACTTCGAATTCTGGTAAACCCACAGAAGTTAATGCCGTTCAGGCCAATCCTATGGATAATACTTCTAAAGGTAAAAAGAAGGGTAAAGGTAAAGCCAAAGATGATACCCCGAAACAGGATTCTTAGAAACCAAGTACTGACGATGGTTCTCAACGCAAACCAAAGTACCCTTGTTTGATTTGTGATGAAGAGCACTTCACCAAAGACGGTCCTTGACGGTCTAAAGTGAGTCGATTGCTCAAAGGCACCCAGGGAACTCTGGCCATTCTTAAAGAGCCTTTCCCATCTCAGTAGACTTAGATGGTAGATCAACCTCAGTCCTCTACCCCATTTGGCTCTCAGGTGTTCATGATGAACGAGTCAGGCGCCGTTTCTATTGATAATCGATCAAAATATTATGCTGGATCTCGTCAGGCCACGGGGAAGGAGATTGCTGATGGTCCTCCTCCTCCGCCCGTTACTAGTCCTCTTGAGATTGAAAGGCCCCATGCTGAATCCGTTGTGCGACCACCTTCCAAAGGTGTCCTCCGTAAGACTTCTTATAATCCCAACGCCCGTGCTGCTCACCATTACAATATTGTTGAGGAATTGGCTCAGGCGCCATCCGTGATGTCCGCATTAGAAGTACTTTAGATCTGTCCATCACAATGAAGAACTTTGTTATCTACGATTGGCGGGATTGATCTTGCCGATACTAGCCTTCTTGCTTTCAATCTAAAGAATTTTTTTCTATGAATTCCGCATCAGATTGCACTCATTATTCAAGTTGTTATTAATGGTCTCAAAATTCATCGAGTAGTTGTGGACGAAAGTGCATCAACCTGTATCATGTCATCCTCGTGTTGGAAAGCCATTGGTTCTCCGACCCTGAATTCATCAACAAAATCCCTAGAAGAATTTGATGGAAAAGAATAAAAAAAATTAGGTGTTCTCGTTAGTTTATCGATTAATTTGAAAGGGAAGATAATAAATGTCAAGATTGAAGTCGTTGACTCTAAGCTCAATTATAATCTTCTCCTTGGTTGCAGTTGGACTCATGTCATGTTGTGTGTTCCATGCACTCTCTTTCGTGTTTTGAAATTTCCACATGAAGGAGATATTGTTATAGTTGATCAATTGTCTTTCTTCACCTCTTCTTTCGAGAACAACGTTCCATATGTGGATAAAATTCCCACTCCCTACGAGAGCGTAGGGCCAGGTCTTTTTAAAGATCCTGCCGTCATGGGTATTTTTCCTCTTCCTCCACTGAATATTGTTTAAATTCATATGATATATTGGTTTGATGACCCATGGATTATTCCTTCCCTCGAAAAATTGATTCCTTCGGAGATTCGATGCCTTTGAGTTCGATTGAGATTGATTATTATGAACTCATTGCTACTTCGGAACATCTGTCCTCTGATTGTGCTCCTTTGAGCATGTCTCTTGACATTTATTCTCAATCCCCCTTGCTTGGTGATTCAGATTCACCCGATCCTTTGAAAGAAGTGTTTCCCTCTAATGAGGCCATCGTGGAAACCATGTCTCTTGAGGATCTACCGTGGAATAATGGTCATCATCGTTCCTCGTTTATGCCTGGCCTCGGGGCCATGTCTACTTGTCTTGAGCGTTTTGTATCTCAGGTTCCTTCTCCTCCGCTTCAATTTCTCATGTGGACACATGACGTCTTTACGGAAGGTAACTTGAGTAACATTACACAAATGATGCCTATTGACATTTCCATTAAACCGGGAATTTTCGAGAACATCCATATTGGGGTTACTTGTTCTTCTGATGAAGTCCAAGTTTATACTAGCTTTTTTCGCGAGTTCCGTGATGTCTTTGCATGGTCCTACGAAGAAATTCACAGCATTGATCCTAGTATAGTGATGCATGAAATTCGTACTTATCCTGGTTCGAAACCTGTTTGCCAGCATCTTCGTCCGGTGCACCCTAGAAAAGATGCCGCCATTAAGACCGAAGTTGAAAAACTTCTCCAATCTGGTTTTATTTATTTGATTCCTTTGACATAATGGGTCTCTAATATTGTTCCTGTAGATAAAAAGTAGGGAGCTATTCATGTCTGTGTTGATTATCGTGATATTAATTGAGCTTGTCCTAAGGATAATTATCCCACTAATTTTATTGATCAGATCATTGATGACTGTGCCGGGAGTGAGATCTTTTCCTTAATGGTTAGTTTTTCTGGTTACAATTAGATTAACATTCTTCCGGCTGATCAACATAAGACTGCCTTTATTTATCCTTGGGGTACTTTCCCATATAAAAATCTCCCTTTTGGCTTAAAGAATGCTTGGGCTACATTTCAGCGAGCAATGTCGTATGCTTTTCACGATATTTGACACATCATTCAGCCTTACCTGGATGGCCTTCCCGCTCATTCAACTAAGCGTATGGACCATCTTGACCATCTTCGTTAGATTTTTCTTCGTTGTCAACATTACAATATTCGGCTTAATCTGCACAAGTGCGTCTTCTGCATTGATTCCGGTATACTGTTAGGGTATATCGTATCCAAAGACGGAATTCGCCTCGATCCACTCAAGGTTGAGGCTATTATCAATCTCCCTTCTCCATCCTCATTACATTAGTTGTAGAGTTTGCAAGGTAAGGCTAATTTTCTACACCGTTTTATACCTAACTATGCAGAAGTGGCTCAGGGATACACGTATTTATTAAAGCAAGGTGTCCCATTCTGTTGGGATGATATTTCTCAAAAGTATTTTGAGGCCCTGAAGACGTTGCTTGTCAACGCTCCTCTGTTGTGTTCTCCTAACTATCATCGTGATTTTCCCATTATTTAGCCGACACTTTTAGTACAATTGCCATGGTTCTGGTACAAGACGATGATGACGATAACGAGTATGTTATTTATTACTTGTCTCGTAACCTTCTCGACCCTAAGATGCGCTATGCACACGTTGAGAAGTTGACGTTAGCTGCGGTTCAAGAAATTCAACGTTTTCGTCATTATATTCTTTTGCGTACTGTGACTGTGATTTCTGATTGCAACCCCATGACCTACATATTGTCTAGAAAATTGCTGGGGGGCAAATAATCAAAGTGGATTTTCATCCTCCAAGAGTTCGATTTGGAATTTACTGCTGCCAAGTCAAAGAATTCATTAGTCTTTTCTGATTTAATTTGTTCCCTTCCTTCAGAATATCCTCCGTCTCGTCCTGAGGAATATATACCATACGATACACTTTTCTTGATTAGCACCCTCGATTCATGGTATAGTGATATCATCATTTATCTCCAGAATTATACTTTCAAATCTGCATTGAAGAAGGATGCCTGCCGACGCATCCATCATCAGTCACAACCTTATCTTATAGTCGGGGATACTCTCTATCGTGTCAGAGTGGATTCCATTCTCCGTCTATATTTTACCCTCGAAGAAGCTCAGAAAGTCCTCAATGATTGTCATAGTGGCACCTGTGGCGGTCACATGTCTGGTTATTCTACTGCACAAAAGATTCTTCGTGCTGGTTATTTCTAGCCTTCTATCTTCAAATAATGCATTGTCGCAGTTCGTAAATGTCATGATTGTCAGGTTTATCAATGCAAGATGCATGTGCTGTCTGTACCTCTTCATCCTCTCATTACCATTGGTCCCTTTGCGAAGTGGGGCATCGATTTTATGACGTGTAACCCTCACTCGACTGAGGGCATGCTTATATTATCGTAGCCATGGACTACTTCACCAAATGGGCCAAACCAATGCCTACACTTGCCACCGACGGTAAGATAATTGCTAAATTCATATTAAATCATATCATTGCTAGGTTTGGTGTTGTTGAGTCCCAAATTTGCATCTTTTCCATACATTTTTCCATACCTTTTTCACTCACCTAAACCTCCCAAATTGTCAATATCATGTGCAAAAGAGCATCTAACATGGTTTTTAATTATATTTTTGTGTTTGCTATTTGATCTAGATTTTGTTCATTCAGCTGCGGAATCTTGCCACTTTTCGCAGCTGCTGCAACTTTCCGCAGCTATTTTGTGAAACTCTATGTTACAGGTGTCTATAAGGAAAACGAGCCACATGGGTAGGTCAGGAATGACGAGGACATGGTTCGTGTCCTATTGGTTCGAGCAAACTCATCTAAAGAAGCTGCGGTCAAAGGCGTCCACATGGAAGTCAACCATAGAGTTTCATGTCGGTCGGACTCTGTTTCGTGTCACATGAAGGTTCATACGGCCGTTTCTAAGTTGCTGAGGATAAATCGACATCTGTGCATGGCTCCTTAGTCGAATTCAAGCATCCACTCCTCGTAGATTTACTTTCCAACACGGCCATGATCCTAGATTCGTGGACGTAGTGGTCTACGTGCTCTCCACCAGCATGAAATTTAGGAGACAGTTATAGTTTGTTGTTATATATAATGCGTTTTCATACGCATATGAAGTTAGTCGATATTAGTGAATGTAGTCTCTGTTATCTTTTGATTAGTCTGCTCTGTAGTGATTACGCTGCACTTGTGCCGTAACATTACCATTATGTAATGACTGCTTTTTAATATGAGAAGACTCTGTTTTTCAACTTAATTCGTATTTGAGGACCGTTGCCAAGGCTGGTGTAGAGGGCCCCTGCTCAGCTAAGGTTTTGTGCATTAGTGTATAATTTTAATTTTGTTTCTTTAGAGATCACTGTGTCATAATCCATTCATATGTTCATATATTGCATTTGTTTCATTTCTGTTTATACACTTCCATAATTTCCATTTCATTTCTGTCTTTCATGCTTTATGATTGTTAATCACTGATCAGTGTTCTTGTTTCAGGTTATAGATAGGCAGCCCGGGCATTTTCATAGCTTTTTGATTAGTGACATGGAACTAACATTGTTCTGCTGCTAATTTGATTTTCATAGCTTTTGTTTAATTTCAGTATTGCTTTGTTCATTTCAGTTTTGTTTATTTGCTTCAGTAGTTAAAATTTAGATATACTAATCTGCTCATAGCATCTTCAGTTGCCTCCGAAAGCCACAGCTGGACTGATGGTGAGGGATTGTATTATGAAATGTGTAGTTTAGTATTAGTTTCTTTTCTGCAAATTTAGATATACTAATCTTCTCATAGCATCTTCAGTTGCCTCCGAAAGCCACAACTGGACTGATGGTGAGGGATTGTATTATGAAATGTGTAGTTTAGTATTAGTTTCTTTTCTGTAAATTTAGATATATTAAATCATGCATGACATCTTCAGTTGCCTCCGAAAGCCACAGCTGGACTGATGGTGAGGGATTGAATCATGAATGTATGGTTTGATATTAGTTTACTTTCTGCAAGTTAAATATCAGTTACTAAAGTTGTTTATGATTACTTCCGAAAATCATAGCTGGACTAATGATGAAGGGTCAGAAGATAAATTGATGTAATCTGATTTAGATTTATTTTGTCGCAATTTTGAATTTCTTTAAAGCATAGTTTCTTTTGTGTTTAGTCAGCAGCAAGAATAGTTTAGTTTTCATGCTCAATAGTTCATTGTTTTGATTTATTAGATTAGCAGCACCTTTTCATTTCAGCAGCACATTTTCATTTCCTTTCAAGTCTTGTCATTGTAAATTTCAAATTTCTTTTTAAAGTTTCAAGTTGGTAAATCATTATAAGGGATATCACTTCCTTGAACAAACATAACCAAACTTGTTTTCATCTTAGAATTTCCATTTCACCTTAGAAAACCAAAAACGACAAAAAAAGTTAAGAAATAGGTTATCTTGCACATATAGTGCGCCGCACTTCATCAGCTTACGATTCCCGGATTGACAAATTAAATGCAGCAATTTAGGACACACTAAATTGACCAAACATTTTGGCGCCGTTGCCGGGGAAGTGTAACTAGGTAGCCAATTTCTTAAAAAAAAACCACAAAATCATAAAAGAAGGGAAAACTTGATAACTTCTTGAAGTATGCTCTCCTCTTGCACCTAGTGTGATCTGGAGGATCAGAAAAGAGAGTTATTGGTTTATTAATTTCTTAAGTATGCTCTCTTCTTGCACCTAGTGTGATCTGGAAGATCAGAAAGAGAATTATTAGCCCAACTTTTTAAAAAATAAAAAATGACATGCATAGAGCAAGAGATTCTAGGGGAAGGTTTATAGCTAAAGCCAAGAGTTCGATTTTCATAACTCCATCTTCTTCGAGGCATAGACCAGATTCACCACCATCTACCCCTAGCCTTAAGATTTTTGGAAGTCAAGGAACAGCTGAATTAGAGGATTCTCCTATACCACCTACTAAAACCCACTTAGAAAACAAAGAGACTTTCTCTCATCCTCCCTTGGTGAAAGAACTAGAGGACTATAAGGACTCTAAAGAAACTATCATGGCAGAGGAAGTAATAAATAGAGGTGGAGGTAGAAGAGGAGGAGACAATGGAGACAACAATGGTGAAGGAAATAATGGTAGAAATAGGGAATGAGACAATTTATTTGGATTCCCTATAGTTGATTAGGAAACTCATGCAACAATGAAAAATATCTCACCATCTGTTCTCCCTAACTTTTATGGATTGCGAAGTGAGGATCTTGAAACATTTCTGTTTGAGTTTGAAGTTGTATGCCGAACTTATGACTATATGGAAGACTCTCAAAAACTCAAACTGTTTCCTTCAACATTGAAGGGATCTGCTTTGAAATGGTTCATGGGATTAGCCACTCAATCTATTAGGACTTGGAATGAAATGAAACAAACATTTTTGGATAGATACTTGGACTATTGTATGCCCACCAATCACAAGGATGAGGTATTCAAAATGATGCAAAAAGAAGATGAAAGTTTGGAAGACTTACTTGAAAGATTCCAATACAACTTGAAAAGAGCAAAGATGAGCAACTTAGATAATGAAACATTGAAAGCCCTCATATTAAAAGCCATTAGAGATGAATGGATAGACATTTTAAACATGATGGGGAAAGGAGATATTTCTCAACTTCCACTTCGTGATATAACAGAACTATGTGTCCATCTCTCAAGAGGAAAATCTAAAACTGGAAAAGGGCCTAGGGATCCTTCTCTTATTAGGGCTAACAAATCTGCAACTGGATCAGTAAGTAGGGCAGATATTGGTAATATGTTTGATGAGTTCAAAACTGATATTTTAGGGAGCCTTAGTGAACAACTAGACACCCTTAAAATCCAAAACAAGCAAAAAGCAGAAACAGATGCTTTAGCCATATTTTGTCCAAAATGTAGAAAGAAACATGCTTTAAGGGAATGTCCCTTGGATGAAAAAGTTGTAGAAACATGTATGATTTTCTCAGAGAATCATGAGATCAAGGATTGTCCTTCCATTCCTGGACTCAAAGCTGTTTTTCAAGAAGACCCAAATTCAGTAGAATCTCTTTGTTTTGTCGCAAGGAGACCTTGGCAGGGACAACAAACTCAAGGGTTTAACAACCCTATGAATTATCAAACCCAACCAAATTGGAATCCTTGGCAACAACCTTGGCCCCAACATCAAAATTCATATCAGCCATGGGTACAAGGGATGCAAAATCCTTATGGAAGATTTGCTCAATTTTATCAATATCCTCCATCTTTTCAAAATCAACAAGCTCCACAACTTCCAAACCCAAATCCACAACTTTCATTGCCATTTCCACAGCAACAACCTTCTCAACAAAATACAAATCCTCAACTCATGCTCCCATACCAACAGAAGACAAATCAACTTCCAGCTCAGCCATTGCCAAATCCTAACAATAAGAATCCTCAGACTACTTATATGGTAGAAGGACAACAATTTCCTACCTACATGATTGTTCCTCTCAACGATGTACAACTCAGATCTGGTAGAGTCTTAGAAAAACCTTCTATAGATATTCAAGAGCAAGATACCTCTGAGGAGGACTCTCTTCAAGTCAATAAGGGTTCTGAGGAAGAATCTCTTCAAAATCCAAGCATGCAAAAAGAAAAAGAAAAGTTAACACCCACAACTCCTATAGTTGAGCAACCAACATCTTCATATACACCTCCTTTTCCTGAAAGACTACAAATTGACAAGGGGGTGGAAAAACAAATCTTGTTGCCTAACTATGACTTTCTAGATGAATTGAAGAATGTTTGTATCAAGATTCCATTGCTACAAGCCATTCGAGAAATTCATATTCTAGCAAAAACCATAAAGGAGTTTAGTTTCAAAAGACCAGGAAGGAAACTAAAAGACACAAGAAGAATCCACCTGGTAGGAAAGATTGCAGACATTATGATGGGAAAAATTACCATGCAGAAGTATGTAGATCCAGGAAGTCCAATTGTCAAGACACATATAAATGGAATAGAAATTACAAACACATTGATTGACTTAGGGGCTGCTATCAACATTATGAGTAGACAGACTATGGAACAGTTAAAACTTCCTAACCTTCTTTTTACACCTACTTTACTGCAACTTGCAGATCGATCAGTTATTAAACCAGATGGTGTATTAGAAGATATTTTAGTCTCCTTAGATTCTTGGGAATATCCAGTAGACTTTATGATTTTGACTCCCAAAAGTAATCTAGGAGGACATCCACTTATCTTAGGAAGACCTTGGCTAGCCACAGCTGATGCTTTTATTAGTTGTAGATCTGGAGACATGCACATTTCTAATGGTAATTTGACAAAGAAATTCAATTTGTATCCTCCAGAAAGAGCAATCACAGAAGTAGGAGACAATGAATGGGTCGATGATGAGGACATTATACAACCTATCTTTACCATTTCTGAAATCAGTGAGGATAGTCAGATTCTGAACACATTAGAAAATTTTGAGACATCTTCAGAATATGACCCCACACAATTTCAGTTGGAATCTGACATAGAATATTTATCATCAAGACAAATGTCTCTTTACTCTATGGAAGAGTTTGGTAATTCTGCTATTGAGATTTTTCCATAAAAGACATTGAATATCAACAAACATTTGGAGAAATCACAACAAGAAGAACTAACCAGAATCTTGCAAAAACATTCTACTGCATTTGCATGGGAGTATACTGACATGAAGGGTATTGATCCTAAGACTTGCATCCATCATATCTATATCGAGGAAAACAGTAGACCAATCAGACAACCTCAAAGAAGAATGAATCCAAATCTTAGGGAGATAGTGAAAGAAGAGCTCCAAAAACTTCTCAATGTAAACTTCATTTATCCAATTTCAGATAGCCGATGGGTTTCTCCTTTGGTCATAGTACCTAAAAAGAATGGTAAATGGAGGGTATGCATTGATTATAGGGAATTGAACAAAGCAACTTTGAAGGATCACTTTCCTTTGCCTTTTATTGATCAGGTATTAGATACATTAGCAGGTAAAAAGTACTTTTCATTTTTGGATGGTTTTAGTGGCTATAATCAAATTCAGGTAGCACCTGAAGATCAAGATAAGACCACATTTACTTGTCCATGGGGAACTTTTGCCTATCGAGTGCTTCATTTTGGGTTATGTAATGCACCTGCAACATTCCAAAGAGCAGTACTAGGAATTTTTTCTGATCTAATCCATGATTGTGTAGAGGTTTATATGGATGATTTTACGGTTTATGGTAATTCATTTGAAGAGGCATTAGAAAATTTGGAAAAAGTTCTTATAAGATGTAAAGAAACAAACCTTTCATTAAGCCATGAAAAATGCTTTATGATGTTTATTGAAGGGATTGTTTTAGGACATCATATTTCGGGAGATGGGATTAAGGTTGATAGATCAAAAGTTGAAGTCATCTCCAAGTTGCCTATTCCAAATTGTCAAAGAGATGTTAGAATTTTTCTAGGATTTATTGGTTACTATAGAAGATTTATAGAAAACTTCACTAAAATAGCATCTCCACTCTTCAAATTGCTTACAAAAGACTGTGAATTTAAATGGGATCCTGATTGTCAATCAACTTTTGAAACTTTGAAAACAAAAATATCTGAAGCACCTATCTTGAGAGGACCAAATTGGAAACTCCCTTTTCATATTTCTACGGATGCTTCAGATACAGCTCTAGGAGCTGTGTTGGGTCAAAAAGATTTAATTTCTTGTCTAGGATTCAGAATACTAAAGAAGATTCTCCTGTAGAAGATAAGTTTCCTGATGAATACTTGTTTGCAGTAACTATTAAGACCCCTTGGTATGCAGATATTGCTAACTATTTGGTTACAGGGAAACTACCTTCACATTTATTTCAAAGAGAAAAACGAAAAATTATTCAGGAGAGTTCAAGATATTCATGGATTTCTAACGAATTGTTTAAAACAGGGCCAGATCTTGTGATCAGAAGATGTGTCGGGGAAGATGAAATGCCTGATATTCTTAAGGCATGTCATGATGAACCATGCGGCGGACACTTTGCGGACAAAAGGACGGCCTATAAAATCCTTTCCTTGGATATTATTGGCCTTCTCTCTTCAAAGATGCAAAACAATATGTCAAAAGGTGTGATAGCTGCCAAAGAGTAGGGAAACCTACCCTTTCAAATGAAATGCCACTGCAAACACGGGTACTCATTGAACCCTTTGAAAAATGGGCTTTAGATTTCATTGGACCGATTAATCCACCATCGAAGCAAAAGAAGTATATATTGGTTTGCACTGATTATGTTACTAAATGGGTAGAAGCTAAAGCATTAGTATCTGCTACTGAAAATTCGGTTGTTCATTTTCTTTATGAGGATATTTTTACTCGCTTTGGTGTTCCAAGAGAAATTGTGACAGATCAGGGGAGCCAATTCACATCCAATTTGGTGGAAAAGTTGATGGAAGAATACAAAATCAAGCACAAAAGATCTACTCCTTACCATCCGCAAGCAAATGGTCAAGTGGAGTCCACAAACAAAGTTCTTGAAAGTATCATCACCAAAACTGTTCATCTACATAGAAGAGATTGGGCAGAAAGGCTTCCAGAAGCCTTGTGGGCCTACAGAATTACATGGAGGAATACAACGGGACATTCTCCCTATGAACTTGTTTATGGGAAAGAAGTCTTGCTCCCCATTGAGTTCCAAGTCAAGACCTTCAAGATAGCAGTTCAGTTGGGGATGGACTTATCAGAAGCCCAAAAGCATAGAATGGAGCAGTTGAATGAGATAGATGAGATCAGACAAGAAGAAATTCTAAGAACTGATCTAGTTCAATATCAAAGAGCTAAATGGCATGACAAGTATATCAAAGAAAAGAAGTTTCAAGAAGGAGATTGGGCATTTTTATTTGATTCCAAGTTTAAAGATTTTCAAGGAAAATTTCAGACTCATTGGCTTGGGCCATATGAGATTGACAAAATCTTTAGCAATGGAGCTGTAAGAATCAAGACCATTGATGAATTTCAAACTCCTCTTATTGTGAATGGCCATAGGTTGAAAATTTATCATAAGCCACTCTCAAAAGAGGATTTTGTCAAAATGTTTCAAGAAAGTTCTGCAATCAGTCTGGTACAGAAGAATTCTTCTTCTCCACCAACCTAGTTCTTTTGTTGTTTTCAATTAAAAAAAAAAGAAAAAAAAACGAAAAAAAAAAAAGAAAAAAAGAAAAAAAGAAAAAAAGAAAAAAAAAAATAATGGTATAAGCCTGAAAACCAATCATTGATTGGCAGTCTTATGCAGAAAATATAGGGTGAAAATCAGGAACACCTGACACTCTATATTTTCCAAAAAAAATAAAAAAATCTCTCTCTTTCATTTCACAAGCTTTGTCACCACCCACTCCATTTCATTCCACTTCATTCCATTTCATTTCATTTCATTTCACTTCATTCCACTTCATTTCATTCCATTCCATAAATAAAAATCTTTTTCATGACCATTTCCATCTGGTCATTTGTCATTTGATCATTTCCATTCATCCAAGTAATAGCTGTGTCAGTTTCCGCAGCTGACATCTGTTTCCGCAGCTGACTCCAGTTTCCGCAGCCAGAAGCAGATTCCGCAGCTACTACTCTATTTTCAAAGAGAATGTACAGTCAGATGTTACTGCCATAATTAGAAAATAAAATGCAGGTGAGAGGATCAATGGAGCATTCAAGACACCAATGGAGATCAATCAGTTGAAGACCAAGGGCAAAGGCAAAGATTCCAAAGGTATGAATAAAATTTATTTCAAATATCATTGAAAAACACATTTTTATATAGTTTTGAACCATGAGCTCTATCCATTATGCGCAATGATTATATTGACAGTTCCGTAACCTTTCACGATCTCCATATTATCCTCTTGCATTCATTCACAAACGGTTTTATCATTGAAATTCCGATTTTCACTCATGTTCCAATATCCCACCGGAGATAATGAGACGTATTTGATTTGACCAAGGACTCTTACAGCCGCATAAATTCATAACCGTTGATTGAAACGTGTTCATATTTATTACACAGCCACCAAAATTCAAAACGCTGCCGAATGTATTATACTTTGTTAATCTCTTTGTTGTGTCTCTGCCATGTTTACGAAACCCCACTTTGCTCATTCTCACTTCCGGATATCTACCCACAGACTCACTCCATTCCGTTTATGGTGCTCATTCCCATTTTTATGATACATCCCCACAGCCATTGTGCTCGTTCCTGTGCATTCAACCATTCTATTTGAAACCCTCACGAAGGAAAATTTGTGAAGAACAGAAAAGAGAAATGGGTAAATTACTAAGAGCAGAGCCGGAAGGACCTAAGTTTATAGAGGGATATCCGCAAGCAAAAGAGATATTGAAGAAAGCAAAATGGATGCGTTTTATTCAGAAATTCAGAGGTTATCACAGAGAAGTTACGAAAGCATTTGCAAGGTCGTTTGATGGCTCGGAAGCAGAGATTGGAGACCTCAAGTTTGCAGTCAATGAAGCATCTATAGCAACATCCACGGAACTTCTTCAGGAGGGAGAGCGTTGGTTCAAAAATAAAAGCATCAGTGATGAGGCATGGAGAACAATCTTACGAAACCAAGGTATGGACATAACTGTTTTTAAAAGAGGAATTCTTGTGCATGCATTGAAAGAAGAATGGGCCACTTTACTGCTAATTGTTCAGAAATTCATTACATGTGAAGGCCGTTTTGGGTCCATGTATATGTACCATACCAGGCTATTGATGAATTTTCTAGAAAATCAAACTCTCGATCTCCCATATTTTCTATTCAATAGCTTGAAGAAAATGGCTGTGACTGTTCAGAAACACTTAGGAGATGTAGAGCCCCATCTATATCACCACGGCCTTATAAAAATTCTGATTGAAAATGAGTTAAAGGAAAGAAAAGACACATGGGAACAATTTTTAGTTAGAAATTTCTTTGAGGAACCTCAGGAAATTCCTGAAGGTAGTTCAACAAGAAGGAGTAGAAGAAAAAGAATAAATGTTGAAACCCAAATTACTCCTACTCAGGAAATTCCTGCAGCTAGCACAGCAAGAAGAAGTAGGAGGAAAAGAATAATTGATGAATTCCAAAATACTCCTACTACTACTATGGAAAGAACTGATAGGGAAGAGAGACTGGTAAAAAGGAAGAAGAAGGAAATCAAAGGTAAGAAGCCAATAACACCAAAAGAAAGAGAAACTATTGAGGCTGTACATAAAACTCCTTCTTCTGAAGAAGAAGATCATCAAGTGCTATCTGAAAGATTAGTTTATCTTCAAAAACAGTCATCCATGCCCAAGAAGACAGAAAAAGGAAAACAAAAACAAAAGGATAGTGTACCACAGCGTGTGAGGAGAAGCAGCAGACTTAAGGGGAAATTGAGAAAAACACAAATTAAGGGTCCTCATTTCATTGATTTGGGTGAGGAGACATCTGAACAGTCCCCAACTGACCATAGTACATCTCAGTCAGTTAGTGAACCTGGTTCATTTCATTCCCAATCAGACAATGAGCATACTCCATCCTATTCTCAGCAAAATATTGATGTAAGCCCTCCTGGGCCAGATTTTGAACATAACTCTCCTTCACAGCATTTTGGGGACAGCCCAATAAAAATGACACCTGAAATAGACCCCAAGCAGCAGGAAGTATATGACTATATAGAATCTTTGGAAAAGGCAGCCACAGGTCCAAGTACTTCTTCCATTCAGCCTCATACATTGCAGGATGATTTAGTTCAATCACTAAAACAGGAAATTTTTGAGCAGGAGCTTTTAAATAGGCACATCAAAAATGAAAATGAAACATTGAAAGAACAAGGCAAATTGGAAAAAATCATCCATGATAATACTATGTTACATTTGGGAATATGGCAGAAGAAGAATAAGAAATTGAAAAGGAAATGCCAGAAATTGAGCAGAGCACTTGTAAATATCAAATTTAGGTGCTTAATGAAGAAACCCAGAATGTTGGCAGTACCAAGGAAGAAGAGGAGAGGATTGGATGTGTTGGCTGAAGTAACAAGGCACATGAATTGAAGAAAGAGTATCAAAATTTTGGTTGCATGAGGACATGCAACACCTTCACAGTGGGGGTATGTTGAGTCCCAAATTTGCATCTTTTCCATACATTTTTCCATACCTTTTTCACTCACCTAAACCTCCCAGATTGTCAATATCATGTGCAAAAGAGCATCTAACATGGTTTTTAATTATATTTTTGTGTTTTCTATTTGATCTAGATTTTTGTTCATTCAGCTGCGGAATCTTGCCACTTTCCGCAGCTGCTGCAACTTTCCGCAGCTATTTTGTGAAACTCTATGCTACAGGTGTCTACAAGCAAAACGAGCCACATGGGCAGGTCAGGAATGACGTGGACATGGTTCGTGTCCTATTGGTTCAAGCAAACTCATCCAAAGAAGCCGCGGTCAAAGGTGTCCACATGGAAGTCAACCATGGAGTTTCATGTCGGCCGGACTCTGTTTCGTGTCACATGAAGATTCATACGGCCGTTTCTAAGCCTGCGGAGGATAAATCGACATCTGTACAAGGTTCCAGAATCGAATTTAAGCATCCACCTCTCGTAGATTTACTTTCCAACACGGTCATGCTCCTATATCCGTGGACGTAGTGGTCTACGTGCTCTCCACTAGCATGAACTTTAGGAGACAGTTATAGTTTGTTGTTATATATAATGCGTTTGCATACGCATATGAAGTTAGTCGATATTAGTGAATGTAGTCTCTGTTATCTTTTGATTAGTCTGCTCTGTAGTGATTACGTTGCACTTGTGCCGTAACATTACCATTCTGTAATGACTGCTTTTTAATATGAGAAGACTCTGTTTTTCAACTTAATTCGTATTTGAGGACCGTTGCCAAGGCTGGTGTAGAGGGCCCCTGCTCAGCTAAGGTTTTTTTCATTAGTGTATAATTTTAATTTTGTTTCTTTAGAGATCATTGTGTCATAATCCATTCATATGTTCATATATTGCATTTGTTTCATTTCTGTTTATACACTTCCATAATTTCCATTTCATTTCTGTCTTTCATGCTTTATGATTGTTAATCACTGATCAGTGTTTATGTTTTTTTTCAGGTTTTAGATAGGCAGCCCGGGAATTTTCATAGCCTTTTGACTAATGACATGGAACTAACATTGTTCTGCTGCTAGTTTGCTTTTCATAGTTTTTGTTTAATTTCGGTATTGCTCTGTACATTTCAGTTTTGTTTTTCTGCTTCAGTAGTTAAAATTTAGATATACTAATCTGCTCATAGCATCTTCAGTTGCCTCCGAAAGCCACAGCTGGACTGATGGTGAGGGATTGCATTATGAAATGTGTAGTTTAGTATTAGTTTCTTTTATGCAAATTTAGATATATTAAGCTGCTCATAGCATCTTCAGTTGCCTCCGAAAGCCACAGCTGGACTGATGGTGAGGGATTGCATTATGAAATGTGTAGTTTAATATTAGTTTCTTTTCCGCAAATTTAGATATATTAAATTGTGCATGACATCTTTAGTTGCCTTCGAAAGCCACAGCTGGACTGATGGTGAGGGATTGAATCATGAATGTATGGTTTGATATTAGTTTACTTTCTACAAGTTAAATATCAGTTACTCAAGTTGTTTATGATTACTTCCGAAAATCATAGCTGGACTAATGATGAAGGGTCAGAAGATAAATTGATGTAATCTGATTTAGATTTATTTTGTCGCAATTTTGAATTTCTTTAAAGCAAAGTTTCTTCTGTGTTTAGTCAGCAGCAAGAATAGTTTAGTTTTCATGCTCAATAGTTCATTGTTTTGATTTATTAGATTAGCAGCACCTTTTCATTTCAGCAGCACATTTTCATTTTCTTTCAAGTCTTGACATTGTAAATTTCAAATTGCTTTTTAAAGTTTCAAGTTGGTAAATCATTATAGGGGATATCACTTCCTTGAACAAACATAACCAAACTTGTTTTCATCTTAGAATTTTCATTTCACCTTAGAAAACCAAAAACGACAAAAAGTTAAGAAATAGGTTATCTTGCACATATAGTGCGCCGCACTTCATCAGCTTACGATTCCCGGATTGACAAATTAAATGCAGCAATTTAGGACACACTAAATTGACCAAACAGGTGTCCCTCAAGCCATCGTCACTGATCATGGTTCCCATTTTTGGCATTACATGGTGGCCGAGTTGACTTCTAAGTTGGGTCCGTGTCACGACATCTCAACGCCGTACTATCCTCAGGCAAATGGCCAGGTTGAAGCTGTGAAAAAAATTATTGTTACCATGCTTCAACTTACGATTGGGATCCATAAATCCAATTGGAATCTCATGTTATTTTCAGCTCTTTGGGCATACTGAACCTCAGTTAAGAGTGCTACCAGATTCACCCCTTTTTAGTTGGTTTATGGTCTGGAAGCTACTCTTCTGATTGAATGTGAAATACCTTCGCTCAAGTTGGATGTTGAATTAATGCCGAACACTTCACCCGAAGAAGAGCGTCTCCTTATCTCGAATGGTTAGATGAAACCCTCCGCTTTGCTGCTCTGGTTATCGAAGCACAAAAAAAGCAGGTCAAAGCTCATTTGACTAATCAGTTTCCCCTCGTTCTTTCATTGAAGGAGATCTCATTCTCCTGTATGACCAAGCTCATGATAAGCTGGGGGCAGGTAAATTTCAACCCATGTGGCATGGGCCTTACATTGTTAAACGTGTATTATAGAATGGGGCCAATGAGCTCATTAATTACGAAGGTCATCTGTTAGAGCAACCTAGAAATGGGTTGTATCTCAAAAAATATTATGCATGAGTCGTTCATGCATGATTTGTGTACATAGGTGTTTTTTCCCCTTTTGTACATGTTTCGATTTGGCGTGCTTTGCGAGAATTTTCCTGCTTATTTAGGTCTTGCTTATTTGTGTAGATGTCTATTACCCCTTATGTTGGTTTCACAGATTGTGCTTCTCGTAGTACTAGGAATTTGTCTTCAGCAGCCTGGGTATTCTATGATTCTGCTGGTGAGTTGATAGAACTGCAAGGTATTTGTCTAGGACGAACTACAAACAATGTCGTTGAATATAGAGCTGTTCTTGAACTATTAACCGATGCGATGAATCTCGACATATGCACATTTCTTGTAAATCTGGATTCACAACTTGTTGTTCTACAACTCAATGGTCATTATTTAGTTAGAAACCCATACAGTTTGAGATTGTATTTACGTATTCATTTTTTGGAAAGATATTTTGATTTTATTGCATATCAACATATTCCTAGATGAATGAATGCATTAACTGATACAGTGGCTAACATTGTATTGGATAGACATTTGCGTAATTTGTAAAATCATCATCATGTGAAAAAGATCCATATAAGAAAATAGTTGTATATATATATATATATATATTGTGTGTTTGCATCAGTGTGCATCATACATTCAAAAAATATATGTGTGTTTCTGTTACATCTTGAGGCCCCATGTCTCTAAAAAATGCAGATATAAAATCTAGGTGTCTAATTGGGGTGATGCTAATGATAGCATGTCACTGCTCGTACAAGCCACCTCAGTAAGCAGTGAATACGGCTTGACACCCCGATGGTATGTATCTGGTAGGCACGAGGAATATCATCGAATCGTGCATAATTCGGGACTCCATGTGTGATCCCCTCTAGGTTGCGCACAAGCTCCTCTTCCTCGCTTCCCTCACCATGAGGGTTGAAATCACGAGGAATTTGCCTCGCTATTAGAGACATGCCCGCGGGTCTCTCTGGGCAAACATCTACAAATACATGGATTTAAAGTTAGAACATACATAAACAAAAAATATTCATAATACTCATGAAAATTGAAAATGAGTCTTACCCAAATCTTCATCCCAATCCTCTCCCTCCGGGAGTGGGAGGTCCGGATCACCAGTAAAATCTATATCAAAGTAGGGCCAGTCCTCCATGACAATCAAGTGTCGGCGGATCCAATCAAAGAACTCTGGTCTCCAGGACATCTGTTGACTGCCCCCTACCCTTGGCATCAGAGCTGCCCATAGGGCCATCTGTGGTTCTTTCGCTGGTGGTGTCGGAACTATGACCTCCTGACGCTGAAAAATTGGTAGTCATTCTAGGAAGAATGATACCAGGATAGACCCATAACCAAATTGCTTCAATTTGGTCTTCTTGCACTTTGTTAGCTAGTGTTTCATGTTTATTGTCATGACCTTTATCCAGTTGTAGATGGTTGGTGCCAAGCGGTCTACAACAAGAATCAATTGTGTTTTTGTTGCTTCATGTGGTGCTTGCGATCCCACAGCTCGTGTAATGGTATGTAGCACTACTTTTAGTGCTAGGTCTGGGATAGTTTGGATGTCAACTTTCCCACTTCCTATTCCCTTCCATGCCCCTGGAAATACTCTGTCCATCACAGTTACACAACATTTTGTCATTGTCCTTGCAATCCCCAAATCGCACATTGGAGGGTCGTTTTTGTGACCAATACGCAGTGTCATGCTTTACAAATACCATCCTTGCATCCATTTTGATGAAAGAAACATTATTCTTGTTGACATTTCCCTGAGCAGAGCTGTGAAAATCCCTATTTTTTCCTTGGAGCGATTAGCCCGTTACACCCTCGCACCGACCAGGAAATTTAACACTGAGCCTGTGCCAGGTGGCGCTCTGTGCCAGTTAGACACCTGCGCCAAGCTGTTTATGGAATGCTTTTTAAAAATAGAGGTGGAGGTTCCATTCCAACCACCTCGGGGATGATTCATTGGGAGTGGTTGAACTGAAACAACCACAGACTGTTTCCTTTAGTTAGTAGTTTCCACCTCCCTTGGAACTCTCCTAAAGGATTTGACTCCCTCCCACCTTTGTAGGGATCCAACCTCCTCTCTTCCCTCTATATAAGAAACTGCCTCCTTTAGTAGAAGCTAGCTCAACAAATTATAGCTGAACAACTGAATAGTTGAACTGGGAGAATTATACATACTACAGCTGAGCTACTAGAGAAGATAGAATAAGAAGGAATTATGTTGAGGAAGCTTGAGTCGATGACTTCTAAGATAGCTTGAGTCCATGCCTTCATCCCATCCCAATTCCCTGACGAACATTTGAGATGCACTTCGCCTGAACCCCATTGGAGGAGACTGTGACGTCAAAGCATCGGTTGTACTCTTCCTTCTATTCATTTATATACATGACTACTGTTTGGTTCCACTATTGTGTTATGATGTTTATTTGATGTGATATGTTTGGCCCTATTTGACTGGCTAATAGTTTTGGGTGAAACTATTCTGTCGTATGTTGCTCTTGTTCTTCGTCTTTTGTACAAGTATCTGAGCATGACAGCGAACGGATTGTGTTATGCCAAGGCAGGAGCGAGAGGCCACTACTATTTCTACAATGACGACATCAGTGGATTCAAGATATGTCAATCTACCATGTCTTTTTTTCATTCATTAACTAGGAAGCAACACTTTAGCATGTCCTTTTATTACTAGACCCACCCTAGGGCTAGAGGGATCATCTTTGTCTGCAGAGAGGATTTAACTTCATAACAAATTGGTGACTCCACTGGGGATCAGTGTGAGTTTGCGTCTTGGCTTGTTAGGTCATTTTTCGGTTGATTGACTTGCTTGTTTGTCTTTTTCCTATTTTTTCCTGTGTTTTTCATCAATTACAATATTTTAGTTTTTGCTTGAAGTGGTGAGTCTGGTCTTGGTTGGAAGGAATTCTTTGTTTTTTCTTGTTCAGGCATTGGCGCTTTTATTTTTCTGACAGTAGCGCCGATTAGCGCTTGTTTTTATTTAGCAACCTGTGCCAATTAGCCATTGGTGCTAGTTGTTAGTGAGCAAGTCGTGCCAATTGGCACTAGTTTCACCCACAAAAATCGTGCCAATTTCAGGGTGTTTGAAAAATTAAGGTTTTTTCCCTAAATCCTTCACCAGTGTGTCTTTCCCTTCCAGTATTTTTCTCTGTATGATTTACATGTTCTCCCCTTTTCTTGTTCACTTGTGAGCATAGATTACATTGCTCATTGTTCAGCTGAAAAGTCTCCTTTCTATGATTGCTTGATGTAAAAGGGAATGAATGCCTTGTTTTGATCCCATGCTTTGGAATTCCTCTTTGTGCTTGAACTCATATGTCCTATAGAATTTTTGAGGTTTTTCGTTACAAAGTGTTCGTAACAGCGATTGTGTTCTTAACTTTTGTTTGCATCCCTTTTGCATTCATCCTTCCATTAAGGAAATTTGCATTCATTTAGTTTTCGTCTCATAGTTTGCTTTTCGTTAAAATGCATTAGATCAAATTGCATTGAAAAGTATTTTTTGAGATCCATCATTGAACTTAGATTACATTGCTTAATGATTGAAAGCTAAAAATCGCATTGAGTGCATTCTCTTTCATTAAAATCATGCATTAAGTAGATTCTCGTTTCATCGAAAAATGCATTGAGTGCATTCTTATTCATTCAAAAGAAAAAATAAATTGTGCATAGATTACAATTGCATAGTTTTCAAAAAGAGAATTTTGCATAGATTACATTGCATAATTCACATCATTGAATGTTTTAGATTACTTTTGGATAGTGAAAGTCATCTAGTTTGGAAAAATTTCGTTTGCAGTGTTGTTGTTTGTTGCATCATTGATTGAGAATCTTCCCTTAACTAGATAACATTCATCGAATTGAAATATTTCTTTTCTCATATAACTGCATATAGGAGATTGTCAGATGACATTCGATAGGGCCTGGAAATTGAAACATAATCCAAGATCAGATTTAAAATTTACTCAATGAACCTAAGGCAACATTGAAACCTGACGAGACATTTCTAGTGGTCTAGGCTAGAGACGTGTTCCGACGTCTTAAAACCTACTAGCTGTCGCTCGCCTTCTGGCTTCAGAAAACACTAGTACAGACTTGTGCTCCCTGTACCGTCGCGTATATAAAGGGAGACCCCTCTAGGTTTCAATCCTTTATCCATAGGAAGCCAAGTCTGCCGCCTTGTAATCGTGCTATGCCGAACACAACATTCGGGGAGACTACCTGCACGTATGTCAAGTCCTTGGTCATTTCTCTTTCATTTGATCACCAAGGTGTATATGGCAGTTCACAAAAACTTGGTACACCCTCTTGATTAGATTACCTGAGTAGTCATTTTGGTCTTTTTGTGACTATCTAAAGGTGAAAATATCCTTGAGCGCTTGTCCTTTCATGCTCGTTTCAACTTGAAAGTGATAGAGTCACCTTTTGCCCATTTATCGACTCTTAAAATATGAAACGACAGGGTTTTGTTTCAATGTCTTAAAATAATAACTGCCCATGAAATATTCCTATTTAAAGTTATCTTATTTAGTGTTTTGTTTTACTGTTCTTTCCAATGGCAACATTTCTGGAGTTTTCCTGCTTTTAGAAATGCTGGTGCTCCTCATATGGAAACGTTGTCCTTGCCTGGATTAACTGTTGGGTTTCCTGTTTGGTTATTTTCAACCTCGGTGGTCCCAAGTGCTCCGACCTCTGTTCGACCATCTCCTCCGCTTGAGCAAAATCATGTTGATTTTAAGGTGGACCTCTCCCCTTCTTTGCCTGCTTCTTCATCCTCCTCTTCTACTTCGCCTGGTGACAATATGGACTCTAGTAACTAGGTGGCTAAGAAGAAGAGGAAGATGATGAAGAAGAAATCAAATAAGCGAGAGGCTAATGCTGCAGCTATTGCGCCTAACAAACCTTCCATTGATAAACCATCCAACATTCCATGGAAAGTCAAATTACCTTGCATGTTTTGCAAAGGTGACCATCTTCTTCAAGATTGCCTTGGCATTCCCAAGGTGCTTGAAGCATGGTTCGATGGCCATCTGCCATTGCCTTTGGCTTCTGGAAGTCATATTGGTGGCACATCTTCGACTAGACATGATAAGACTCATAAGAAACAGGTTAAGATTACCAATCCATGTAAGTTGTGTGAAGGGCATCATCCCATTCACCTTTGTTTGTACATGGATGAGACCAAGAGAGTGTTGGAAAAATCTATTGTTTCCGCACCTTGTCTTCTGGTTGGTTACCAGAAGCTTTCTTCGAGTCCTCCGCTAGTTGATTCAATGATCGGTCAAGAGTCATCTTTAGTCGATCCCATTCCCTCGAAAATTCAAATTCACGAAACCATTCCCGACCAAATATTGGTCGAGGAATCGGTTGATCTGACCCTGCCTATGGTTCATCAGGTATTTTCCATTGAGAGTGGATCTCATCTCCCTCACATTATTCTTGTTTCCTCAAATTCCTCGGACTTGGAGATAGATTCTCCTGTCCCTGTGACTCAAGAATTTTCTCCTCCTGCTCCCATGACGGAGGTCCAGGAGGATACTCCTCTTGCTCCGGTAACACCAGGGGATGACCATCTCATTTCTATGGTACCCCCTCCAAGTAGTTTGGTCGCTTCCTTTGATTGGAGCTGATTTGCGATATACCGTCTTCTTTCTTATGTGTCTTTTGATATCACGGTACAGGCCTTCGATATGGTCGTACCTAGCATGATTATAGATGAAGGCGCATCTGTTAGTATTCTATCTTCCACTACTTGGAAATCTTTTGGTTCTCCACTACTTGTGCCTGTTACCCAGAATCTATTGGCATTTAACAGAGGAACCAGTCAACCGTTAGGGATCCTTCCAAAGTTTCCTATTTCTTTGGGAGGGAAAACCATCTATATAGACGTGATGGTTTTTCCAGGCCCCTTGGATTTCAATTTACTCTTGGGGCATGACTATGGTTATGCCATGGGTGCACTTGTCTCTTCCCTCTTTCGTGTGATTTGTTTTCGACACAAAGGTCAGATCGTGACCATTGATTAACTTTCATTCTTTGGTCCTGATATGGCAGCTGTCCCACCATCATCTCTTCTAGATCTTTATCCGTCGGTTGTATCTTCCCTGCTACAGGTTAATTATGTGGCTACCTGTCCTGTGTCCGCATTCAATGATAGTGCCATTGTGCATCATGTGTTGGGGGCATTGGGTCCTGATTTCCGAGATATTTCCCTCCCATCAGATGAACACCTCTTGGACGCCATGACTTCTTATTCGACATGATGATTTGTCTTCGGAGCATAGTTCATTTTTTTGTGTCAAGCTCCTTAAAAAATGAAACAAGGTCGTCGGAGCATAGTTCGTTTTTTTGTTTCAAGATCCTTAAAAGAATGAAACAGGCTCTTCGGAGTACAGTTCCTTTCCTTGTGTCAATCTCCCTAAAAAATGAATCAATATGTCATGAGGATAGTTCTTTTACTGTGTCAACCTGCGGATTCCCTTTCCAATTCGAGTCTTTCTTTAGATCTCGTGAAATCCCAGTCGAGTCTTTCTCTTGATCTCGTAACTTAACCTTCATTCCATCCACCTGTCAGTAACTAGTAGTATACTCCGGTGAATGCACTGAAGCTTGGGGGGCATGTACCTCAAATTGAGTCACCATGCTGGGGGCATGCAAACATTTCAAGCATGGTTTGTTTCCGTTTCAAGCTTGTGTAAAAATGAAACTGGTTTCAAGCATAGTTTATCTTTGTTTCAAGCTTGTGTAAAAATGAAACTGGTTTCAAGCATAGTTTATCTTTGTTTCAAGCTTGTGTAAAAATGAAACTAATCCCAAGCATAGTTTTCCACAATTTCAAGCTTGTGTAAAAATGAAACCATTCTTATTTTACCTCTTGTGATTGCCATTTTATCAACCTATTTTTCTATATGAACCTCGGTTTTCTCATTCCATTATCCCCATCTGCTTGGCCGATCATATGCTTTCACTTGGTTGTTTTATCCATTCCTAAGGAACCACTGCAATGAGTGGTATTCTTAGCCAGCCTCTTGAAATTTACTTGTTCTGAGTAGTTCCACCATCACTGGAACCAGTTTCTACCCTTTAGACCACATGTTCCTCTAGGAGGAGTCATCTTTCAACTCTTTTCTGACTATTGAAAACTGAAAATATTTCCGAGAATCTTGTCGTTTTGAACTCGTTAAATGGATGAGAAATGATATTTACCCAGTATACATTTACCCGTTTTTTCAGGTTGGGATGGATTATTTACAAAAAAGGAATACCTTAGCCCATCGCGACTACGAGGTTCTTTCAGATACTGTTTTCTACCTTTTCCGATCTGTGAGACTACCTACAAAAAGGGACTGCTAGAGTTTTCTTTTCCGCCTTCTTTTCAAACTCTATAAACATGAAAAGATGCCGAGTTCTCCCTTTGTCACACTCGTTAAACCTTGATGACATTGGAAATCGTCACCATGACGTTAACCTCCTTCCTCCTTCCTAGGGCTCGTAAAATGTACTAGGTTGGATTTGTCCGAAGGACAAACTTATCGTACAAGCATATGCTATCCCCTTCAAGATTTATAAAAAAAATAATTGGGGTACTCGCCAGAAATGGTAGGGGAAAATCGAACCAAGTTTTAGCTATGTTGGCAGTATGTCACTCTTGAACATGGCACTTGTTTGCATTCGTGGCGGGTTGGGGACATCTCATTTCGTCATTTTTGCCTCCATGGGTTTGGGTAATCTCTTTTGACCTCTCATCTACTCTTTGCCACGTCATCATGACCTCAGATTATTTGATGTCAAATACTGCCAGATCCAATGTCGTGCTGTTAATATGTTCAAGAGAAGTTTGCGTCTGTAGTTGTCAACCTTCCTTTGATCTCCCATTGGTCCTGATCCACTTTCATCATGTTCCTCTGTCTTGTGTCGATGATGTGGGAAAAATTATGGCCCTCCTTAGACCAGGTCACTTTCTGTCTAATTCAACTCATTATCCAGGAATTTGATCTAAAGACTCCCTTCTAGTACCTTGGAGACTGCATGCCTCAATGGCAGGTTTTTCGCATTCAACGCAAGGTTCACATCATTAGCCTTCGATCGAGTGATTCTACGGATGTTCGACGTCAGATCACTTCTCACATTCCTTAGATTGTACCTTTTGTACCTTGAGGACCATCTTCATCATTGGTGGTTTCTCTCGCGTCTGTTAACAACTTTCATTATTGGCTGGTAATTAGACGATTTTCCTACATGTTCGACTTTAGCTCATACATTCACATGCTTGAAATTGTACTTGTTCGGGTCGAGATGGAGCGCAATACCCTGGATTTTGTCTGATAAACTCTAGGCTATGCATTTTTGTGGATTAATATGAATTATTGCATGAATCTCTTGCTTGGACGGCTGCGACCATACCTGAGTCTATTTATTGATCCTTCCTATTGGATGGATGTGTCCATACCTCAGATCTCAGTTTTTATATACTCCATTATGGATAGCTGCGCCCATGCCACATGATTCATGTATCACAGATATCAGTTGTATTTGTAATTGTAGGTCTTTCGATAGCGGTGTTTGGTTCGAACATGTTCTCATAAATAATTTCACCCCTCCCTCTCTCTCGAACTTCATACTTTAGGGGGCATCTGTTACACAACATTTTGTCACTGTCCCTGTAATCCCCAACTCACACATTGGAGGGTTGTTTCTGTGGTCAATACGCAGTGTCATGCTTTACAAATACCATCCTTGCATCCCTTTTGATGAAAGCAACATTATTCTTGTTGACATTTCCCTGAGCAGAGTTGTGAAAATCACTATTTTTTCCTTGGCATGAGTAGCTCGTTACACCCTCGTGATGACCACGAAATTTAAAATAAAGCCCGCGCCAGGTGGCGCTATGTGCCAGTTAGACACCCGCGCCAAGCTTTTTATGTAATGTTTTTTAAAAATAGAGGCAGAGGTTCCATTCCAACCACCTCGGGGATGAGTCATTGGGAGTGGTTGAAATGAAACAAACACAGACTCCTTCCTTTTGTTAGTTGTTTCCACCTCCCTTGGAACTCTCCTAAAGGATAGGACTCCCTCCCACCTTTTTAGGTATCCCAACCTCCTCTCTTCCCTCTATATAAAAAACTATCTCCTTCAGTAGAAGTTAGCTAAACAAATTATAGCTGAACAACTGAATAGCTGAATTGGGAGAATTATACATACTATAGCTGAGCTACTAGAGAAGATAGAATAAGAAGGAATTATGTTGAGGAAGCTTGAGTCAATGAATTCTAAGAGAGCTTGAGTCCATGCCTTAATCCTGTCCCAATTCCCTGATGAACATTTGAGACGCGCTTCGCCTGAACCCTGCTGGAGGAGACTGTGACGTCAAAGCATCGGTTGTACTATTCCTTCTATTCATTTATATACACGACTACTGTTTTGTTCCACTATTGTGTTATGATTTTTATTTGATGCGATATGTTTAGCCCTCTTTGACTGGCTAATAGTTGTGGGTGAAACTATTCTGTCGTATTTTGTTCTTGTTCTTCGTCTTTTGAGCAGGTATCTGAGCGTGACAGTGAACAGATTGTGATTTTCCAAGGCAGGAGCGATAGGCCACTACCATTTCTGCAATGAAGACAACATTGGATTCAAGGTAGGTCAATCTACCGTGTCTTTTTTTCATTCATTAACTAGGAAACAACACTTTAGCATGTCCTTTTGTTACTAGACCCACCCTAGGGCTAGAGGGATCATCTCTGTCCGCAGAGAGGATTTACCTTCATAAAAATCACCATGGACATACTCTCCATTCAAGGCTGGGTACCAGTTAGGATCGATGCTACTCCCCTCTGTGACAATCCTGTGATAAAGTAGATGTCAGAAACATCAATCTCAAGTTCTTGATCTCGAAGGATGAAATTTTCTTGGTCCTCATCCCATATGCTGATCAAATATTGTAACAACTCTGGTTGAGCACAGAGACATGGTGTCAAGAAGAACTTCTTCAATCCACAGTCCCTAAGATCTTCCATGCATCTCTCATTTTCCATGGAAAGCTCGTCTTCTTCGTTGTGTTCCCGTTCTTTCCATTCTATCACCATTTTGCTGTTTTTTACCTGTAAAAACATTCATATGAAATATATTAGCCTTTTGGGAATTTGGATTTGTGGATAATTGGTGTTTGTGACTTGAATTGTGCCCAAAAAATGGTTTGCGCCATTTGTGCGCCCTAGTATAAAAAATTGAGCGGCTGGCACGACCCTGTGCCCAAAACCCGTACCAACCTCCGTGCCCTAATTTTCATACTTCCTCCCCCAGATTTCAAAATTATAAGTTGTAGGTAGTAATAAATGACTCGAAATGACGAGAGAGATATCGACTCTTACTTGGAACTTATCGATTTGAGATTGGTCTACTGGATTGTTCGTTATCGTCGCCGCAAAATCACACAGTAAAATGGGTAACTATTTGCTCCACAAGAGGTAAAAAGTGAAAAGTAATTGTTTTTACCATTTTTGGCATTTTGTAACTTTTTACAACCCTAATTAGGTTTTAAGACATGTTTTTTGATTATTTTATTATATTATTTTTCGAAAAATGGGTTTTACTCATGTCTCTTATGTAGCAATAGGTTTTTCAAGACATAGCGATGAAGTAACGAGTTAAACGTTATACTTTTTCGGACTCGGTAAAAACACAAAACAATCACTGCTGGGGTCATCTTTCAACTCTTTTATGACACTTTAAAACTAAAAAGATTTCCGAGACTCTTGTCGTTTCGAACTCGTTACAATGGTTGCGAAGCGATATCTACCCAGTATACGTTTACCCCTTTTTCAGGCTGGGATAGATTATTTATGAAAAAGGAATACGTTAGCCTATCGTAACAAAGAGTTTCTTTCAGATCTTGTTTTCTACCTTTTCGGATCTAAAAGTCTATTTACAAAAAAAGCTATGATGGAGTTTCCTTTTCTGCCTTCTTTTCAAACTCTTTAAACATGAAAAGATGCCCAGTTCTCCCTTAGTCAGACTCGTTAAATCCTGATGACATTGGATTTTTTCGCCATGACGTTGCTCGAGTTACTCCTTCCTAGGGCTCGTAAAATGTACTAGGTTGGATTTTTTCTAAGGAAAAACTTACAGCACAAGCATATGCTATCCCCTTCAAGCTTGTTTTTAAAAAATAATTGGGGTACTTGCTAGAAATGGTGGGGAAAAATGGAACCAAGTTTTAGTTATGTTGGCAATATGTCACTCTTGAACATGGCACTTGTCTGCATTTGTGTCGGGTTGGGGACATCTCATTTCATCATTTTTGTCTCCATGGGTTTGGGTAATCTCTTTTGACCTCTCATATATTCTTTGCCACGTCGTCATGACCTCAGATCCTTTGATGTCAAATACTGCCAAATCCAGTGTATTGTTACTGATATATTCAAGAGAAGTTTGCCTTTGTAGTTTTCAACCTCCCTCTGATTCTCTGTTGGTCCTCTTTCACTACTATCATGTTCCTCTGTCTCGTATCGATGATGTGGGAAACATTATGGCCCACCTTCGATTAGGATACTTCCTGTTGACTTCAGCTCATTATCTAGGAATTTGATCGAGAGACTCTATCCTGGTACCTTGGAGCCCGCATGCCTTAATGGCAGGTTTTTCACATTCGACGCAAGGTCCACATCATTGGCCTTCGATCAAGTGATTCTACAGATGTTTGACGCCAGATCACTATTCACATTTCGTGGATTGTACCAGTTGTACCTTGAGAGCCATTGTCATTATTGTTGGTTTCTCTCGTGCCTGTTAAAAAATTTCATCATTAGCTGGTAGTCAGGTGATTTTATTGCATGTTCGACTTCAGCTCATATATTCGCATGCTTGAATTTGTACTTGTTCGGGTTGAGATGGAGCGCAAGACCCTGGATTTTGTCTGATAAAATACAGGTTGTAGATTTTGGTGGATTATCATAACTTATTACATGAATCTTGTAGAAATTATATGCACTAAGCATGCATATGTCCTTGATCCACCTGAGCTCACACTATTTAACTTTATGCAAGATACTGAATCAATTCCACCTGTTAATCTTTTGCAGATAATTTAATTGCACACACATGTAAAGCATAAATAAAAACAATCACACATAACACAGTTTTTAACCGGGAAAGCCTGAAGCTAAAAATCCCAACTATATATTATGTATCATGGAGATCATATGAAAATCTCATACAAATATTATCACAAGATCTCAGTATAGTACAATCGTCATACACTAATCAGGAGGTTGTTTAGTGTTTGATTATTATTAAGAGTTAATAATAATCGACATGCATCTATTTTTAGATCAACGATATATAAATAGACTTTGCCCAATATTCTAAAAATAGAATTTCATATATTTTTCGAACTTGACCAACCATCTAGAAATAGCATCCTGCAACTTCTGAAATATGATCATCATGTCTAAAAATAGACATATTCTAAAAATAGACTTGCGCCAAAAATAGCCTGCGGGCCCACTTAGTGAAGGCGACTCTTTTCACTAAGCTCATCATCTTGTTGAATCTTAAAAAATATTTTTATTGGATGGCTGCGACCATACCTGAGTCTATTTATTGATCCTTACTGCTGGATGGATACGTCCATACCTCAGATCTTAGTTTTTATATACTCTATTATGGATGGCTGCGCCCATACCACATGTTCATGTATCAGAGATATCAGTTGGATTCATAATTGCAAGTTTTCTGACAGTGGTGTTTGGTTCGAACGCGTTCTCTTAAATAATTTCACCCCTCCCTCTCCCTCAGACCTCATGCTTTAGGGGGCATCTGTTACACAAAATTTTGTCACTATCACTGCAATCCCCATCTCGCCCAATGGAGGATCATTTCTGTGACCAATAAGCAGTGTCATGCCTTGCAAAAACCATCATTGTGTCCCTTTACATGAGAGTAACATTCCTTCTATTGACAATTCCCTGAGCAGAGACTCAAAAACCCTTGTTTTTGCCTTGGAGCAGGTAATCAGTTATGCCCTCGCGTCAAAGAGGAAAATTAACACTAGGCTCGCGCCAACTGGCGCTCTGTCCTAGTTTGCCACCCGCACCAAGCTGTTTATGGAATGTTTTTTAAAAATAGAGACGTATATTCCACTCCAACCACCTCGAGGATGAGTCATTGGGAGTGGTTGAACTGATAAACCACGAACTGCCTACTTTAGGTTTATGGTTTCCACCTCTTATGGGAACTCCCTAAAAGATAGGCCTCCCTCCCACCTTTTTAGGGGTCCTAACCTCCTCCTTTTCCTCTATAAAAGAAAATCTCTCTTAGTACAAGCTAGCTGAACGGCTGAATAACTGAACTTGGGGAATTAGACATACTATATCTGAATGAATAGAGAAGATAAAATAAGAAGGAATTATGTTGAGAGAGCTTGAGTCCATGCCTTCATCCCGTCCAAATTCCCTGACGAGCATCTGAGATGCGCTTCGCCTGAACCCCACTGGAGGAGACTGCGACATCAAAGCATCGGTTGTAACTCTTCCTTCTATTCATTTATATACATGACTACTATTTGGTTCCATTGTTGTGTTATGATGTTTGTTTAACACAATATGTTTAGCCCTCTTTGACTGGTTAATAGTTATGAACAAAATGTTGTTATCTTGTATGCTATTCTTGTTTCTTGTTCTTTGTGCAGGTATCCAAGCGTAATGGTGGATGGATTGTGACTTGCTGAGGCAGGAGTGAGAGGCCACCACTACTACAGCAACAATGACAACATTGGATTCCAGGTAGGTCGATCTACCATGTCCCTTCTTCATCCAATAATTAGGAATCAACACTTTAGCGTGTCCCTTTGTTTATAGACCCACTCTAGGGGGCTAGAGGGATCGTCTCTGTCTGCAGAGAGGATTTATCTGCATAAAAAATACCCAAACAAGAAAATAATTCTTTCCAAAAATTTCTAGTGAAAATGGAATCTCTATCGCTTACAATAATCGTTGGGTTTCCATGTAGCTTTTGAATTGTTTCCATAAATGCAATAGTAGTTATACTTGCTTTAAATGGATGAGATAATGCACAAAAGTGTGCATACTTGGTAAGTCTATCAACTACCACCATGATGACACTCTTTCCTTTGGACTTAGGTAAGCCTGTGATGAAATCCATTGAAACCTCATCCAAATGTTGACTTGAAATGGATAAAGGCTGTAGCAGACCCGAGGTGTTAATTGTCTCAACTTTATTTTGCTGGAAAACCAAACATTCTGCCACGAAATTTTGAATATCAGATTTAAGGCCATCCCAAAAAAATTCTTTCTTCACCCTATGGTAAGCTTTTAAAAATCCTGAGTGTCCTCCTAAGGGAGAGGTGTGTAATTCCAAAATAATATTTTGTTTTAGTTGGGAATTCTTACAAAGATATAAGCGATCTTTGTACCATAAGGAATAATTTTTCCAACTAAATGTATTAGATCTACTGGGATCTTGCTGCAACTTTTGAATGAGTTTCCACACTTATTCGTGATTCTTCCATTCCTCACTTGCTTCGATTATCCAATCTGTTTGGATAATAGAAATTGCACAAAGCAATGCTTCCACCTCCTCATCCTTTCTTGAGAGTACATCTGCAGAAAAATTTTGATTTTCCATTTTTTATGGATGATTTCAAAGTCATAACTCAACATCTTTGTGACCCATTTTTTCTGCTCTTCTAAAGATAGTCTTTGTTCCAAAAAGTATTTAAGACTATCATGATCATTTTTTACCTTGAAGTGTCTTCCCATTAGGTAAGGTTGTCATTTCTTTAGTACATGTAGTATTTCCAACCTTTCCTTCTCATAAATAGCTTTCTGTAAATACTTTCCTTTGATTGGATGGCTTTCAAAAGCAACAGGTCTTCCTTCTTGCATTAAAACAACATCAATTCCATTTCCTGAGGCATCACATTCCGCAATAAAGATTTTTGTGAAGTTTGGCATAGATAAGACTGATGCTAGGCACATTTCCTCTTTAATATGTTTAAAGGCCTTAGTTGCTTAAGGAGTCTATGAAAATACATCTTTATTCAATAATGTTGTTAGAGTTGATGCTATTCTCCCATGATTCTTAACAAAAATTTGATAATACCCTGTTAACTTGAGAAATCCTCGCAACTGCTTTATGGTTGTGGGGATTTTCCATTCCTAAATGGATTTAATTTTGTTAGGGTCTACCTTAACAGCCTCATGAGATATAATATGACCCATATATTCCACATTTTGTACTCCAAAGAAACATTTGGAGGTTTTTTCATATAATTGTTTCTCCTCCAATAGTTTGAGCACCCTGTCAACATGTTGAACATGATCCTTCCAAGTTCTGTTGTAGTTTAGTATATCATCAAAAATACTAACAAAAATTTTCTAAGGAAGGTTTTGAAAATGGAATTCATCAACCCTTGAAATGTAGAAGGTGCATTGGTAAGGCCAAAAGGCATGACCAAAAATTCATAATGACCGTCATGAGTTCGAAATATTGTTTTCAAAATATCTTCAGTCTTCATTCTAATTTGATGATATCCTGAACGAAGATCCAACTTGGTAAAATAAATTGCTCCATGTAATTAATCAATAATAGGAATGGGAAATTTATCATTAATAGTGAGCTTATTGAGCTCCCTATAATCCGGACACATGCACCATGATCCATCCTTCTTGTGCACCAATACTACAAGAGTAGAGAAAGAATTTTGACTAAGTTGAATTATACTAGCCTCTAACATTTCACCAATCATATGTTCAATTTCACTCTTTTGGACATAAGGATATCTGTAAGGCCTGATGTTTGGAGGAACACTTCCTAGAACCAAATGAATAGAATGATCATGATCACAAAAAAGTGGGAGTCCTGTGGGAGTTTTAAACACCTTGGAAAGATTGTCCAAGGTTTTTTGGAGATATGGAGAAATATATGATTTTGATGTTGGAAATTCTAGTGAGCATAATTGGGAAATTACACCTCATTGTTCTTTATTCAGAAGTTTTGTCATGAAATTAGAGCTTATTATCTTTCCCAGATTCCCTGCGATACCTCGTAATTCAACTTCCTTTCCTTTCGAAAAAAAATTCAAGAAAAGTTTTGAAAATTAAAGGCTACTGTCCCCAAAGATTGTAACCATTGTACTCCTAGTACAACATCAACACCTACCTTTGTAATGGAAAGCATTGGAATATTCAATACATATTCCCCCATGGTTAGCTTGATATTATGTTATTTTCCAGAGCAATTTATAGTTCCTCCATTTGCAACCATCACTTGACACTCTAGTGCTGGGTATAGTAGGCAATTCAATTCCTTGGCTACCTTAAAATGAATAAAATTATGGGAACTACCTAAATCAATGAACACTATTACAATTTTCTTCTTGATATGTCCTTCTATATTGAGAATTTGAGGAGTGGTAATTCCTGCCAATGCATTACAAGATATGGTCGAACTCATTTCTTCTTTCTCTAGGGTTGGTTCCTGGTGTATATCCTCTTATTTTGAAGTTTCTTGTTAATTTTCTTCCTCCTCTTCACAATCTATGTAAAAAAATTTCTTCTCAGCACACTTGTGACCTTTAGTGTATTTTATATCACAATTGTAGAAAATCCCTTTTGCTCTTTTTTCTTCCAATTGTTGTGGTGTCAACCTTGTAGGTTGTGGAATTATAGGAGTAGAAACACTTCCATATTTATAGATGTGAGTGGTAGGCTTCCTTGTTGCCATAATTTTACTTTCAATTTTTCTTTACAACCTGAATGCCTTCTTCAACGAATCAGGTTCCTAAAGGCCAAGCTCATCTTGGATGTTATCCTTTAAATTCCCTAGGAAGACATCAATCTTGTGTTCCTCTGGAATATCAGTTACCCTTATATTCAATTTTTGGAATTCCTCAATGTGCTCCACCATTGAACCCTTTTGTTTGATATTTATCAATTGGCTAAAGAAGGTGTTGCTCTTTGTATCCTCATAATATGCTATCATTTCCTTTGTAAAAATTGACCAAGTGACAATTTTTTTACGAGAGCAAAGCCATCGATACCATACCAATGTGTTTTTGTTCTAAATATAAAGTTATAATGCATATATTTTGTGTGTTTTGCACATTATGGAGATCAAAATATTGCTCCATATATAGTATCCATGTTATGTAATCCTTGCCATCAAACTTCCTCATATAGATCTTTGTAATATGATGCATCTTCAATCCAACATTAGAGTTTATCAAATCATGATTAACATTGATTTTGTTCTCATCTTGAGTTTCCTCTACTACCTTTCCGCCATTAGGAATCATTTCTTGTATCAACTTTGTCAAACCTTCCTTCAAACCTTCCTTGTCTACTTTGAGATCATTCTTCATGTCTTCCATGTTGTCTTTTATTTTTTCATCGATATTAGTTTCCATGTCATCCATATTAGCTTCATGTCATCCATATTAGCTTCCATGCCTTCCATATTAGCTTCCATGCCATCCATCTTAGCTTCCATTCCATTCTTCAAACCATCCATATTATCTTGCACACATTTCTTCAAAACTTCCATTTCATTTTTTGTTACTCATTGCGAGAGCGAAATTTGGTCCATTTGGTCTTGAAATTTTAATATATCATGTTGCGCTTCTTCCTCATCACGAGTCATAGTAGAGCCTTATGAGGGCTTAATGGGTGTTGAATTATTTTTAAGGGCCATTTTAGAACCAAATACTAATATCTATGCTTCAATATGCCCTTAGAATCACTTCAAACTAACTTTTAAAACAATAATTATGCAATTTAAAAACAAAAATACACCTTTTTCTTGCTTTTGAGGAGCTCGATGTTGAATAGATGTATCTATATTATTTCGGATCCTCAAGGTTTATATTTGGTGCTTTTGTATCCTTCTGAATCTTCTTTACAATGCTACAAGTATGACCTGATTTGGATTTTTCAAGACAAAGTTATTCCCAATCTCCCACAATGACCTAATTATGGACTAGTTGAGTAGAGAGAAATTGTACGACATGCCACGTGTCCCTGTTTCCTCCTTTGGCTATGAAATTTATATATAGGAAACTAGAGTCTGTGTTATTTTGGCCACTTTTTACAGAATTCCCATCCGATGTTCAGAGAGAGAGTTATGACGATTTTCCCAAGGTCACCTTTTTGAAATGAAATTCAGAAGCCTGCAAAAACGCTAACTTCCACAACTAATATCTCTGAAATTATTGCAAACCAAGATTTGAAATTTTTACATGACTTTCCTCATGATTTATTCGTGAATGGTTTTTTTTTTAGCTTCTGAAACTTCGTAGAAAAAAATTTATAGCGAAAATTCCACGATGACATGTTTGAAGCAGTGAAACCCTAGAATCCAAAGCTCTGATACCAAATGTTATGTAACCATCTCCAAAAATAGAAGAAAAGAGAGATCAAATCCTTATAAATCATCCACTTCAAGGGGGAAACCTCCTTTACATTAAATAAATTAACAATTCTTAAATGATACAATTGAAAAAACATCCTTTTTATATATAGGAGTCCACGGGGTCAATATAATCCTACCCGACCTAACAATAATAATGTAAGGGCACAACAATAACAATAGTGGGATTTTATGAGTCACAATAATAACAATATGGGGACTATAGGGGTACAAAAAATAATAATAAGGGGGCTAAACTAACAACAATAATGGACTACACTAGTAATATAGGGACCTAACATGAAGGTGCAGAAATTGTACGCGAATTTTCTTCACCATACCCGCGTATACTTTCTCACATTTTATATTTACCATTAAACTGATATTCGTTTGTCTTTATTACATGTATTATATTAATAATCATCATGTTTACATCGTCATCAATTAGGTTTCCATCAAGGACAACACATTAATCATAATGCCAACAGGTGGTCAAATATGCTAAAACATATGCTCAACAAGGCATACATTAAATTGTAATTGTATGATTTATGCACATAGTTGTGTTTCTTTAAGTGTGTTACCTTAATTAGGTTGGATATTAGAGCAAGTTAGAGCTTGCTCATCATTGAGGTTGGTTCCTAAATCAAGTTGTATCCTACAATGAGTTGTTGCTTTCACACTTTCTATGTTGGTGCCTCAATCAATTGTAGCCTATAGCAAGTAACAACTTGCATATTTTTGGGGTGGCTGCCTCCAGTAGGTCAGAGCCTACAAATATTCCCAATGAATTGAAGCATAAGAAGAAGAAGAATTTATGGTTTTCTCCTTGTGTTGTTGTGATCACTTCTTGATGTTCAATTGATGTGATGGTAGATTTATAATTCATAGTTATATTGATTGATATGTTATAAATGGTTATGGGTCTTTGATATATAATTGTTCATTGATGAAAAATTATGAAATGGTTAAATTTCTTTCACACTAATTCACCTCCCACTCTCAGTGTGATCCTTGATCCAACATGGATGGCTTATTCTCTCCCATACATTGTTATTGAAGGACCAAAATATGGTAGAAATTTCAAATTAGACTTGTAACTCGAATATGCGAGAAACACTGAATTAGCCTCATAGGCCAATATATTTTCATCAAATTTAACATTTATTATAATTATTATTTCATTATAATGAGGTCAAAGAAGTCTATAACATTTGACATCATCAAAATATCCAAAAAAAATGCACTTCTTTTTTGTAGATTATAAGGCTTGAATTTTTCATAAGGAACATGCGCCCATGTTTCACTACCAAATACACAAAATGGCTTAAATTTGGCTTAATTTTTGTCCATGCTTTTTACCATGTTATATTTTTTAAAGTCTTTGTGTGAGTAAGACTTAATATATAATTTACACAATTGATTGCTTCCACCCAACAATCAAGATCTAGTCCTTTAGGTTGGATCAAACAATTAGCAATTTCCTTTAAGGTTTGATTATTTAATTTTAGGTTATAAGGATTTATTTTGTCATAAAGAATGTGAGCCCATGCTTCACTACTAAATATATGAAGTAGCTTAAATCTGGCTTAAGTTGTAAATTTTTTGTTAATATATTCACTTCCACTATATGTTCTTAACCTTTATAGTGGAAGTCCATATTTCTTTACCAAAAAATGATTTGTAGGCCAAGAACAAGTCCAAAAATTCACTCTTGAATTTTAAGAAGTAAACCCAAGTGCATATGAAAATGTCATCAATGAAAGTTAAGAAGTACTTGTACCCATAGAAAGAAGGAGAAGAATAAAACCACATAAGTCATTATGAATAAGTTGCAAAGTGGGTGAGGCATGCAAAGAGGCACATTTGTCAAAATTTTCCTTATGATGTTTGTTGAGAATAAAACTAGCAGAAACACCATCTCTATAAGAAATGAGAGGTAGACCAATCACCATATTTTTATTAAATAGTTTCCATAATAAGTGATAGTTTAGATAACTAAAAAACACATGCCAAAGTTTTCTCAATTCATTACTATAAGCAATAAAAACTAATGTAAGAGATGATGAGCCAAAATTATCAAATTTTTACACCTTAGTAATATCATAAACAATTCTAGTGGAAAAGACATGCTTATGATATTTTAAATTCTTAATTACAACTTAGTGAGGTGAAAATTCTATCGTTTTACCTACACCAGAATGAGTGAGTTGATATATTTATAAAATATATTAGGAAATTCTTGGAGCACATTACACATCATTGAAATGTTCGTTATCTACCTAAACTATTCCAAGCCTTATGACACTAAGAGATATATCATCACCAACAAATATTTGTTTGGTGTTACAATAATTAAGACTAGAAAAAATGGCTTTATCCTTAGTCATTTGATAAGATGCTATGAAATCAATAAGGCACTCATCAGAAGAAAAAGTAGATGTTGCAGTGAGGGAAAAACCAAAAGTAAAAAGTGCATGCCCATGAGAAGAAGTGTTAGAAGAAGAACAATCAAGATTTATGTTGTGTTTCTTCACTGCGAC